>CAUIVZ010000013.1:21516528-22716528 GCA_961763995.1 Juglans cinerea
TCTTGCAAAAGGAAAAATGCCTAGAATGTCGTTTTGGTGAAGGGATATATATATATATATATTCCATTTATTGCGGCGATTTTTTACTCGCCACAATAGTGCTTTTCCATTGTGTTTTTTAGATGCAATAAAAGGAAATATTTTGTGTCAAAAAAATCGCTACAAAAGATTGAAAAATCGCTGTAAATAGTTCTTGCACTATTCACTATACTTCATTCCCCCACATTGCGTCGAAATGTTGCAACGATGATAAATTCGTCGGCAAAAAGCATCAATACCGATGAATTTATTCCTGGCATTCACAAAATCTAGATGGAAAAAGTGAGTTTTCCTAGTTCACGAATTAATTTATGGGCCTAACTCATCTCATAAAACCGGTTATACAAGAGATCATTCCTTATAAATATGTTCAAGACCTTGTCCACAGACAATGTAAAATTATTTCTCGACAATCCACGTGCAGTCACGTTTAACTGCACCACCTAACAGCCCCATTTCTATATAAAATGGCATCAGCCTTTATCCGTAGGACGTACCATCTTTTCTGTTTCTTCCGCCTAATTCTTCTTCTTCTCCTCTCAGCTCTCTCTCTCTCTCTCCGATATTTCTTCACCATGGAGTTGGGAAGTATAGTACAGCTCCTTGAGGACAAGGCCATTTTAGTCACTGGTGCCACTGGTTTTCTGGCAAAAAGTATATTATATGCGCTCTGATCCTTTCTCTTGTACTGTCTCTATGAGTTTGCGTACGTGCGTGTGGCTGTAACAACTATAATTTTAGTTGTAACTTTGATTGTATGGATGCAGTTTTTGTGGAGAAAATACTGAGAGTTCAACCAAACGTGAAGAAACTCTATCTTCTTCTAAGAGCCGCAGATGACAAGTCAGCCACACAACGTCTGCATGATGAGGTATACACACACACACACAGAGATTAGTTAATCATGCTGCATGTTGCTGAGTGAATTGGAAATGACAGGAAGAATAAAGAAGCAAGTCATGTTTATGATGGTTGCATTATTCTAAAGAATCAAAATCCTATGGAAATCAGACTATTAAGTAACACTTCATTTCCTTTCTCTTAATTCTGGTCATAACACTACTACTCATATTTCAATATAATGGTAATAGTTCTGTGGCTACTTCTATTTGTAGATGATAGGGAAGGACTTGTTCAGAGTGCTGAGGGAAAAATGGGGTACAAATATGGATTCCCTCATCTCTGAAAAAGTAGTTGTGGTTCCTGGTGACCTCTCTCTCGAGGACATGGGCTTGAAGAACTCCTTTCTGAGGGACCAAATATGCAACCAAATCGATTTTATTGTCAATTTAGCTGCAACTACTAAGTTTGATGAAAGGTAATCAATATGCAATGATGCATGGGGTTTTAATATATATATATATATATATATATTTATGGCTTAGTAGCTTATAATAAAAAATGAAAATAATAATATGTACGTTCTTCTATGCCATGCAGATATGATGTTGCACTGGGTATCAATACATTGGGAGCTAAGCATGCTTTAAGCTTTGCAAAAAAATGTGTTAGACTAAAGGTTCTTGTCCACGTGTCCACGGGTGAGTAAATATTTATCATATTTTCATGTTTGGTTTCTTAGAGTTATTTAGTTTTTAGATAATTAATATTAATCAGATAAATTAAGTGTCTTTTTCAGCATATGTATGTGGGGAGAAAGGAGGACTGATTCTAGAAACCCCCTATCACTTTGGTGAAACACTGAATGGGACCCCAGGATTAGACATCTACGCTGAGAAAAAACTGGTCGAGGAAAAGTTGAATGGCTTTCGAGCTGAGGGAGCTACAGAAGAAGAAATTACATTGGCCATGAAGGATTTGGGTACTGAAAGGTACTACGTACATAATTCATGTATATATATATGATCATCATCATCTTATAACTATTATATACATATATATATATATATATATGTATGGGAAAAGCTAAAGCCACCGGTACTGATGGATCTCGCGCGATTACGAGCGTCCTAATTAATTTTTTTTTTTACTTATGATTAAGAAAATATTTTTTAATAATGTTGTGAATTTTTTTAAAAAAAATATTTAAAGAGATTAAAAAAAAATAAAAACAAAAACAAAAACAAAAGGATTGCACGTGTCGGTGAGGATTCAGGACACGTAGCACTCCCCTAGCCTATATATATATATATATATATATATATTATCTCAATTCCAAAACTTTAAATACACAAAGTTTTGCTTAATTTCTTATAAATCATGCATCGATCCAAATAATTATATTGGAATTGAAATCTAAATAAAATGACAAGTTTCTAGATTCAAATTATATATAATTGTCAGGGCAAAGAGATATGGATGGCCAAACACATATGTATTTACGAAGGCAATGGGAGAGATGCTCATTGGGCACCTAAAAGAAAATCTATCTGTGGCAATCATTCGCCCGACTATCATAACCAGTACTTTAAAAGAACCTTTCCCTGGTTGGGTTGAAGGTGTCAGGTAATTTTCTTATATTTTATGTATAAAATGAACAGCACCATTATCTTGTTGTTTGGTTTGTCGAGAAATTGAAGAAAAGTTTATTTGTTTACAGGACCATTGACAGTATAATAGTTGGTTTTGGTAAAGGAAAACTATCATTCTTCCTTGGAGATCTCAAGACAATTGTTGACTTGGTAAATTGATTAAATTTATATTGCTTGATTTTATGTAAGGAAATGAGCAGAATGCATGGAAATTGTCACAATTTTTTCATCAAAGATCGAAACTCGTATTACACATGATATACAATCTATCTGGCTAGCATTATCGTATTCATTAATGATATAATAATTCTCTAAGCATTCAAGAGAATAAGATCCGAAGACACTTACCATGCATTGTTCATTTAAAGAAAGCAACCAAATCTTGAAGGAAGACAGTTTTCAAATATCAGAAGTAGAAGAAAATGTAAAAGAATAATGCTAGAGCCGCCGCTGGGGGCTCCTGTATTTTTTTTATATGTTTTTTTGTTTTATATAGATTTTTTTAATAATTTTAAATATTTTTAAAAAATAAAAAATTTATTAAATTATTGAAAAATAATTTCTTAATCACGAAGTAAAATATTAAAATATTTTTTAATATTTTTTATTTTACTGTGATTAAGGAAGTATTTTTAAATAATTGTTTTTTACTTTCTGGTTAAGAAACTATTTTTTAATGATGTTTTAAATTTATTTTATTTTTTAAAAAATATTTAAAAGTATTAAAAACATCTATATAAAAAATAACTTAAAAAAACACATGAAAAAACACAATGTTAGAGCCAACAGGAGTCCCAGCGGTGGCTCTAGCATCATCCTATATGAATAATATTCATAATATTATTAAACAATACTTTCTTAATCATGAAGTAAAATAAAAAATATTTTTTTATAATTTTTTATTTTATTTTGTGATTAAGGAAGTATTTTTTTAATAATTTTTTTTAAAATTTTTGATTAAGAAAGTATTTTTAATGATGTTCTAAATTTATTTTATATTTTAAAAATATTAAAAAATATTAAAAAAATCTATATAAAAAAGAACTTAAAAAAAAAATACATGTAAATAGTAAATACATGCTGCAGCCCCAGCGGGAGCTGTAGCATATGTATATATATAAAAGAAAGAAATTGAATGTCAAATATGAAAGTGAAATAATGCAGATACCGGCTGACTTGGTGGTCAATGCTATGATCGTGGCCATGGTGGCTCATGCAAATCAACCAGCTTATGATGATCATCATATGATTTATCAAGTGGGGTCTTCAATGATGAGCACTCCTTTGAGAATCGAAAAGCTCCGAGATGTTTTCTTTTGTTACTTCTCTAAAAAACCATGGATTAATAGGGAAGGTAAAGCCGTCAAGGTTGGCAAGCTTTTGATGTTGAGCGACATGGATAGTTTCCACAGATATGTGGCCATACGTTATTTGCTGCCTTTGAAGGTTTGTTCAGAACCGGCTTTATGCATGCTCTTTAATTAACTTAAAGTTATGTAATTATTAATCATGATTCGTACGTTACAAATTTCAATAAAAGGTATAGTAACAATTCTAGCTTGTTCATGTCTCTCGATCGATTAACACATCTATAGTGGCATTATGCCTCCTGATCTTGTTTGTAGACAATATGTAAATCATATCCCACTAGCCGAAGCAACCATGCACCTCTGGTGAGCCATGTCGAGATCGATGGTTTGGTCACATGATGAGTGGTACTGTAGATTTTGATGATTGGTGACATCAATGGAATTTTGCCTCACCAAATTATAAAGTCCCCTCTTTCTTGGTCTCTCCGTCTCACAAATATCTCTTTTCCTCAAAACTCTCGCAGTCCCTCACTCCTTACCTTTGTCATCCATTATCTGTCATGGCTTGACTCTTGTTAGTATCTCTCTCCCTCTTGCCTTAAGTAGGGTTTGGATTAATGTAGCATCCCTAGTACTAATGGTAGTTCAACCTCAATTCAAGCTTTGAACAACGAAATAGCAAGGCTACATTAATGTCTGATTTGAATTAAGTTGCCCCAAGCGTGATGGCACTCGATTGCTGAAAAACCTATGATCATGGCATCTTCAAAATTCCTTCCACATTACCTTCAAATCAATTAAAAAAAGACATTTGTAGTCCCTTGACCTTTATAGGGTTGGGAAGAGGTTGGGATATGCTAAACTATATTATTCTTCAAATAATATTAAAAAATTGAAAACGTAATAAATTAACTATATAGGGGTAAAATAACAGTTATTCAAAGTGATGTTTAGCCTAAAGCTTTTATTGAAAATTCCTGCTTAAATAAAACTACATGCATATTGTGAGCCTTCTACCTCTTGTATATCTTGTCATGCCACTACTTGGCCTCAACTATAGCCATGCATGTCTCTCTCTTGTCTTGCCTCTATTCCCCGAAACAAATTTGGTTTCAGTTCTTACTCTTATTTTTTAAGTGATTTTTTTTTTTGTACTACAGGGACTCGAATTGGTGAATACAGCACTTTGTCAATATTTCAAGATCATGTGTCTTGATCTCAGAAGAAAGATGAACTTTATGATGCGATTGGTGGAACTATACAAGCCTTATTTGTTCTTCAAGGGCGTGTGTGTGCGCGCGCTTTATATGTTGTTTCTTAATATTAATGTTGGCAACAAGCATTTGATATTAACATGATCCTACTTTTTCATGTAGATTTGATGACATGACCACGGAGAAGCTGCGCCTGATGGTAAGAGATCAGAGTGGTGCAGAGGCAGATGTGTTTTATTTTGATCCCAAGTGCATCGATTGGGATGATTACTTTTTGAATGTCCATCTTCCTGGTCTCGTGAAATACGTTTTCAAATGATACACACAATTGATTTATAGTGTTTGTTTTTCAAAGTTTGCATTTAGATTCTAGTTTGTGACTAGAGCAATGCTGTTCATTCATGTTTTGTGTTATTTGAGTAATAACATGGTCTATTGTTATTGAAGTTATGTTTCAAGAACTCTCAAGTGTGTCAGACGCTAGACGATGGATGATATGTTATGTATTTTCCAAGGGAATGTGATGTGTTTCTATGAGCAATATGATATGATATTAAAGGGAAGATAAAATGTATTTGCAACCGACCGCCACGCTTTTAAAAAAATGAATAATACATAGGATCTACATGAAAAAAAAATTAATTTTTTAATAATAAATCCTACTCTTTTTCAAAATGATTACGTAACGTTTCGACATTTCATGATTGTAAATAAAATTACTTGCTCGGAGTGCTGCCAGAGTTTCAGTTAGAAAACTATCTGCTGCCAAAAAAATCATATATTCTTCCCTTTACTTTGATATTTTTTTCGACTATTGTACGTACAGTACGACATTGGCATTACAAATCAATTTATGAACTGCATGCAGCAGAAATAGGGGTAAAGGCAAAATTCTTGAGAGTAAAAGTGATTGGTTGGAGACCACCCACTGCAAAGTGTTTAGAAACATTAACTTACAACAGGTTGATACTGCTGTTGCTTTATTCCTCGATCTTCCTTCATCATCGAGGACTTCTGGAAACGATAGACAACACCACATGACACGAGGTAAGGCTTCATTAGAAAGCATCATTAGGTGTATGATGAGGACGGGAAGGAGATGGAGACCTCTCTTTCCTTTTGCCTATCAAGGAAACAGCTTTATTATCAGAAAACTGGAAGGACTCCGGGCTGTTATGTAAGCCATGGCCACTTCTAAAACTCTCTTGCTTGCAAGGATTTAGTGAAGGAAGGGTGTAGGTGGCATGTCCATTTTCTGAACTTCCAATATTGATTGGATCTTCATCAAAAGCATCACAAGAACTTGGCCTAGTAATGCATAGCCAAGTTGTGAGAGACTCCTTGTACTCCCGGTTGTCCCCCGCAACAGGCACATGCCATGATCCTTTTTCAGATTCCTGGCAACGGAGATTGGGGTGTCAACATTCTATACATGAAACCATAATAACAAAGTAGATGGTATAGTCAACTTATTGTACACAATTTGTCAGGAACACATGGACCAACAGATTACTCATGCACAGTCCAACTGCCTTTTTAACGGCATTACCTAAGAAAGCTGCTGGAAGAAAAGCATTTTCCATTCACGGGATGTGGAACATGTTGAAGATTTTCGACAACAAAGAAAAGTAAATAAAATTTTTGATTGTGGAGTGTATTTTGATAAAATATTTTAGGTAAAAATGTTACCAAGCAAAAGAAAGGAAGAGATATGATCCCGAAAGAAGAGAAGGAAGAGAAAAGGATTGCAGTTACTCACTATCATAAGCAATAATACTAGGGCAAAGGAAAAGATAAAACTGTACAACATTGCTTTTACTTTATTCACTGATAAATTGCAAACATCACTCGCATGTAGTCATGCAAAAATTTAAGGTATTTAATTAAAACCTTGTATATTTTTGGACCATTATAAATGTAATGTGTTAATGCATTCAATACAAGAAGGATTAATAAGTTCCATCTAATAGATAATTGAACTCATTTTAATGCAGAAGAAGATTGAAAATAATGATATACCATGTTGAAGTGAACTTTTATGTAGCATACATGCATATACAATTAAAGTACATTACAGAGAACATCTCTATTTCAGTTTTAAGATCTGATTTCTTAATCTTTTCAATCAATGGCCTGAGCTATCCCTCTCTTGTAATGTGAGAACTCCGTCCCCTTTCCATTAAACTAATAACAGAAAATTACAATTATATACCAAATAAAAAGTAGAAAGGAACACAACTAGCCTTTGCCATGTTTGGAGGGCCTGCCACCCGGCATGGCTTGTGTAGACCTAGTTTTTTCTCTCTTATTTTTTGCATTTTTTAAATCTAACAGCAATACCCAGCCATGGTTTAGGGCCAAGCTTTTGTTCTTTTTTTCCTTTCTTTCTTTTTGTTTTTTGTTTTTGTTTTTTGTTTTTTGTTTTTTTTTTTTTTTTTTGGCACTTCTCTTTTTTGCATTTTTTTCCATCCAAGGGCACAGTCATAATTTAATGGGTTTCAGTTGTTAATTTGAAAAAAAAGGTATTGGAGGTTTCACATCACAAAATAGTGATAGTGCTAATCAGTGAATACTAAAAAAGAAAACCAATGTATCAAATTGCAATGCGACAAGAGATAAAAGGTGTTCACATTGAATTAAACACTCCCAAGAATCTGAAACCACAAAAAAGTCAGAGAGAACATCAAAGCATAATTTTTCTTTCATTTAAAAGAACATAATTGAATTTAAATGCTGTTCTCTATTCTAAAAAAGAAATGACTAAAAAGTAACTGTACTACTACAAAATAGCAAGAATATGGCTCAAAGTGATCCAAATTGTCGAAGTTATGCGGACTTCCAGCCTGAAGATTCATAGGCAGGAATCTAGCAAATAAGGAGCTTACCAAAAAAGTTTATATCGAGCTCATAGGAAAAAAAGAAGTTAAGCTATTATTTACGATCACATTGCACAATGATATAGATCTGAACTCCTCAAGGACCTTTGTTTAAATTCTCCAAGCTTAAGTAGAATATTGAAAATCCATATAATACTTATGAGATACAACGTTTTACAACTTTATCAAGTAACTAAGAATTTATTATACTACAAACAAGTCGCTAAACAAAAATTTTTCTTCGAAGTCCTAAATGATTGCCCAACATAATTCCTCCAAGATATTCCACTCAAGACAAACTCGTCTCCCCATTAATGTCTCCCAAATCTTTTTTCTGTCTAATTTCTCTACTTGCCATATTTTCCCTCTCCTTTCATGTTCGATAATAAGTGTTGACAATAAAAAATTATCATTTTCAGCATCAGCCGTCACAGACTGTGACAGTATAAAAACAAATACAAGTGCACCAGCTTGCATGCACACACAAAACACAGTCATGCACGGAAAATTAATGCTGACCAGAGCTAAATAGTGGTTAAGAAGCCTAGAGAACAACTCACTGACAACAGATGAATATACCATTAGACGAGATAACCAATTACACAATGGTATACCTGGATAACAGATGAATATGGAGGAGGCATCTGAAGCTTCAAATTACCTTTCACAAAAGTATACCGAACCTGGAGAATAGGATGCAAGAAAGGTTTATTCACACAAGATGGATAACATGTAATGGAATCATATATGTCCAGGTGCAAAATCCTCAGTGCGTGAACATCAATTGATTAAAATTTTATTGTTCAATTTCCATGAACAAAACTTATTAGATGAAGCATGGCAATGTTGTAAGCACAGTCCATTGATGCTCAAATAAAATTTTATTTTACCTAATTTTATTTTACCTATCAGAAAAAAAATCTTGTTCATGGAAATTAGTATGCACCAACAAATTAGTATAGTGATAATAATCACCTTCTCGCCAGAATATCTTTATAAATAAAACCAATGGCATAGCCCAAGTACAACTAGAATATCTTTTAATCAAAAGGAACTTTCTGTATGTTTTTTTTTTTTTTTTTTTGAGCGGGGGGCACTCAGCAGCTAAGGTGGATTCAATGCTTGTAAAAACTTTTCAATACATTTCGAACACAATCAGTAACAAGCAACTAAAAAGGAATCTGAAAATACATATCTACTCTTATCATGGCACCAAAGTCTTCACTAACTTAAATCTCAAGCTTTTAGAATGTACACGTAGAAAGCAACATTGATAATTGTACATTGATAATCTCTTGTACATGTGAACAAGTTTTTGCTAATCTAAATTATTAACTTAATCCAATTTAGGCCCTGTCCCTAAGGTCCCTCAGATTGAACAGACAAACCAGACAAAAGTTTGCATGCATCTGTGACACAAAAAGTTGTATATGCTAGATTTTTTATACGTAAAGAGGAGATTAGATAGTTGTATGCTAGTTTTTCACCACATAAACACGACAGATTTGGCAAATCATATGAAGAGTACAGATTGAAATATGAACAATTCAATAATATACAACATATAACCAGAAGCACCCACCAATGTAAGTAAAGGAATAAATATGGAATAAAAACAACTATGAAAAGGATAAGCTCTTCAGACAGAACATACTCGATGTTTTTCTTTCCACTTGAGGAAAAAGCTATTTCCTAGGAGTTCAAAAATGTGATCTCTCATTTCATCATTTGTCACAAGCAAGCACTTAACTTTTACGGCAGCATATAGCCAGTACCTGATTTATACAAGGCACCATGAGTAAATCTGGAAGAAAATAGTAATAATAATACAAGTGCAATAGATGCACTTCATAAATGTAAAATGAAAACAGCATCAAATCGGTTAAGATTCTAGTAGCTTCTTTCTACTTTCTCCTCTCGAGTAAGTATTCAATTCACTTAAACGAAAGAGATATATGTGCGCCCAGCATTAAGAGAAGTAATAGATCTTTTTTTTTTAATTGGCAATGGGTACCCACGAACAAAGTCCTAACTAATCCCAGAAGTGCACAGGCACTCAGCAAAGAGTTTCTCGAAAGTGTACCTCGCATAATTCAAAAGGAAATTCCCCCCAGCCTGATTGCCCCAAGAGTGTGATAAAAGGGGAAGTATTAGATCTTTAAATAGATTCAATTGAACAAACTTATCAAAAATATATGGATTCAATTGAACGGAGAAAATTTTTGCCAAAGAAAAGTTATGTATTTAAGCATATATTATTTTGAGCAAAAAGCGACAGCATAAAATGCATCACAGACCCAGAGAATAGCACTCGTTTAAAGGTATATACCAATCATCATTGGAACCGGTTGGTGTCATATAAAGAACACCTTTATCCATCCACTCCTCTACCAGTTTTCTGTGGGAAGGATTCTCCAGAAGTGCCCTAAGACGTTTGTTATGCAAGACAACCAGAGGCCATTTGTTTCCACTCCGATTGTACAATTCTTTCACTACAGCATCGAGCTGCTCTATTGCAATTTTCAAACATAATCATTGATGAAAGATAAAAATTAGTGGTAAGACAAAAAAGAGTGAAGAAGGTGAAAAGCACAGGAGAAAGACAGCTCAACATAAGATATACAACCTGAGAAATACTGAATCCACCATCTGCAAAATTTTGTTGGTAGAGACCAATATTTGCCCCATCCACTATAAATTCAAAATCAGCACGTTTTTCCAGCCACTCCTTCAATAAAAGGTATAATAAGTAACGAAACAGTATATCAACAATTTACAAGAGATTCAGGACAGTAAAGCACAGTCCAAGTTTTGTTTGAGCGGAGAAAATAAAAAATGAAATATTTTCTTCAGCATATTTTTTTTTATAAGAAGATATTTTATGCATATAGAAATAGGTATAGCCCAAGTACACAGCAGGTATACATGTGATGACACCTATTTAGGAGCTAGAAACGGTTACAAAGAAATCATGGAAGCTGAGACCATTTAAATCTATAGCAATGGCCCACATAAATAAAGTCTTCCAGAAAAAACTCTTACACTCTTCCAAGGAGCGCTCACGATCCTCAAAACTTCTATCATTTCTTTCACTCCAGATGCACCAAAATAGACAAATGGGAGCCATCTTCCACACAGCTGCAATATGTGGTGTCCACGTGATCCCTCTCCAACTAGCTAGTAGTTCAACCACCCTCCCCGGCATAACCCATGCTAATCCCACTTTGCTGAAAAAGTAATTCCATATGGCCCTTGCAAACTCACAATGTAGTAGTAAATGATCCACTATTACACCAATATTTTTGCACATATAGCACCAATCTTCTTAGATTATCAATGATGATAAGCCCACATTTTCTTAGATTATCAATGGTCATAATCTTCCCTAGAGCTGCTGTCTACACAAAAAAAGCAGCCATAGGAGGTGCTTTATTCTGCCAAATGTACTTCCAAGGAAAATGATTACTAGCTTGAGCAAGAAGAGTCTAATAAAAAGAGCGTACACTCTGCTGGAATGCCGCCACTCCAACTTATCCACTCCTATAACAGCAGGACCAATGGTGTATAGCAAGTTAAAAAACTCCACCAGGACACCTACTTCCCAATCATGTGACTCCCAAATGAAGCTAACATTCCATTGCTACGAACCATTAGTCATTTCCCGCAAGTCAACCACCAAAGCATCTTGTTCCCGTGCAATTCTAAAAATAGAGGGATAGACATCCTTAAGAGCCATATCTTCAACCCAAACATCATGCCAAAAACTGTCTATTGACATCCCCCATACACAACCCAGTGTTGCTAGAGAAAGACCACCAACCTCTCCGGATATGCTTCCATAACCCCACTCTATATGCCCCTCTAACTTCATTAGAGCACCAACCCCCCCCCCCCCCCCCCCCCTCTTATACTCGCATACTTAGTATCAATCACCACCTTCCATAATGCTTCCCTCTCATAGTTATATCTCCACAGCCATTTCCCAAGAAGAGACTTATTGAAGGCCCTCACATTGTGAACCCCCAATCCACCACCCCTCAAGGGAGAGCGCACTTTATCCCACCCAACTAAATGAAGCTTAAACTCATTGCCAAGTCCACTCCACTCCACTGAAAATCTCGTTGAAACATCTCAATCCGAGAGGCAACACAAGCTGGAAGAGGAAATAATGACAAGAAATATGTGGGAGATTTGAGAGGGTAATCTTTATTAGTGTAATCCGACCCCCTTTAGACAAATACAACATTTTTCACCCAGTCAGCCTACGCTCTATTTTCTCTAACACCTCATCCCAAATAGTCTTGACTTTGAATGATGCTCCCAACAGAAGGCCAAGGTACTTCATAGGCAGTGAAGAGACCACACAGCCCAATATATTAGCTAGCCCCCTAACATTGCGTACATTACCCACAACAACCATCTCCATTTTAGAGAGATTTATCTTTAACCAGGAGACCGCTTGAACATGACCTGGATTTGCCTCACAAAATAACAGTGTCATCTACAAACAAAAGATGCGAAATAATGGTAGAACCATGGTTAGTATCCCCCACTAAATAACCTGAGAAAAAGCCTCCCTCCATTGAAGCCAACAACATTCTGCTTAGGGCCTCCATGACAATAACAAATAAGAGGGGTGATAGTGGATAGCTTTGTCGCAACCCTAGCGAAATATTAAAAAACCCACGGGATCACCATTTACCAAGACCGAGAAGCGAACCATTGACACAATGCCTCATCCACACCCTCCATCTCTCCCCAAAACCACATCTCATCAACAAAGAAAAAAGGATTCCCAATTAACGTGATCATAGACCTTCTCCATGTCTAATTTGCATAAAATACCCAGAACTCCTGACTTGATCTTGTTGTCCAAACATTCGTTAGCGATAAGGACTAAGTCCAATATTTGTCTACCCCTAACAAATGCATTTTGAGACTTAGAGATGATTTTATCCATAACTGTGCTTATCCTATTAGCAAGGACTTTTGAGATTATCTTGTACATTCTGCCCACAAGACTAATAGGCTGAAAATCTTGCACCTCTATTGCACCAGCCTTTTTAGGGATAAGTGCAATAAATGTAGCATTTAAACTCTTCTCAAATTTCCCAAAAGTGAAAAATTCATGAAAAACCTGCATGGCATCCTCTTTCACCACCTCCCAACAAGTTAGAAAAAATGTCATAGTAATACCATCAGGGTCCAGAGCTTTGTCTTTATTCATTTTCCTAACTACCTGTTATACCTCTTCCTCTTCGAAGGGTCTCTCCAGCCAAACCATACTAGTCTGATCAATGGCCTCAAAAGATAGACCATCTAATCTAGGCCTCCATTCAAAAGGTTCCGAAAGCAGCTCTTCAAAATGTCCAGCAATGTGATCCTTTATCGCTGATTGGTCTGAGGAAATACAGCCTTCTATGGTCATGGTCTTGATGTCATTATTCCTCCTATGTGAGTTTGCGACCCGATGAAAAAACTTCGTGCATTTTTCCCCCTCCCTAAGCCACAATGCCCTTGATTTTTGCCTCTAAGAAATCTCCTCCATTAGGATCACTCTTTCTAATTCTGAAATGACTTGGCCTTTGCGATTGTTCTCTACTTCTACACCCTCCAATATTTGTAACACTTGTAGTAATGACTTCTTTTGTAATTCTACATTACCAAATACATGTTTGTTCCATGTCTTCAAATCCTTCTTCAAAACTTTCAACTTACCAGCCAATATGACGCTCGGAGTGCCCTGTAACTGGTATGAGCTCCACCATTGTCTAATCAATAGTTTTTAGCACATATTTTCAAATTCAAAGGGCCTTCTTCCCCCTTGGATGCCTTCACAATCCAACAATATAGGATAGTGATCTGAACATATCCGTGGTAGTCTTTTTTTGGCATACATCTGGGAATTGCATCTATCATGATGGGGATAAAAGAAATCTGTCCAGTCTAGACCATGCATGATTGTTAGACCATGTATATGTACCCCCATTGCATGGTTTTGTCTTCCTTCCCCCGATCACTCACTCGGAGACCTTATCACATTGAAATCCCCACCAATACACCATGGGACATCCCATCAAGTACAGAATCCTACTAGCTTTCCCCATAGAAACCGCCTCTCGCTATCCAAATTAGGACCATAAACCCCAGCAAAGGCCCACAAAAAACCATCTGCAAAATTTTTAAACGAACACCCCACTGAGTATTCCCCTACAAACTCGTCGAGATTCTCCACCACCTTTTTATCCCACATTACCAAGACTAAACCCGATGCCACATTCGAGGGTAGATATGACCAGCCTACGTACTGACAGCCCCAAATACTCCGGATAATACTTCTTGTGATAAGCTTCAATTTAGTCTCCATCAAACAAATGATGTCCACCTTCCATTTCTTAACAAATTCCTTCTTCAGAGGCGTTTATCTATCTCGTTCAACCCCCCTAACATTCCAAATAAGAATTTTGGGCTTCATTTATCAACTACTACAGCCCTCCCTTTGTTCCTTCCTTGGCTTGCACTTTCCTCCTTTCCTTTGTAATTAATAAACCAAGATAGCCTCCTCAACTCTCTGTTTCTTTTCGACCCCATACCATGGTGACAGTGTCCTGCCTCAATTGCTATTAGAAGTGCCTTGAATTGATCTTCAAAGCCCTCACAAGAGATCCCTACACACCTTTGAATTTCCTCACCTTTTTGCATGACCCAATCTAAAGATAGACAGGGAGGAATGGTACAGATAGGTATAGGATCATCCCCAGTTTCCTTTGGCCCTATCTGATGAAATCTTCCCTGTGATGAGTGTGGAATCATGCTGGAATCTGCCTTCCTCATTTTGTTGTAGCTCCTCGCCCATGTTGGACCCAAATAGGACCAATGTTCCTTCCCCTTCTACCTCCCTCTTCTCATACACATTATCACTCGTTGATGCCTCTCTCTCAGAGACAACAGAACACGTTGTCACCGTTGCTAAATTTTTTTCTAGCGCCAAAGTAGACCTTTGTGACCCTTTCTCCTGCTCAGCCCTCTCTGGCAACCCTTTTTGTTATGCCTCCCCTTGTTTCTAATCTCTCGACGACATTGCAACCCCCACATCCTCCAAACATTGATGAGTAATAATCTCTGCTTCCATCGAGTGTGTCTCTCTCGCTGCCATGGTGCTAGAATGTAGCCCAAAGGTCACCGGCGTGATATGTGACAGCCCACAGAGCATTGGCCCTCCCAGTGAATCATCGTGCCTTACCATGTCTCCCAGTGCCCTTCCACAGAGCATCGGTGCATTCATCATTCTCGGCGCTAGGTCTCCGGCACAGACATTGCATGAAACTCCTCCAAACCTTGCCGTCAAGGTGGTCCACAGCATCTCTGTTCCCAGTGCCAGCAGCGTCGTTGGCCCAAAAGTGGATGAAGATCCCACTTCAAACTGGGAAGCCCTTTGGGCCTAATTGGGCGTAAGCCCAATCCATTTCAAGTGCCCAAGCCAAGTTTGGCTTGCCTGTATCAGTCCTTCACCCAAACCCATCTTTGTTTTTAGCACCTTGGCCTAAGCCCAGGCCCAAATCAGAATTCAAGACCCTGTCCACTCTACTTATCAAATCTTCTACAGCCTTCTTCAGTAAACGTATCTCCCCTTTCATACCTATGATTTCCTCCTTCAATCCAAACAGTACCCTTTGCTCCACACTTTCCACTACACAAACATCGGACGGGCCTCCACCACCTCTTTCAGTTATAGCACAATGACAATACCTCTCTGGTTGTACGCTCCCCTGCTACCATTTCTTTTTGTCCTTTTCTCCTTGCTGTAGCACCAATCTTTGACTCATACCATGTACCACCGTCCTTCTTCCTTCACCACCGCCCATAGCCACCTCTGTGTACATTCTGGTCTGTCTTCCCATCTCCTTCCCCTTCCCATTTCCCTGAGTCACCACAGGGACCTTATTTGCTGATGAAATGGACAAAGCATGTTTTGTCTCCTTAGAAATGCTTTTCCAACCCCTGCCTTCCATCCCTTCTGGTATCACTATCAGTCCTCAACATCCTCTATCACCATAATCAGTGATTTCCAAGTAGTGTCCAATAGCATTGGCCCGTCGATGAGCAACCAATATCGTAGTCCCAATGCGATATGCCTTGAAAAAATATTTCCTTCCCTCTAATAGTGCGCACTCTTCCACTGTGTTTGCTAGCCAACGTGCGCTAGCTTGGCTGAAAACCATCTCCTTATTGGCCTTCCTGCTTCTCTCGATAATACGAAAGTAACTTCCCCCCCTCCAAGGATAATACGAACACCATTGTTTCAATTAATAAGTGTTTTGAATACCCCATCCTGATCGAGTAACCTCTAAGAACTCAGAAAATGACTAACAGAAAATAATTCCGACGCAGATCACCGGAATATTACATCCATCTTTCTCCTTTTTGCCATAGCCTTTGCATAAATTAACCTCTTTCCACTGAGCACTTTTTTCTTCAACATATCGAAGATTTAAGTAGCCCATGAATTTTGCAAAGCAAAAAAGAATGGTAAAACCAAGCAGACATATATTAAGTGGTCCATGAGTTAAAATAAATCTACTACAAACAAATCACAACATTCTAAGTAACCCATTATCTAAAATCGTTATAAAACACGCAACATAACTCGACAAAGACTCGTATAATAGCTGAAGCCTGACCTGAAACTCGCTGAATGTCACCTTGACCTCCCTTTCCATGGCCAACGCAGCCACCGACTCAGCAAACCTCTCCGTCTCTGCATCATCTATATCCACACACCCCAGTTGCTCCCCACAACCTCTACACCGCCCAGTCGAATCCACATTCACTCTCTTCACAAGCCAATCTCCTTTTCCAATCCAGCCCAAACCATGCCACCCTCCCCCACTTCTCATAACTGCCTCTTCCACTCGCCCCACCTCCCAATTCACGTCTCCCACATCCCTAGCCTTCCCACTGCAAAACCAGTCCTCAATAACCTTCGCTGTAGAGTCACTAACACTCCTCACTGAATTTCTCAATTTATGCAAATACCTATAAACCTTCTCTTCCCTCCCCGTACTCGCGCTCACCTTCAACAATGCGGCGAGCTCCGGTTCCTCTAAACTCACTCCCATTATGTCCATATGCTCCTCAACCTCATACGCCTTCTCTGCCTCTAAATTCTCACAGAAACATAACAATGCCGGGTCGTAAGTGCGCAACCTCGGCGCAAGCCTGTACTTCCCCATGCTCTTGATCAGTCCGAATGCGTACTCGCCGTCTCCTTTTGCAGCGGCGAGGCGAGCGACGGCAGTGATCGAGGCCTCATTGGGGTTGATGTTGATCGACAGCATGTGATCAAAGATACGGAAACCGTAGTCCAAAGCTAGTGCTTTTAGCGATGGATCCGCGACCGAGTTGGAGCAGAGGTAGAGAAGCGCATTAAAGTGGTACTGGTTTAATCGCGTGCCCTGTGAACTCGCGATCTCGTATAGCGAGATAGCGGCGCGCAGGTCCTTGTTCTTGGAGCATAGAGTGAGTTCCGAGTGGAATTCGGTTTCTGGGGTTTGATTCTTCTTCTTCTTCTTTTTGGAGACGTACGGATGGTTGGGGGTAGCCATGGATGGACAGTCTGAGCTAAAACCCTAGATTCAAAACCCTAGAATTTTATATCTGTATCGGGTAATACTAATGTTGGGGCTTAATTGGGAATTCAGCGGTCTGGGCTCGGTATATGTAAATGTTTTGAATGTGGTGGGATAACATTGGGCCCATTTGAATTGAAGTTAGAAATTGGGCCGTGGTGGGCTTTGATGGAACAATATTTAATGTGAATAAGTCTGAATAGATGCTAAATTTAATATGATCTTATTTTAAATAAATAAAAAATTTCAATATGAAGAATCATATTAAATATATCAATTTGTGAGATTACTTTTATGTAATCTCTTTATGATTTGAACTCATAGGTGTTGGCTTAAGTGGTAAAGGTCTTGTGCTTGAGGGTATGCTTCCCCAAGTCTAAGATTCAAATCTCCTTGAGTGCAAGTAATCTTTAGGGGCCATTATGCTGGAAAATTTTTTCTTTAAATTACCCGATGTGCACTTGCAAAAAACTCCTTGTCGAGGGCCTGTGCATCCTCGAGATTAGTCAGGACGCTATTCCTAGATACCTGGTGCCAATCAAAAAAAGTAATCCCTTTGTGGTTTGAGTGGTTTTCAATAAATTAAATCCAATTAAAGATATGAGTAATCTTACACAAAGTGTCTTTTTGTTTAGATTGTAAAATTTATTTTTTTAAAAACAATGAGAGTTTAAAAACTAAATAAGTTTTTTTTCCTAAGGATATATTTACCCACACGTTTATCACTAAGGTTCCATTTGAATTCTAAGAATATCTCAGATCATCTATAAATAGTAATAAAATAGTTTGTGAATAATAATAAAATAATAGTAAATTGTTTGTAAATAATAGTAAAATAGCTTGAGAATAGTTTTGTTTCCAAACATATTTGAATAGACACTTTATGAAAAAAAAGGAATGACGATTCACAACCAAAACAAATTATAGGGAGTTAGTGATTAAATTTTCCTAATATTTGCTAGACTCAATCTTCCCCTTAAAGCATGGATCGAACCACCCTATGCGGTTAAGGGTTAGTGTTATGTGAGGCCAATGGGCCTCATGGTTGTATAAATGCCATGAACTCAACGGATATGGCAACTTAGAAGGGTCGTGGCACACGTGTACACAAAATTGGAGCCCTTCTACAAAAGATGCGACTAACGAATCTTAGCAAGATGTCCACCTCAAGTGGGCCCAATCACAACACGGATTGAATCCTAAGATCCTACGTTCAGAAAGCGATAGTGAAAAGTCAAATCAAGACAAGAGCCTTATCATGTCGAGACAATTAGTTTATTACCTAGGGGCGCTATCCACTCATTCGGGATGGGGACCACCCTGGCCCTGCCCCTACATGGGCGAGGGTGCAAGTTGGGCCCCCAAGCCTTGGTCTCGCTCCCTGTGGGCGATTGCCCTTAAGGTCATCCACCCATTGCCCACGGGCCACGACGACCGCTATTGTGCCACTATGTGAGAGAGAGAGAGAGAGAGAGAGAGAGAGAGAGAGAGAGAGAGAGAGAGAGAGATACCTAAGCCAAGTTGGGACACACCGAGAGGGAGAGAGTCTGAGAGATCGGGGACGAAAACAGAGACATAGAGGAAAGAGAGAGAGATCGGTGCGAGAGAGAGCTTTTAAAACAAAATCTAATATTAAACGACGTCGTTTTATTAAAAAAAATTATATACATGACAAGTTGGGCTAGGCAGACGAGGAAACCCTGAGAAGGCTTGGGCCTAGCCTGGGCCTTGTCCCCCGATACCCAAGGCTATGACAGGGTCTACCTGAAGCCCGGTCGGCCTAGGGGCAAGCACCTGCTGCCCACCCCTACAAATACCTAATGAGGTACGCACCAACGATCACTCAATCTACGTTAGAATACCATACTTCAACCTACCAATTATCACTGACATGGCATTAGAGGTATCTCTCGCCGAAACCCCGAGCTAGTCTTCTTTCTGATTGTAGGTTGTTAGGACTAATTGCAGGTGTACGAAACACATCCTCAACAATATATATAATTTGTTTGGCTTATTTATTGATGTCCAAACTCTAAGATTATTTTTTTTACTATTCATTAAATTAGTCCATTCATCACCTCTTTCACTGATAAATCAAATTTGTTAGATATCCTAATCTCGTTATATGTTAGAGCCTTCTACCCTAGCCCGTTATTTTCATGTTTGATTCACAAGTAATGTAAAAGATCACCAACTCTATCGTGGCCAGAATTCAACCAATACCACGTTATATTCTTAACCATGATGAAAGTAAGTCGACCTGAGATATTTCTTGATTTTATAAGCAAGATAGATGTTGAAGACGTGTTTAACACCCTGTTGACTGATGCAATCAATGTGTGACAAGAAAGGTGGTGGCCCGATGTGCCTGGTGCACCTCTGATGCCTAAGTCAGAAATATGAGCATATTGTACTATAATTGGAAATCAGGGAAAAAAGTTACGTTGAATCACTAGCACTAACTCTTTATATAGGCAAGGACTTCATCTGATAAAGATCGAATAGTGGCTTGATCTTTTCCTTTGATTTTAAGGCCCTAATTATCAGGTTTCGGGATTTGAGTTTAAAAGTGAGGAGTTACCATATTTTGGCGAATATCTCGTTCTTTTCCTTTGGTGGAGAAATCTTCAGTTACTCGTGACAATTACTATACTAATCCTACTGAGAGGCGTGATTTTCTGGCAACAGGTGCAGAATATGCCCTTTGTCTTCCGAATTACTAGGCTTTTGGTGTGGGCCCTAACTAAATTCATCAGGCCCGTCTAATAGGGACATAAAAGCCCTTCCATTTAGCCCCACAAATTCTCGTCACGCTAGTGTGGCGGGAATTTAATCATTATGAACAGTTTTGCCTACTACATCATCAATTTTGATTGCCAGTTCGTACTCCCTTGCCTTGGAGAATAGGTAATGGCTCTGTGTCTACATCTGGTCATATCACCAGATCTTGGGATCTGCCCATGATGATTATGTTGTAAGTCCACTTTCTTTCTGCTTGGAGTATTCAATTGTCACTCATTCTCCTGTATAAGTAACTCTCCCTCTTCTCCCTTCCTCTATTTTCTCACCTTCCTCTTTGACGGTGTTCTCTGTCAAAACCCTAGCCCTCATCTTTCACTTCATCTGTTCATATCAATGGCCCCCAAGAATACTTCGCAAATTCCTTCATGCGAATCTCACTCTCCCCATCTGTTGGGGTTTTCAAAGGCACCAAAATCCTCTTCTTAATGTGAAGTGCCTTATTACGAAGGCTTCGATTGGTCCTCCGTTCTTACTATGGTTGACCTTAGAAAATTGAGTGAGTCTTATGGAATCCCTAACTCAATGGTCCTTAAGGTCCGTTGTTGTGGGGCTGTCGACTCTGAGGGCTTTGCCAAGAAGGTGGCCCTCACCACCTGTGCCCTTACCCACGAGTTGAGACTCCCTTTTTGCAGGTCGGTCCATAACGTACTCAACTTCTTGAAATTGGCTCCTGCCTAGTTACACTCCAATGCCTGGAGGATTCTTATGTGTTGTTGTGTTGCATGGAGAATAGTTTTGGAGCCTTCCCAAGAGGAGTATCCCGATTTGACTACTCGAGAGTTTGTCGCCACCCATGCAGTTAGGGCGTTAGAAGGTAACATCTGTAGATTTCGTTATCGCTCTAAGTACTGACACTTGCTCGGTTTAAGGGTTAGAATTCCAATGCCAAGTAGTGGCAAAAGAAATTCTTTTATGTATCTAGCAAGATGGGAATTCCCTGGTAGCGAGGTCACTGGTGCCGAGTTTCCAATCTGAGTGGTCCTCGACGATAGGGCGATTTTCGTTGCCTTTTCTGAGCGAGAGCAAGCTCGCATTAATTGGTTTACTCCAAGGTCGAGCAACGCCAGGAGGCAGTTTGGACAGAAGCCCTTTTGATGAGGGGAAATGTTGATAGATTTTTTGTGATGCCTAACCGGTCCCATGTGACTAGTCGTCACTTTTTTAGGGAACCAATCGTTCCCTGTAGCAAGAAAAGATCCTCCACCACACCTCTAGAGAATGAGGGGAAGCGGCCTCGCCAGGAGGTCAAGACAGCATTTGGCCCTCGTGCGGCCCAAGCTCGCCCTAGAGCAGAGCCAGAACCCTTCGCCCATCAAACGATCGTTCCAAATCAGCTCAAGTTCCACCAGGTAGGCAACCCTTCACTTGGGAGGGTTCCCTTGACTCGGACGACCTCGACGATCTATTAGGACAGGCTCTTACGGATTTGGTCACGGCCTTCGACTTCGAGTTTCCTTCCCAGGAGCTCGATTCTACCTAGTTGCCAAGCTTTATTCTCTTGTCGATCCCACCAGTAGATCGGGGTTGGTCGACGAAGAGAAGGACATGGACATTGCTTTTTCCCATGGCCTTTTGGAGTCTTCTTCTAGTGCTCCTCAAGATATTGCTTCAATAGGGGGAGCCAAAAATTTGGAGTAGGTTGGTGAGTTGTGGGTCAAGACTGCTTCTCAAGAAGAGGTAGATGAAAGGGAGCCTACCCTAAGTTCCATCCCCTCGATCATTTCAGGCAACGAGACTCCTGTACTCCTTATCAACCTAGGCCTGAACGAGGGTCGAGTCTTGATTCCCTCCTCACCATCTAGCACCTATTTGGGAGGGAAGGAAAAGTCATTTTCATCAATTGCCTCCGAGGGGAAGAACTAGCTTCCATCCTCATTGAGGAGGTAGGCACGGGGTAGCCTTCATCAGTCAACCCCGCTGCCGCTGGTACTCCCCACCCATAGTCAAGGAAAGGGTTGACATCCACATGGGTGGCTCCTCGCCTATGTCCGCGTCTATTCTACCCCTTATCCTTTCGGATCACTTTGTGGCTCAAGGTTTCCTCCCCAAGGCGAGGATCAAATGGACCCATCCCAACCCTCAAACGTGCAGAACACTCCGGGAGGGAACCAGGTGAGGAATCACTCTATTCGTGGGATGGTGAACAAACTAAGGGACTTTTTTTTTCTCTAGTAAGCCATTTGACTACTCTGTTTTTGTCTCTTTTTCTCAGAGTTGAATTCTCATCTTGTCTTGTGTTGCTTGGAAGGGGGTGGACTAGCTAGCGGATTGGATCGTTGATGACCGGGCTGAATTGGAATAAGAGGTTTGTTCTAGGTGAATCTTCACCTTGCGAGTGCAAAGGGAGGTCGCAAAGCTGCAATCTAAAAAGATTGAGCTGAAGGTGATCCTTGGCCAGGCTGACGACTACATGCATTCTCTGGAGGAAGGATATTGCTAGTCTCCAAGAAGAAGCATCTGATCTCAAGGGTGAACTCAACCAGTCGAGGAGGGAAGCTGCTCGTGATCATTGTAAGCTTAAGGTGCTGTAGGAAGAAATGGCCTTGAGAAAAGAACGCTTGTCACGCCTTGAGAAAGAGTTGGAGGAGACTAAGAAATGCTGCCATGATTTTGCTAAGAGCACAGCTAAAGCCGAGGAGGCCCATCAAGTTCAGAGACTAGACTCAATGAGGTGAGGGGGAGTTGGAACAACTCACTGAACAACATTCAACAATGAAGAAAGATCGCAAATGGAAGTACAAAAGGCGGAATGAACTGAATGGCTCTCTGTTATGCCTCAATAGGAGGATTAGAGCTTGAGATTAGTAAATCAAAGATCTAGAATCTGAGCTGGCCTCCTCTAGAGCAGAGCTCTTTCGCCTTTCTCCTCAATTAATGTTAGCCAAGTATGTCCGTAATAGGGCCTTTGGATATGGTTACGACACCAGTCTAGAAAGGTTGAAAGCTTTCCTATTGGCAAATCCCCAGACCAACTTGAGGACGCTGAACCTTGAGTCCTTAAAACTTGACCATGCCACCTGTCAGTTTGTCGACACTTTGGGAAGGGACTCAATGCCCGACACGTTCCTACCCCCGACTTCTTTAGCTCCTCAAGCTTGAATATTTTCTGTTTTGTTGCATTGTATTCTTTCTTGTATAGTTTGTATCCCGATCAATCAGTCTTTTTTGCATATTTTGGGTGGCGTTCATTGTTTTGAATGAAAGGTATTTTAAATACCCTTATAAGTTTCATTGGTTAATCTCTCATTTGGATTGCATGCATGTGGTCTCCTTTACGCTTACTGCTTGAGTGTCGTGTTTGAAAGGACAGATTCCCCTTAGCTTTGTTGGGTGAGTCCAAGGACCTGACTTTGATAAGGTGAGGGTCTGCACCTCTAATGGACTTGCGTGCCCATGTTACACTGTGAGTCTAAGAACTCTACCTCAGTGGGCGAGGGTCACACAATTTAGAGACTTGTGTGTCCATGTTTCAACATAAGTCTAAGGACTTGGCCTCGTGGGCAAGGGTCACGTAGTCTAGAGACTTGCGTGCCCCTTTTTCACTGTGAGTCTAAGGACTTGACCTCGATGGCAAGGGTCACGCAATCGAGAGACTTGCTTGCCTGTGTTTCATCACGAATCTAAGGACCTGTCCTCGGTGGCGAGGGTCGCGCAATCTAGAGTCTACGGACTCAACCTTGGTAAGGCGCTAACATTCGAGATTGGAGACACATGATGGGGGTAAATCGACAAGTTTATTCATTTCCCTTCACTGTGTAATAATACAAAATCATGCATTATATCTTCTCAAATGCTCTGCATTCAATGGATGAGGTAGCTCCTTTCCCTGGGCATTTTTTAAGTGATAGGATCATGGCCAGTTGTTAGCGATCACAGCGCAAAGTCGTTCCTAACGGGGACCAAGCTACCCTTCTTCCTGCGTGGTCGTTCAGTTTTCCTCCATACTAAGTTGCCTATCATGAAGGTCTTGGGCTTGACTCTTTGTTTGAAACAATGCTCCGTTCTCCTTTTGTTGAGGGCCATCTGTGTCTAGGCCTCTTCCCATTTCTCATCTAGCAAGTCAAGATGCTCCTCCAGTGTTTTGTCAACCTACTATTGGTCAAAGTGTTTGACACGGTACCTGGGCATTTAGATCTTTACGGGTGCTACTGTCTCGCTCTCGTAGATAGGGCAAATAGGGTTTCCCTGTCGGAGTCTTAACTGTGGTTCTGTATGCCCACAGAACACCCGAGAATTCTTCCACCCATTCTCCCTTCTTATTCATCAATTGTTTCTTTTAAGATCCCAAGTAGGGGTTGGTTGTTGCTTCCAATTGTCTGTGGACCTGGGGGTGTTCTGGAGATGAATATTTGAACTTAATTCCCAACTCGACACACCATTCTCGGTAATGTTCTAAGTCAAACTGTCTTCCATTATCCGAGAAAATACTTTGGGGAATCCCAAATCAGCATACAACAGTCTTCCACAGGAACTTAGTAATGCTCCTCGTCGTGATCATCGTCGGGGGCTCTACCTCTACCCACTTAGTGAAATAGTATACGACGACGACCATGAATCTCACGCCTCCTTTCCCCAGTAGAAGGGGACCAACCAAATAGATCCCCACTACGCGAATGGCCAAGGCGACATTATAAAGGTCAACTCTTCTAGCTGACAATGTGGTTTTGGGGTGAACAGGTGGCACTTCGTGCACTTCCTGACAAACTCTTCTACGTCCCTGAGGGTACAGAACCAATAATAACCTGCCCTTACGGCCTTCCTCGCCAAGGCTTTCCAACTAGAGCGATTCTCGCACACTCCTTCATATATCTCCGCCAAGATGTATTGCGCTTCCTGTAAGGACATGCACCTCAATAAGGGAGTCGATAAACCCCACTTATAAAGGATTTCATTCACCCTTGTGAAATGAGCAGCCCTTCTTTTGATCCTTGTTGCCTTTTCCTTCTCTACAGGGAGCTCTCCAACATCAAGGTATCTTATCACCTCTCGTGCCCACTCCAGTTATCCCGACTTTACTTCCGCAATCTTGGCCTTGATGGCTGGGATTTCTATAACTCTACTTACCACTTTCCATGGTAGGGTGGCTGTGGATTCCTCCATTCCTGAGGCTATTCTTACTAGCTTGTCCACTACACAGTTATCTTCCCTTGGTATTTGCTCAATGTTAAAATAACCAAACCGATCATGCTTTTTCCCACATCAGATGCACTTATTTCTTCAACTTCTTGCATTTAGCTGTGTATTCCCCAGATACTTGGTTGACTACCACTTGAGACTCTACCTTCACCTCTACCTTAGTGGCCCCTAGCAACTTAACTATCGAGAGCCTCGCCCCCAATAATTCATACTCGGCTTCGTTATTGGTGGTTCTAAAGGTGAGCTTCGCCATATAATGGTGTTCTTGTCCCAAGCAACTCACTATGTGGACTCCAACCCCCCACCAGTGCGGCAAGACAAGCCCTTAACAAAGACTTGTCAGGCTTCATGAACAGTGTGACCGATACCTCTTCGTGAAAGTTGGTAAAAATCGGAAAGAATCTGCTAGAGCCTGGCCCTTCATTGCGTGCCTTGGCAGGTACTTGATGTCGAACTCAATTAGCTCGTCAAAACCTTAATGGGATAAGCCTAGAAGTATGGCCACAGCCTCCTGGCAGTCGTTACTAGTGCAAAAGCCAACATCTCCATTCGAGGGTATCTCGACTCCACCCCATGGAGGACACGACTTGTGTAGTAGATCAATTTCTAAGCTGTCCAATCTTTTACCAAAGCCGCCAAAACTGCGTGGGGGTAATACCGCCAGGTACACGTAAAGGATGTCCCCTTGCTCAGGTTGGCTTAGTAGCTACGAGCTAGATAGGCATTGCTTCAATGCTTGGAATGCTTGACCACAGTCATAGTTCCAGGGGTGTACTTTGCACAAGACCTTGAAAAAAGGGCAAGCACTTATTTTTAAATCTGATGCAAATCTATTTAGTGCTACAATTCTACCGATCAATTTTTGCATCTTGCCACTATTCTCAGGAGGCTTCATCTGCACTATTACCTTAATTTTCTTTATATTGACCTCTATTCCTCTCTCGGACACTATGAAGCCCAAGAACTTTCTTGAGTTGATGCTAAAGGTGCATTTTGTACTAGCGCAACACGACAAATGCTTCCCGCAAATCCGCGGTGTTGGGACGGCTCTTTACTCATAAGTAGCAGGTTGTCGACGTAAACTTCCATAGTGCGCCCAATCTGTTTCTTGACCATTTGATTCAAGTTTGATATGTCACTCCGACATGTTTCAACCTAAAGGGCATGACTTGGTAGCAATACAACCCCAATCTATTATGAATGAGGTATTCTCCCCGTCTTTCTGGTTCATCCGAATTTGATTGTACCCCGAGTAGGCATTTATAAAACGCAGCATGCGGTACCCCGCCATAGAGTCAACGATCAAGTCAATGTGTGGCAGTGGGAAGCTATCCTTTAGGTCGGTAAAGTCCACATACATCCTCCATTTCTTTTTTCACCAATACTACATTGGACAACCACTCGGGATAGTGAGCCTCTCTAATGAACCCTACAGCAAGGTAGGCATGGAGGGCGCAACTTATGTAGTAGATCAATTTCTAAGCTGTCATTTCTTTTACCAAAGCCGCCGAAACTGCGTGGGGGTAATACTGCCAAGTACACGTAAAGGATGTCCCTTTGCTCAGGTTGGCTTAGTAGCTATGAGCTGGATAGGCATTGCTTCAATGCTTGGAATGCCTGACCACAGTCATAGTTCCAGGGGTGTACTTTGCGCAAGACCTTGAAAAAAGGGCAAGCACTTATTTTTAAATCTGATGCAAATCTATTTAGTGCTACAATTCCACCGATCAATTTCTGCATCTTGCCACTATTCCGAGGAGGCTTCATCTCCATGATTGCCTTAATTTTCTCTATATTGGCCTTTATTCCTCTCTCAGACACTATGAAGCCCAAGAACTTTCTTGAATTGATGCCAAAGGTGCATTTGGCTGTGTTTAACTTCATTTTGTACTGGTGCAACACGACAAATGCTTCCCTCAAATCCACAATGTTGGGACAACTCTTAACTCTTAAGTTGCAGGTTGTCGACGTAAACTTCCATACTACGCCCAATCTGTTTCATGAACATTCGATTCAAGTCTGATATGTCAGTCCGACGTTCTTCAGCCTAAAGGGCAAGACTTGGTAGCAATACAACCCCAATCTATTATGAATGACGTATTCTCCTCGTCTTCCTGGTTCATCCGGATCTAATTGTACCTCGAGTAGGTCATCTATAAAACTTAGCATGCGGTGCCCCGCCATAGAGTCAACGATCAAGTCAATGTGTGGCAGTGGGAAGCTATCCTTTAGGTCGGTGAAATCCACACATATCCTCCATTTCTTTTTCACTAGTACTACATTGGACAACCACTCGGGATAGTGAGCCTCTCTAAAGAACCCTACAACAAGATAGGCATGGAGGGCGCGACTTGTGTAGTAGATCAATTTCTAAGCTGTCCCTTCTTTTACCAAAGCCGCCGAAACCGCATGGGGGTAATACCGCCAAGTACACGTAAAGGATGTCCCCATGCTCACGTTGGCTTAGTAGCTACGTGCTAGATAGGCATTGCTTCAATGCTTGGAATGCCTGACCACAGTCATAGTTCCAGGGGTATACTTTGCGCAAGACCTTGAAAACAGTGCAAGCACTTATTTTTAAATCTGGATACATGTATATTTAGTACTACAATTCTATCGATCATTTCCTGCATCTTGCCACTATTCCGAGGAGGCTTCATCTCCATGATTGCCTTAATTTTCTCTATATTGGCCTCTATTCCTCTCTCAGACACTATGAAGCCCAAGAACTTTCTCAAGTTGATGCCAAAGGTGCATTTGGCTGGGTTTAACTTCTTTTTGTACTGGTGCAACACGAAAAATGCTTCCCTCAAATCCACAATGTTGGGACAACTCTTAACTCTTAAGTCGCAGGTTGTCGACGTAAACTTCCATACTGCGCCTAATCTGTTTCTTGAACATTCGATTCAAGTCTAACATGTCAGTCCGACGTTCTTCAGCCTAAAGGGCATGACTTGGTAGCAATACAACCCCAATCTATTATGAATGACGTATTCTCCTCGTCTTCCTGGTTCATCCAGATCTAATTGTACCTAGAGTAGGTCATCTAAAAAACTTAGCATGCAGTGCCCCGCCATAGAGTCAACGATCAAGTCAATGTGTGGCAGTGGGAAGCTATCCTTTAGGTCGATGAAATCCACAGACATCCTCCATTTTTTTCTCACCAGTACTACATTGGACAACCACTCGGGATAGTGAGCCTCTCTAATGAACCCTACAACAAGATAGGCATGGAGGGCGAGACTTGTGTAGTAGATCAATTTCTAAGCTGTCCCTTCTTTTACCAAAGCCGCCGAAACTGCGTGGGGGTGATACCGCCAAGTACACGTAAAGGATGTCCCCTTGC
This sequence comes from Juglans cinerea, assembly GCA_961763995.1. Classification (NCBI taxonomy): domain Eukaryota; kingdom Viridiplantae; phylum Streptophyta; class Magnoliopsida; order Fagales; family Juglandaceae; genus Juglans; species Juglans cinerea. The sequence goes on from CAUIVZ010000013.1 coordinate 21,545,373, forward strand.
TCACGTTGGCTTAGTAGCTATGAGCTAGATAGGCATTGCTTCAATGCTTGGAATGCCTAACCATAATCATAGTTTTAGGGGTATACTTTGTGCAAGACTTTGAAAAAAGTGCAAGCACTTATTTTTAAATCTGGATACAAGTCTATTTAGTACTACAATCCTACCGATCATTTTCTGCATCTTGCCACTCTTCCGAGGAGGCTTCATCTCCATGATTACCTTAATTTTCTCTATATTTGCCTCTATTCCTCTCTCGGACACTATGAAGTTTCTCGAGTTGATGTCAAAGGCGCATTTGGCTGGGTTTAACTTCATTTTGTACTGGCGCAACATGACAAATGCTTCCCTCAAATCCACGGTGTTGGGACGGCTCTTTACTCTTAAGTAGCAGGTTGTCGACTTAAACTTCCATACTGCGCCCAATCTGTTTCTTGAACATTCGATTCAAGTCTGATATGTCACTCCGACGTTCTTCAGCCTAAAGGGCATGACTTGGTAGCAATACAACCCCAATCTATTATGAATGAGGTATTCTCCTCATCTTCCTGGTTCATCCGAATTTGATTGTACCTCGAGTAGGTCATCTATAAAACTTAGCATGCGGTGCCCCGCCATAGAGTCAACGATCAAGTCAATGTGTGGCAGTGGGAAGCTATCCTTTAGGTCGGGGAAATCCACACATATCCTCCATTTCTTTTTTCACTAGTACTACATTGGACAACCACTCGGGATAGTGAGCCTCTCTAATGAACCCTACAACAAAATAGTCATGGAGGGCGCGACTTGTGTAGTAGATCAATTTCTAAGCTATCCCTTCTTTTACCAAAGCCGCCAAAATTGCGTGGGGGTAATACCGCCAAGTACAGGTAAATGATGTCCCCTTGCTCACGTTGGCTTAGTAGCTACGAGCTAGATAGGCATTGCTTCAATGTTTGGAATGCCTGACCATAGTCATAGTTTTAGGGGTGTACTTTGCGCAAGACTTTGAAAAAAGTGCAAGCACTTATTTTTAAATCTGGATACAAGTCTATTTAGTACTACAATCCTACCGACCATTTTCTGCATCTTGCCACTCTTCCGAGGAGGCTTCATCTCCATGATTACCTTAATTTTCTCTATATTCGCCTCTATTCCTCTCTCGGACACTATGAAGCTCAAGAACTTTGTCGAGTTGATGTCAAAGGCTCATTTGGCTGGGTTTAACTTCATTTTGTACTAGCGCAACATGACAAATGCTTCCCTCAAATCCACGGTGTTGGGACGACTCTTTACTCATAAGTAGCAGGTTGTCGACGTACACTTCCATACTGCGCCCAATCTGTTTCTTGAACATTCGATTCAAGTCTGATATGTAACTCCGACGTTCTTCAACCTAAAGGTCTTGACTTGATAGCAATACAATCCCAATCTGTTATGAATGAGGTATTCTCCTCGTCTTTGCGGTCTATCCGGATCTGATTGTACCCCGAGTAGGCTTTTATAAAACTCAGCATGCGGTACCCCGCGATAGAGTCAACGATCTAGTCGATGTGTGGCAGTAGGAAGTTATCCTTTAGGTCGGTGAAGTCCACACACATTCTCCATTTCTTTTTTCACCAGTACTACATTGGACAGCCACTTGGGATAGTGAGCCTCTCTAATGAACCCTACAGCAAGATAGGCATGGAGGGCGCAACTTGTGTAGTAGATCAATTTCTAAGCTGTCCCTTCTTTTACCAAAGCTGCCGAAACTGCGTGGGGATAATACCGCCAGGTACACGTAAAGGATGTCCCAGTGAGCCTCTCTAATGAACCCTACAGCAAGATAGGCATGGAGGGCGCAACTTGTGTAGTAGATCAATTTCTAAGCTGTCCCTTCTTTTACCAAAGCTGCCGAAACTGCGTGGGGATAATACCGCCAGGTACACGTAAAGGATGTCCCTTTGCTCAGGTTGGCTTAGTAGCTACGAGCTAGATTGGCATTGCTTCAATGCTTGGAATGCATGACTACAATAATAGTTCCAGGGGTGTACTATGCGCAAGACCTTGAAAAAAGGCCAAGCACTTATTTTTAAATCTGGATACAAATCTATTTAGTGCTACAATTCTACCGATCAATTTTTATGTCTTGCCACTATTCCGAGGAGGCTTCATCTCTAGGATTGAATCTCTTGATGGTTGAATCTCTTTCAACTCAACAGACCATCAACAAATAACTTGAACACCATATCAAAATAATCCAAACGAAACTTCAAACAACCAACATATTATACATAATTACCATAGTAATTTACAAATTTGTCCACATTATATTAACCAAGTAGTTTAAGGCCATGAAACCTACAAAATATGTTTGCAAATAGAATCCAAGTACAGGAGGGAATTACAAATCCTTGTGCCAATTTGATGTATGATAATTTCAGGACATATAGACATTAAACACAAGTTGCAATAATGTGTTCTCCAAACAATCAGATTCTGGAATACATCGGTGCCTCTTGCTCCACAAAGCATGGTGTCCTAAATGTTACCTGAAAATGTTATGAGAACTATGTCAAACTCAAAAGACTTAGTTGGTGGAGGAAGTGACTTGGGTTGCGAAGCTTCTATAGAAATTGTTGTAACATGTTGTACATATGTTTAATTAATTAAGTCTATTAATCATATATGGATTTATGGGGACAAAAAAAATAACCTAGGTGATTCATGGAAAATGCCAAATGTCAAGAGTTGAATCTGCATGGAATTAATATATACATCTACCAACTTTTATGATATAGCAAGTACTGCAGTGGCATATTCTAAGAAAAAGTCATATCCCAAAAAAATTCAGCTAGCTTTATATTCAAGTAACATTTGCATCAAAATCCTAACATGATATCTACTAAGACGATGCAATTATAGATAGAGAACTATTAGAGTATAAACTATGTAATTCAACAGCAACCATTACTATAGCATTATATATTGCTAATAACTGTGACAAATTATAGGACAACTAGTTTGCAGTAGTTTTCTTGGGTTAGTTCTACTTAATCTACATAATCCTGCCGTTCACATTATATTTCTTGCCATTTAGTTATGGTTCTCATGGCCGACCAGTCATGAAACATGGACTAAATTATTCTAGCAAATCATCATGCATGGATAAAGTCCTCATGACATGCAGAAAATTAAATCATGGAATAGTCTTTCAGATTGGTGTCTCCCCCCCCCCCCCCCCCAATCTGATAAAAAAAAGATTGGTGCCCCCACAAACCAACTACTACAAACCAACCAACCCACCCACTGGTTTTTTTCTGGGAATTGTAGTTAACTATTTGTAAATGCAAAATAAAGTACTCATGATCCAAACATCAACCCAAAATGAAAATAATAACCACAAGTCTCTCTGGGATAATAGAATAAAGTTATTAAACTTTTCAGTTTCACATGGCAGTGGACTCATGTACTGAAGGCTCAGCCAAGTCTAACATATACATATATCTATATTAACAGTACTACTGACCAAGCAACATGAGTTGTATTCTGATTTTTGCATATCCAACTTGTTAGAAGTGGGTCTAAACTACTTGTGAACTATAGTGTTATATAAGGTTATCAAACACTAACCAAACCGAAAAAGCACATAAACACCTTCAGATATGTGCCAACCAATGATGGAGTATGATATTTCATCCACTATGTATTTGCATAAATAACTTGAAAAACAGTAGCAGCAAGTTTTATGCTTACTGCTATCCAAGGAATACAGCACGAGCTAATGCCTATTAGCTGAAAGGCTCTTCATCTCCACCAACTACTGTTCTACATTCCATGAAATTTGGCTGATTATGGATTTGCTGAAACCTACATAGTTTGAAAAATGTTGATATTAGCCTACTTGGTCTGGTTTAATAAATACACATTCTACAAACCATTAATTAAAACTGCAAAAGTATCGACAAATTATCCTTTCATGATAACCATAGCTCTCCCTGAAAAGCTAGTCAATCAAAAGTGATATCTTATACTAGAACAACTCAAACTCACTACCAAAAAAAACGCATTGACCCATCTTAATTTTCCTGCACTGGTTTATACATACCCAACCTAACACTTCCTCCTATGCAACTAGAAAAATATTTCAAGCATGTACAATCGTCCATGGCCATTGGATTTTTACATATCCACAAAACAATCCACAAAAAAACCCCACATAAAAAGTCCACAAAAAATCCAACAAGCGAGAGACTAAGCATCTCGCTGAGTCTCTCTGTGAGACTCACTACCTCCCTCTAACTCAAACACCCGATTGTTCATGACTTTCTCATACTCAGAAAAATTCTTCCTCAAAGCTTCAATATCAATCATCATCTGGTCTAGTTTGCTCTTGTACATTTCCGCATCACTCTTGTTTCGTTCATTCTCCTCCACTAGACGAATAAACACTTTGTTCTTCTTCATTGAAGAGGGGTCGGGAATGACCATGTGCCCCATCCCTATTGCGTACCTAGATCTGAACCCCAACACATCTTTGAAAATACTTTCAGCCACTTCATCAAGTTCCTCTTTGGGATCTTTTTCATTCAACCTCTCAACCATTAGATTCTGAAAAAAATATGCAGGAAAATCAGCTATGCTGTTAAATTTAATGCAATATATAGTCTAACTTAAATTAAATTAAACACAATCTTACGTAATTGTGTTCAGTTGTGGCATTGATGAATTTGCCCTTCCGTGCTGACCAGTGTGTTTCTTTATAGAAAGCAACCACATTTGGTGTCATCTCCCGCTGCCACACATAATTAACAATTAAGTTAAAATTCAACACAGTTTTAGTACTTATATTATACATCATAAAAGTCACAACCATTCTCCAAAATCCTTACAAAAAATTTCCTCCCACCAGTATGTTTCACCTTCAGTGTTTGTCTATTCGTAGTGTTTCTTCCCAACTTCTCCTACATTTCTTTTCAAGAAATCAAGTCCCATATACAAATTTAGGGTTGCTCGAATTTAAAAAGGTAGCAAGTATATATATATATATATATCACACCTAACACAAACACAAAAAAAAGGGTATTTCACTTAATACTTATCTGAAATTTAATTACATATACCTTGAATGTTCCGCTTGCTCACCTTTCACAAAGCAACTGCCAAACAGGTTTTTCCACTATGGACGTCCCACCACATAGGGCCTCTTCATGTGATGCATATTTTAAGTAGACTTTGTGTAGTGCATAGTGATATGCATTATACTTATCAGACAAATGCGTTACAATCATCTCACGATGGTTGTCTTTTGTCCAATCCAATACGAAATCTGCCTGCAATTTCAAAAATGCTTGTTATGTATTGTCATTAAACGCACATTAAGCCAAATGAGTAAACAACCAACTTTTTTATTTGGTTAGTATAAACTAAAGTCCTACCCTAACACGGTCAATGAGCTCTTGCTTCTCCTCCTTAGGTACATAACTCCAACTTGCATGCCTCATGTCGGCATATACTTTAACGATCTATGTCACTCGACTAGTGAATATGGAGGCATTCTCGCATGATGGACCTCGATGACCATCTTTTATAACCAAAGGTATATTACCCACCTTCCAGAGGCATTCAAATAGTGTGCCCCGCGCAGGCCCTCGACCCCCTTTCTTCATAGGTGGATCTATATCTCTAACATCAATTACGTTAAACCCAAGAATTAAATACGATCCATGAACCATAAAAAATGCTCCAATTTTTGTTCTAAATGGATGACATACTTGTATTAATATTCTCCTCTCCACCTTGTGCTACATCCATGGACTCTTGTACGCCCGCACCTTCTACCTCCTGAGTCGGTTCATTTGAGTCCGGCTCGTCTCGTAAAATGGTTCTCGGAGGCAATGCTTCTGCATCTAGGCTGCTACATATCATAGGTCTTGAGTGTCAGGAACACCCCCTCCTTCCTTTCTTTACAGATTTCCACATCCTTGCCTTTCTTGGAATTCAAATCCAAAATTTAACATGCAACCAACAAAACATGTAAAACCATGAATATATACTATTTCACGTACTAAACCCAGCTAAAAGATCATTCAGACTCTGTATAATGAGTATGTGGTTATAAAAACTACTAGAGAGCATACTAAACCTAACTAAATAGATCAAACCAATCTAAATAAAATATACTTTTGCTTTTTTGCCTTGTTGTCTTTCTTCCTCTGTTTTTTGGTGAACACGGAACAAAGGGAACTATGCCACCGTATAAGTTTTTTTGCTTTTTGTAAGAGAGTCTAGTCTACTATATATATCACTTGGAAGTTACTGAAGACCAGTTAAAGTAATCTGCATCTTGGAATATGCTTATTAACAAGTGATACTAACTGTGAACTAAAAATGGATATTAGCTTGATAATATTAACTGATATATCGAGTCTACTGACTAACCATAATACTGAATTTAATTTAAAGCCAGCAAGGAAAGAAGTAAAAAAGTGGTAAATAAATATGACTTAACTAGTATTGAAGTATTTGAGATTATGAGGCTTGGTATTACAAACTTTTCTGTCAAGTAGTGATGTATGTGTAAGTGTAGTGGAGAGTGAGTTGACCATTTAGTGATTCATCTTCCGGTTGTATGAAAATTATCATCTTTTAGTAGCGGATGGTTCCAATTAAGGTAGTAAATGTATAATATAGCTGGAAAGGATCCTTTCGACGATATCATGATAGTATAATTAGAATGCTTCTTCTCTTCGCCTAATTTGGCCTAGTTTGAAGGTGAGGAGCAATTAGCAAATCTATTTCTATGGCCTTGTTTAATGCTCAGTGGTTTTAAATTTTCAAATCTGCCTAATCTTTTCCCTCTATGAACTTAGCATACTTGTGGTTTTTCCGTCCATTTAGTATATCTAATAGGTTTTAACTTAATTACTAGCTTGTTATAAAGTGTATTACTATCAAGAGTATGAAATTTTCAAACCCAAAACTTGAATAATTCTGGTTTTGTTTAACAATCATTGGGTATCTTACCTCTATGTATTAAATAGCTTTAAAAACACTTTATAACCTCTACTGAAATCTCATAATATAGGGAAACATCTAGGAAAACAGCCAATAACCTCTACTAGCTTTTACAGTATGTATTTGATACCCAATAAGCTATTTTGCAAATGCCAAATAATAGCTTTGATTTGTTGTATACATTTTTTGACATGCAAAATAGAAAACTAAAATAAGTAAAAATCAGTTGGCAGACTTCAAAATAACTTCCAATATTCTAAATAATCCCAACCTCAGATAACAAAAAACAGTTGAAAATCAAATGTATGTAGTTAGACTGTGTAAAACACAGCAAAAAATTGTGTCCGAAATTAAAAACCATGAACATGGAGGAGAAGGAGTATTGTAAAAGCAAAAAACAGCCTTGTACCTGGTTTTGGGTCTGGGTTGCGTGGCAGAGGTGTAGGAGAGAAGCAGACCAACTAGTTTACAGTGAGAAGATGCTTTTCAAGAAGCTTAAGTGGAAGAAGCGAAGCAGCGCTAGCACAGGAAAGATTACACAACCTGAGAAGCTAACCACTGGAACCTCTTTGCCTCGCCGGAACAAGAACATAAGCAACTTGGTTGATGTCTGGACTTCACGGTGGCATATTCTAACTCCTTCAAAATCCAGCAAAGTACAAATATAAATTGTGTGTACACTCAATTGAGCGCCAGCTGTCCATAGGAAAGGCTAAAGCCGTCTGCTGTACAGAGGTGGATTTGATCCTGGCGCCATTTCCCAGCCAATAGGAAATGACTATCCCGCTCTTCAGTCTCATCTCCTGCCCCTGTTTATGTGCTTTGAAAATGCTTGTGATCCATGCAGGAATTAATGGTCTTATACGTAGCTCTCAATTTAGCAAAGTATTGTTATATATTAATATATAAAATTGCAATTTTCAGCTTCCACCTTCCTAAAATCACGTTTATCATTTTTGTCTTAGATCTTAATTTGTACAACACATTTGTCAGGATTTGTGAAAATAACATCAATAAATAACATTGTTAGGTGCATGAATATTAAATTTATTTCATTTTAAAATACTCAAAAGATTTGTGTGCTTATGGGGTTTTGTTTAATTAGTTCCCATCCAGCCAGTGAAACCTCATATTTAATGTCTTTTCTTATCACATTAACTTAGGTTAAAAATTAACTCCACCTAAATGCAACGTTGCTTCCATTTCTGCAAAAAATGTGAGTGGAAAGCATTTCGTAATTTGCTGCATATGGCCCAATTTTCATGTTCAAGTATTGCATTTTCCAAATGGACAATACTCCCACATGGGTATGCAGTCACAACCTATGTTGTCCATCTGGAGTGCAATCCATCAACTAGTTCATGATCCATATGCAATTTGAATAATATTCAGTTACACATTTTCACATCCTCCCCATTTGTCTACCATATAACTCCATTTCATAAATAATACAGACAAACATTCAATCTACACCCCTTAGCTAGCAACTCATAGAAGATGCTCATCATCCCACTGCAACAACTTTCGAGCCTCGTGATTTTGATGTAGCTTAGTGGGTTTTGTACAACATTAGCTTTAAAGTAACCATTGAAATCTGCACACAATGTCAAAATTTCAAATGAGCAACCCTTTACTTCCTTTACTAGCTAACAACTTATTATGATTCCTAAGTATAAAATACCAAGCAACATTTACTTCCTTAAATGTTAAACACCACTTTTGTACTGCTTGTTAAGCAATTTAAAAAGGTGCAATGGCCTGGACACAACACTCATCTAAACTCAACTATATATGCTAAATATGAGTCATTGTATATGATATCCAACCAAGACTTAAATAATTATAATAAACCAATGCCACTAGTTTTCTTCTTATATATGTCTATTGGTATACAAATCTTGAATTCAGACTCCACTGACTTCCACTTAAGATAATCACATAGATGGGGTACATGCAATATACTTTAGAGTCAATACACTTTAGCTACCACTATTTGCCAACAACATTTCATCCATCGTTCCCAGTTTAATAACATCTATTGAACTATGAGTAAACCAGTGGCCTCATAAAAATAGGTGTTCAATCCTACACCTTGGCATATAGACCTTTTACAACACAAAATCTATTGACTAAGACTTTTTCCCACTGTTTTCCCCCCCAAATCCTAGTCTCCTAGCCCATGCTTTATGTAATATCTACCTCCAAGGATGAACCAACAAAGTCCAAATAATTGGAGTCCATGTGCTTTTAAGAAATAATACCTGATGCATTGTTATGCCATTGTTACAACTTGGTTCTTATAATTACATCTCACCCACCTTCATCGACATCGACAATTGAAGTCAAGTGTTGTCTGCGATAACCACGTATACAATGCAATGTATTAGAATCAGTTATCAATACATTTCGTAGCTGATTTCAACAACTTACTCTTATCATGGGTTGTGAAATGGAAACCATTAAAATAATTCATGAAACCACAATGGGTGCTCATGGATTAGTTTGTGTAAAACTGATGGTAATGAATGGATAACCTACCCCAACTTGTCATCTAACATATGGCGTATGTTATCAAAGGATCTGAATTCAATTAAACTATATATTGTGCAAAATATTACTACAAAATGAAATTCATTGTTAATTAACATACACAATACAAACCTGAATTACCACCATCATCATCTGTCTCCTTATTCAGATGTTGCTCGGACTTGCTACTGGAGTTATCATCGGCACTTATGTCCTCTATTCCCAATTCATCATCAAGTGGGTCATCATCAATAAAGACATCATTGTTTGATGGTTGGGATGGGTATCGACGCGATATGATTGCTGGATCAACGACAAATGTTCTTCATCAAGTCGATTCAATGGATCGGGCATGGCTAATTCACTCTCAAGAATAGGGGATAGTTGTTCAGATTATTGTGACCATCATCTTCTAAGTAGCCCCCTGATGATTCATCATCAGCAAGCTCCTCCTCAACAGTAGTCATTGCGTGAATGTTGTAAACATTCGTATTGGTAATTTTATAAACGACCTGCCAACTTCCCCCTAATATCGGATCGGTGAGATAAAAGACTTGAGTTGCTTGACACGCAAGGGCGAAAGGCTTATCTTTATACCATTGCTGAGCAGTACTCACTAACATTAAGTGGTCCCTGACACGAATCCCCCTTCTTGGTCGCCAAAGAGATATACCTTACGCCAACCCATGTAGCGAACACCATTCATTATGCATTCGGCATAAGATGTGACCCACGGATCTGGACCACATGCTAATGCATATATCTCATCGGTTACCGCAGTTAGTCTAACTGCACGTAGCTCTCGAATCTACCATACAGAAGGACAAAAGAAAAGAAAAGGAGTTATTTTATCAATAATTTGAGAAGAATGTAACTATGTGTGTCGAAGGTTTCGTATCTTACACGTGATCTGAACCACGATGGGAATTGACTCTGGTGCCTACGGTCGATGTTATGAGGGTCCTCTTCTTTCATCTTGTTATAGTGCTCCTTGTTAATATATGTGAGCAAACTTAACTAGGAGACTAATAACATTATATAACCATCATAAAGTATTGAAATCAAGAATGATGTACTTACTCAATGTATAGCTCAACCTCCGTGCAATTATTAAGTACATACCATCGGGCCTTAACCATTAGTGTGTCAGCTAATTTGTGCGAGCTTGTTGTCCCCAATGGTCTAACCTTTTGTGAGAAAACAAATAAACTTGGCTCATTTCTCAACTTAATTGAACCAATATGAAAATCATTGTTGCGTTCCTCTCGATTATATCTAGTTTCAATATCATGAAGGTACATAGAGCAAAATGTAAGGCATTCGAGATGTACATATGCCTCAGCAATTGAGCCTTCTGGATAGGCTCTGTTGCGGACGTACCGCTTGAGTTTCCCTAGATACCTTTCAAAAAGGTACATTCATTTGTATTGCACTGGTCCTGCCATCAGGGCCTCATCTGGCAAGTGAATAGCAAGGTGCACCATGATATCAAAAAAAGGTGGGAGGGAATATTATTTCTAGTTTACAGAGAATGATGAAAATATTAGCTTGAAGACAATGCAACACTGATAAGTTCAAAGTTCGGGAACATAATTCTTTGAAGACGGGCTTAAATCTAATAAGGCTTAACGCACATCGGCCCGTAACAACCCACCAATCACAACCGGCAACAATGCTTGCATAAAGACATGACAGTCATGACTCTTCTTTGTCCACTGATTTGTGTGCCACTAGCATTGACACACCGGGCAATGTTCGATGCAAATCCATCAGGAAATTTTACTTTTGAAAACCATGCACAAAAAGCCCTTCACTCATTTAAATTTGTTAGGATATTTGAAATTGGTTGTGCAATGACTAGGCAAGAGATCATAAATCATAAATATTAGTCTTCTATCATCTGGAGACGAGCTTTGACTCTCGAAAAGACTGAACTAAATATTTTAGTTTCATTAGCAATATCATCCTATAGTTTTCATTATAACGGAATATCAATGAACTGAATATTAACCAAGGATTTCTTGCAGTGGAGTTATTTACTGGGATATCTGAAAAAATTTGCAGATAATGCAAATTACGAAATAGTCAAGTCTGAAATCTGTTTAACTTGCATTATGGTTTGTGGGTAGATAGAGGTGAACAACTATGTTTCATTGGTATGTTTTAGATTCGATGTCTAACTTATGTTATAAATTGTGAGTAACCAACTACCTATTAGCTGTACAAGTTCTCTGTAGACTAGTTAAAATTGTGTAGGGTGATAATAAAAGGAAATCCATATACAAATGACTATTGTAATTTGGATTCAACTGAGAACTTCTAAACTGGGATAGTCATTATACTTCTTTGACACCTATTTTCTAATTGTTAGAATTACTGTCAAGGAGATTACCTAGTAATCTACTAGGATGCATATGGAATAGTTGTACTGTGTTCCGTACATTCTTATCATGATTTCCTTTTCAAGAGTATGACCAAGAAGCAAAGAAACTGGAGAGGTTTGGATTTAGAACGCACCTCAACTCATCTCAACTCATCATTATAATTTTTTCAAATTCCCACATAAAATATAATAAACAATTCAATTTTTTCAAATTCCAAAACAACTTTCTTAAATTTCCACACCAAATATAATAAATAATTCAACTTTTATTTTACTATTCACAAACCATCTCAACCCATCTCAATCCATCTCAACTCATCTCTAGATCTAAACCTCTCCAAGTGTACTTTCATCTACCTTTAGATTTCTTAGTGCCTGTACAGTCATTAAAGGCCCCATTTGATCATGACTATTAGTAAATATTCTAGAAGCAATGCTATAAACTCCTGATAATAAACAATGAAGCATTAATTATCATAAATTGCTTAATGGTGATGAAGGTCGTAGTGCATGGTTTGCGAGCACTTGGTGGTGGCCGGTTAGTAGAAGAAAAGCCGCGCCAGGGGAGTGTTGAGAGAAACTTGTGATCTGTAATATTCCTTATACATAAATACTTGTTTGCACATATTATATACAATCATTTTAAATAAACATGTGTTATATTATATTGTTATAAGAGTAATACTACATACAGTCGTGAAATGCGCAAACGTCATGCAGTCGTTTTGAAAAAGAGTGGGGTCTACTGTTAAAAATTAATCTCTTTTCATGTGGGTCCCATATTTATTCACTTTTTTCAAAGCGACTGCACGGCGCTTGCATACTCACGATTGCAAGTATCATTTCTCTTATTATAAAGACTTAAATTTTTAGTTTGTTCCTACTGAAGTACCATATATATGATCATAAAATTATATATCAGGTGTGCTTTCGATTGATCAAATGATGCCAATCATGTCAAGAACTTTCCAAATTGTGGGTATAGTACTTACATGATAAGCACATGCAGAGAAATGGTCCAAAGAAATTAGGACTTGTTTCTCACGTTTCAATTATTATTGTTAATAAAGATATATAGTTTTGAATAGAGATCCGAGATCCTCTCTAATTTTTGCGCAATTTGATTGGTTTCATTTTAAATACATATAAACACATCATATGGTACCGTCCTTTAATATTGTGCCTATAGGATCTTTAGATAAACTCCTAATAAATATTTAATGTTGTCACTATAAGAAGGGTTTTTCCAGCGTTCAAAATCGTCACAAAAACCTCCAAAAATTGCCACAAGAAATCGATAAATACATGTATTCATTTATTCTCTCATTGCAACATCCAAAAGAAAAAGGTACTTACAAATTAATTATAACAATTCTCCATTAATTTTATTTGTCTATATATGATTGTGATTTACATGATCTTTTTATGCAAATTGAGTATCCATGTTGAGTAGAGGTGCTAGTTGGATGAGAAAACTGTATGGCCCACGTAAGTCATATATAGGAATTTCTTAATTTTAGTTTTTTCCCTCACCATGCTCTCGGCTTGCGAGTAGGGGTTCTCTCCTATCTTTGTATAGGTGTTTTAGCAAACTCTGTTTTGCTATTCTCGTTTTGCTATGGAGGATGCTTTGGAGCGAATGTATGGAAATCTGTCGTTGACGGAGACAGAGGAGGAAGTTATTCATGTTGAGGCTGAGGTACTACAAGATAGCGTTGTTAGAGGAGAAAAATGTTTGATAGTTTAGTTGCTGACCAACCAGCACTATAATAGGAAGGGTTTTAAACAAACTTTGAAAAAAATTTGGCGATCAGTGAAATTTGTGATGCTCAAGACTTAGATTCGAAATTTACTATTGCTGAATTTGAAGATGTTCGAGATAAAGCGAAGGTCATTCGTGAAGGTCTATGGTCGTTCGATAAACAATTGGTGTTGGTTAAAAATTTTGATGGCTCTCAGCAAGTTCATCAGATACAGTTGACAGAGGCCTCTTTCTGGGTATGGATTCACGATTTACCATTGATGGCTCGAATTGAGTATATTGGTAAACTAGTTGGTAGTGCTATTGGACGAGTTGAGGAAATTGATTTTCTTAAAGGGGAGATGGCATGGGGGGAATTCATGAGAGTTCGTGTTTCCATGGATATTACCAAACCTTTGTTGAGGGGTAAGAAGCTGTATTGGATCCAGTGTACCATACTGAGTTCGATTCTCATATGAGGAACTGTCGGATTTTTGCTATGGATGTGGCACACTGGGGCATGGTCTTTGGGAATGTGATTTTTCTTTGAAAGCTACTAAGCTGGATAAGAATTTCCCTTATGGCCAGTAGCTACGTGGTGAGGGTCGGGGACGAAATTTTGGGGATAGCAGGAGTAGCTCTACCGAGAAGACTCGCCAAAAATAGTCACCGGCGGGGGATGTACAAAAACCAACTGGGGGTACGTCGATTACAACAGAACATCAGCAGAATATTCGGGCTAAGTCACACAAAGGAAAAACCGTTACACCAAACGTGCCTAGTGGAGGGGAGTGAGCATGGATGTAATGTAGGGAACGTTATACCAGACGTGCCTAGTGGAGGGGATCCAGGAACGGATGTGAGCATGGACGTAATGCAGGAACGAAAGATTTGTTGTGGGAATCACGAGGTTTATGGTTAGACAAGGAATCTCTCAACTTTGTTGGCGATGAGGAGATGGGCAGCCGTGATAAGGTGATGGACCGAATGAATATGGGCTTGGCGGACCAACATAGTAGTGAGGAGCATATGGGCCAAATGAAGGTGGGTTTGGTAGAAAGGCCGCATACAGAAGCTTGGCCTGTTGTTGGCCCATGTAAATTGAAAAGGAAATTGACGAAAGACCAGTCCATTTCGTCTAATAGAAAGGAGAGTGTTGGTACAGAGAAGAGGAGATTGGCAAATTCGGAGGTTGAAGAAGAGACATTGCCTGGTAAGAAACAAAAGAGAAATTTAGTTGAGGGTAGCTATGAGGAGGGTCTTATTGAGGTGCAATTCAATGAGGCTGTTTCCCAGCCCTGCTGACAGCCATGAAAATCCTATCTTTAAATTCCCGTGGGCTTGGGAACCCACAGGGAATTCGATCCCTTCGAGATTTTATCAAGAAGGAAGATCCCGACCTAGTGTTCCTACATGAGATGAATTTAAAGAGGAGAAACGTAAGTTTAGTATTGGTTTTGTTAATTGTCTTTCGGTTGAAAGTATTGGGTGAAGTGGCGGTTTAGCTTTACTTTTGAAAAAGGATATAAATCTCTCTGTTGAGTCTTTCTCTAGATTTCATATTGATGCAGTAATTAGAGAGTGTTTTTCAAATGATTGGTTTTTTACGAGAATTTATGGGAACCTTGATACAGCTAGTAGAACTCAAACTTGGAATTTAATTAGGCCTTTGAATCGAGGGGAAGGCTACCCTTGGTTGTTATGTAGGGATTTTAATGAGATACTAGAAAATAGAGGTGGTAGACTAAGACCTGAAACACAAATGGTGGATTTTTAGAATAGTGCTACAAGAATGCTCCTTGTGAGATATGGGCTTTTTTTTTTCTTTAAAGAGTCGAGGTCATATGTCCAAGAGTGACCTCTACCCAATTTTATTAAAAAAGATCATCACTTATGGCGGAGGAATACCGTGCAATTCCAAGAGAACTTACAAAAACTTCCCGAAAAAAACAATGCCTAGTTGCCCAATATTCCAAAAAAATAACCAAACCCAACAAAAGACCCATCAAAACCAGAAAACTCTCAACATCTAATATAAGGGATGCCGAGTTTATCCATGTGAATCAGACCCTGTAAAGGGCCTTGAATGAAATTAACGTAACATAAATATGAATTAACACCTTGAGTTCCCTGCTTAGCCAAAAAATTTGCCACCATATTAGCTTCTCTATATATAAGCCGAAAACGAACATTTAACTCACAAGCATTAACTTTAATTTCCTTCCAGAAATCCCAAAGAAACCAATATTTGCACACTCCCGATGCCAACCAACCCACTAAGATCAATGAGTCCATCTCTACTAATACGTCCCGCAATCTCAATTCCCTGCACAACCGAAGCCCATCAAGAAGAGCTCTACATTCGGCGATGTTGTTAGTAGCATGACCATATGAATGCATAAATCCCGCCACTACTCCACCCTAATGATTTTGAATAATACCACCCCCACTGGCTTCTCCCTAGATACCGCAAGATCCACCATCTACATTCAGTTTTACTCGCCCTCGCTACGGAGGCTGCCACGCAACTAGTTTCACTCGTCTTACAGCAATACGAACAACCGAACAAGCTAACAATTCCATAATCACTCGATCATGAACTCCCATCCCCCGAAAACCTTTGATCTTAGTCGAAAGATCTCTAATTAAAATTTAAACAGAACAAATAACATCATCCGGCTTAAATTTAATACCTTCCATTCTGGCGGCGCATCGAGCTCTCCATAATGCCCAAGAAATCACAATAGGGAGAACCCCCCGAAGCCACCCAACTGGCGTTGACATTGAAGCTCTTTGCCACCAAAAACTCATCATCCACTCCCAATTTCGGATCTGTGACATTCTTATATGACATGCATCCGCAAAATATTGCCAAACTTTTTAGCTCCTCCACCCCCACACAAAATATGATGAAAAGATTCCAGTTGCGGTTTGAACACAACACCCACACTTAGAAACAAGAGGAATGCCTAAGTGCCGAATAATGTCATCAACCGGGATTGCCCACCTCTTAGCTCGCCAAACAAAGGACGATAGTTTCTTTGGAAGCCAATTCTTCCATAGCCATTTCTTCCAAGGGCATAATTCCCCATGTTGCCAAATTAAATTCCAGGCGGACTTGGTGGTGAACTCACCATCAATCGATGGCTGCCATACTCACCTATCCACTCCCTGCCGTAACCGAATTCCAAAGTCCCGAATTCTGCTGCACATGTCTTCTGGAACTAACACCCTCAACATATGTAAATTCGGCCCTGTATCCGTGAACACGTCCGCCACTTGCAAATCCATATTACCAACCACAGGAATAAACGCAATCAACGACCCCCTCCCCTAACCAATTATCCAACTATAACTTAGCTAGGCCATCCCTAATAATCCACCACGAATTCTCTAGGACCTTCGGCATTCGCTCCATGAGACCCTTCCAAAATCGAGACCCTTTTCTAAGTTGCATTGCAGAATATAGATGAGAGTTTCCCAAATATTTGGTTGAAAAATTCGACCACATTGACTTTTCTTTAATTAATTTCCACGCAAATTTCATAAGAAATTATTATTGAATCTCATGAAGATCCCGAATATCCAACCCACCCTTTTCAATCGGCAAACAAATCTTTGTCCATGATACCCACTTCCTTTTTTTAATCTCCATCAAAGATACCCAGAGAAAATTCAAAAAAAAAATTCTTAATCTCCAATAACACTCCTTTTGGCAAATTCAAGACAAAGAGCATATGAATAGGCATATTTTTCAAAACATGTTTGATTAGCACAATTTTACCTCCAAAAGAAAGAAGCTTACTTTTCCACCCAACCAACTTTTTTCTGTATTTTTGCCAAGAAAGAGTCAAGCATTCGAATTTTCATACGGCCCACAATTGAAGGAACACCCAAATACGTGCACAGCCAACAACTACCTTCCTCAAAACCATTCATCAACTTTAATTCATTTTTGTGGTAAGCCGAAATAGAGGATGAAAAGAACATCGAAGACTTACTTGGATTAATCATTTGACCGAACATCAATTCATACCGATGCAATACTACCATAAGGATCCAAATAGATGCCTTCCCTCCATTAGCAAAAATCAGAATATCATCTGCATAGAACAAATGAAAAATCAAATTTCCTCTACCAAGATGAAAAGGCTTAATACAACCCAGCTGGAACTCGTTATGAAGCATCCGAGAAAAGATCTCCTCAAATAAAATAAATAAATAAGGAGAAAGGGGGTTACCTTGTCGAAGCCCACGCGACGCCTTGAAAAAGCCTTTAGTACACCCATTAAGCATCACCGAGTAAAAGGGGGATGAAACAGCATAAAAACAATACTTCGCCACTTATCCGAAAAACCCAATCTACGCAAGATCTCTAGAAGAAAGCTCCAGTTAACCCGATAATCAGGTTTGGCCATATCAATTTTCAGCATTACATTTCCACCTCTCACTTTCCTATTGATGCCTTGAACCAGTTTCTGAGCCAACGAAATATTTTCAAAAATACCTCTACCTGGAATAAACGCTGCCTGCTCAAGAGATATAATTTTATCCAAGATTGGAGCCAAACGACAAACCATAATCTTCGACATAATTTTATAAACAACTGAGCAAAGACTGATTGGGCGAAACTGGCCAAAACCCACAGGTTCATCCACCTTTGGAATCAAAACCAAGTTTGTAGCCCCAAAGAAAGTAGAAATCGGCTGCCCTTCAAAAAAATCCTTAGCCATCTCCAAAAGCTCATCTTTAACAATATCCCAAGCCATCATGAAAAAACTAGCCAAGAATCCATCTGGGCCCGGGCTACTATCTACATGAATAGACCATAGAGACTTCTTGACCTTCTCCATAGATGGGGCAGCACATAAGGCCTCGTTCTCTGCCATGGAAACCACCGGATGGATCAGCTCCATCTCATCCAAATCTCTCTCAGTCGTCGACACTGAAAGAAGCTGCTGGAAAATTAATACTGCCCCCTCATGTACCACATCACCCGAATCCAACGTTTCGCCGTTATCAAGCTGCATCTTCTCAATCTTTTTGCTCTTTCTCTTGACTCGCATGGAAGCATGGAAGAAGCTTGTATTAGAGTCCCCTTCAGCAAGTCATTTAACTCTTGAGTTTTGACATGCTAGGACTTCCACTTGATGAACCCATTTAAGATGCTCTTGTTTGCAAGTCAGGAACTCATGTTCCATCTGAGTCAAGTAGTTACTGGATAGACATAACTCCAGCCCGACAATACGGTCCTCCAGCTTTTTGATTTCCACATCAACTCGACCAAAAACTACCTGGTTCCACGTTCTTAGAGCACGTTTGAGTAGCTATAGTTTCCTGCTTATTCGAGTCAAAGCACACCCTTCTACACTGGAATTCCAAACCGCCTGCACTAGAGGAATAAACTCCCCATGAGAGCCGCACATACGAAGAAATCTGAATGGTCGGGCAACCGACATCCCATCTCTAAATAGCTGCACTAGCATCAGTGCATGATCCGAGGAGGTTCGCGGCAAATACGAAACCGAAACATCCCCAAAGCAGCTCGAGAAATGCAAGTTCATGAGAATTCTATCCAACCGAGCCCAAATTCTTCTACCCCTAACCTCCTATTACACCATGACAAATGATTACCTTCACAAGGAAGATCCACTAGAGCACACTCATGAATGCATTCATTGAACTCCCTTTTCTCATGATAAGCTTGCAAAAGACCACCCACATTTTCACTATCATTCCGAATTATATTAAAATCCCCCCCCCCCAATGAACCAAGGAAGTCCACAAGAATTTTGTCCCTTAAAAAAATCCCAAAGCTCCACTCATTTGGCTCAAAAACAACTAGCATAAATAAAGGTTGCAAGCACCTGACAATTCTCATGAACAAACCATCCACTCATAGCTTGATCCGACATTGAAAGCAACTCAAACTCTAAATCATCCGCCCAAAAAAGCCAATTTTTTCCACCCACTTCATCATTATTTAAATAATACGGCAACTTCTTCCATCTTTCCCATCTACTTCATTTATTCGAATTCAAAAATGGTTCTAAAATGGCCACCACAGGAGGTTGACTTGTATTCAAGATACGCCGAAGTCTACTCTTTGAGGAAAGAATGCCCCTAATATTCCAAGTAAGGATAAGCATAAAAAATTAAAGAAATTTTTTGGAGCGAGTACGACGCTCCAATACTACAATATATTTTTCTTTTCTTACTCTTTCTCTTTTTTCAATGGAACATGCATGTTGGGATCAGAATCAAAAGAATTTCCTGCTAACTCATTCAAATCCTCCTCAGACTCACCATCCAACCCAGTCATGCACACAACGTCCACATTATTCAAATCCTCCACCGCAAAAAAAGTCCATGTCTCCCAGCCCACCTAATTCAAATTCCAATGCTTCATCCACTAAAAGCAAATAACTCCGGGGTTCTGAATGTTCAAGCGATTCCTAGCCATTACCATCCGAATCCGCCTCTGTGAGCGCAAACCAACAGTCTTATTTTTTCGAAGGCGTTCCCTTCGCAATATCAGGAATTACCATCCGAATCCGCCTCTGTGAGCGCAAACCAACAGTCTTATTTTTTCGAAGGCGTTCCCTTCGCAATATCAGGAATTTCCACCCCCACTAATTACTCGATCGAAAGACCATCACTAGCCCGAACCACATCAGCCTCTGCGTGCAACGCTGTTGAAGACTCTACTCTGCAATCAACCATACACGCATCAAACAACTGCCCATCCAGTGAAACAAACCAAACACAGTATGGAGCCCCGTTGATCCCTGTCCGGCGGTCCCGTATAGACTCCAGAATAATTTCTCCTCGAGACTTTGAAGATTCCCCCACAACCTTTGTCGTAACTGGAATGACATTCTCACTCTCAAGGCGACCCACCACCTTCCATGTATTTGGCAAATTATTTTTCTTCCCTTCCCCCTGAACCAAAACCGTCTTCTCTTTTTTCCCTATAACTATACCCTCGCGCCTAGAACACCTAGCCTCCAGGTGACCCTGCTTCTTACAAAAAGCATAGAAAGATGCCTTTTGAAAATGGCTCGTTGCAAGACCCGGGGGGCCCAACCAAAAAGATTTCCACAAAGGTTGGGAAACGTCTACTTCAACCCAGATGCGCGTAGCCTCAGGACGAGTCACACACGCCATAGCGTTATCTCGCTTCAAGTAATAGCCAAAGCCATTCCCAATACTACGTAACATCGATTCCTGAAAATAATTAGGGGGTAAACTCGGCAAAGTCAGCCAGACAGGAACCCATGGAGAATCCTCATCTTCCACATATTCCGGAGTCCAATGAAAAACCCGAAAGAGACTTGCATGAACTTTAGAGTTTCCTCGTGCCATCACACTGATAAAATCCTCCTCCTTGGCCATCCGAACCATCACATTACATGGGTTGCGCAATTGCCCAATCACCATAATCAACTGCAGCCCCCACCAAATTTTTATAAAAGCACGAATATGATCAAGCAAAGGCCGACGACGAAGGAACTTCAGAATCACTAAGAACCTAAAAGGCTCTGCAGATTGTTGGATCTTCGCCTTCAAAAATGGAAAAAACATCTCGCCATCTTGAAACCAAGGTTCACGCAGAGGTAAAACAACCTTTGGTAAAAGCTGCGGTTTCACAGCCACCACATCCACGAAATCAATTGCACCCTGTCCCACCAAAGGCATTCATGTATCACGTCTGCCCTGTTCCGTCATCCTCCCCTGTTCCGTGAGCCCTCCAGCGCCCTGCCCTGCCATCAGAGGCAGTGGGCCGGCGGCTAGCACCATGCAAAAACCCTACTCGCCCCCCAAAGTTGAGAGAACAATATCCCCTTGCCACGTCAGCCCTCTAGTAAAATTTTTCCTGCTTTTGCTTCCAATATTGGGTTGTGTTAAAATCCCTGTGATATATGGGCTATAGAGGCCCTAAGTTTACTTGGAGTAATGGGCGAGGTGATGGTGAGGAAATTAGTGAAAGGTTTGATAGATTCTTAGGAAATTACCAACTGAATCTTTTCTTTCCACAAGTTGTGGTGACACATAGGGTTGCAGCATATTCAGACTATCTTCCAATATGGTTTGAAACTGAGATGCAGGATGTTATGGTGAGGAGGGAAAAACTTTTTAGATTTGAGGCTATGTGGGTGGGAGATGAAAAGTGTGCCAAATCATTAAGGATGTGCGGGAGAAAAGAGGTGGTGGAGATAGTATGGGCGATGTTATGGGGTTGATTAAAGGCTGTAGTGAGAAATTAGTTGTATGAAATAAGTCAAGTTTTGGGCATGTTAGATAGCAATTGAATAATGCTAGGAAGAGACTAGAATAGCTGCATCAAAAAGAGCCATCACAGTCTGATCATGTGGGACTGAAGGTTGCTAGAGAAAAGGTCCAAATCTGGTTAGAAAGGGAAGATATCATGTGGAGACAGAGATCTAAGATGCATTGGCTTAAGATGGGTGATCAGAAGTCAAGGTATTTCCATTCTAAAGCCTCTCTGAGAAGGAAGAAAAACTCTATTACAAAGTTAAAAGATGATAGAGGGTTATGGTATGAGGGTAAGCACATGAACGACCTTGTTGTAGACTATTTTAGAACCCTCTTTACTGCTTCTGAACAGAGGGGACATCTGAATATTCTGGAGAATATAGAGCAGAAGGTTAATGCTAAGATGAATAGGGATCTTACTAAGATTTATACTACTGAGGAAGTTAGTGCTACTTTACAACAAATGCATCCAACAAAGGCACTGGACCAAATGGGATGTCACCAATTTTCTACCAAAAGTATTGGCATGTCGTGGGAAATTCAGTAACTTCGGCTGTGCTCCAGTCTTTAAATTCAGGTGTGTTGCCTTCTGAACTTAATCATACCCTTATTAGCTTGATTCCTAAGAAGAAATGTTGTGAAATGGTTGCTGATTTTCGCCCTATTAGCCTTTGTAATGTAATCTATAAGCTGGTTTCTAAGGTTATTGCTAATAGACTAAAAATGGTGCTGCCCTTTGTTATTTCTGAGTCACAATGAGCTTTTGTGTCTAGAAGGTTGATAACTGATAATGTGCTAGTGGCTTATGAGCTTGTGAACTATTTGAGGAATAAGAGGAAAGGGAAAATGGGGTATATGTCTTTGAAATTGGATATGAGCAAGGCCTACGATAGGGTGGAATGGAGTTTTCTAGAAATGATTATGCTGAAACTTGGTTTTGCTCAGAACTTTGTGAAGTTGATTGTGGAGTGCATTAAAACTGTTTCCTTTTCAGTTTTGGTGAATGGCTTGCCATATGGCCCTATTTTCTCAAGTAGAGAGATAAGGCAAGGGGACCCACTATCCCCTTACCTCTTCCTTCTATGCACAAAGGGCTTAACTGGTCTATTAAAAAGTGCTGAGAGGGATAGCACAATCAGGGGGATGTGTGTTTGTAGAGGAGCTCCGGAGGTTAATCACCTTCTTTTCGTAGATGATAGTATCATTTTCTGCAAGGATAATGTTAGTACAACAAGAAATATTCAATCTATTTTGGAAAAGTACGAGTTTGCCTCTGGTCAGAAGATTAACAGACAAAAAACTGCTATGGTTTTTTCAAGGAATGTGAGAGAGGATAAACAAAGAGAGCTTATGAGCTTGTGGGATGTGAGCTCCTTCCAGCAGTATGAAAAATATCTAGACCTTCCTAACATGGTTGGGAAGTCAAAATCAAGGGTCTTTGCTGAGATTAAAAGTAGGGTCTGGAATAAATTACAAAGTTGGAAAGAACAATTGTTGTCTCAGGAGGGAAAACGGTGTTGATCAAAGTTGTTGCCTTATCCATTCCCACATATGCCATGAGTTGTTTCAAGTTACCCGCAAGCTTTTGTAAGGAGTTGGAGAGGATGATGGCAAGGTTCTGGTGGGGACAGAAAAATAATGAGAAAAAAATTACATTGGATGAGGTGGAGTCGTATGTGTCAATCTAAGTTTAGAGGAGGGATGACCTTTAAGGATTTACAGTTTTTTAATATGGCACTTTTGGCTAAGCAAGGATGGCGAATCTTACAAACTGAGGGTTCCCTTTTACACCGAATCTTTAAAGCAAAATACTTTCCACAAGTGAATTTTTTGCTTCTAAGCTAGGACCAAACCCCTCTTATGCATGAAGAAGGATATGGGAAGCCAAAAACTGGTTGGTGCAGGGATGTAGATGGAGAGTAGGGACAGGGAAAAATATTCAAATATGGAAGGAAGCTTGGATTCCTGGCCACAAGCCTTTGGTGGATGAATTGATATTGATAGAAGGTACTGACATGGAAGAGATAGTGGATACTCTTATTGATTCAGAAACAAAAGGATGGAGGATGGATAATATTAGAGCTCTCTTTAATCCAATTGTAGCAGCTGACATTTTAAAAATAAGGTTGTCATCAAACCAGTATGAGGATAAATGGATATGGACAGAAGAAAAAAATGAAAATCTTAGTGTTAAAAGTGCTTATAAACTAATACAAAACCTGAGTAACAACAGTGAGGGGGAGAGTTAAAGTGCTACATATCAGAGGAAGCTATGGAAAATGTTGTGGAAGAAGGTCCCGAAAAGAATTCAGACTTTTGCATGGCGAGCTTGTACATCATGCCTTAGTTTCCTGTACATCATTCAAAGGCTTGTGGAGAAATTATGTACCTGTTATTCAACAATTGCCTCTTGATTTGGATTTCTTGGTTGTGACCAATTTCATTCTTGATAGAGGAACAAAATCAGAGTTTACAATGTTCTTTCTTATAACCTAGGGCTTGTGGTTTAGACGCAACAAGATGCAAATGGAACAACTTTTGCTTTAGCTTGAGCAGGTTATAAACTACTCTCTGTCTATGTACAAAACTTTTTTTGATTTAAGAAGCTCATCAATTTAGAGTGCCAACAGAGTATGCAGTTGGAATCCTCCTCCAAGAGGTTTTCTGAAATTGAATGTGGATAGAACTATGTTTTCAAATGTAAGGAAGGCTGGTGTAGGGGTGGTACTTCGCAATGAAAAAGGTAATTGAGTGATGGCTGCAAGCAAGATTGAAAATGAGGTGGAGGATTCATCTACCATTAAACTGTTGGCCTTATTAAGAGGTTTACAACTGGTTGTCCACTTGGAATTTTCAAAACTAGTTGTTGAGAGTGATTGTATGTTGCTAGTTCAATAACTTAAAAATGAACAAGATTCTTTGTTAGCAAATGGTAATCTTATTATGGAAGCTAAGATCTTGCTACAACATTTTCAAGAGTTTGAAGTCCAACATATTCGCCAAATGGAAAATGAGATGTCTCATAGATTAGCACATTATGCTTGGAATGTTGATAATATCTCTATGTGGTGGGAGCATGTTCCCACTTTTATTGATCATTCTCAAAACAATATGTATTGAGGTTTATGATCAATGAAAGAATGTTTGGTTATTAAGAAAAAAAAAGAAATTTCTTAATTTTACTGAAGAATATATCTCATTAGTTTTCATGCTGTATAATGACAAAGTTGATCAATGACGTACGTTTGTAAATTGTAGGTGGGGGGATCAGTAGTTTTTTCTCCAATTAATTGGTCAACAAGAACAGCCTACAGTGTACGTCCAATTTGTCATGGGAAAGGAACATTTATCTACATAATCAGAAAAAGGAAAACGCTACCCATCCCGCCCTTAAGTCCCGTTCGGACATCCCGCTCGACGTGTCAATACACGTTGCAAATGAAATAGAGTAAAATAAAGACACGTGATTTTAAAACACAACGGACGGACCCGAACCCGCGCGAACCCATCTCCACTTCGCAAGCATCCACTTCGCCACTTCGCAAGCAGCCTTCACGAGCAGAACCCGTTCGGACCAGCCATCGCTGTCGAGCTCCCTCCCTCCATCTCCGACCTCATTTTCCTTTTTTTTTTTCCTCCCCGCACTCTCTGCTTCTCCCTCACCCGTCTACCCCGTTCGGCGCAGCCATCTCCCCCAGCCCCACGAGTTCCAGCCCCACCAGTCTCTCAGCCATCTCTCCGACAGATCGAACCCAAGGTATGGTGTTTTTGTTTCCCTTTCTCAGTTTCCCCTGCTCTGCAATTGATATCCGAAGGTTTTGTTTTTTTGTTTTTGTTTTTTTTTTTGTGGTTTGTTTGTGGTTTGTTTTTTCTTCTGAGTTATGTTGCTCTAGTCTTGTTATGATCTCTATGTATTGTACTAAGGAAGGCTAATAAAATGGAAAGATGGAGAAATTTGTGAAACAAGAACTTGCACTTTACATGTTTGTTAAAATGTCTCTGTGAAAACCGAATTGGATTGGGTAAACTAGAAGTTAACCCTTCAAGCTAGCTGATGAATTTCAAGACTTATGGAATTGCAGGAATAGATGGTAGCTAGTCATTTTATAAAATTTAGTTGATGACAGACATATGAATCCTTTGCTTGATCTTTTTTATGCCAAATTTAGTTTATGCCAATGCTTTATTTTAATATCCTTGTTTCACATGTTGTATATTTGCAGAGAATTTGAACGTTGCAATGGATGCCGATATAGAATTTTCAAATAATGAGTGTGATGAGGTAGAAATTGATAAGGAGATTGGAGGTGATGAAACAATTGAAGAACCTACGGTTGGAATGCAATTTTCATTTGTAGAAGAAGTGCATGCTTATTATATGAAGTATGGTAAGAAGAAAGGGTTTGGGGTATCCAAAAGGAATATTAGACAGGATGACGATGGGACAGTAAGATGGTTTTGCTTGGCATGCGAGCGAGGAGGCACATCGAAGAGTACGGTTGCCAATGTTATGAAACCAAGACAAACTGTAAAGATGGGATGTAAGGCTAGAATTAATGCGGTATTAAATGTTGAAGGTGGATATACTATATCTAAGGTGATATTTGATCACGCCCATGCCTGTAGTCCGGGGAAGGCAAGACATTTCAGATGCTTTAAGAAGGTTGATGCTCGTGTTGCTAAGAGGCTTGAAATAAATGACGAGACAGGGATTAGGTTGTCCAAAAATTTTAAGTCTGTTAAGGCGGGGGGTTATGAGAATGTAACATTCGGGGAGAAGGAGTGTTGAAACTACATTGACAAAGCACGACGACTTCGCCTCGGGGTTGGAGGTGGTGTAGCTCTATGTAACTATTTCGAAGATATGCAAAAAAGAAATACGGAGTTTTATTATAAAATTGACGTTGACAATGAGATGCGATTAAAGAATGTATTTTGGGCAGACGCCCGGAGTAGAGCTGTGTATGAGTCATTCGGGGATGTGATTACATTTGATACAACATATCTCACTAATGCGTATAAAATGCCTTTTGCACCGTTTGTGGGTGTGAACCACCATGGACAGTCAATCTTACTCGGTTGTGGATTGATATCCAATGAGGACGCAGATACATTTGAGTGGTTGTTTCAGTCATGGTTGCAGTGTATGAAAAACCAACCGCCAAATGCAATCATCACAGACCAAGACAAGGCCATGAAAATTGCAATATCAATGTGAGAAATTTGGCTCACATTGTCGATACGGGGAAATCAAGAGTACCATACATAGATGCGTATATGACTCTTTCAGTCAGCATGAGTTTGATGAACATTGGTGCCGTATGCTCGATACATATGATTTGCATGATAATGCATGGTTAGTATCACTGTATAGTGATCGACATTATTGGGTCCCGGCCTATGTTAGAGACACATTCTGGGCAGGAATGTCAACCACACAGCGAAGTGAAGGAATGAATGCATTTTTTGACGACTATGTTCACTCTAGAACTACTCTGAAGCAATTTGTTGACCAGTATGATTCGGCCCTTAGGAGGAAGGTAGAGAATGAAGCAATTGCTAACTTTAATTCCTTTAACACGGACATTCCTTGCATCAGTCGGTATCCTCTTGAGACGCAATTTCAAAGTGCATATACTCTTGCTAAATTCAAAGAGGTACAAGAGGAATTGCGAGGATTTCTATATTTGACTACTAAGTAGATGGGGTGTGAGGATGGTAGATATCTGTTCGTTGTTGTGGATGAGGTTCAAGTTGGTAATGACTTATTAAAACGTGTAACCTTTAATGTGGAAGTTGATCAAGATCTCCTTGATGTGAAATGTAGTTGTAAGTTATTTGAGTTTAGGGGCATGTTGTGTAGACACGCTCTCCGTATCTTAACTCAAATGGGCCAACATAAAATACCATTAAAATATATCTTGGATCGGTGGAGGAAATATATTAAGCGAAAATACACTTTCGTGAAAAGTAGTTATGACACTACTAGCATCGACGATGCATGAAGGTATGATAGGATCCAAAATTGTTTCTATGAACTGTGTTCCAATGCTTCAAAGGCTGAGAGCAGTTGTGTTAAATTGATTAGTCAGATAGAACAATTGAAGACACAATACCCTAGTATCGATGATCATGATACTAGCAACACAGTTGATACAGCTCCTTCGACGGAGGCTTCAACCCCTAGAGTTCTTAGTCCTTTGGTAGTTCGGAGTAAGGGAAGACCACCGTCTAAGAGAAAAGTGCACCCCGCTGAGAAGAGTATCAAGAAATCTAGTACGAAAAGGCGATTGCACAACAACCAAGCTGAGGTTCATTTTTATTAATTTTGTATACTAAATTTACGATTCACTTGGTCTTGAATATTTTTGTTGTTTTTTATTTAATTTATTTTTAATTTATACTTTTAACACTAGGATCAACAAAGTCAAGTTTGGACACATGCGCCGGGATTTTTTTCAACTCCTTCGACTGCTCATCACTCACAGGTAATGTAAAACAAAAATATTTTGATAATCTTTTTAGTGAATTGTGTTGACACTGACAAGATTTTTTATGCCTTTATAGGACAACATTACGGAGGCTTTCCATCACGACTTCAGTGCTTTTTGATTGGTAGATGCCATGAGAGAAATTTGTACTTGGGATTTTATATTGTAATATTGGGATATTATTGAACCTGTTTTTGTATTGACGTGTTTAGATCATTAATTGTAATTGTTGAGGGAAAAATGTGTTAATTGGCATATTCTTGTGAAAACCTATGTAAAGTTGAGTTGTAACAAGTGTTGATGCATTGGTACATGAAAAAGATTGAAGTGTGCTCAACATGGCTTGACTGGCGCTCGAGCGGAACCTTCCAGAGAGGTGAGCTCGATGGGCGCTCGAAGTGGCGCTCAAGCGGAACCTTCCAGAGTGGTTCGCTCGATGTGCACTCGACGTGGTGCTCGAGCGGAACCCATCCAGAGTGGTTTGCTCGATGTGCGCTCGAGGTTGCGCGCGAGCAGAAGTCATCCAGAGACGCTCGCTCGACACCTCGCTCAAGCGGTCTCAGAAGATAACTTGCGCTTGACCTTCGCTCGACACCTCGCTCGAGCCAATGTTCTAAGACAACCAAAAATTCATGTTTTGAGCGCCGTGACTTGCTGGGACTTTAGGTGGTGGCTAATAAACTTTTTCTATAGTGGATTTTAGGTGGTGGCTTACACCCGGAGTGGTTTTAGAATTTGAAGACGTTCTTCAAATGAGTTTCCACTTCATGACCAAATCCCTGTGTTGATTATTTGTATGATTTGTGTCATCTTTTATTTGCTTCTTGCCATTAATTTTTATTAGTCCACAAAATTTGAACTGCACCTATTCACCCCCCTCTAGGTGTTGTATGGGATAGAACCACTGCTTTTTCAGTAATATTGGGATTGTATTGAACCTGTTTTTGTAATCGTCATTTTTATAATAGTTTGTTGATGCAATATCATAATCATACTCATGACATTGAAATTACTTCAAAGATTACATATTGTCTTAGCATTTCCCTCAAAATAAGCCTAGACAAAGTACCCATGACATTGAAATTAACTTCAAAGATTACATATTGTCTTAGAATTTCCTCCCAAAAAATAAGCCTAAACAAAGTACCCATGACATTGAAATTACTAAAACTACAATGACTCTCTCAACATTTCTCTTGCGCCTCTCAATCTCTATTTCTAGTCGATGTCGAGTTGTTTGGACATCCATTGCTAATTGTATCTTTTCAATTTCGGTTTTTAAACGGTTGATTTTCTTCTCGCCATATGGTGGTATTTCTGGGTCATACCAACAAAAATATCCTCAAGAATGCTCAGCCTGCAAAAAGAGCCAACACATTAGGAAACAAGGATTACCATTCACTTAATAGCAAACAAGATTTAGATTTGAGATACCTGAAAGTTTTGACAACTGAAAAATCGACGCCCGTCATTATCCGCCGTATGCGCAGTTCGTCTGCATGCTTTAATACCACAAAAGTATATTGGGTATTCATTTTGACAAGAGTTCTTTGAGCGTGAGATATTGCTAGTGCTACTACGTGCTTCCGACATTGTAGAATATCTAGTCTCGTGCAGGAAGAGGTATCTAGCCTCGGGTTCAGATATGCTTTTCTTCATTAATTGAATAAATAGTAGACAACACGAATTAACATCAGCTAATAGACAACAAATCTAGCTTATAAACTAAGTAAATAATAAAATTAAAAGAAAACTAGCTTATAAATTAACATCAGCTAATAGACAACAAATCTAGCTTATAAATTAAGTAAATAATAAAATTAAAAGAAAACTAGCTTATAAATTAACATAAGCTAATAGACAACAAATCTATTTGGCAATTCTTATATATATTAATGAAAATATTAAACACGAATTCCACTGCTCCTGGATATAGATTGAACATTAATTAATCTAAACCAAACAATATCCAAAAAGAGATATTGTTTTTGAAGGCCAGAAACGGTTACTATTTTGTGGGGAGGGACAGCATCTGAAGCAAGAAGCAAGCTAGAAAGCATGATATGTGATGCAAAGTGATTGAACATTAAACATAAGATTGAACATGGGAGAATCAAAAACTGAGTAAAATCACTAGCTTAATTTATCCAATCCATGTTGATTTTCGGTTTTCACAAGCATTTGCACAAACATGTAAAGTGCAATTTCTTGTTTCACAAATTTCTTCATCTTTCCATTTTATTTCCCTTCCTTAGTACAATACATTGAGATCATAACAAGACTAGTGCAACATATCTCAGAAGAAAATACGAATCCCAGACAAACCAAAAAAATAATAATAATAATAAACCTTCGGACATCAATTGCAGGGGAAACACAAATGCTGGGAAACAAATACAACGGAATTGCTGGGAAACAGACCTTGGGTCCGATCCGTAGGAGAGATGGCCGAGAGACTGGTGGTGCTCGAACTCGTGGGGCTGGGGGAAATGGCTGCACCGAACGGGGTAGACGGGTGAGGGAGACGACGCAGAGATCGCGCGGGGTCTGGGTGAGGAAAAAAAAAAAGGAAATAGAGGTCGGAGATGAGAGGTCGGAGATGGAGGGAGGGGAGATGAGGTCGGAGATGGAGCTCGGCAGCGGTGTCAATGGCTGGGTCCGAACGGGTTCTCTGCTCGCGAAGGGGATGGGCGTTGTGTCGCGAAGGGGATGGGTTCGCACGGGTTTGGGTCCGTCCGTTGTGTTTTAAAATCACGTGTCTTTATTTTACTCTATTTTACTCTCTCACATGCATTTGGTTTATCCAATTTGTGAAAATTGTGTCTTCTTCCATCATATAAACCTTTTTATTTCAAGGAAACGTTTAGTTACGTTTGGATTAAGAGATAAATTGAATAAAATTTAAAAAAGCCTCAGATATTAGACGGCTACCGGTTTTTTATTGTTTTAAAATTTTTTTAAAAAAATTATAATATGAGATGAATTTTCAATATAAACCGGTGCTTAATTTGTAGTGCACGCAATGCAATTGTACCACGTGTTAAACATGCAAAGCAATTAAGAAAACAAAGTGCAGTTGCAGCTTGGTCTTTCGCCTTGTGATGACAAGACAACTGACTAATGGACCAGCCCAACAACTGACTAACGTACGGGCATCGGTCAATCTCGAAAAGTAAAAAAGTATAAGATATATTATTCATTTATTATTATTTTTATTTGATTATTATTTTTATTTTTTATTTTTTATTTTACTGACTATTTATAAAATTATATATTTTTTAATTTTTTTTAATAATTAAGAAAGTTAAGAAAATACTTAAAAAAGAATTAAAAAATAAAAAAAATTTCAAATATATTATAATAAATAAATAATAAGAGGTAGTAACTATCACTATCTTTTGACAACCCAAAACAATATAGAAAAAGCCACTTCCAATTTGGCTTCACTAAAATAGTTTTTAAAACAAGTTGGTCAATACCCACTATATATATATATATATATATATATATATATATCTTCTAATTGTTTGTTCAACTTTGATACACTTTCATAGGGTCTTGTTTGGTGGCTTCATTAAGACTCAGAATTAAATCTAAGTTATATCTAATATCTTCACAGTCCATGCAGTAAATGTGGAACAAGCTAATTGACGAAACAAAATCATCGATCCTTCATGATTCAATCATTTATTAAATTAATAGCATCAAATTAGAGATTCGTATATATTGCCCACTAATATTACACAACCATATCATCCCAACAGATTTTACACAACCATATCCTAGCAACTACACAAATTTTACACAATAATATCCTAGCAAAATTACACAAATTTTACACAATCATATCATCACAAATTTACATAGATTCACATTTTCTATTTTCTATTTCCACTATCAAATTACACAGGAATAAACTTAGAGACAGAGAAGACTATCCACCAAGAGAGAGAGAAGACAGAGGGAGAAGAGAGAGGCTTATTGTGTCTCTAGAAGAGAAAGAGGACGTGTGGACTGCAGAGGTGTTTGGGAAAGGAAGAGAAGAGATTATCCCAGGTGAGGAGAATGGGTTTTCTGATTTTATTAGCTTTACTATGGTTAATTGTCGCTGCAAAAAACAATACCCTCGCCCCAACAA
Source organism: Juglans cinerea (assembly GCA_961763995.1). Taxonomy (NCBI): domain Eukaryota; kingdom Viridiplantae; phylum Streptophyta; class Magnoliopsida; order Fagales; family Juglandaceae; genus Juglans; species Juglans cinerea. Next base: position 21,577,907 of record CAUIVZ010000013.1, read on the forward strand.
ATATTAACCCACGTGCAAAAATCTTTCTAGGGAAGTTATTTTGCAGTAATGTGAACTCGCTGCAAAAACCATTTTGTTCGCCCAAAAAAATATTAACCCATGAGGAAAAATCTTAATATCTCACATTTTTTTAGGTGATATAAATTCGACGCAAAAAACGATTTCTTCGTTGTAAAAAACTTTTCCACACAGTTTTTATTGCCGACATGATCTCGTGGTAAAAAGGTCGCTTTATTTCTCCACGACTATTTTTCGTGTCAACAGCACACTATTTGCCACGATCGTATATCTTGGAAACAGAACTCGTGGCAAAAGCCCCTATTTGTTGTAGGCGCGCAGTTGATCTCATACTATCCCATCTCATCATCCAAACATTACACAAACACAAATATTTTTCAATTTCTCTTTCATACTTTTTCATCTACTCATTATTAATCATTATAACTTTTCCAAACTTCTATATAAATAAAACACAAAAATAATTCAATTTTTTCAAATCCAAAAACAAAAATAATATAAAGAAATTGTCTTCTAACAATATTTTAACTTTATAATATCTTTATTAAACTTTTTTTCTTTCCTTTTCCAAAATCTAATAAAAATCTTAACTAAAACTATTTCACTACTATTCACAAACTACCTCACTATTATTCACAGATTTCTTATATATCATCTCACTTGACCTGACTATCCAAACGAGGTCTTACTTAAGAGTAATATTTGATTTGTAATGAGTTTTTTATAGAAACAAAATCATTTGGAGAGGCATTTCCACCGATTACTTCACTACGAAGAGTGCTTATCATGTGGAAAAGGAAAGGGCTATGCGAAATAATGAAATATGAGTGGTTCTTCATCTTCTTAGACTATGGAAGCATTCTGGAGGATTATTTGGTCTTCTACTATACCTAACAATGTCAAGACTTTTTCTTGAAAGGCATGTCACATTATATTACCTACAGGTGTGAATCTTTATAAACGAAAGGTGTTGGAGAATCCAAACTGTCCTGTTTGTCATTTAGAAGCCCAAACTGTAGAATATATTTTGTGGGAGCGTTCTTCTGCACAGGATGTGTGGTGTAGATGCTGTATGACCATTCAAAAATCCTCTGTGAAACACCTAAACTTTCAGCAGTTATGCATCCATTTTCAGCAAAGGCTTTCTGAACAAGATATATATAGCATTGATGATGCGTATAGCCTGCAACATATGGCTTAGGAGAAACTCTCTTGTTGTTAGATCTTCCTTTAATCATCCTTCACATTTATTTCACTACAAGGGGATTCACTTTTCCCAGCGACTAATTTCGTCGGGAAAAGTGTACAATATCGCCACTTTTCACCTAACCCAGCGATTTCCACATCGCCGGACGTTCGCCGGTATTAAGCCTTCGCTTCTGATCTACCCCAACGAAAGCCAAAAATCACTGCGAAAAGCTCATCTTTTTAGATGATATTATACGCTGCAAGTAGTAGCAAATATCGCCGGTAATATGATCAACGATTCAGTTCTAATTGTTAGGAAAGATTAATTCTAGTGCTTTCATTTCGTCGCTAAAAGTCACAAAATCGCCGCCAATACCATTTCCCAGCGTTCTCAAAATAACGCCGCAATAGATTAAACGGTTGTGAAAACCTTATTACGGCGATTATAAATCGCTGCATATTCATGTTTCCCAGAGCTTTTTGAATCGCTAGGATTGAGTATTTGGTTTGGAATATCCAAAAGCGGCGAAAGTAACATCGCCACTTTGTTTAAATTACCAGCGATTTTATAATTGCTGCAAAAGAATTTTTGGTTTTGAGAGCTCGGTTGTAGCGATTATCAAATCGCTGCAATTGAATTTTTGGTTTTGATACCTCATTTGTACCGATTATAAAATCGTTGGTATATCTGATAACGCAACGATTTCATAATTGCTGTAATTTACTCCTCGGTTTGCATTATTCAATGGCGGTGACGTAAAAATCGCCGCAAATGATAATTCCCATCGAAATGAAGACGATGCAAATGAGTTAACGGGTAATTATATGTCTTTTGCGGCGATAATATTTCACCGCAAAAGAGTTATAAATCGCCGACAAATCTAATTAATCAAATTACCGACCCAGTGTGCTTACTAGGCCTCGTTTTTTGTTGTTCCTAATAAAGGCAACATTCAACATTCAACCAACTTGGCATCCATTCATTCAAATTGAACAATGAAAACACATCACAAAACTATTCATCACATAATATATATATACACTGGGGTGGTGCATTATATTATCATATCAAGTACAAACTGAGCTACATATTAAATACTAGATAAACATCACAGTTATAATAGATTGTTTAACTCTACTATCCACCAAAATAACTACTACCAAGTTCCACAACTCTATTTAAGTGGCGGGACCGTCCATCGGCATTGGCACCCAACAGTTCTACATATCGGCTTTGATCGAGAAAGGTGGCGATTTCATAGATATAGCACTATCATGTTACTTCTCATACTCTACATTTGTATATTTGACAAAATCAACAGACTGCACAACATTAAGGAAAACTTAAAAATTCAGTTATATGAAAAGAATAGGTTTAATGGAGCATGTTTAGAAGAAAAATCTGGTAACCCCAAAAAAAATAAAAAACTGTAGTAGAAAGATAAGTGGAGTAAATGTCCTTTAAAACCAATGCACAAAGATGAAGGCAGATGTGAAATATATATTGTTGCACTTGGCAAAGGAATAGTCACCTGTTGGCAGAATACCATTTACAACTCTGACATGCAATGTAAACAGAAGTGGAAACAACTTTAATGCCTCTTGAATAACACAAATGCAGTAATGTTCAATAAGCCTAGCAACTTTGGTGAAACTAGTCATTAATGTTTTCCCAATTAACTTTACTGAATATCATGAAGATCTAGCTAGCAAAAATCAATGACCCAGAAGTGATCGTAAAATCAAATATAATTAGTACATAGGGTACTTGACAATAAAGTACACATATTCTCATGTACGTATTTGATCAGGACAAAAAAGATTCTAAACGTTCATCGAGACTATTGGTAATGCTTCAGGCTAGTAATGCTTAAGACAGTTCTACATGCTTAAGACAGTTTCTTCAAAAATTAGAATTGTTTAAGGCTAGTAACTTATATAAGCAGACCTGTATATTGTTAAAACATTAATGACAAGGACTCAATTCACTTTCTTCAACTATTATACTATGCACTAGTAAGTTATATAAGCAGACCTGTATATTGTTAAAAGTAAAAATTATTAGACCAAATATTGTTAAAACATATACAGAGGGTGTCTAATGAAAAAGATGATTGCATTGGAATGTTAATTGAAAATATCAACCTCAACTCATTTTTCATTATGTAAAGTTCTTGCTCATTACCTTTCATAATATCATTAGCATATTGTTACTCTTGCATAATATCATTAGCTAGATGTGTAAAGAATCATATATATATATATATATATATATATATATATATATATAGCTGCGAGGATCCGCAGCAAACCAACTATGATGTTCATCAAATTTCTTCCAGCACTCAGAGTCGGCCGTATGCCTCAATGTCTCATAATGGTATCTTCTATCGCCCGTTGCTCTTTATGCCATCTCATATCACCTGCTATCTTTGTAGACATAAAGAGACGCTGCAATCTTGGTTTCAACGAAAAATGGCGCAACACTTTTTGAGGTATCACACGTGACCCATGTGTATTTGGCATCCACCTCGAAGCCTTACATACAGGGCATTCATTAATATCAACATTTGTCTTCCAGAATAAGATGCAGTGGTTGGGGCACGCATGGATTTTGTGGTACTTGAAACCCAAACCACGCTCCAAAGACCTTGACTCCTCATATGATTGTGGCAAGAGCGCATTAGGGAAGGCAGGCCACAACAAATCAAGGAGCATGTCAAATGACTTAATTGACCATCCACCGATTGATTTGATGTGTAACAACTTGAAAATTTTGTACACCCGTCGAAAAGAGGACGTCGGGCATCCTCTAGTAGCTGGTGAAAAGATGATGCTGGTGAATCTTCAGGTATTGGTGGCCTATTTGGCGCAGGAGTGCTGTCTTGGGGCACATCAACAAAGGTGCCTGCCCGGATGTCATTCAACATATGCTGCATGTCATCGATGTAATCGTCTTCTAGTATAACCTCTTCACCAATATCATCGTCACTGACGTACAATGTTGGCTCCTCCTCCCCATGAAATATCCATTGGGTGTAATTTGGATTGATCCCTTTGACAAACATATGGGTTTCCACCTCAAATATAGGCAGCCACAGATTGTTAAGGCATGTACGACATGGACACTGAATGCGATCCCTTCCAATTGCATGGTTTCATGCTTGTATGAGGAAATTTTTAACCCCTTCGGCGTATGCAGGTGATAAAAGTCTATCGGACTCGTTCATCCAACTTTTGGAATGTGGAATAATAATATATGGTCGAAGGAATTGAATGGTGGAGCAAAATATGAGAAATGAATATATTTTGTTTCATGTGATTAGATGAATGGTGGAGGCAATGTTATTTGTTGATATAGAGTGTATAGTTCATCCTTATAGGACTCGCAAGTGTATCGATTTGAGTTCAGGTCATATGAGGAAGGTGTCTATGTTACAAGTAGTTGACACATTCCACTATGAGTTAGTGGAATGAGTGATGTTACGTGGTTGTACATTAGACATCGAGTATAGTAGAGCCCTCAAACCCGATGGTACTCCTATCTTGCTTGAGTGATTAAAAGAAGCATTATCAGTTGGACAAGTAAACTCACCATCTTCACGGTTAGTTAAGACCTACCAATAAATGTTTAACTTGGAGAGGGTTTATGAAGGTGGCTAACTAACCATCTCAAAAGGTTTCTGGTCATGTATGGTTCAAGGATAATTGGTTGGGTAAACATATATCTACCAGATGAAGATCATCGGGCAATTGAAAAGTTATAAATGTAAATGGGTGTTGTTTATGACATTATGTGAGTGTATATGGTCAAAAATTGGTATTGGATAAGTTGTCATTTGCATTAAGGCATTAAAAGTTCGATGAGGACGCTAGCTACGTAGTCTCTAGTTGTCTATATAGTACATTATAACAAAGACGATAAAAACCCTATATAGTATATTGCTGCTGATATATTACTAAGCAATGGCCAAGACTATCATGTCTACACGTTGTAATTAGTAATACATAATAAAGCATTACCAAATGACAATTCAGATTGAGATGCAAACATTAAGATAATTAATCACATTTCAAGTGAAGGGAGAATACTTGATATGATCATGCAAGTAGTAACTTGTACAAAATATTGACCATCATGGCTGCTTACATGTCCTAACTACTCACTCTCATATTAATATATATATATTAATATGAGAGTGATACATATACACACACCTTTATATATACACATACAAACGAACAACATCACCCAAAACATGAAACCAACTCCAAGACAATCTGGTAAGTAGAATACAATTGACTTAGGGTGTTTACCTAATAATCATCAATATTTCATTCCAAAAATGAAGGTCTGGCATATATAATAACACTAACAATAAGACATCCATCTATGTTTGAGAATTCTTAAACATGGAAAACAAGGATTTGCAGCTGTAGATGCATTCGTTACCTTCAATACCCAATCAAAAAAGTTTCAGCTCGCCCCTGGCTAAAATGCCTCTTTAGACAATTCTGTCGGGCTCAGTACAACGCCTTTTAAATCCGATACACTCGACGTCCGTCCTACAATTTGCACCCAAAAAATCCAAGTAATTTTCAGTTTAAACTCAATACCAGAATATAACACAAACAAAATAAAATTAAAAAAAAAAGTAAGAAAAAATTGTAGGAGTAATGGTAGTTAATCACAACCTTAACTACATAAACCAACTAGGAAAAATCAACTACAAAGCATTTTCCTTACCTCCTCTTCACTTAGGGATAATCAACTAGAAAGCACAACCTCAACCCATTTAACTTCTCTCCATACTTAGCACTAAGCCAAAACTTTAAAACTCCTAATTTTAAGCATTCTAAAGGAATTCATGAAAATGACTAATAGCTTGCTTGCTGTCCAATAAAGGCCATTGAGTTTTATACATGAAAGATATATGAAGATCGTGGGTTAAGAATGTACAAATGATAGGAATTTACTTAGAAATGGAAGAGAACAAGGAAGTATGAGAAATCTGGAATTTTCACCGTTAAAATGGCGATTGACAGCTTTTTAGTAATTTGTTGGAACCAAATTAAATGAAGAGCTAAATCTCACAAGATGGCTGGCTTTTGTCTGGTAAACTAATTAGTTTTTCATACAAACAAATAATTTTGGTTGAGCAAAAGATGCAAATGAAAAATGGGGATGAAATGGACTGGTTGAAGCCTCAAAACATAGTGCATAGCAGAATTTTCTACACTACCATGGACAGCTAGTAGCTTTAGTACATTCATGCTCTTAAACATCCCTCATTTAACCACAATCTCAACTACATAACCCAAGCATACTAGAGTTGATAATAGACTGGGAATTGACATCATTTTTGTGTGAAAGCATAGCATAAACAGCAAGAGTAGCTCTCGACAAACCAGAAAATTCTAATCGAAAGAATAGGTTTGAATAAAATCCTGGGATGCTTACATAGGCTATTATCTTGAAGAAAAGTGTTAAAAATAATACATTCTCATCTGCACTAGTTTAACACATAGTCATAAATGGTTAAACATATTCAAAACATGATTCAAACTCAATATTTAAAACATAAGATCTTCTCAATATTAAAAAGAGTAGAAATAAATATCAATATTCAATAAGCCTACATTTAACACGACTGCATGAGTAAAAGATGACACTATTTTGTGAAGCCCAAGCTAATTGCTAGGGATAAGATTCCTCATTAATCACCTCTAACAATAAACTGCATTAAATTAATCAATGCAGGTTGTGTACGTACGTTATTTGTTCTTTAAATGGAGGAAACAAATGGACTATAACCATATGGAGCCTAGCTAACTAGGTAGAGAAGTAGTTCATTACACTTAAAAGGCCTCAACCAATATATATAATTCTATATAGGATGCCTATATATATAAGATGTTCATGCTTGCATGATCTATATTCTATTTTTCATCCTTTAAGTCCTCAAAGCAGATGGACCATAAGCACCAGGGAACCATACACAAATCTTTTAGTATAAGGAAGGATACTAAAAGGGACCAAACTCATTGAACAAAGAAACCAATGCTGCATGCCCAGATCGATCTAAGGTCTATATATAAAGCTGAGAGCATAAAAAAAAAAAAAAAAAAAAAAAAAAAGCAAAATAATTATGGGCCTGATTATTAATGAAGGGTACTGGCCACACATGTTTTGGCAAATTTTTGTCCCTAGTGGATGGCCTTCCTCATCATCCCTAGTAGCCATTAAGCTCTTATAAAGATTAGCAGAATTTTTACCATCTTTGGCAGGAATTATTACAGACCTACAACATCATGCAATAATTGAATCAAATCAACAAAGCACTGTGGAGGTTTATGACCTTTGACAGTTTCAGCGCAAAAAAAAAAAAAAAATTCCATTTTTTGTTCTTATTCCTCGATGTTATCTTCGTGCTGTTGGCTGCTGTCCATCAAATCAATCCTACTCAAGAAAGCAACGTTCAACAGAAGTGATCGCATAGACATGCAACCAATGTCGCCCATGTTGAAGTTTCACTCGTGAAACCTCATGCAGCAGGCAGCTAGGTCACTTTCCATTCTTCACCTTCATCAGATTGCTACTTCTAAAACGTATTATAAGTTTGATTTGTTTGCTTAGATTTTACCCTACCTTTGATGGGTATGTTTTCAAGATCAGATTCATATTTTAGATAATATTTGCTTATATTGGAGATCAATCGCCTCATATACATATACATACATACATATGATATATATATATATCTGGCCTATACTTAAAAGCGCCTATAATGTTACTGTTCATAAACAGTAATGAACAGTAAAGAAGCTTTTTTTTTTTTGCATATCTTATACTGTTTGTTACTGTTTATTAACAGTAATTATGAACAGTATTTTTTCTCACATGTTTGTTTAGTTTTTCTGTTTCTTTTTGGGTTTATCCGTGTGAATGCCAATGTGCAACATAATACCACAATCGTGCGTGAGGAATGAGAGAGGAAAAAAAGAAAAGTAGGAAAAAATATTAGTTTTTGAGTTTTAAATTCCAACCCTTCATCTTTAATATTCAGATTTAATCTAATGGTAGAAGTTTAAATATTGATTTAAACTAACATAAAATAGATAATTAAATTTTAAATATTATATCATACACTTAAAATTAACTTCAATTTATAAAATACTAATTTCTCATCATTAAATAAAAGATAAAGTTTTACTGAATATTAAATAAATGATAAAATTTTGTTAAATATTTTTAAAAAAGTATAACAATATAAATAATTAGAGTTTTAACATAATTTAAATATGATAATATTCTTAATTAACTAAAAAGAACTGCTACAACTAATGAAGAAGTAGCCTAAAAATATGTCCTGAATATGTATTTTACTTTTTTATTTTTCTTTTCCTTTTTTTCATGTATTTTTTTAATCATCATAAACATTTTAAAAAAAAAATAAAAAATTCACAAAATTATTAAAAAAACACTTCTTCAATCACTACATAAAAAAAAATTAAAAAAAAAATAGGCAAACGTCCCTTGGACGTTACCTACTGCTAGTATATATATATATATATATATATATATATATATATCAGCGCATCTTTCAAACTGTCACGCGTATATGGTATTGAGGAATAGGCTGGCTTGTTGTATTCTGTGAAAGGAATATGTTCGCTGATGTCATGCCAAACATACATATGAGGAAGGAACAAATTAAAGAAAAATTATAGCACATGAACCATGTTCTTTGTGATGTGCCTCTGCAGTACTTGAAATATATATATATATATATATGTATAGAGAGAGAGAGAGAGAGAAACAGAGAGAGAATACAGGTTGTGGTACAGATATATTAGAATTGTTTAGACTAATGCATATATCATATATATATGTATAAAAACTATGAAATGGGCACAAACCTCTCACACCAAACGAGCATTTAGATCGAGACGGGACGAAAAATCGAAACAATAGCACTTTATGATGCAAATCTTGAGTAAGACAAATGTAGATGTGAAACACAGTCCAAATGACATAATGATAATTCCAAAGGCTCAAATTATATTATTGTAATGATATATATATATATATATACACTTTCTAAATACATATTTATGATTAACTTTCTAATAAATCATCATCATGCATAATTTAAAGTGTCTACCAACTTCAGGGCTGTGAGATAGCCAGTTAATGAAACCCTAATAACCATTGAGAAATGATACTTGCAGTCGTGAGTGTACAAGCGCTATACAGTCGTTTTGAAAAAAGTGAATAAATATAGGACTCACATGAAAAGAAATTAATTTTTTAATAGTGGACCCCACTCTTTTTCAAAGCGACTACACGGAGTTTGCGCATTCCATGACTGTATGTAGCATTACTCATAACCATTTCACTTTCTAACACTAGCAGCCTAGATAGAGGGTCTAATTATCAGACCAACAAATCAATTTAATCTATTGCCAATTGCTGGACATGTATATAATATATATATATATATATGTATGTATGAACGAACTAGGTAGCTAGCTATATGAAGATCATGCAGACAGATTGTTCATGCATGCCAAGTACTTGAATTAAAGCTAACCGAAGGCATAGTAGTACTGTCATGGTAAAGGCCGGCGGATCGATATATCGTTGCTAATCGTATTAACTCCTCTTATAATTAGATCATACGTACGCACATATATACCAAGAAAAAATCATGAGTACTTACCTGCAACCGACTTTGGCCCAGACAAACAAGCAAACCTTTTACACAACTCCAAACTAGTTCTCTCTCTCTGAGCAACAAAACTTTCGGTTGGTGAAAAGTTGATATTTTGTAAGGGAGTTTTCATCTTAAACTTGTACACCTTGGTCAACAATACATCATCCATCATTCCTCAAGAATGATAATTATAAACCATTGCATGCAGGCATGAGATGCTAATGCTGAAATATTAGGTATAAATACAACATCATTGGGTTTTATTTGTCCTCTTTGAAACTCAATACCAAGTTATATTTGATTGATCAACTATGGCTGTCTTTTTAAAGGAAGAATAATAACAGAAAGAGCATTAAGTTATGTGCATTTTACAATATTAATGGATCATCAAGCATCATGGAGTTTGGTTGGAGTCGAAGCTCTGACATGCAAAAATTAATATAAAAGAAACACATAGAGATGAAGAATTTCCTCTCGCTTGAGGGATTGTCCAATGTGTGTGCTTTTCAAAACCTAAGCAGCAATATTATAGCAAAACACCCATCTTTCTACTTGACCCACTCGGTTTCATTAAGAACCATAAAGAAATAGAACAGAGTCATTTACCTTGGGAAATCGACTCCAATCGAGTGGAGGAGACGACGAGATGGAAAATCACGGCGATAACCCACTACTACAGGAAAAGGGCCGACAATGATGAAGAACAAAGCCTTAGGGTGTCGAGAAAATCGAACTTTGTTTCACTGGTATAGCCTCGATTGATGCGAGTGAAGACGACGATGAGTGGGTTTTGCTTACGCGAGAATCACTGGGGTGGAGCAGCACCATTGTTAGCGGTGGATTTTGGTGGAAGGGACAACCGTTTAATAAGGAAAATTTTGAGTGGGTTTTGCTTAATGTGCAGGTAGAGAGAAATGGAGAAGAAGAAGTTAGGGAAGAAGGTGAAATCGAGATTTAGGGGGAAATATGATTTTCTTGTGTTTTGGCACCGTTTACATTAAAAGGGAAATTGCAGCGAAATTGGGCATCGGTATAAGGTATCACCTTTTACGGCGATTTTTTACGACGCAATTGGCGTTAAAATCGCTGAAAAAACTAGAAAAAATTTGCAACGAATGTTTATCGCTGTAATTATGATTAAAATCGCTGCAAAAGATAAAGGTTAAAACCGCGCGGAACGAAAATGGCGTCGACAAAGAAATTGCAGCAAATAATGACTTATAGTGGCAAAATTATTTCCGGCAGACCAAAAATCACCGCAATAGACTATATTTTTTGTAGTGAATTAATTAGCTCTTTCACAACATCAACTTGCAGAATTCCAAGATGTGCAACACCAACACTATGCTATTCAGGCTCAATACTTAACATCACCTCTTAAATGGCAAATGCCATCTAGAGGCTTTGTTAAAGTAAATTGGGATATATAATCTCAGATATTAGATAGCTGCTGGTTTTCTTCCCAGCTTGGTCTTTCACCCATATAAAAAGGAATGCTAATCAAATGGCTCATCACTTATAATTGTTTTTAGAGGACTATCCTCAAACCATTTATTCTTTTCTATGTGCTGATACAACAGTTTTAATGAAATATTTATGTGTCTTATAAAACAAATCTAACATTTTTTAGATTTAATTTTAAAATTTGTTGAAGGATGTAAGAAAAGGTTTACACCCATTTGGATTTAAAGATGAGTTGAGATGAGTTAAATAAAATATTGTTAAAATATGATTTTTTTTTTTTAATATTATTATTATTTTGAGATTTGAAAAAATTAAAATATTTTTTATATTTTTTATGAAATTTTTTAAAAAAAATATAATGATGAAATGAGATGAATTTTCAATTTAAACCGTGCTTAATTTTTTTTTAAACAAACATATTATAGATAATAAAAAATACAAAATTTAAGAAAAATCTTTTTCACTAACAATATATAGAAAAGAATAAATATAGATAGAAGTCACTATTGAAAGCATCCATTTTGCACACATGATGTGGCATCATCTAGACCACACATCTTCTCAAGTGAGTGTTGGAAACAATCAACTAAAAGCAATCACGCAGTGAGTGCAAAGTGTGCACTGCTATAATGACTTCTCTCTAACATTCCTCTATAGAAAATAACTAAATAAATTTTTCAAGGATAGGTTTCCAAAAACCAGCGCTTAATGTGCAGGGCACGCAAAGTAATTGTTCCACGTGTTAAACATGCAAAACAATTAAGAGCATTGGCAATGGACTAGCCAAATGCCAATGCAAGTCTAAACTTTAACTAAATGTGAGAAAAAACTTCCACATTGGACTAGCCAAAAGTTCAAAACTTAAGAGTTGAGCTATAGCAAATCTTAAGTCCTCTCCGAACATGGCTAGCTACTATTCACAATGGAAAGCAATATTTTATTATTTCATCACTTCCCTCTCTCTTTGAATGGTAAAACATGCATGGCATGCACATTATTTATTCTACTCATTGCGAATATTGATAGAGTAGATACATTATTTTTACAAAGCATGAAGATCTAGGAAATATATGAATTGTATTTATAAAAAAAAATTAAAAAAAATATATAATATTATATTATTATTTTAACTTTAAGATAACTAGTCCAATGTAGACTCATTTAATCAAAAATTAATACTATAGTCAAAAGTTAAGATTTTCGCTAAATTTTAGACTTGACAATGGTTAAACATTGCCAATGTTACAAGAGAACAAAGTGCAGTTGCAGCTTGGTCTCTCGCCTTGCAATGACAAGACAACTGACTAATGGACCAGCCCAACAAGTGACTAACGTACGGACATCAGTCAACCACCAAAAATAAAAAAGTATAAGATATATTATTCATTTATTATTATTTTTATTTGATTTTTATTTTTATTTTTATTTTTTATTTTACTGATTATTAATAAAATTATATATTTTTTAATTTCTTTTAATAATTAAAAAAGTTAAGAAAATACTTAAAAAATAATTAAAAATAAAAAATTCCAAATACATTATAATAAATAAATAATAAGAAATAGTAACCTATCACTATTTTTAACAACCCAAAACAATGTAGAAAAAGCCACTTCCAATTTGGCTTCACTAAAATAGTTTTCAAAACAAGTTGGTCAATACCCACTATATTTTGTCACAATTCAGATTCTTTCTTTACGGTCAACCTCTTTTTTTTTCTATTTTTTTTTTATAATTTCTTGAAAGGTAAAATAGTCTGGTAAATTATTTTAAATATATTTAATAATATTTTTCCTTTGATAATATTTCAAACTACCGCGTGTTTCTCGATAAGCAGGTTAGACAAAAACTATAATACAAATTTTATTAAAAAAAAAAGCACAAAAATTCATTCAAATAATTTACAGCACAAGAGATTAATTCTATAAAAAAATATGATTGGATGATATCCGGCTTTAAATTCAGCCCAAATCTGGATATTTGCTCAAGTTTTGATTGGATTATCTAGGCGAAATATGTCAACTTTTTAAAATTTGGATCCGGATCTAGATATCTGGGTTTAAATTTGGATATTCGCTCGAGTTTTGGCTAAATTTATCCAGACGAATACCTGTCCACTATTCAAAACTTTGATATGGATCCGAATATCCGAATCTAGAGACCTAACTATAGGGAGTTATTGATTAAATTTTCCTAATTTACATGGTTTGTTTGGTGTATATTGCGGGTGGGAGGGTTTCATACCCCACCCCCCACCCCTAGGAGGCGGGGGTGGGGGCCCCACCCCATTACTAGCACTGTTCATCCAGGTCGGGTTTTTTTTCTGGCCCGGTCCGAAACCCGGGAAACCGGATTTTGATTCCGGGTTTCGGCCCAGATCATAACGGATCCGAAACCCGGATTATAAAACCCGGACCAACATGGTCCGGGTACGAGTTAGGGAGGGACCCGGGTCCTTTAAAAAAAACCAAATAAAAAGTCACTTCGAAATAAACCCTAGTCCCTTGCCGCTGCCATCGCGACCCCGTCGCCGCATCTCTGTCGCCGTCGACTTTAGGTCGTTATTCCGGTAAACCCCCCCGACTCACATCTCTCTCTCTCTCTCTCTAGAGTCTCTCGCTCTCTCTCTCGTTGCGTTGCCGCAGAAGTAGAAACCCTAGGTCCCTAGCCGCCGCCATCGTAACCCCGTCGGGCGCATCTCCTTCGCCGTCGCTGCATTTGTTTGCCGTTGAGATGGGTCGTGCGGTGGTGGATGGATGCTTTGATTTGCTGGTGACCGTGTATTTTTGGAATGTTTGGAAACTTGTTTTTTGTTTTAATCTGTATTGGGTATCGACTTTCTCTATTTTATCTGTTTGGTTGTTGAGAAACTTGAAGGAAAAAAGCCCAAATTTATTTACTTCATCATTTTCACTCTCTGTTTGTATAAATAATGTACTCATCCATGCTTGTTTCAGTCCAAGAAAATTTCCATAAACACCAAAGTTGAGTCCAGTGTATCTGGAATTTTTTTTTTTGAAAGTGTGTATCTGGAATTTGAAGTCGATGAAGCTTAAAAAGGCTTCTTTCGTCTTTGTCTAAAGGGTTAAAAATAAATAAATAAATCCGGATACGATCCGGAACTCGGATTTTCGGGTTTTAAAAACCCGGATTCACCCGGGTTTCGGCCCGTATTTGACCCGGATCAATCCGATCCGGGTTTCGGTCCGGATTTGAAATCCGGGTTCCCGGGTTGGAACCCGGATGAACACGCCTACCCATTACTGGGGGGTGGGGTTGAAACTGCACCCTGGCCCGCCCCCTGCTCAACTCAATGTCTAAAAATTATTTTTGGTCTAAAATTTTTTTTTGTCCCAAATTATAATATAATTTAAATTATAAATGGAAATTTATATATTTAAAAAAAATTATAAACTTATTAAAGTTGTATTTTGGATTGTCTTGGCCTCCTAGATCAACCATTATATAAGAGGTTAAGGTAATATAAAAATCAAACTTAAGCATTGTGAGACTTATTGAAGTTGAATTCAAGTTTTTAACAAATTATATATATCTATATACAATATATTTATATAAATATTAAATATTATAATTTTTTATATTAAAAATGGGAGGGGTGCGGAGCGAGGGGAGGGGGCGGGGCCCTGCTGGGGTCAACCTGCCCCCCCCACCCCCGCATGGGCGGTGTTGGGTAGCCCACCCGCCCGTCCGAGGGCGGGGCCCCATTGCCCACCCCTACAACATTTATTTTCTGCCGATCAGTCAGTACTCACCGCCTTCATGCCATGAAGTATTTGCAACTTTGATGCAAAATATGTCTGGTTTATGCATACAATTGTTCACACTTAGGGATCGAGTTTCCAACTCTCATTCTTTTTTCAAAGTCATCAAAAGTTGTTTGATGAGTACTCATGTATTAGTATAGTGTATGTATTATGTTTAAGGCTGTTCATACTAGTGTAGTGTATGTATTATGTATTAGTCAATATGCGGGTTCTGACTTCATTTGCATTTGCTTGTTTGTTTGGCAATGGGGGTTTACTATCGTCTTGGACTTACCTACACCATCCCACAGGCCTAAATTTACAGTGTTCCCTGTTGAAAAATAATCTCACATTGTGGACAAGGTCTTGGGCATATTTTTAAGTAATAAGCAATCATTTCTTGTAGTACCGGTTTTATGAGATGAGTTAGACCCATGAATTTTTTCATGGTATCAGAGCCATTCATAGGATGAATGGGAGTCCACACTACTTACCTCATGACAAGTACCAGGAAAAGTACTGGCCTGCACGTGAGGAAGGGTACTGAGAAATAATCTCATATTCTGGGCAAGGTCTTGGGCATGCTTATGAGGAATGAGCAATCCTCTTTTATAGAACTGGTTTTATGAGATGAGTTAGCTCCATGAATTTCTTCATTCCCATCCACAACCACATTTGATAAGAAAGTTCTAAAGGAAAGCAAAGAGTTATGAATCTTTACATTCTAATCTCACCAATCATAAAACTACCTGGCCGGCTTAGTTAAGATAATCTTTTTCTTTAGTCTGGACTAAGAAACCAACTAGGCAACTAAAGGGTAAAAGAATAGATACATGAGAAAACACTATCCATAGAAGTAAATTGAAACAGGAATTGAAAATATTAATAAAAGTCATCAAAGATTTCAAAGTTCTCCATGAAATATGGGGTTCAACAATTACAGTTTCTTTTCTGCTCCCCGCATTTCTAGTCCTAAATTTAGTTTCCCCGCATTTCTAGTCCTAAATTTAGTTTCCTCGATAATAATTTTAAAGCCCCATATATCAAAGCACCTCACTACAAATATGGTGTACTATGAAATCCATTAATCGCAATCCAAACAAATGAATAGAATCAAAGAACCCAATTCAATCCAATGCACAAAATTCAAAGGTTCATATTCCTTTATTTCCCTCATTCTTTCTCAACTCTCGAGGACCACATAGAGAGTCAAGAAACCATACCCCATAACAAAATACTTTCTAACCTTCCATTCCGTTCAAAAAGAACATTAAAAGCCCATTACAGTAAACAAATTTCTCCAAGAGTCATGGGTGAGAACAAATTGTCGGATCAAACAAAGCCCTAAATCACTCATTCAAAACACAAAATTAGCATCAAAGTTGAAATCTTTCTCATTTCATTCCCAGAAGTTCCTCGAAATCCAAATGGTGGGTTTAAAGAACAAAGCCAAGAAAACACTACAAAGGAAAAAAATGAAAACCCAAATGACACAAGCATTTTTAGACAGGAATGTAGTGTAGCCCCACATCACATTGGTCAGCCAAAACCCAAGAAAAGACCAACTCAAAGGCACATAACAAAAAGAAGCAGGAGAAGTAAAAATTTTGTTTCCAAGTTTTCCCAATAACATTTTCCAGGGGACCAAATAGAAACGACACTAACCGTTGGGAAAATGTTGCTGGTATAGGAGATGAGCATACAAGTCTTGCCAACGGCATCATCGCCGACAATGACACACTTTATAGACCTCGAATTAGGGGCGACATTGGGCAGAGGGAGGCGCGCACGGGTTTTGGGCAAAGGAGGAGTGATTGCGGGAGGAGTGAATGCGGGACTGGATGAATGCAAATTCGAAATGGTCTCTTTTCCTCAAAACGAGCATTTCAGCAGGTAAGAATAAAAAACAAAAATAAAAAAGCCAAATCGGTGAATAGTGGCTGATGTATAGACAATCTCTTAGATTCTGTTTGGATGTTAAGCTTAGTTGAGATGAATTGAATTTTTTATGAATACCAGTGAGTTGAGATGGTGTAGTGAGTTTTGTGTAGCCTACCTAAGATGAGTTTAGATGAGTGTGGATGTTAAAATGAGTTTAGATATATTTATGAGAAGTTGAAAAGGGTTGTGGGTCCCACGTGTAAAGCGGTGTTGAGTTGAAAAATATTGTAAATCCCATGTGTAAAGAGGTTTTGAGTTGAGATGAGTTTAGTGATTTGAGAGTTGAGTGTTTGGATGTTAGATTTAACTTAAAATTACACTTAACTAAGTTCAGTCCAAATTCCAAATGGTACCTTAATCTTAGTTAGCACAACTACTTTTAGCTCTATTTTTTGGGAGTATGATGGTCATGCTCTCTTTTGTCACGTAATGGCTTTTGTACATCCACGCACCCCTATTGGAAAATGTAAAGGGGGCAAGACAGGAGCTCTTCGATCAATACCACCACCACACAATTAGACTCAACGCCCATCGATGTCCCTACTGCATGCGAGGTTATGATGATCTTGTAATAGATGGTTAAAAGCATGCAATTTGATCAATGAACTCATGTTTCAACAACCGCGCGCTTTTATAGCTAGCCAATATTTATGGTATCAGACCAATCACTCGATCGGTACCATTTCTCAAAAATGTGTTCATTTTATGTGTTGTTTTGAGATGATTGTCGTACATGAAATCTTACCCACTTTTGATATATTTCTCCTTTCTTTAGTAATTTATTGAATTTGCCCATAAAAAATATAGAACGTCGTGATCAATGCTTAGGTGAAATATTTATTATATATACTAGGCATCGATTTAGCGATGAGATTTAAACTTGGGGCCAAATAATATCTTTAAGGGACAAAACTTCCCCGAAAAAGCTTATCCCAAAAAGACAAATATTCACGTAGTAGTCTGCATGCATGGTACTATAATATTTTGTAAGGGTCATTAATGGCATGCATGCACTTCAGTCTTTCTGAATAAAATAGGTTCTAATTAAAGACATAGATAATTTTGTAAAGACTAGTTATTGGGATACGTAGGGTACTCTTTCCTAGGATGTTTTTAATTTGTTCATCTTGTGACTCAAAACGACATGCATGTATTTGACTATGACTTAGACATATATATATATATATATATATATATATATATATATATTTATGTAAAATGATACTTGCAGTCGTAAGTGTGCAAGCGCCGTGCAGTCGCTTTGAAAAAAATAAATACATTAGGGGTGTCAAATCGTGTTAACGGGTCGTGTTCGTGTCGTGTCAGAGTATATACATTACAGTTAATGGATCAACACGAACACGACCCGTTAAGGGTTTCGTGTCAAAATTCTAAACACGAACACGACACGGTTTGATAACAGGTTGACACGACACGACACGACCCGTTATGACACATTATGAAATAAATTGACAAGACACGACCCGACCCGTTTCGACCCGTTTCAACCCGTTTACATTAATGGATTGAACTGACACGATATGACACGACCCGTTTTATCCCATTATAAATTTTAAATATAAATAATATCTAAAAAAAAAAACTACAAGTCTAAAATTACAATCCAAACAAATATCCACACACATTGTAACAATATATTAAAATTACATCTCAAATATAATAAACAAAACACACATAGTAATTATATTAATATTACAATCCCAAATATAATAAAAATTAAAAACACAAATCTAAACAAATCTAGAAGTTGAAGAATGAGGTGAAGCGTCCTCCAAGCCCTTGCCCTTGTTGTTCTCCAACTCCATTACATCTTCAGTTAACTTGTCCAAATTAACTTCTTCTTGTATTTCTATTAAAAAAACAACATCAGTAAAATTTTATATTATTGAAAAATTACAGTCATTTATTTAATAAAATACTATAATATTACATTGCTCCTCACCATATAACCAATCTCTAGTGCAAACTAATGCTTCAACAATATCTGCTTTTAGTGCACTTCTAAACTGATCAATGATACGCCCACCAACACTAAAAGTAGATTCAGATGCAACTGTAGAAACTGGAACACTCAAAATGTCACGAGCCATACGAGCAAGATCAGGATAACGAAATTCATTTCCTTTCCAAAATGAAAGAATATCAATCTTTGCATTTCTTTCTGCCCTCAAATTAAACCGGCTAGTGAAATAATTATTCATGACCTGCGCTTAATCCCAAATACAATTACATACAGAAGAACATTACGATTTTACATACAGAAGAAGCATAAATAATTCAATCGGGAATCATGGGTGTTACGGGTTACCCTATTTGGATGCCGAGAAAAACTATAGAACAACTGTACAATTACATACAGAAGAAGCATAAAAAATTCAATCGGGAATCATGGGTGTTACGGGTTACCCCTGTTTGGATGCCGAGAAAAACTATAGAAAGTTTGTACAACACATTTAACAACTCGAAAATCACATTTTCTTACAGTGGAAGGTGCGGCGTGGGCAACGGGCGTGGGCGACGGGGCGCTGGCGGCGGCAAGTGCGAATCCGTGGTTTAAATCTTTGTGGGCGACTCGGCGTCACCGTGAAACTAGAGGGGGGCGGCGTCACCGTGAGGCGCGAAGACTGAAGCAAACTGGAGTGGAGGCGACGCGACTTCACCGTGAAGATGAGTGGGGCGGCGAGCCTGGAGGGCGGCGTCGTCTTCGAGAGGAGCCGAGGAGTTCGACCTTCGGATCGCGTTTCTGAAGAAGGAAGAACAACGAAACACGAAACAGGGGGCGGCTGATTGAGTTAGGGTTTTTTTTTTTAATTAGTTTTTATACTTTTAGTTATAGCCTTTAGGTTATAAGGGTAAAGAGTATAAGAGTAATTTTAACTTTCTTAATGGGTCATAACGGGTTATAACGGGTTGACCCGTTAGTGACCCGTTAAGCTATCGTGTCTTAACGGGTCAACCCGTTTTG
Source organism: Juglans cinerea (assembly GCA_961763995.1). Classification (NCBI taxonomy): domain Eukaryota; kingdom Viridiplantae; phylum Streptophyta; class Magnoliopsida; order Fagales; family Juglandaceae; genus Juglans; species Juglans cinerea. The sequence goes on from CAUIVZ010000013.1 coordinate 21,597,985, forward strand.
ACCCGAACCCGTTAAGACTAAATCCTAACCCGTTTTTATCGTGTCGTGTTCGTGTTGAGTTAACGGGTTGTGTCACATATTGCCACCCCTAAAATAAATATGAGATCCACATGAAAATGAATTAATTTTTTAACAGTGGACTCCACTCTTTTTCAAAATAATTGCACGGTACTTACACATTCCACAACTGTATATAGCATTACTCCTCGTGAATTGCAGCCCAAGTGATCTGCCCAACTACCGCAGCCATTGACCGGCAAAGCAGGATCTTCTTGTCGACCAAATCCTATTAATTTCCAAATCCACGTCTTCTTCTTTTTTGCAGATACAGAGCAATAATATTATTGGCGCTAGTTGCATGCATCTTCCTTTTTTGTCACGTTTATGTTTGTCTATTTCTTTCTTTGTATGGATTGTACGTTATTCAATAAGTATATATACTCATAAATGAGAGACGGCAAATATTATTTTCTCGAGAATATTTATCTTCTAGAACAAGGCCGTCGACACATACAGACACACACATATATATATATATATATATATATATATATATATATATATATATTATATATATATATATCAGTTGCAGTAGCCAATTTGAAGTGAAAAAGCAAAATCGATCGTTTTAGTAGTGATCATATTAACAGGCGGTATTTTATATATATATATATATATATATATATATATATATATATATATGTTGAGGATACTATGCCTTAATCTAAGGCTTGCCATATGTGACTCAATTCAGAACTTAATTCTAGGAGAATGCTTTGTATATACTTTCCATTCTTACATTTCATATTAATTGTAATTGATATGTTATTATTCCATACGATAGGTAAATTGCTATAAATGACAAATTACTCACCACTTCAAAGTGTGGTGGTTTCATCAAGCCTTCTCATGGTATCAGAGCAAGAGTGATTGAAGGTCTCGGCAAGGTGAGCAGAAGACTCATGGCGTGCGTACTGCGGGTTGCAGCGATCGGCATAGTGTCCTTCAATGCGGCAAATTTGGCACCAAGGGGGGTGATGCCCATGACCAAGGAGCTGCATCCATGGCCTCGATTGGAAGAGGAATGGACATTGCTGCGTCCGCGTTGGGTGCGAGAGGAATTTCCTCTCTGGTTCGCACGATCATGGCTTCGGTTGGTGGCTGTGAACACTGCTGAAGATGAACTTGAAGACTCAAGATATTTTTGAAAGAGCTCAAAGGAGTCAAAGCTCTCAGCCTTTGAGATCAAATGAGCAAAACAGGGGAGGGGTGTAATAGCCATCTGCGCAGTGGAGAAGGAAGAAAAATCAGAGCCAAGACCTCAGAGGAACCAGCCGTCGACTGGACAACCAATCGCATGAAGCTGGTCACAGACTGCCTTGAAGGCACGGGCATATACAGTGACGGATCGAGCACCGCGCTTCATCAACTGAAGATCATCTTTGAGGCGAATCTCTCGAGCCTTGGAGCAGTGGCTGAAGGTGTTTTCCAAGGCGAGCCAGACCTCTCGAGAGGTGGAGAAACCAACGACCTCAGCCATAGCTTCCTCAGTGAGGGAGGAGAGGAGAAGGCTGAGTAGTCATTTGTCAATGATTTTCCACACCAGGTGTTTGGGATTAGGCGTTTATAAAGTGGCTGGGTCAAACTGTGGGAGAGATTCAAGGGTTCCATCGACATAGCATAGTAATTCTTGGCTTTCAAGAAGGGGAAGAAGTTGGCTCTTCCATAGGAGATAGTTGGTAGAGGAAAGCTTGATGGTTACCATGTGAATCATGGTGTTGAAAGGGAGAAGGGTGGGCTTGGCAGCCATAGGGGAGGATGAAGGGAGGGATCGAGGGATGTTAATCCGTATGGGCTCTTGATGCATATTGGACAGGCTGCCCTGACACTCGTCGTTCTACCTCTGGCTACTCTATTTATCTTGGTGACAACTTGCTTTCTTGGAGTGCCAAGAAACAACCTACTGTCTCCCGCTCTAGTTGTGAATCTGAGTATCGTGCTCTTGTGCACACTGCAGCTGAACTACTTTGGCTTACACATCTTCTTCATGATCTAAAGGTCACCATTCCACAGCAGCCTCTTCTTTTATGCGACAACAAAAGTGCCATTTTTTTGAGTTCCAACCCCGTTTCTCATAAGCAGGCCAAGCATGTTGAGTTAGACTACTACTTCCTTCGGGAACTTCTTGTTGTTGGCAAATTTCGCACTCAGTATGTCCCCTCTCACCTACAGGTTGCCGACATCTTCACCAAAAGTATTCCTCGCCCACTTTTTGACTTTTTTAGATCCAAGCTTCACGTCTGTTCCAGTCCGACGCTCAACTTGCAGGGAGGTGTTGAGGATACTCTGCCTTAATCTAAGGCTTGCCATATGTGACTTAATTCAGAACTTAATTCTAGGAGATTGCTTTGTATATACTTTCCATTCTTACATTTCATATTAATTGTAATTGATATGTAATTATTCCATACGATACGTAAATTGCTATAAATGACAAATTACTCACCACTTCAAAGTGTGGTGGTTTCATCAAACCTTCTCAATATATATAATATTGTCATGAAAAAGTGTCAAAGAGGCAAATCTTAGTTGATTTTTTCTTTCTAATAAAAGTTAAAAGAAAAATATTATACATGTATAGTTAATTTATTATCAAGTGAATCATCCATTTTATTTATATAGTAAGATTTGATCTGTAAGATTTAAATTTTAAAAATTATTTTTTAAATTAAATTAAGTTCACCTTACTATGCTAAAAATATAATTTATTTTTTAAATATAATCATTTAAAAATCTTTTAATATTAAAGGATTGGTACGTATAATGTTTTTGTTTGCTGCATTTCGTGTCTCTCACCTTCCTCTTCGTTCCATTTTCGATACCACTTTGTGTATATGCTTTGACTTTCATGGTAGTGTTTTTATTCTCTCTCCTCCATCGGTTCAGTTTTGTTCAAATTTATTGCACTCCGGTGACCAACAGTCGACACGCGCCGCACCACACAATCATACAGTTGCTAATCTACTAAGACGACGCGAAACCACGACGAAGATCCCAACGAGTGACCCTCATTCGCGGCTTACTTCTGTGCCTAGCCTTCACGCGCCACCGCTCCCTGACGACCCCCCGACTACATGCGCCACACCAACAGATCCTCCGCCGCAAGATTTTTCAGATATGCCCCACCTTACCTCCCAACCATCTACACGTGGTCTCCACATGTTACCATAGGTGCGCGGGAAGACAGATGCTCCTCCGCAGATCAATTCATCCAATATCGTCATTTCTACTATGTTATCGTTTTCCCTAACCGATGATCTTGAAAAATGAAATATAGATCTCTCTAAGAAATATCCCAAGACAACAAACTGCAGTGCACCCACTGCTTCCATCTCCTTCAGCGGTGGTTCCACAGATCGCATAGCCATTCGAACTGTTTAAAATCATCTTTTAAGACAGCTCCCTCTTTGTAAGGCATGGGTGGAGACCACGAAATTAGTCTCAAAACCCATATTTTTCTTTTTTCCCTCCACATTTACACTGATTATTGTACTGTGGTATTTATTGGGGAACCACACCCCCTCTATATGTATCATCTTTTCCTTATCTGAATGAAAATATGTCTATATACAAATCATTTCATTGACACATCAAATTTATTATTAATAGAAAATATGTATTAAGTATTAATATCAATTTATATAAAAATGAACCGTAGTTTAACTCTTTTTATAACTATAATAAATCATGAAGGGTGCCGTATCCTAAACCTGAAAATAGGATAAGTTTTCTTTAAAGATAATTTTAATGACAACAAAATTAATTGGGTGATGCTAGGTTGTTCCTAGAAGTGTCTCCAAAGTGCTTTATAATGTATTTTGTTTTTCTGTTTATATATATATATATATATATATATTAAATATTAAAAAAATACATTAATTTATTAATGATAAAGTTTTAATTATTTTTAAAAAATATGCACTTAGAATTTTTTTTTTTATATAGAAAAAAGCATTTTTAATTTGATTTTCATAAAGAACTTGAAAAGGAAGTGTCGACTTAGAATTGCTAGTTTTTATATAGAAAAACTAGCATTTTCCAACGTAATTTGAGTTTGGTGAGCCGACGTCATGGAAAAAGAACGGAGTTGAAAAGGATAGTGCAAACACAGGTCACACTCGCGCTGTCACGCCCCAAAGAGAGAGAAGATAGGTATTAAGAGGACGTGGCTGAAAAACTGGTACAGATGGCCCAATCAGCAATGACGCCACCTTCGGTGAAGACTGAAATATTACGCACGCCTTAGTAATGCACTAGTTTTACACGTGTCCTACAGTACTTCCCTTCAACAAAAACTTAAAACACCAAAACAAAAGAAAAAACAAGAGTGCCCCGAGGGATGTAGCCCGACAACCCACCGAAATGGTAAAACTAATGTTTTTATTTTATTTTATTTATTTTTTATTTATTTTTTAAAATAATAATAAATTCTTACCATTATTAAAAAATACTTTATTAATTACTAAATAAATAAAAAATCCCGACACAAATTCGGGCCTGTACACAATCTCCATTATAAAACTACTATCCTCCGGTGTCTTCTCCTCTCACACTTTTGTTATTGCCTTGCGTTTTACTTTCCTTTCCCGGCCTTTGATTCTCTCTTGTTCTTGATAATTCTTGGAAACAAGATATGGGTTTTGAAACTTCTTTGTGTCTGCAATCCATGTCCGCCACTTTCTGCATTTTATTCTTCTCTTTCACAGTGTTTTTTTCTTTGTTCTCTCTCCTAATCTTCATCTTGCGGCTTAAACCGTGGTGTAACTGCGAGGTTTGCCGGAGTTACTTGTCGTCGAGTTGGGCCAAGGAGTTCGCTAATCTGGCCGATTGGTATACGCATCTTCTCCAGAAGTCGCCCACCGGGAGTATCCATGTTCACGTGCTCCGAAACACCATCACTGCCAACCCGGAAAATGTCGAACACATACTGAAAACAAGGTTCGACAACTACCCAAAAGGGAAACCGTTTTCGGTTATCCTCGGTGATCTTCTGGGCCACGGGATTTTTAACGTGGACGGCGACTCGTGGAGGTTCCAGCGGAAAATGGCGAGCCTGGAACTCGGTAGCGTCTCTGTTCGGTCCTACGCGTTGGAGATTGTCTCCTCCGAGATCCAATCCAGGCTAATTCCTCTCTTCTTATCCGTGGCTGGCAGACAAGACGGAGTTTTAGACCTACAAGACGTGTTTCGCCGCTTCTCCTTCGATAACATTTGCAGATTCTCCTTCGGATTAGACCCAGGCAGCCTCCAATTATCGCTGCCGATATCTAGTTTCGCCGTTGCCTTCGACGTTGCCTCCAAACTATCCGCGGAGCGAGCAATGGCAGTCTCTCCTATAGTGTGGAAGATCAAGCGGCTGCTTAATGTGGGCTCAGAAAGGAAGCTAAAGGAAGCCATCAAAACGGTGAATATCCTAGCCACCGAGATGAAAAACCAACGGCAAAAAATGGGCTTTTCCGACCGAAAAGACCTCCTATCAAGATTCATGGCTTCCACAGACGACGACAAGTATCTCCGCGACATTGTCATAAGCTTCGTCTTGGCTGGCCGTGACACAGTGGCCTCCGCCTTGACCAGTTTCTTCTACCTGTTATCGCAGCACCAGAGGGTTGAGGCTGCGATTCGGGACGAGGTCGAGCGGGTCATTGGACCGCGGACTCAGGAGGCGGCGGCCGCGAGCTTCGAGAAAATGCGCCAAATGCACTACTTGAACGCAGCAATCTATGAGAGTATGAGGCTTTATCCTCCAGTTCAATTCGATTCCAAGTTTTGCCAAGAGGAAGATATATTACCCGACGCTACCTTTGTAACGAAAGGCACAAGGGTTACGTACCATCCCTACGCAATGGGCCGTATGGAGCGCATCTGGGGCCCGGATTGTCTCGAATTCAAGCCGGAGAGGTGGTTAAGGGATGGCGTTTTCATGCCTGAAAACCTGTTCAAGTATCCAGTTTTTCAGGGTGGACTTAGGGTTTGTTTGGGGAAGGAAATGGCACTTGTGGAGATGAGAAGTGTTGTGCTTGCTCTAGTTCAACGGTTTGATATTCGGGTTGCCGATCCAAACTGGGCACCGAGGTTCGTCCCGGGCTTTACCGCCACCGTGAGAGGCGGACTGCCCGTTTTTGTTCAAGAAAGGGCTATAACTTACCCTAGTACCCTAGCTAATTAATCCCCATATATATATATAATATATATGTATGTATATGGAGTAGGTGAAAATTATCATGTAAAGGAGGATAAGCTGGTACGAGTGATGTTGGATTCTATCTCGTCATTTTTTAATTTGTGAATGACGTACCAGCTTATTATTATCTTGCTGTAAATTAAGGAATAAGAAGTATTGTTTTAATTAATTAATGCATGGGTTGTTGTTTTAGGGATTGTTTGGATTGGAAGTGCTTATCAACTCATTTAATCTATTATTATAATTTTTTTTAAATTTTTACATAAAATATAATAAATAATTCAATTTTTTTAAATTCTAAAATAAAAATAATATTTTATTAAACTTTTAACTTTTATTTTATCTCATCTCAACTCATTATTCAAACTTCTCCTTAATCAGAGGTCTGACTACTCGGATCTGTACCCGGTGAACCGTATTCCATATTAAATGAATGTTGTAAAATTCACTTTAGTATATATTTCTTTTTTACTTGAGATTGTCCAGACTATCTTATAACTTGATACGGTTTACCTTATTCTTCTACATGTATATAATATTAATATGCAATGGTTGAAGGAGTATATATAATATATATATATATATATATTTATATATATATGAAAAATGCTACAAAAAGGTTTTACATGACCACACACATTTATCTAATAAATATGTAATTTGTCATTTTTGTCGTTCTATTTAAACACGCATATATTTAAACTAATATTAAGATAGAATAACAAAAATGACATAGTTATATATATTAATTAAGTAGAGGTGTGTAGTACTCATTCACGTAAGGCATCTTATACATAGAATATATATATAACTTGAGTTTTGAGTTTAGGTGTGGATCGAATCGAACTAGAAGTAGCTTATTAATTTGTGTTAATGTATAGAGAGATGACGACTGACGTGTTCCCCACCATGTATATCAATATATATATATCGGGGGAGCTAGCTAGGCATGATGCATGTATTAATTTGAAGCACGAGAAATTAAAATAGCTCGTACTTCCCATGAACTCTAGATCTGCTGCCCATAATAATGCAAGCTAGGATAATTAAGGTGGGATTCCGCCCCATGCATGTTCTGCACTTTATATCATATTCTACGTGGACAAGGTATCATGCTATGTCGTGATCTGCAGGTCTTTATAATATATAATAAGATCATCTGATTGTATGATCTTCAACTACTATATATATATATATATATATATATATATATATATATATATATTATTCTTCTAATTATAGGCTTTATATATCTCTAATTTTTCCGTAAACCTGATCGTTGGCTATTAATTAAAATTTAAAGCAATAATATTATTCCAACATGCATTGCTACCTCTTATATGCATGATTTATAATTAGCTCTACCTGCAGATCGAGAATCAAATGATCCTGAAGATGATCGTAATGATCAACTGCATGCAAGCAAGCAGGTCGATTAATTCATCGATCATGAGGGCTTCCGCTTATCTTGAACCATTAATATCCCGGCCAGTCTCCCCTTTAATTTCCTCATGATCTTCTCTTCTTCCTTAATTTGATCAATAATGCATGGTTAAGTCGATCTACATTAATTATACACACTTGGATTAATTTTTAATTATATATATATATATATATATATGTCTAATTAGTAATTAATTACTTCCACCGAATAATATCATTCGCTCATTTCCATATGCATGTAATATGATATATATTGGCAATTGACCTAATTTATAATTGGCATGTGCCTATTTGTGTGAGAAGCTATATATTAGATCGATCTCGAAATCAAGGACGTATGTCGTGCTTTGTGTTTTGATTACAAGTCATGCGTGCTAGGTTCACCCTAATCATGATCATGACCTTCAATCATATAGAAAGTATTTACAGTTTTAGAATATGTAAATCCGACGCATACATTTTGAAAAAAGTAGATAAATTTAAAATTCAAATAAAAAAAATCATTTCTAATAGTGAACCTTAACTTTTTTTTAGGATTGGAGTTGCAGAACGTGCACATCTTAAAACTGTATCTGGAATTACTTTTCTTTGAGTAGGCTTACATACTCTAATATTATATGTAACATTATTATAATGTATTATTGTATCGTGCTACAATCTTAAGCTATCAAACAATTGATTAGGCAAGTACGTACTAGCCTACTTAATTTGATGTTAATAGTGAAAAAGGCTAAGGTTTGAATTAAGAAAGTATTTCATCTTATCTCATTATATAATTTTATCAAATTCTAACACAAAATATAATAAACAATTCAATTTTTTTAAATTTCAATTCAACCTTTTCAAATCCCAAAACAATAATAATATTAAAAAATAATATCCTAATAATATTTTATTCAACTATCTAAAAGAAAAAATCTATTCATCATCCTAACTTCCATCATCCTCCCATCATCCTATGATGTGGCATTAAATATAGGTTTATAAGTGAAATATAATAAATAATCTTCAATCATCTAATGACACATCATAGGATGATGGAAGTTGGGATGATGAGTAGCATTATTCATAAAGTAATGTTACTTTTATAAATAGTTTTATAAAATTACTCCTCATTTAACGTATTGTTATAAAATGTGTTGTGAAAAATGTTGTATATAAATAATTTTTTATAAATAAATAGGTATAATTTAGAGGGAAATTTATAACAATATATGGTGGGCGAAGTTAGCACTCGGCTTATTATAATATGCCCAAATTCAGGTTTCAGGATTCAGGATGATGATTATTACATAATTAATATATAATTATACTACAAGCCAATAAAAAACATTAGATTTAAGGGAAGTGTTACAAAAATTTTTATAAAAATTAATAAATACATAAATTGACATGATTTTATATGATACGTTAGATTTATTTTATAATAAAAATATCTTTACAATCTAACGTAATGTATCAAATCACGTCAATTTATAAATTTTCTTCTTTTATAAAATCTATTTATAACTAAAACATTTGTCAAAACTTAACGGTTGTTAATTGAAAACGTACACAACTGGACGTGAAACACTCTTTTTGTCGTCATCTTTACGTGACCTAGCTACCTCTCTGATCTCTCGTACAAGACATGCCTGCTTATCATGTAGCATTCATGAGCAGAACTAAGAAAAAGGGGCAGGCAACCTCATTTTGGCCGGGATGCGTTTGTATAGAAATCAAAGAATTCGTGGTGGATGCAACGTCTCGACCATTCCATGTAAAGAAACAGATCGATGATGATGATGATCATCATCTTCCATGCAAGAAACATGTGAATTCAGTCGGCATTCCTTGTCATCTCTTGCCTACTTTATTAAAAATGTCGACTTAGCTTTTCTTTCCAGCTAGCCGTTACCTCTGGACCACTCATTTATTCCTAATTACTAGTTAGTAATTTCTACTTGTTTGATTCCAATACATTCAGCAGTTGAAGAAAAGGTACTTGTTTGATTCCGATAATTATTCTAGTCATCAATGATTAATTATCAATATATAATTTGCAATATAAAGTTGGATGATATTTTTCTATACATGTATTAATCGAATATGAGTAATGCTATATAAAATTTTAAAGTGGATAAATCACGTGCATTTCTTTAAAATTAATGGTGCACACTATTAAAAACTAGGTTTTTTTATATGGATTCCAGATTTTTTTCATGCGAGTCGCAGATTTATCCATTTTTTTTTTATAAAGTAAGCGTGCAAGCTAGCGTTTGCGTAAATCATTTCAAGACTTGCACACTTTAAGATCATAAAAATTAGTTCTAGTTCTAAAGGTTGCGATGTGGATTTCCTTTAGTCTGGCTTCTGACTATGGATTGATTGGTTGCTTTGTTACCTAGCTTAGTCAATTTGCATAAGAGACGTTATTCTATTCTCGAGCCAATGTGGAAAGCACATGATGACCATCCATATAATTTAAATAATAAGATTTAATTTACAAAATTTAAATTTTAAAATTTATCTTACAAATTAAATTGTACCATGTAAACATTTAATTAAGTATATTTTATATACCGACTTGATAATAAAATTTTTCTTTGCATAAACTCTACAATAAAATAAATTAAAAGCTAGTGTTTTTTGGGTGAGGATAAGTAACTACTTTTCAGATCAAAAACATGTTTATATATGCATTCTATAAATATATATATATATATATATATATATATATATATATGCCGTACGACTCCTAATTCATAGTGCGCTAATATTGTACGCAAGGCATAAACATGCATCTTGAAGGAAATATAAAAAGGAGACAAATGGGTACAAAGCATTATAAAAAGCTCATTTCTCTCATGATGATGTAATCTCTATAAATAACCAATGAAGGAATTTGTGTGATATTCAGTTTAATTATATTGATCTGCCATGAACACTGATATCTAGCTACCAAATTATGTGAACTCGAAACTTACATATTTTTTCACTGTCGTTTTATTGATTAATTAGCAACGTACATGATGTCCCTTTTAGGCTTAATTACTAGAGCTTTGTGCCATACTTTTCATATATATACATTTTAGTACTATAGGGTTGTTACTGGCCTGTCACTCATGTTAAGCGCATGCTAATTATTTTTGTCCTAATTTACATGATTTTATTTTTTAGGAGCTATCCTTTACTCAAAAAGAGCATGATTTGTGCACTATTTTAATTAATGTTTTGTTACGTTACTCCTTAAAAAAAAATATCAAGATGACGATTCTCCTAAATAATGAGAAAAGAATTGGCGAAAGACTCATGTGAGAGGCTAGGTCAGGAGATTCACTACAAATTTGGAGAAGAAGATTTTTCGTCTCCAAAAGTATGTCTCAAAATTTTTTTGGAGACGATTGTTTTTTTTTTGTCTCTAAAAGATACTTTTAGGGACGAAATAAGGCTAACCCGTTCGAAGCCATTCAAACAAACTTTTTTTGGGATGAAACAAAACCCTATTCAAAATGAATAATATTTTTTATTTGAACTATTAGGTAACTGCTCGGGCGGGTTTGTAATTTAATTTCAATGACACCAATTTATTTGATCTTGTTCAAATGAAGCGAGTGTTCGAACGCTTTCTTGCTGTTCAAACAAGATGATTTGTGTTCGAATATACCTAATCCGATCGAACGCCCTTAAAAAACGTTAGAATTAAAAATTTTGTTTGAACATTTAGTCGAACGAACTTTGTTCGAATGGTTTATTGTCCATTCGAATACTGATAAATTTGTTCGAACATAATAGTATGCGTTCGAATGATCAAATAGGTAAAGTGTTCGAACGTATTATTAATCCATTTGAACCGGAGTGACGATTTCATTTTCATTCGAATGGTTTTGGTTGCACATTCAAATGGCGGCGGAAAAAGTGTTCGAACAATAGTAATTTATAATTACCGTTCGAGCAGAAGATTTTCCGTTTGAATGGTAATCATTGATACAGTAAATGACAAATGTAAAATAAGAAAACTATATTTAGAAATTATAATTAAAACATTACAATTGTTCAAATGTTGCATCAAGTCAAAATAAGTAAATAGACATAATGTGATAAAATTAGTTCTAAGTTGGTGCATGGTGGCCTAAAGTTTTGGGTCATCATTAATTGCATCTGTTCAAACATTTTTTGGGATTGAATCTCCATCTCCCTCTGCATGTCTTGTTGTAATCATGCCTTCATATCCGCTACCTGATGCAATTGATTCTCCAACTCTCATTGCTTGGATTTCAATTGCTCGATCTCAAGCCTTGCTTCCTCTAAGTCCCGAGAGTTGTTGTGAGACCCTAAAAATTAGGGTGTTTTAATTTATTTATTAGTATTATTATTGTTTATTTTATTTTATTTTTCAGGATTAATCTCCACCGTTAGACTAATCTAAGGACCCTTAGATGGATGGTTGGGATTAAATCTCCAAGAGGAACCCTAATTCGCCCATTTCCCACTGTTCCTCTCCCTTAAGTTGCTGACGCCTCCCTCCTCCTTCACCGATTCTCTTCCTCTCTTCAGCCCAGCAGCACCGCAGCAGTCCAGCCACCACCACTGCACCAGTAGCCTTCCATCTCACCAGCGACCACCTCCTCGTCGAACCCACCCACGGCATAGCTCCCTCCCTTCCCCTTTCCCTCTCCTTCTCGCAAGAGTTCCCTCCTTCGGCACAAGCACCGCTGCCGTCACAGCCATCGGCGCCACCTCACCTTGCCCCTCACGCAGGTTACCCTCCCCTCTACCGAACCCAGCCACTCATCTCCCCGATCTGCCCCTCACGCAGCCCACTCTCTCACATGGTTTCCCCACATCGCGGCCCAAATCTGCCACCTACAGCCGCGCGTCGCCACCGATGTGGAGTCGTGGACGCCTTTCCTCCACCCCTCAGCCATACCTTCCTTCTTAAGCCACGCCAACCTCTCCTTCCCTCTCACACTCTCTCTCCCTCTCGGGTCTCCAATGTGCAAAGCCAGATACGCCGCCTTGGGCCACCCTCCAACCACCGAGCCGCCACCCAAGCCATGACTCCGCACCTCGTCGGTAAGCATCTACCGTTTTTCCTCTCCCTCAAATCCCCCTTCCTGAAGCCTTTAGGGCTATTTTTACCCTTGTGCCACCGTGCTCAGCCGCCCCAAGCTGCCCTCTCAAGGAAACACAACCACCCCAAAGTCCCCCACTTTCCTTTCCTGTCATCCCCTCCACTCGATTCCACTCCTACCCGCGAGTTTGAGCCCAAATCTGCCGCTGCTCTGCCACTAATCCACCACTTTTGGCGTCATCTCGATGAGCCAAATCTGCCTTGCGTTGCTTTTAATTTACGGTTTACGTTTTTGTGATAATCTAACTGTTTTGTGTCCGTCCGCGTAGCGATGCCTGCACTAGTGCAATCGCGGGACCCGTAGATGTTTTTGTCATAAGTAACTCTCCAACGCGACCCTCGAGATTATGACATAAATTTATTACTAACACTGTTTGCAGTCTGGTTGGGTTGAGAAGGCCATGCGCCCGGCGAAGTGTTGAGATTGGAATCGTAGTAGCTGTTTGGAATTGGGCCATGGGCCGGATGGAGGATGGGATTACGCGTGTAGCTTGGTTTGTTAAACTGTGCACTTTGTGATTGTTGTGATGATGTATGTTGTCTTATGTGTGTTATGCCATGCCATCCAATATACTATCTACATGCATCTGCATATTTACCTTTATTAATATTTGTCATGATTATTTAACTATGTTGTGTTCTTCCATGTGGTGTGATTTGAAAATTGGGTTTACGTGTCTTGGTAATATTTTGTGGGTGCGTGCATATCAAGACCCCAACGAAATGGGGTATTATCTTGGTGGAGCTCCTCTGGTCACTCAGAAACGTATAAAATTAAGTGACGTCCCCTAGGTTGTCGTCGGGTGACAGTTGGCTCGACCAAGACGATAATGCTCTTGCCAGGACTTCGTAGCCCTATACTGGCGGGGGCTAAAGGATATATGATCACGAGCACGCCGAGCGCGAAGCTGGGCATCGCTCATTACGAAGTTACATGCACAGACGTTACCTGTGGTGTGACGAAGGGAGCTAGGGTGTGCACATGGTCTATAGGGGAGACCATGGTGCATGCGTAATAAAATGGTTTTGTTTTGGGCCAAAGGGGTTTTGGTGTGAGTGTTTGGTTTAAATGTGTTATTTTGGGAAATAGTGGAAGAAATGATATTGTGGTCTTTTATTTGTATGGCTATCTTACTTTGTTGGTTGTATAAATGCATGTTTTAAACTCTTGTTTGTTGCATGTTGATTAGTTACTGAGATTGCGAAATTTCACTGTGGTATTGCTACCTACAGTTCCATTTTATGGACCCGTAAATTTTGATGCAGAGGAGGAATTTGAGCGAAGGGATCGGCTCTGCCGGGGGAGTGATTTGGCTAGAGATTCCTTTTATTTGTATTTGTCGCGGGACTTGTTACCGTTTTATTTATTTTCCCAACCGGATGACTATATTAACCTCTTTGAGGACTTTGTTTTGAGTTGTAAGGTTTAAGATTTTCTAGTACTTAGCTTTGACTACCTTTTATTTTTCCGCTGTGTTATTTATGTTGCACACATATTGCTTGCTTGCACGCACTAGCACATGGCAATGGGGTGTATGATCCATGTGGTCATCATTCCGGTGTCACGAATTCCACCAAATCACATGTGGGGGTCGAGGGCGCCATAGTTGCTATTCGATCTGCTTTGAGAAGAGGATGAGGTTGAGCAGGAAGGTTTCATACAACATCCTAAACCCCTCAAATATCAAGAATGAGGTCCAAGAACTTAAGAAAAGATCTCAGCATCCTTAATGAAGGATTCATTTGACACAACAACATTTTTCCGAAGTGAAACCATCTTCTCATACAAAAAAAAAAAAAATCCAGAAAAAGAAAAAATTATTAGAAATGGTACAAATAACATAAATATTATTAGGCAATACGAAAAAAATTAAATTTAAAAAACTTGATTCATTTGTGACTGGTCCAAACGCCATCGTGATTTATATGCAATTTAGCATATAATTGGGTCAGATTATAGTTAGTAGGACTATTTTGTTCTTGCAAAAGGAAGACATATGTCACAACTTCAATCACAAATGTTGATATTTTAATATTTAACGAGAACTAGTATAATGTTACCAATTTCTTTGATAGTCAATGAAAAGATCTAGAAACTGCATGATGGTATATTGTTAAATTTGCTATATTTGCTTTGTTGACAATAATATGTTGCTGCATGAAAATTGATATGAATTCGTGGGAATGTAATCCTTTGAACCCATAATCAATTTGAAAACTCACCCAAGAAAGTCAAAACAAGTCAATGGATAGAGAATCTAAACCCGTTGAGAACTGGTTTCCATGACCTAGATTATATTAAAATCTAGACCCGTTGAAGAACCTATCTCAAGAACCCAGATTACAAGGAAGAACGCCACAAAGGTTGCGACTTACCTTTGATAAGTTTAAAAGTTCAATAAAAAACAATATGAGTAAACTCAACTCATAATGAAAATTCAATAAAAGCTTGTGTTGGACCGCTACAAGGTATTTAAATACCTAAACCCCAATTAACCCTGGGCCAAAACAAGGCCCCTTTTCCAAAAATGCCCCTGGATGAATTGTGTTGCAGCTATAGTAACTCTTGAAACCTTAGTTCAATAAAATAATAAATTTTCCCAACATGCCATTGAATTGGCGCCCCCTTAATTCATTCTCATAATAAATCCAATTATTCTAAACTAATAAAATAAGTCATTTAAATGAATTAAACAAGTTGAAAGCCTTCAAAGATGCAAAACATTTAAGTCATGTTGTTGCCTTCTTCCATAGCTTATACCAAATGAATCAAAATTGGATCTTCATCCTTCAAGCCCATCTTGAGTGTTGGGCTCTTGCTAGACTCGTCCTGAGTGGATTGTACCAATCTTTGTATTACTTCCTTGATCTTCTTAGCTCTTGACCTTGTAATTGGCTCATCTGAAACTTGTAAATGATCTTTAAGACTAGTTTCATCTTGGTGTCCATAAAAATGAAACAACGTAATTACTATGTTTGTTTCATGCATCTAAGATATATCATAATGCAAGATAGTAGCGAAATTACTTGATATGCTGAATCTTCAAACATATCACAAAATTTATCTCATTCGTTTGGGCACATGTTTTGGAATGGATTCTGACACGTCTCTGTTTCACTATTAAACTTTTGATAGTATGCATGGCATCTACCTTTGTACTTCTGAAATGCATTATTCATCAGCTCATTAACCATTACTCGATCCTCTCACTGCCCAAAATTAAGTTCAAACTCATCCTTAAAAGAATAAGGAATGATAAGAACCAAAACAAATTACTTATAATTTAAGTAATAATTGAATAAATTGTTTTCTAAATAACTTATTACCATGCAACGAGTTTTGGTGTGGTCTTTCATATCTTGGGGAACCTTGGCCCATGAGGATGTAGCCATGGGTGCATATGTCTAGGTAAGGATACCAACAAAGGAAGTAAGCCAAACTGCCAAATCTCCAGAGCCACTAGTGTGATCATCATGAATATCAACTTTTATTTATATTCCTTGTTTCTTTATTTTATGGACAATGAATTAATGGCATATATTAGAAGAAAACATGGGAGGGAGGGGTAACCTAGCCGTGAAGCTAGTGAACCAAGGAGACCAATATTGGTTAAGCGAGATATCATTATAAAAGCCTTTCGTGATTTTTTCTGAGAGGGAAGGAGCCTGTCTTCCATAATTAGTGATAAAGGATAGAGCCTGATCTATGATCAGAGTGGGGTGGCCTATCCTGATATGGTCAATGAGTTTTATCAGGTCATATTAGAGATGGGGTTGAGGAGGACTCCTTCACGTTCATTATACGGGGAGTCAGTATTATGACAGATTTGATATGGTCAGTTGATTGTTGAGCCTTTTTCCTCATGCTGAATTTGATTGTTTCACACAATATCGATCCAAGGAAATAAATGATAGATTTCGACATCGAACGAACTCGATTTATGTTACGGATAGCACAATGAGAGCCTATTGATGTGCTTCTATACTTCCTCATCCGCATCCGATTTGAGTCATGGTATTTTTTAATAGGTAATCTACCGTATGCATTGATGATCTTCAACCTCCTAGTTAATTCGAGAGTTGATGTGCTATTGACAGAGCGAAGACAACCACATATTGGAGCCTTAACAAGATCACTTTCAGCAAGAGCGATGGCCATTTGCAGAACGCTTGCATTAATGTTGCAGCGGCACGCGGTACTGGAACGGAGCATGATCTAACTCCTATGGATGTCGATGTGGACTACTACCAAAGAGATGCAATTCCTACTCGAGGAGCATCGCGTACTTTTGATCCAAGACATAGAGAGGACGTAGAGAGAATCACTAAGCCCATCATGGTTCGATTGCGAGAGATTGAGAGAAGCATTACTGTGATACAGGAGGACTTGAATAATCTTACATAGTAGTGTTATTTTGTATCGAACATTGTCACTTTAATTTCTATATCATTTTTATTTTTTATATGTAGCTACCTTGTTTGTTATAAAAAATCAGTTTTCTTATTTTACTTACCATTTGGCGATATAAAAAATGAGTTTCCTTGAAAGGAAAACTTTTTTTATTGCAAATTTTTATTTACCATAAAAAACCGTTAATTAATTTTTCAATTCATTATATAAATTTTCTAGGACAGGATATATGATACATTTTGATTTACCATAAATAATAAATCTGTATAGGTAGATGTTTTATCTTTTAAAAATGATAATTAATATAATCAAATAATAATTGTTTTAAAAATATTTCAATGCCTTTCAATAAATTTCTATAACTAAATTTATTTCGATTTTCTATTTCACAGTTCGAACCAATCTTATAAGCATTCAAACGGTTTATAAATCTATTCGAATGAAAAATTACCATTCGAACGAGATAGCAAACACCCAAATCGTTTGAATGATTGGCTCTACATTCGAATATAAAATTCCATATCGTCGAACGGTCTCAAACTCAATTTGAACGGGAATCTTAAGTTCGAACGATTTCTAACCCTCTCCTGCCACAATTTTCTGTAATTTTTCGCCACGAATATTGTCCGAACAATTATGTCAACATTAAAATCTGAAATACCATACCGTTAGAAAGAGTTTTGGGATTGTTCGTATAGGCCTCTTTTTTATACGCTATATTTCATCCTAGAAACTCTAGTTCGAATAGATATTTGTCTGTTCGAATGCATAAAAACCGCTTCCTTATTTTGAGATAAAATTTAAATTTTGTCTTAAATAACTACTTTTAGAGATGAAATTAATTCTTCTAGCTTTAAATGATTTTGTCCCTAAAAATCAAATTTATTGTAGTGATTCCTAAGTCGCTTCTTACATGATCATAAAGTTGTGGGTGACATCTTGATGAGACTCCCAATATAGGAACAACACATGAATGCTTTCTTTTTCCAAATTCTCCCAAATCCATGTAATTAAGTTATGACACAATATCTCTCTCATGCACTAACATGCATGCATTTACAAAATATTGTTTTTTTTTCCTCCGCCTCACTTAAATATGACTCATTTCGGCCTTATAAATTCGTTGGAATGATCTAGCTAGCTAGTGCATGGGATGATCTCTTCTTTTTGCAAAGGGGCAGCTAGCCACCTAATTTCTTAGAGTAAATTAATGTATAAAATACTAACTCTACAAAACAAGGTGGCACTTATATCAATCGGTAAATTTTTATAAGATTGACACGACAATCCACGTACGTGGAGGAGACTACTCTACATGCACGCAGAAAGGCAGCTATGAATTAGGCGCCGGCGAGGGACCGACCAAACCTCTTTGAGAAACTTTTGTTGGGTTTCTCGTACAACACCAAAGTCCTAGCTAGCTAACACATAAGTCGGCCTTCTTTTTATTAATGGCGTGAACCCAAACATGCATAACATTTTAACTCTCTCTCCCCTGGCCTCCTTGCATATAATCTTTCAAACTATCGACATTACATCATGATGACATTGTTGATCAGCTCTGCATTTTAAAAAATATAAGCTGTAAGGTTGTCAAGATTTCATCGACGACGCGTATATAACATGACACGATCTTAACAGTAATAACGATAATTAATGTCATGATCATCTATGTTTCAAGTTAGAAGTTAAGTGAGAAACTGGATTTTTTGTAGGCCATATATAAATATTGTACGTAATTTAAACATAAAACTAAAGTTGAAACTAGAATTTATAAGTATTTTAGTCCTTATTTAATTTTATCTTCTCTTAATTTAACAATCGGAAATTAAAGTAGCACTAGCATCAAAGAATAAAAGTAGTAGTGGAGGAGTTTGGTAGGAAGCATGAAAGAGCAAGCAAACGTTATTTTCAGCTAAAAAACATCAGTACCCATGCAGTACTAATAAAATCGAGACAATTAAGAAGCATGCATTGAGTTATTATTATTATTGTTATATATGTGTGTGTGTGTGTTGAGAACAAATTAATTAAGCGTGAAACAAGATGCAGCAAGATTCTCATCATCTTCTGATGACGTCGTGCAGTTTGTCTCCCTCCTGTACGTGTTTAGTGGACTAATAAAATAACCAAAAAGAAATAAAAAAGTTTCTCAAGTGTCAAGAACGTTGACCCCGGTTTAACTCAACTCATGTGTTTTCCCAACGAAAAAAACCCTGCAACAAAATTTGTACCTTTCCAATAGCAGAGAAAATTATTTAAACAGTTCCGCTTAGAACTGGGCGGGCTGTTATTAGAAGGAAAGCAGCCCATCATTTCCTCTACTGCCACATTAGAAATCACACCATAATTTCAATAGTCTCACTCACTGAATAATTCATTTGCAGAAAACCTCCATGACCAGAAAGCAAACCTCCACCGCCACCATCTCAGTCTGACGCCGATCGTCCGTTGCCTTCATGGATTTCGTACCACCGTCTCCCCTTCGCATCCCTCTCGCACGTCTCGCATGGATGCCGCTTCGCATGGCTTTAGCCCCGTCGTCCCCTCTCGTATGGGAGCCAAATCACTTTGCTTTGCCCCTTCACATTGATTTCTGCCACCATTGGTCTGTTGCCTACCATCCCAGTCGCCACTAGCAATCCTATGTCAACTAACGTTGTTCATGGTTGACATTAGTGACCTTGGTGTTGCTCAGGTATTTTTTTAATATTCCCAGTACTCAATCGGCATTCTATAAGTCTTTGAAGAAAGGAATTTTGAGTGCGAAGACAACAATTTTTTTTAGAGATTCCAAAATTTTCTACGGAGAAAAGACAAAAAAATTTTTGAGTGTGAAGACAACAATTGTTGTTCATGGCTAACAACAATTTTTGCCACCACTGGTTCGTTGCCCACCATCCCTCTCGCACGTCTACGACACAATATTCATAACTGCATAAAAAGTGTTTGACATAATGTTTTAGAGAAATTTTTTATTGCTACAACACATTACAGCTTTTTTTTTTAATTTTTTATAGCTTTCACAGTGCAAATGATCTTATATTATGTATGTGAATGATTTGTCTTTTGTTATGTTTAATTTAGCTTCTATTTATCTGAAAAGTAATTAATCCGTCTTTATTTTAATGTGACAGGGAGTAATGCAAAAGATTGCGAGCTTTGAAGACTGGAAAGTTTCATTAGCTATCGTAGTCTTTCTTTTTGATTTGAGTGGAATGTAACTCATGGCAAAGGAACTGAATACATCGCTCTCTTCATTTTTTTTTTTTTTTGTAATTGAGTGGAATGTAACTCATGGCAATAGAATGATCTTTCTGTGAAATGTAACTCATGGCAAAGGATTTTTTTTTATTTTAATTGAGTGGAATGTAACTCATGTAATGTAACTTGCAAATAGAATGATCTTTCTGTGATGCTAAAAACATGTAGTTCTTTCTATGCATTATATAAGAATCATAAGTCTTGTATGTAAAGAAGAACTTCAACCACATATTACAAATTCCATTTGGATAATACAGTAGAACATTTGTAGGAAAATACGTTATATTGAAGGGATCATAAGTCTGGTACAATTGGAATTATAAACTGCATATTACAAGTTTGCCAAGACTGCATGTTAATGCAGAATGTTTACAAGTCACCCACCAGTCTGGCTACACTGAAAGGCCAACAACTTAACAACATACAAAAGTCCCTAACACAAACTTAATCTTCCATTGATCTTGATCGTAGCAAACAATATGAGTTCTTTCTCTCTCCTTTGGACTTCAACCTCTCTCTTTTCGAGTTCTTCCTCTCTTTGCTGGAGTTTTCTTTTCCTGGCAATTGGACTTTCATTTTCTTCTTCAAAATCTGCCATACAAATTAGTTGCAATATGGTTTTCCTTGCAACAAACAGCTTGTAAAAATCATAGTCCAAAAATTGAAAGATTGCTTCAACAGTGTAGATCATGCTGTAAAGTTTCCTTTCACAGTTTCACTAATATCAGCAACAAATATCCTAGAGAAACTTGGAGATGGCAAGAAGGTTTTTGCTCTGTGTGTGTGTGCTAAAAGGATCGTGAAGGTGGTTCAAAACATCAAATATTGCATTTCTTGAATCAGAAGAAGAATGTAGTAAGAAAAGGCATACATACAATGCAAAAAACAAAGCATTTCACCATCTTCAATTTCAAATGGTGCAAGGAACTCCATAAAATCTAAGAATATCAGAGCAGCATATAAAAATTGTCCACTCTCAGAAAACAAAGCCACAAATCATTGAGATACTCAAAGGAGTGGGACTGCTGAAACATAAAGGGCAATAGAGCCACAAAAATTGTTCACTCTCATAAAACAATACTAGTTCCAAATAAACATACCAATTTGTGCACCTTCCTGCAATAGATTTACATATAAAAGTTTAGCTCAGATATTTAGGATGGAAATTATAGCTTTGCATAAGAAAAATGATAACAAAAATTAAATAAACAACATTGAGATACAAAAGGTGTGGGACTGCTGAAACATATAGGGCAAAAAAGCCATGGCCTTTTTCTTTGCTTATTTTTTACTAATAAAAGCTGTAATTGTGGGTGCAATTCAATTAGCATACACTTCAAGTTTTAGATTGCGTCTTTACCATATTGGCTTTGCTATCTATGTTTTTATCTAGAATTCTCTTTCTATGTTATTCCTCCCTTCATTAAATTAACGATGGTTTCCCAAATGAATCTGAATTCTGACTTTTTTCTTTTTGGAAAACCTTCCAGCCAAAAGTATATTTTCCATTGCTTAATTCAACTGAACCTATCTCTGATGTCAAATGGGCAAAGTATGCATAGGTTAGTACCCTGTTTCTCAAGCTTATATATATATATATATATATATCAAATCTCTGATTCCCATATTCTTAATCTTAAACTCAAACCACTAATTGACCTGTAGAAAGGAATTCCCCTATTGGGAAAGAGCATACCAGAGAGGCTTCGATGGTTGTGTCTTCTTCGGTGATGGCCCAGTCCTTCCTCGTTGGCTTACGAAGAGATGGAAGTGGGTCACCAGATCAAGGGTCGAGAGGGATGGGAGAAGGGATGAAGCCGTGTGATAGGTATGGGAGAGGGACGAAGCCGTGCGATAGGGATGTGAAGGGGCAGCCATGCGAGAGGGGACGAAGACGCTGAGATGGTGGCGGAGGAAGCTTCTACGTTGTGGTGCAAAAGGGATGGAAGCAGATGAAATGGAGGGGCAGCGAGTGGGGGCAGATGAAAGGGACTGCTTGCTGAGAGCGTTTCTGGAGAAATCGATTTCGATGAATAAGCCCTCCTTTCATCTACGATGCACTTTATGATAGGGCTAGTGGGAAGCCTACGTGTCAGTTTATTATTGGCGGGCTATCAATTGGATGGATCGGTTTTGTTATGTGTATGTTGCATAATCAAAGGACACGTGTTTCAGTTTGTCTAAACTCGGCCCTTCTTTTCAACTGGGCTGAAAGTTGCATCTGAAAGTACATACAACCCCAGTCGTGATACTTTTTTGTTTTTTTTTAATAAAACCTCATCTGCATTTCATCAAACTGTTATATGGCTATAAGCCATTACAAGAGGCAATATACATGGTATTATATTGTCTAAGTGAATAACTCCAATGCATAGTGAAGCTGCTTGTTTAGCCAACAGATGTGCCACTTTGTTCCCTTCCCTCTTGGTATGTTTGATATCCCAAATTGTATCAGCCAAAATGAATTTTGTGTCTCTCACCAAGCTGCTGCTGATGAATACCATTTTGATCATTGTCTCTTCACTGCATTTACAACTTGCCTTGAGTCCCCTTCAAAAATTACATATTGCATACCCATGTCTTTACACCAACCTGCTGCTGTGACCATGCCTCTAGCCTCTGCTATATCAGGCTGCACACAAAAAGTTACAAGTTGCATTAGAGTTGCCAAAACTTCCCCCTCTTGGTCCCTTAATACTACTCCTACACCTATCTTCTGATCTGCCTTCCTGATTGCCACATCCCAATTCAGTTTTAACCAATCTGTTGGTGAAGGTAGTCATTGTATGCTTGTCTGCTGGTGTTGGGTCCTGCTTGAGCCTCTGATCTGGTTGTGAGCTTGAATGAGTTCTTCATGTGCTATTAAGGATCTATTGAACAAAATTGATGGATGTAAGAAAATATTTTCAAATATAAACTTATTTCCCCTGATCCATATAGACCTTGCTATTTCTGCAAAGAAAACTATCTCTTCTGACCCAATTCTGTTAAGCACTTGCATAAAGATATGACCAAACTCCTCATCTATAATTGGAGCTTTTTGCAATTTCTTGTTTCCCAACAGCCAAACATCTTGTGCAGAGGGGCATGACCATAGAATGTGTCCTAGTGTTTCTTGTGAGTTAAGATAGATAGGACATGAAGGGCCTGTGGTTATTCTCTTTTTGCATAAATTCTGTTTGGAGGGTAGTGCATCCTTGCATGCATGCCATATGAAGACTTTGACAACATTTGTTGTCTGCATATTCCATATATCCTTCCACAATTCTCTCTTGTCACCTATGTTTGAAGATTCCCGTTTTCTGATTCCTTGTTTCTATTTTTGCAAATGATAAGCACTTCTTACAGAGAAACTTTCATCTGTTGTGCCTTTCCAAGCCAATCTATTTAGAGAGCCAGTTTGTGATACAGGTATTTGTAATATCTCCTCTGCCTCACCTTCCATGAAAATTTCTTTTAAGAGCTAAATGTTCCACCATCCTCCATGTCTATCAATTAAATCAGAAACCATTGCACTTTCTGGTAGAATTTTCCTTTGTGATTGAACTGTGCTAGGCCCCTCTCTCTTAATCCATTTATCTTCCCACAATTTAATACTCTTTCCATCCCCGACTTGCCATATATAACCTTCCTTAATAATTGGAATTGCTGCACATATACTCTTCCATACAAAAGAAGGTCTTGAACCAACTTTGGCCTGTAAAATAGAAGTATGAGGATAATAAATAGCTTTTAGAATTTTGTCTGCTAATGATGTTTCCTTTATGAGCATCCTCCATACTTGTTTAGCCAAGATTGCTAAGTTGAAAGACACTATCTCTAAAGCCAAGCCCTCCTTCCCTTTTGCTTAAACTCAAATTCTCCCAATTTTTCCAATGCACTTTAGCAGCTTTAACCTGAGAACCCCATCAGAAATTTGACATCATAGAATTAAGTTTGTTACAAAGAAGTTTAGGGAAAAGAAAGACACTCATGCTATATGTTGGAATAGCTTGAATGATAGCCTTAAGCAATATTTCCTTTCTAGCTTGTGAGAGGAGTTTTGTTTTCCAATTTCCAATTCTTTTGCTAACCCTTTCAAGTATACATTGGAACTCTCTTACCTTAGACCTACCTATGAGAGATGGCAAGCCTAAGGACTTCTCCAAATTGGATGAATCTTTTAACCCAGTAACTTGTTTGATATAATCTCTTGCTGGTTGCTTGGTATTTTAGCTGAAAAATAAAGCAGTCTTCTGTCTATTGAGCTTTTGTCCAAATAATTGCTCATATCCATGTAAAATCTGATTTAAACCCATCCATTCTTTCATATTGGCTTGACAAAATAGCAGGCTATCATATGCAAAGAACACATGATTCATCTTTACTTTCCCTCTAGCCAATGGGACCCCTGAAATAGTGCCTTTAATTTCTACTTCCTGAAGCTGTGCAGTTAATGCTTCAGCAGAAATGATAAACAGAAAACGAGATAGAGGGCATCCTTGTCTTAATCCCCTTGAAGATTTAAACACTTCTTGTGGAACCCCATTAAGCAAGACTGAGAATGAAGAGGAATTTATACACCTTTGAATCAGATCTGTCAATCTTTCATTAAATCCCATTTTCAACATTGTTTTTCTCAAAAAACTCCATTCTATCATATCATATGCCTTGCTCATATCCAATTTTAATGCCATGTATATTTCTTGTCTATGCATCTTTGTTCTCATCGTGTGGAGTGTTTCATAAGCAGCTAAGATGTTGTCAGAAATAAGTCTTTCTAGGATAAATGCACACTGGTTTTCTGAAATAATTGTTGGAAGAAGTTTCTTTAGTCGATTAGCCAACACTTTTGTAATGATCTTGTATAAGCCATTGCACAAACTTATTGGTCGATACTCTGAAATTTTCTGTGGGTTAGAATGTTTTGGTATCATCACAAGGTATGTGAAGTTGATGGCTGCCATATCCTAATCAGTATTTAGAAAAGTTAAAATTGGTTGACATACCTCTTCTCCCACCATTGACCAGTACTTTTGATAAAAACAAGCCCCATACCCATCTGGGCCAAGTGCTTTATAAGGACCCATTTGGAATATTGTACTCTTGATCTCTTTTTTGCTAAAAGGTAAGAGCAACTCATTCATGGACTGAGTTACTTTTTTAGGAGTTGCATTGATAAAGGCCTCTATGTTGCAAGGCTGAGAGGTTGTAAACAGACCTCTATAATAGTCAGTGAAGGCCTTCCCAATTAAGATATGATCTAATAAATTTCTCATTCTCATCTGTAATCTGCTTGATAGTATTCCTTTTCTTTTTCTGATTGGCACACAAATGATAATATCTGGTATTTCAATCCTCTTGTTGTAACCATGTAAGATTAGTTCTTTGCTTCCATGCCAAATGATCTCTTTCCAACATATCTTAAATTTCGATTTTCAAATGTTTGACTTCTTGCACTGTTTCTTCTATTTTTGACTGCTGTAATTCTTGCAGTGTTTGATTTCTGAGTCAATCTTCTCTTTTTTATTCCTTTTTTTTTTGCTCCACTTCTTTAATTCCCTCATACATCCTGCCAATTTCTATTGTATTCTCCCTAATCCATCCATCTGATTCCCATTTCCCTACCAGGCTGTTGATATAACTTCCTCACAATCAGAATATGTTGACCACCTATCCTCAAATCTGCTCACATAATTATATTTCCTAGGTATATCCTGCTGCATGTTTAAAGAGATTAGTATAGGACAATGGTTAGATGTGGATGATGCCAACACTTGAACCTCACCATTATCAAATTCTGCACACCATTTAGAGGTTGCTACTGCTCTATCAAGTTTTTCCTTTGTAAAAGAGTGATCTGATATGTTATTAGCCCATGTATAATTGCCTTTTTTGAAGCCTACATCTCTAAGCATGCAATCTATTAGCACACTTCTGAACGTTTCCATTTGCCTTTCATCTCTTTTTGCTCCCCCATATTTCTCTTTGATATAGGATTTCATTGAAATCTCCTATACAAAGCTACCTCTTAGGATTTTGTAATTTCAGATGTCTCAACAGACTCCATCCTCTAATTCTTTTTTCTGTTTCAGGCTCCCCATAGAAGCATGTTAACATCCATGAAAAATATTTTTGGTCAATCCATGCATTAACATGTCTATGTGAGTAAGTGTGGATGATGAGTCTAGTCTCATCATCCCATAACACAGCCAAACCTCCACTTTTACCTACACCTTCAACTGAAAATAATGTTTTAAAACCTAGTCTACCTCTAATCATCTCCATCTAATACTTTTGTATCTAGTCTCCATGAGAAACAAGATACTAGGCTAATGGACCTTAACCAAATGGTTAAGATCTCTAATTGTCTGAGGATTGCCAAGCGCTCGACAGTTCCAACTTATAAGCCTCATTTCTCCCGGCGGGGTTGATTAACAGCCTCCGCCGATACATTCACAACAAGTTCAATAACCTGTTTTTTTCCTCTAGCATCCTGATTATTCTCTAAAGCAAAGAGGATGTTTCCTTCCTCAGTTTTCCTTTTTCTAGTAGCATGAGGATTAGCAAGCATCATATCTGCATTAATATGTCCCCATGCCCTTCTCTTCGACTTGTTAACACTTACCTCATTCACTTGCTATGATTCAATGTCAGTCAATTGCTCTTGTTGAAATTCTGACCTGTCTTCCTTTGTTTGCATTAGTGAAGCTGAACTTGAATCTGAGTCTGAATCCTTCTGGCTATTTTTTTTGTATGTCCATGATCAACAACTGTATCTCTTCTGAACTTTTGAACTTACCATCACAGCCACTAGCCTGCACATTTAAACTTTGTATAGCTTTCAGTTTCTTTCATATTAATATTCCCCATATTTTGCTGCTTTTCAGACCCATGCTTAGGTGAATTTATCATTTGCTTTCCTGAACTACTTCCATAACTAGAATGGGTTCCTGAGTTGGTTGGACTTGTACCTGAATCAGTTGCTCGCAACCAAGATCCATACTAAGTGGTGCTTGTATCTCCAACTGAATCTGAATAATTAAGTTTTCCAGTACAACCACTCGAAGCATGTTTAATAACCCCACAATTAAAACAAAACCTAGGTAGCCTTTCATATTTAAAATGCACAAACCTTCTTTGACCTAGTAGTTCCAGTATTTTTCCTCTAGATAAAGGTTTCATCAAGCCTACTTCAACTAAAACCCTTAACCACTTCCCCCAGTAATCTTCATTATAATCTGCATCCACCTGAAGAACTATACCAATAGTAGATCCAATTCTATTTCCTACCTCTTTGTTCATGCATCCCAAAGGTAGATTATGTAATTGAATCCCCAAATTAGTATGAGTAAACAGAAGTTCAGTAGGTGGTGTGAAGTCCTCAAATCTCTTCAAACAAATCAAGTTCATATCAAACATCCAAGGTTGTCCCTCCCATATTCTACTTAATTCAGCCTATGATTGAAATTCAAAGATGTATAGGTTCTCTCCCACTTCAATAATTTTAATTCCTACACAGAATTTCCAAACCTTGGACATGGTATTCTTGAAGTCCTCTCGATTTATCTTTTTCTCTATTATTAGTTTTCCCACTAGACAAAGTTTACCTCTTTCCATGGTGTCTTCGATGTCTTTCCCTGTGATCACAAATTTTTCATTTTCATCCTCAGTCAGTGATAATTTGCTCCATAAATCTGCTAGAACATCTACCATCTTTCTCTCAGTCTTACAAAACTTGTTCTTGTTTAATCTCTACCTCAAACAGTTGGAATTATCATACACCGTTTGCCCTGGGCAAACAAACCTCCACCTCAGTGAAGGATACTCTTCCACCTCGCTAGAGACCTCTAGAGTCGAGTGGAAACTTCCCAGTCGTGATACTTGAAAATAATAACAGTCACAAGAAGACCAGGGCGCCATGCATGGGCATCCCTCCTCCCTACACTTTTCACAATATTTTATATATTTCTGTTTAAAATGAGATATACTTTTATTATTTTATAAAATTATTCTCAATTTAAAATATAATTATATAAAAGTTTATAAAAAGTATTGTACGTATATCACTACTTAAAATCTTATTTAAAGATATGAAAATATCTTCCAATTCTATTTAAAGTTCTTAGGGTAGGGCTGAGGGAATGCCCCAACTTCGACTCCGACTTTGTAGGAGGTCAAACTTGCCTTTCGACTCCAACTCCTACAAAATCAACCAAAAAATCAACTCTAGCAGAAGCCAAGAAATCAACCAAAAAAGTTACAAAATCAACCAAAAAATATGGAATTAAGCATACAAAAAAATAACCCAAAAAATCTGAAAATTAGCCTACAAAAAATTCAACCAAGAAATTAAAATTAATGGTGAACGGAAGAGAGTGAGTGAGGAAGAGGAACTTAAGAACCACGATAATGGAACTGACGCTGATGACTCGATTGGCAATGGCACAACAATGACTCAATGGACGAAGATAACAATTAGAAATAGTCGGTGAGACTGAGTGACAGTCAGGTCAGACGGCCACAGGAAGTCAATGGACGGCCACACGATGGGAGAGAGAGAGAGAGAGAGAGGCGACGGGCTGGGTGGGAGAAGGCGGCTCAAACTAGGGCTTTTGAGAAACTAAAAAGTGAAGCGTGAGAAGTGAGGTCGCTCCACCCGCCGCGGGGGGGGGGGGGGGACTTAACACCAATGTCAAAAAGACAACGTTTTTGCTATAAAAATGACGTTGTTTTGCTTGAACATGGGCTGGATTGTGCCTCTTGGGCTGGATTGTGCCTCTTGGGTTGGGTTGCTTCGTTTTGGGCTTCTAAACCCATATTTTTCTCCCTAAAGGGCCTAACTCTGTTTTGGGATTTTTTTGTCTCTAAATCTTAAATTAAATCCTATTTTTTCAAATCCTAAAGTTAATTTTTAATCTTAATCTTTGTTTTAGCCCCAAGTTTTTTTATTTATAATTTTTATAATTGTTAGTATTAATTATTAGTAAATATTAATTCATTAGTGCTTAATTATATGTTATCATACTCTAGTTTTTATCATACTATAGTGTCTAATTATATGTTATCATTCTATTTATAGTTCTTATAATTTTTTCATCATTCAATTTAATGTTAGTATTGATTATTAACAATTAGTATTTAAATCGACTTGTACTATATTGTTTAAATAGAATTTATTATAATGGTGTTATTATACATTTGTATTACATGTTATTAACTCATTATACTTGTACTATACTAGTGTTTAATTACGTGTTATTATAATAGTGTCTAACTTATTTCTAACTTATTATTTAATAGACTTAGTATTACATATTATTATACTAGTGTTATTATACATTAGTATTCTACTTGTACTAAACTAGTGTCTAACTTATTCCTATTATAGACTTGTATTATAGTGTTTAATTATATGTTATTATACTATAATATTACATGTTATTATAATAGTATCTAACTTATTTTTAACTTAATCATATACTAGACTTAATATTACATGCTATTAAGTAGTGTTATTATACATTAGTATTATATGGTAGTAATACTATGATGTTCATTGTTTACATATACTAAACTTTTATTATTCAATTTGTCTATTTATATTATAGTATAGTTATATTGTTTTATAATAATTAGCTCATGCTATTAATTAGCTCATGCTAAGTTTTAGTTATATAAAATATATATGATAATATATAAAAAAAATACATATATTTTTATAACATATGTATAATATCGGAGTCAGAATCAGAGCGTAAAGTTAGAGTCGGAGTCAAAGTCAAAATGGAGTTGGAGTCGGTCCAACGCCACATATGACTCCGACTCTGCCTTAGCGGAGCCAGAGCGGAATCGGAGTCGGAGTCGGATTTTCAGATTTTTGCTCAATCCTATCTTAGGGTTCTATAAAAGTCTGAAAAAATATTTGACTCCAAAATATAAAATAGATATTTATATATAGACTTAAATAAAAAACACAAAATTCTGGCCTCAAAACTTGTAAAAAAAATTGAACATATGACTTTTTTTTAAACTCACAACTTCGGCCTAAAAGAGCAATGATACAAACATAATATATTTCACAATAATGTTATAAGATGAGGGTATCTTTGTAAACTCGCAACTGCAAGGGCAAGATGCTTTTGCAAGGCCACAGTAGACGTAGCCTTTATCGAATCATATTGCTATATATATTCCAAATCCATAAATGAAAACCAAAAGAATCACAACTTTCCTTGGAGTAGTGCAGAAGACTAGGACACCACTCCAATCTTGTCTTTGAAGAACTTAATTAGGAAGTGATAACTCAATCTCAAGCTTGATAAGTCTAGTTCTTATAATCCTCGATCTCTAAGTCTTGTCAACTAGCAAAATCAAAGTTTTTACCATTTTCTGCACCATTAATGGAATTTCATTCTCAAGGTATTGCTCCAATTATAGGGGATACAAATGCTATGATCCACTCTCCAAAAAGGTAGTGATTAGTAGATACATGGTCCTCGATGAAAATAGCTTCCCAGCCCTTGGTCGGCGCCTCTATCTCTCCCACGACCATTTGCAACAACAACATCTACCTCCTTGGCAGTTACCCTCTCACAAGCATGACAAGAGGTGGTAGCTAGTCAAGTCACGACATAGGTAACACCTCTTGGCTCTATTGATCCAATCACAGACAATAGTGATGTTCTTTTTGGGTCTACCACACAGATTCCTAGTTTAGAACATTCATCTCCTAAATCATTGAATTTTGAAGTAGTGGTTATTCATAGGAGTGTTCAACCGGATCCGGATGCTAAAATCTGGAAATAATTCGGATCCTAGCCCTTAGTTGGCTAGATTCAATCCGGATATCCGGATTATAATGGATGTCCGAATTTTTCACTTTTTTTTTTTATTATAAACCCGGATATCCGGGTTATAACCGGATTTAATCCGGGTTTTTAATAATTTTTGTTTTTTTTTAAAGAAGACTTTAAAACTTAAAAAAATATTTTTATAGCACTTTTTAAGAAAAAAAAAATCTCATATCATGCTTAAATTGCCCAATTTTTTTTAAAAAATAATTTAAACACTTTTTAAAAGATTTTTATAAAAAAAAATTAAAGAAAAAAATAAATAAAAATGAAAAATAGATTATATTGTTGTTACATCACAATGCAAAACATAAATTTACAAAGAAAAAAATAAATAATAATACATAACAATGCAAAATAAATAACATTTTTGAATATTTTCTATACAAATACTGATCAAACAACTTATGTTATCAAATTTGCAACAAAAACAATGTTTTTTAGAAAAGAAAATAATCTGGGCATATAACCGGATTTTTCCCCCCTTTTTTCGCCTATAAATCCGAATATCTGGATTATAACCGGATTTAATTCGAATTTAGATATCCAGATTGTAACATGATTTAATCTAGATTAAATATTAATACTTTAAAAAAAACTGTTTAAAACTTTAAAAAATATTTTTATAGCACTTTTTTTTAAAAAAATATGATATCATGTTTAAATTGTCCATATTTTTAACAAAAAATAATTTAAAGACTTTTTAATTTTTTTTAAATAAAGAACAAAATAAATAACAATGCAAAATAATTAATAATGTTGTTACATCACAATGCAAAATATTAATTTACAAATAATAAAATAAATAATAATATATCATAACTAATAATAATGCAAAATAAACTGATGTTTTGCTTATGTCCAAGGTCCCAATATTTTGTTTTGTATAAACGGCAGAATCAATCTTGATCTGTAGGAGACTTCAAATCTCCCTTCTCTCTGAAATCATTGGCACCCTCTCTTTAACATCGTTGTGAAGTTTTTTAAAAAAAATATAAAAAATAACCAGATCCTGTTATGGATAACCGGGTCGCAAAAAGGGGATCCGTAACCTGATCCGAGTTTTTCTTATCCGCTTGGATTCCGTGTTTCAGACCGGACCGAAAAAAAAATCCGATCCAATTCTACACCCCTAGTTATTCACTCAAACCACACACCTAAGCCTTTGGTTCCAAAACCTCAAACTGCTGATCTCCTATAGCCACAACCTCAACCAACACATCATATGCTCACTCACTCCCAAGATGGCACTAGAAGAGTTAAGGATTTTTCTGAGTATAAGTTATTCTACTCAATCTAGCATCCTTCCATTCCACCGCACTCTTATGGCACTACACTCTTCCATTCTAGTGGCTCCAACCAAATCTTCTCAAGCTCTCAAATCTCCCAACTTTGTTTATCGTTATCGATTCATGACGAGGTTAGTGACCAAAGGATTTGAATCAAAAGATGGGGTTAATTACACTGAGACATTCAACCCCGTCAACAAGCATTGACCATTAGAACCAGCTTGGCTACTGTAGTCAATCCATTATCAACAGTCTATAAGGCAACTGGATGTGCACAATCCCTTCCTCCAGGAGCATTTGAGGAAGAAGTTTTTATGGAGCGGTCATCAAGTTTCATTGATCCATAGCATTCCCACCATGTATGCAAGTTAGAGAAAGCAATCAATGGACTAAAATAGGCATTTCGTGCTTGGTTTAATAAGTTATCCATAACCTTATTTTGTGTTGGCTTTACCGAATCTAAAGTTTGTTACACTTAATTTATATTTTACAAGTCTAACATTTCTTTGTTCTTTCTCATCTATGTAGATGATATCATACTAACAAGAAAAAACTTGGTTGTCATCAACCATCTCATTTCTTATCTCAAAGAAAATGTTTGCAATGAAAGATGGCACTAGAAGAGCAAATGATTTTTCTGAGTACTAGTTTTTCTACTCAACCAAGTATCCTTCTATTCCACTGCACCCTTATGGTACCGCACCCTTCCATTACAGCGACTCCAACCAGCTTCACTCAAGCCTTTAAGGCTTCATTTGGATAGTAAGAGTATCTCTGGTGATCTGTGAATAGAAGTGAAATAGTTTGTGAATAATAGTGAATTAGTAGTGAATAGTAGTAAAGTAGTCTGAGAATATCTGAGAACAGTTGTATTACCAAACAAAACCCTAAATCTCCCAGTTGGCATCAAACTATGAAGGGAAATCCAATGCCCTCCAAGTTAACCAAATCTGATAGATTTGTCCACTTCCATCTTACAATAATACTATCTCCAATAAATAGGTGTTCAAGGTAGAACTGATGGCTGATGGCTCTATTAATCAATTGAAGGCGAGGATAGTGGCCAAAGGATTTGAACCAAAAGATGGGTTTAATTGTACCAAGACTTTCAAGCTTGTCATCAAACATTGACCATTAGAACGATCTTGGCTATTGTAGTCTATTATCAACGGCCTATAAGGAAATATGGCGAAAGTTTTTATGCAGCGGCCACTAGGATTCATTGGTCCACAACTTTCCTACCATGTATGCAATATGGAGAAAGCAATCAATGGACTAAAGCAGGCATCTCAAGCGTGGTTTATTAATCGCACCCTAAAAGTATGTTTCTGAATGCTTGTCATGATTGGGATTGTTGTTGTCCACCACAGTTAGTCACACTGAGACGGTCAAAAATTGGTGGCAAATACTTGTGGTAGACGGTCAAAAATTGAAAGTTCCATGAATTGAATCATCCCATTTTTAGGTTTATAGCAATATGAAAAATGTTACTTATATCTTTATATAATATAATATATAATATGTTGCAGATAGCAATAAATAGGAAATATAAAAAAACTCAAAAACTAGAAGTGGCTTCTTCTTTTTTCCCATAAGCTTTCTTAACAAGAAAATTTGGTCACACACCCCTTTTGCTATAATTGACTTTGGATTAGCTCCCCGTGAGAAATAAGATGTTATTGTTTCAGCTATTTAGAAATAGATTAATGCATCAACTTTTTCTTCCGTCAAAATTAACAGAAAAACACTTGGCTCAATCACATGGTGCCGGGGTGGTGCCTCAACTTGCGTAGGCGGGTGGATGCCGGCCCGTACCACTCCACATATCGGAGCACCACCCCAGAAGCCATGAGGTTGCACGAATGGGTTCGCCAATGTGGTGGCCATGATCTAGTCACCACAAAGGTCAGCCGATTCTAGCCATCACAAAGGTCAACCGATTTTGGCACCCTGATGGCTGTAGTGGTTGGCTATCCTTTTTTTTAAAATATATTTTATAATAATATAATTTTTTTTTTATTAAAATCAATTTTTGTTAACAAAATCTGATTTGTTTTTATAAAATAATATAAATGACACGTGGCAATTTGTGATTGGACCACGTGTTTCCCGTTAAAGATGATTGATGGAAAAGTTGATGGCGGTGCCTATTTTTAAATAACTAACCACAATGTCTTATTTCTAAAAAAAGAACATGGAGCTAATCCAAACTTGGGTACAGCACAAGGAGTGTTTGACCAAATTTACCTTCTTAGTACATTTAATTGCAATTCCAAGCCGCTCACTTCTATTTGAGCTTCAAATTTGTCTTTCACATGCAGTAGCTATAAAGATACAAGGAAGCACAAAATCACGAGGCATCAAACATATATGTGTGTGTCCTCAATATTTCGACACCTAACCCTAAACAACTCATGGACGAGCATACTTCGTCAATATCCACATCAACATGTACATGAGTATTCCGCTACCTATCCATAAGAAACTTAGACCATGCAATCTAAAAAGAAACTTTTATATATTACAGTAAAAACTTAAATTTGATGCAACTACTACAAGACATTCAATACAACATAGAAGCTATAAAAAAGGTCAAAGCGTTGGACATTCCTCATTAACAAATGATTGAAATGGAAATCATACATGCAAACCATAAACTTAAAAAGGTCAAAGCCTTGGGACATTCCTCATTAACATAAATAAAACTTGATTTAGGATCAAACTCTAAGAAAAGAACAGTTGATAATTATTAAACGTTAAAAAATAAACATAATGAAAAAAGCAATAAAAAATATGTAAATAAGAAATAAGTCCATTACCCAATTACACCTCAAAACTTTCAACTTTATCCAATGAGGCACAAAGATCAATGGTTATTGAATCTCTAAACCAACTTTGCATGCAAACAAGTACCTCTACTATTCTTGGAGATAGTGAACTACAAAATGGGTCAAGCACACGATCCCTTTCACTGAAGGCTCACTCAGAAGAAACAATGGAAATGAGAATGACCATCACAACTCATGCAACTTGTGCAAAATCGGATACTTTACTTTATCGATCTTCCACCAATCCAAAATATCAAATTTTGGAGCTCGTGCTTCACAACTATGTTCCAAGTATTGATCGATTTCTGATTTTTTTCATCAAATTAGATTAAATAATTCCTTGCTTACACTCAACTCAAAAAATTTGATGAGAATTAGAATCAATTATATTAGGATCAACTAAGAAAGGAGGTCCAAAATAGGGAATAACTCCACTTGGACTCACGTACATAACACTATACTCCATGTACATTTCAATCATTAGTTGTTTCACTCGTGCAATAATTTCTTCTACTAAATTACCACCATATACTTTTTGAACATAAAAAGCAAAAGACTAAATTTTCATCTTGGATCAAGAACAACAACGATGAATATCATTAAGTTAGTCTTTTCAATTGATCTCGAATATTTGTCATACTTTCTCTTCATTTCGTCGCCATACGTCTCAACATTGGATCATCACTTTAATTCATTTTTTATAAATTTTATTGAATGCCACAAAACTTCTAGAAATAAGCATTATATGTGATATACAAAGAGTTAAAAAGTCTCACAATGACATCATAAAAAAATTTCAAAAACTTTACTAATACTCTAACTCTCTCCCAATTACTAAGTCTTAGGGGCGCAAGTTCATACCATGATAATAATGGAAAAAAATAATCATCATCATTTTCCAATTTTAAAAATGGTTTTGAAATATTTATACTACTTCTAACATGAGAGAAGCTGAATTCCATCTTGTTGGAACATCTAGGTATACTAATTTTGAACAACCAATTTTGTCCTTCTTTATACTCTTTCTGAATTTCTCCATTCTTGTTGGAGAGGATCTAGCATATCTAACCGCATTGCGCAACTTTGTAATTGAATTAACACAATCTTTTAGCTAATCATTCAAAATGAGGTTCATAATATAGGCGTAACACCTTATTTAAATATATTTTCCTTCCAACAAATGACCTCTTATGAACTTCCTCAAATACTTGATGGCACATTTTTTAAGGAAATATTGTTAATTGTAACAGTAAATATCTTATCAACACCTCAATCTTGTGGACATAAATCTACGTGCTTTCCAATAGCGTTTCCTTTGTGATTAGGAATAATAAAAAAGTTTATAATTATTTTGTGCAATTTCTATTCACAATCAATATAAGGTGTTATAATACACATATAATTTAAGTTCTGAACTAATTCAGTGGTTGAAATAATCTGTAGAACTATCTTGAGTATTGTTAGAGGACATGTTTGTAATTAGTATAAGTGTGTGAGGGTATAAGTGTCAATTGTATGTAGTGTATATATACATTTGTACATCAATGAAAGTTAGTGTGATCTTTCCCATATGTATTTACATGGTTTCAAAGAGTAGTGTGTATTGGATTGATCGTGTACGGTGGTTCACGCCCAAATCAATACGGTGGTTCCGTTTGAAGTGGTTTCCGGCCACTCTCCGGTGTCTTCTCCGATACTGGGCACCAGGGGTGGACTCGTCGGCCTTGTCTATGGGTACCGGCATCGTCGTCGCCGCTAGAAAGGGCCTCCGTTGCTGGCAAAAGGTTGAAGCCCGGAGTGTTTGGTTGCAGGGATAAGCTATCCAATCCTTGAGTTTGAATAGCCAAAACATGGAGTAAGAGTGTATTCCATCTGGAACAACACATGTTTGGTAACACCTATACGGTATTCTTATCCTCATTTAGGATGGCTTATTCTTGTTTCAGCTCAGTTTTAAATTGGTACCGATTCAAACATGAAACACAGTCGATATATCCCGAAATAACCCAGTTCAGACCCGAAACAGGCAGGTTCATGCCCATACAGACCAAAAACATCCTGGTTCATACCCAAAATAGTCCGGTTCAAACTAGTTCAGGCCGATACAGGACCGAAATTGTGGTATTTGAGTTATTTTTCAGGTACTTGGGCTAAGTATCTACATTTCCAGGTTGCGTTTCTAGGATTTTTAAGTTGATTTGTGATTTTTCTCAGATATTGTGTGGAGTTTCAATCTCCAAGTTCAGTTGTGATATTGTGTGGAGTTTATCAAATATGACAATTAAATTTGAGTCACAGTTATATGATGCGGTTACCTCTTATGTTGCTCCTAGTGGGCATGGAGACCGAGGTGGTAGAGGTGCATGTGGGGGACATGATGCCAAAGGTAATCACACTCGAGGTCGAGAGCTTTATAAGTGCACCCATTATGGTCGCACTAACCATTCAATAGACTATTGTTGGGATCTACATGGTAGACCATCTGGGTGTGCTAATCAGGCCATTTTCCAAGATACTACATCACAGTTAACTAGCTCCAACTCAGGTATGATTATTATATCAAAAGATGAGTGTAAGCAGTTTTTGGGTCACACACGAGCTTCATCCATCACAGCTACTCTTACCCACTCAGGTATAGCATTCGCATGTCTTGCCTCATCCATTCAAGATTCGTGGATCATTGATTCAGGAGCTAATGAACATCTGACTAGTCTGTCCTCTGTCTTATCTAAGTTAGATAATGTGACATCTCCAAAAAGTATTACTCTCGCTGATGGTTCTCTTGCTAAAGTTACATGCATTAGATCCACTAAGCTCACTGACTTTATATCCTTGTCATCTGTTCTATATTCTCCTAGTTGTCCCTTTAGTTTGTTGTTCATCAGTAAAATTACTCAAAGTCTTCAATGTTCAGTAACCTTTTATCCCCCTTCATGTGTCTTTCAGGATCTCAAGACGGGAAACAAGATTGGTACGGGGCATGAAGTTGGTGGCCTTATTATCTTGATGTTAAACAGTCACCCACTCGAGCCCTTACATCCACATCATCTGCTTACGAATGGCATTGTTGTCTTGGTCATCCCTCTCTTTCCCTTTTAAAGTGTTAGGTTAGGAATCTAGGAAATGTGTCTCCCTTTCCTTGTGAAGCATGTTAAATTAGTAAACATCATCGTGTGTCGTTTATACCTCAAGTTGATAAACGAGCCTCGAGCCCTTTTGAATTGGTTCACTCTGATATATGTGGACCAATCAACATTGAATCAAACAAATTTCAGTATTTTGTCACATTTATTGATGACTACTCTCGTGTGACATGGATGTTTCTAATAAGGCAAGATCTGAACTCCTTTCCATATTCAAAGTGTTTTAGAAAGAAATTAAAACTCAATTTAACAAAAAGGTTCACATTTTGCATTCTAATAATGCTAGAGAGTATCTATCTAGTGCATTTGCTACTTACTTAAGTAGCAAAGGAATTGTTCATCAAATTTCATGTTCTTATACACCCCAACAGAATGGGGTGGCTGAACGCAAAAATTGTCATTTGTTAGATGTAACCCTAGCATTTTTACTGCACAAGCATGATCCTAAACAATTTTGGAGTGATGGTGTTCTTACTACTTGTCACCTTATTAACCATATGCCTTCATTAGTTCTCGATGGTTCCTTTCCTTTCTCCATCTTGTTTTATTCATCTCCACCATTTACCCTTCCTCCAAAACTTTTTGGGTGTGTTTGTTATGTTCATAACTTTGGCGCAGGTTTTGATAAGCTTGATCCATGTTCTACCATGTGTTTTTTTGTTGGTTATTCTCAAACTCAAAAAGGATATCGTTGTTATAGTCCTGTTCTTAGACGCTACTTCACAAGTGCTGATGTTACCTTTTTTGAGTTCATACCCTATTTCTCTGACACAGCTTCGAGTGTTGAGTGTGATCTTCTACCATTACCTACTCTTACACTTTCTCCTCCTGTCGCCGGTCCTCCACCTCCACCCCCTCCCCCAGTTCGTTTACAGGTTTATTCACGTCGCTCACGGCTACCAGCTTCCATGCCTTCACCAACCGTGTCTCCATCTTCGGATCTTGAGTTACCTAATACTTCAGACTCTCCACCTATTGCTCTCCGCAAAGGTACTCAATCTTGTGATACTCAACATCCTATTAGTCAATTTGTCTCATATCATGCCTTATCTCCTTCATTCTCATGTTTTACCTCTCAACTTTCAAAACTTTATGTTCCTAAGACAATTCATGATGCTTTATCTGATCCGGGATAGAGGACAGCTATGAAAGATGAAATGAATGCCCTTCACCATAATGAGACATGAGATCTTGTTCCACTACCACCTGGTAAGCAACCTGTTGGCTGTAAATGGGTATATACAATCAAATTGCATCCTAATGGTTCTGTGGAACGTCTGAAAGCCCGCTTGGTTGCTAAGGGTTACACTAAAACATATGGCATTAATTACGAGGAGACTTTCTCCCCGGTTGCCAAAATCTCCTATGTTTGAGTGTTGATCTCTCTTGCTGCTAATTTAGACTGGCACTTATTTCAGTTGGATGTTAAGAATGCACTTCTGTATGGCGACTTGCATGAAAGAGTTTATATGGAGCAACCACCCGGGCATGCTGCTCAGGGGGAGTATCGAGGTACCGTATGCAAGTTAAAAAATGCATTATATGGTTTGGGAAGTTTTATGATGTTTTATTGGCATTTGGTCTCCATAGATGCCAAACAGATCATTCAGTATTTCACCTACATAGTCATGCAGGTCACATTTTGTTGGTTGTATATGTGGATGACATTGTAATTATTGGGAGTGACTCTGCTGGAATTGCTAGGCTGAAACAATGTTTACATAATCAGTTTCAAACAAAAGGCTTGAGCAAGCTGAAATATTTCCTTGGAATTGAAGTTAGTAGATCTATAGAGGGTATCAACCTATCTCAGAGGAAATATGTACTTGATCTTCTAGAAGAAACTGGAATGTTGGGTGCACGATCTATTGACACCCTATGGATCCAAATCATAAATTCTTGAAAGAGGAAGGGGAGTTGTTTGGAGACCCAGGTAGGTATCAAAGACTTGTTGGGAAATTGAATTATCTCACTATCACTAGACCAGACATCTCTTATGCAGTGAGTGTATTGAGTCAATTTTTACAAACGGCTAGGGTTTCACATTAGGATGATGTAATTCATATGCTTCGTTATCTTAAGCGAGCACCTAGCCTTGGATTACTGTATCGACCAAATGGACATCTTACGGTTGAATCATTTTCAGATGCTGATTGGGCAGGATCCCCTTCAGATAGAAGATCTACTACTGGATATTGTACCTTTGTAGGAGGTAACTTGGTTACATGGAAGAGTAAGAAACAAGCAGTAGTAGTTCGATCTAGTGTAGAAGCTGAATATAGGACAATGGCTCACACTACTAGTGAGCTGGCATGGTTGCAACATTTCCTTCAAGAGATTGAGTTTCTAACTCCTACCCCTCTTTAGTTATTTTGTGATAATCAAGCCGCAGTACATATTGCCTCTAATCCTGTGTTCCATGAGAGGACTAAACATATAGAGATTGATTGTCACTTCATTAGAGATAAGATACTAAGTGGTGACACTGCTACACCTTTTGTGAAGTCTGCAGATCAACTCGCAGATGTGTTTACAAAGTCTTTGTGTTGGAATCGATTAAAACTTATTTGTTTCAAGTTAGGTTTATATGATATATATGCCTCAACTTGAGGGGAAGTGTTAGAGGACATGTTTGTAATTAGTATAAGTGTGTGAGGGTATAAGTGTCAGTTGTATGTAGTGTATATATACATTTGTACATCAATTAAAGTTAGTGTGATCTTTCCCATATGTATCTACAAGTATTTTTCTCGATGCAATGCCTCGCTACAATGGTTTGAGATGGCATTTGGAATATTGGTTCAAGTGACTTGCAAACCTTCCTAAATCCCAGGCTTTTACTACCCTAAAAGGAACCTCATCACAAATTATCATCTCTACAATCACCATTCCTACAATTTTCAAAACAAACTTATGTGCAGTTGCCAAGCTACTCACATCACTATCTCCAACTACCTCAAGAGCTCCCTCACGACTTATAGTTTATTGATCCACTGGTCTAATTCTACAAGGATGTTGCTTACAAGCCCTAAGATGTTGCATCATATTTGATGTACCATGTCTTTTGGGATAACGAAAATAACTCTTGTGACAATAACTACGCTTTTGCTTTTAGGTCATTTAAAGGGCCTCCATTTATTTTTGTGAACTGGTCTCACACTGCTGAGGGCCCCTTACTTGCTATCTCCTTTTAGAAGGAGTGAGACCTGTAATACTACACAAGTTAATATTTAAACTCATATGTGATCGGGTTTTCAAATGAGTAATAGCCTCGTTATCTCTTAAATTTGTAGAACTGTCACTACAGAAGCAATCCATATATGAATCGACATGTAATAGATGAAAATATAAATTAAAATCTTATTTTTGACTGTTAATCTTCCACAAAAGTCCTCATTTAATTGATTTACATTTAAGTACATGAAGCTCTAAGTTGTGATTCAAAGAGTCTTTCAAAACTACACGCTATTTAACACTTTTATAAGTTGTAATTTTCTTTTCTCTATAAAAGTGGTTAAATATTTTATTTGCATCTCTTTGTTCCTTTCAGGTACCTTCAACTTAACTCTATCAATTCGAAATAGGTATGATTTGTTTAGCTAACCAATTATAAGCTACTGAGCTAACATTAAACAATACAATCCCTTAGCAACCAGTCATAAAACCCTTTTTCTATAGCCATTCATGAAACTATAAAAGAAGATCCTTAGCCGAGTAAGGATAGGTTCCACCAGGGTAAGTATTCTTCTTATCAAAGAATTAGAGTTGAATAGTGTAACACCACGGCAAACAAGTAAGATTGTATTAATAATGAACATGTAATAAGATTTGAGATACAGGTCCATGTAAAATAAGGCTTTCATGTTGCCACTAGATTTAATTGATTGGGCTAGAATAAACATCTGGGTGTATTTACAGTTACATGTTGGAGAATATAATGAGCAAAAATAAATAAAATACAACAAAAATTAAAATTTATGTAAACAACAAAAGAAATATAATTAAATTCAAGTAAAATTATCTAATGCATGACCATTATTATACAAACCAAAGTCCAAAAGTTAAATCGAAGAGACTGGAGTCTTCTCTTTTAGCCAAAATGAGCAACTCATTTTAGAAAAATAAAAATAAAACTATCGTTACCAAACCAAAAGATTGAGGAAGACAATAAATCCAAAGGAGACCCAATTTCCTGATAGTGAGACCTATTAACATGAACTAACAAGTTCCAACTTTTAAGTGATTTTCATTTAAAAAAAAAAAAACCTTCACTAATACCAAGACAAAACTCCAATAAAAAGTTTAAAAGTTTGCAATACCATTCAAAGTTAAAGAAATCTAGATTCTTTAAACACCAAGCTAAAATTTGCAAACCAAAGAACCTTCTCAGCCAACACGATTCCAACCAAAAGAAATAAAACAAAGCAATAAGAAATTATGTCAAAGGACGAAACTCACTACATAATCTATCATCCAAAAGACTAAGAAAACAACAAATCCAAAAGAGACCCAAATTTGTGACAATTAACAAAAATAACCCTTATTCTATACAAAAAGTGTAAGGGTACATACAAAATTAATCCATAAAAGAAAACAAAGAGGGATTTGAAAAAAAAACAATTTTACAAACCAACCAAATGGATCAAGGGCTTCCAACCAAAACAGGTTCTGATCCCATATCGATCTATCATGGAAGTTCCTGTAGACCCAAAAACAAAAAGATTAAAGCGAGAAAAATTTTAAATGCAATTATGGAGAAGAATCGGTTTTGTGGCTTCTTGTTTTTGCTTAAAGAGAACTCAGGGCTAGGGTTTGATTGATGACGAATGACAATAATGAACAGAGGCGATGATGAACAAAGATAAAATGAGAGAAGTCAGGGGCGGGGGCTAGGTTTATACATAACCGAAGATAATCGTGCTTTAACTTAAGAGTCAAGCTGCACTTGACACCCGACATTCATCGGCTTGGATGATCTTCAGACCGAGATTTGAGGTTAAACTGACTTTATTGGGGTAGGCCGAACTGGGTTGCGCGGACAAATCGGGCCCAT
Source organism: Juglans cinerea (assembly GCA_961763995.1). Lineage (NCBI taxonomy): Eukaryota > Viridiplantae > Streptophyta > Magnoliopsida > Fagales > Juglandaceae > Juglans > Juglans cinerea. Next base: position 21,641,605 of record CAUIVZ010000013.1, read on the forward strand.
GGTTGATTTGCACAAGCCTATTAGCAACATGAAGGCCTTGAACAATGCTAACAATGCAAAGATTTGTAATGGAGTTAATATTAATGAAAATTTAAGAAAAACTGCTCTTGTTAAAAAAATGTTTGCCTTGCAAATATGGTACATGCCTTAAATACATGGTTCAATTAAACTAATTTCTACAAACTTCCAGCTATTTCGATCAGTCTAGACAACATGGTATTCAACCTGTCATGAACATAGATAGTTTATTGTTAGGGGTGTGATGTAGTACACATGAAATCAGATTGTCACAAAAAATAATATTTTACCGTAGTTGGTGTTGGTATTCACAAGTCTCCTTTACTACTACTGCTATGTTTATTACTCATGTTGTCAGAGCCTTCATCATCAATGAAGTTCCTTTTCAACTTTGCACGGAGACATTTGTTGTAAAATGTTGACATGTTGACTTAGAGGCATTCTTCTGCAGCTCGATGAAATAGAATGACATTGTCATCATTTCTAATGGAAGCAATCCTCTTTATGCATGTTCATGAGTTGAATTTTTATCTTCCTCCCCAACTATGTGTCTAAGCGAAATTTCATACATGTTTATGTTCGTAATCTTCTACACCACTTTCCAATTAACCCCAAACTTGGCATCTTTTAGATAGAAGACCTGCTTGGGCCGACATGTAAGGGCAAAGGAATCATCTATATACATCTTTTTAGATGTATTCCCATTAGTTAGGTGGTCGCCTACAGTTATACCATTTTCCCATAATCTATTTCTACCATTCACATTGAAAAACGTGAGCCATTCGTCATCCAATGTATTGTAATATCAAGATATCTAGCATCACACTACAAAAATCAGTAGTCCTTGACTGATATCCCCACGTACAACCACAATACTGTTTAGATGTGATGATTTTGTTTGCAATTCTTTTTATAGAACCTAATTTTGTTCATTATATACCAGGAAAAGGTGCAACACATAAATCCGAGCTACACACTAATGAGTAGACATTCTCATTGACATCATTCAAGCTTGGTCCCCATAGTTCTTAGACCTGTGCATAGTAGTTAAGGTCATGCCAGATAGCATCTTTTCATGTATTATGATAGAGAAAAGAGAAAAATATAAATGAAAAAACTTACACATGCCTTGAACCATTTAGGAAATCCATTTTTGTACCTATGTTTAATCTTAGCAAGACATTCTTCTTATATCTTTTGTAATACTTTCTATAGGATAAAATATTTTGATTATCAGATTGAGTATGACTAAGTGTCAGAATTCAGAAGGAACCCTTGTTGAGAAAAATGATATGCTTACTCTATATAATACTCAGTTTTTGCACAACTATTAACAATATACCACCAATTCCTTACAAATAGGTCATCATCTAACCAATGGAATGTTTGCGAACATAGTGGACAAATGTTTTCTGAGAAAACAGATACATCTTCTCCCCAATCTTGATTATGGTTGGTGTTTGATTCTCATCAAGAATGTTTGGTATCAACATCATGTAGATAAACTGAGTAAAAGGACAAATACTCAATATGATCAGATATCTCGATTATTAAGCCCTCTGGCTAGGTTTCATTCTGGATGTAATAGTTAAACATGTCTAGAAATTTTAAAAATGATAAATATACATGTAATGCATAGGCCCCACATGCATTTCTAATGTGATAAATGAATTATAAGGTGCACCATTACATCGAAGATTGCATATGGGAATATCATTTCAAGTTTATAAAGGATGATACAATTATCAAATCACTATCGGTTCAAAACGACTATGGTCAATGTTCTTGAACACAATTCTTAGAAAAATCGACTCAACTCAATCAACGGTATGCATGTATCAGCTTGTAACTACACACCAAGTACTACGAGTAGTAATCTTCACATGAAAATGTGACAATCATGATTCTTCCTTCTTGAGATTTTTCACTCACTAAAATTAATGCACCTAGCAACATAGGCAAAGCCTTATGGGAATTCAAATTGTGACTACTCAAAAAGTTTGCCTCTAACTTAACCCGCAACATGGAAGACTCATTAGAAAACGATCAACATCTTGTTGTAGATGTAAATCTTTTCTTATGTTAAGGTTGACCAAATCTCTATGTGCATTGACTATATCCTTGGTTGTTCCCTCAATATTCATCAAGATCCCTAAAGTTCTATCACATGTGTTCTTCTCAATGTGCATTACGTCTTGGTTGAGACGATTTGACAAAAAGATATTTCAAAAATATACATTTTTTTTTATCTAGTTCAACTCTGTTAATGTGTTTCCTCTTTTTAATTCATTTTCTAAAGATTATATCTCTAACATGAACTAATTTTTCGATAATACCTTCTACTGAAAGGTCTAAGGTAGACAGTGATAATCTTCTCAACTATTGAATGAAGCCTTTTCCCTTCTCCGAGGATGTTTTGGTACCAACTAGTGAAGATGATTAATATAATAACGCTTTCATCTATACACAACTACACATTGAGTTCCTTTGGAAATCTTCTCGACTATTGAACGAAGCCTTTTCTCTTCTCCGAGGATGTTTTGGTACCAACCAATGAAGATGATTCATATAACAACTCTTTCACCTATACACAACTACATTGAGTTCCTTTGAAAATCACATGTAGGACAAGCTAGTTTTCGATTGGTCCTCCAATAAGATTTGGTGGCACATGTGAGAAAGTCATTAATAATCTAGAGCAATGCAACATGCAGACAAAACATCTCATGTAGACGTGTATAATATATCCAAACCATTTTTCAACAAATCTTTTAGTTCAACAAATTAAGGAAACAAGTACAAATTGATAATGTTTTCCTATGTATTGGGAACATAAATTTGTAGGTGTATCGTAAAACATGTGCATTTAATGCACATCCAAGAGAGCAAGTTGTACATACAAATATAGCTCAAACTATACTGAAGGGTATACACATTATGAAATGGGTTGAAACCATCCCCAACTAGCCCAAATCTAACATTACAAGCATCACTAGAAAACCAAGTGTGCCTCCAAACAAAGTCTCATACAAAGCAAATAATCATGTTGTTCTCTATGTCATTACTTGTCCTATCATCATTGAAAACAATCTTTGGTGCCTCAACTTTAAATAAAAATAATGTAACACCTTTTGAGATACGCAAGAATGTTTGTAAATATTTTATGAGTTTGATTAATGTCTTATAGGATCATAATTTGACATTGTGCAAAACTAAAAATACATGTACAAGTACTGATTAGACTCAATAGTAGTTATATCATACAAGTAAAGGTTGACCGCCTATTAGATATTGTAGGTATTAAATGTATGTCATTATATGTCATGCTTGATGTTAAATGGTCTAGAGTGATTGAGTATGTAAATGTACAACAAATGTGAGAAATATAACTGCACTTAGTTCAACCAGGTGACATAGATGGCAAATTGTTGTCACAATTACAATCCAGACAATCCTATTTAACAATAATAAGACATGCTAGTTTTATTATGTGAAGTGAAATATAGAAGAATTGTCTTATAACTATAAGAGAACATAATCCATGCGAATAACTTTCATGAATAAAGAAACTGTAATCCCAAAAGATTATCGAAGTATTTAAAATTTTGTAAACTACAAAAGAACATTTAATCAACAATCTATACGTGAGACATAATCTCTGGGCATCACGTTGAAATATAGAAAACCATTATGCATGAATTATATCGTGTAAATATGTATACATAAATACCATTATGAATACTTATTATAAATGCCAATATCAAAAATGTAGCACAATTGGGTCATACATTAGAATTTCTTCAACATTAAGTACATGTCAATATAGTTCAAACATATATTTTTATGGCTAATTGCGACAATGATCATAGGAAAATTAATAACTTAAAAGTTAAATTAGGCTGACTTGAAACCTAAATGTATACATAATAACAGTAAAATATATGACTTATATATCAATGTTTAAATATAGAAATCCTTGTGCCACATTACTTAACAATGTTGAAAACCAACTAAAAACAACCATAACAAAGTTCACTTCCTAGAATGTAAATGTTTTCAATTAAAAGCTTAATTAATAAGATAAATATATAGCATTTTAAAACTGAGGAATACAAAAAAACGATGTTCTATCATTGTTCACAACTTCTTACCTTTATAACAAGCCCATCAGGGACAAGAGCTTTATATTAAAATAACTACATGCTCTTGATTTTGTGTTGATGTTTAGTGACCAAGAATGAAAACAAATATGCTTGCAAGTAAGATGTATTTTTATAGAAAAATTGCTAAAAGATTTAAGAAATAATGATGATACAGGACATAAAATGGTTCAACAATTTGGCCAAATGATCCATCTTTAAAATAGCAAAAAACATGCAATAGGACTCTGTTGGCTAAATGTGAACTATTAATTCTCATACCTAAGCATCCTTAGTTAGAAAGATAAACTTGATACAATTGAAAAATCTTTCTTATGCTTTCAACAATGTTTTGGCAGTTTCCATTAGAAGAAAAAAATGGAACTTAATGAATAATTCAGATAGATGTTTTACAAATCGTGATTTACTGAACTCCTAATCATTAAGCTGCAATTCAAAACTTCAACTAATCAAACATAATAACTCTAAGTTATGATTCATTATTATGTACAACACATAAAAAAACATATTTGGTTTCTGAATTACAATTTCACAATAGACGAAAGCTAAGTGTAGAAATTACCCTTGAGCATACGAGCATGAACGATTACAGTTTTTAACTAAATGGCTAGGCGGGTTCAGTTTTGTTAGGTTAGAGTGGACACGTATGCACCTTCTTTTTACTTTGACGTTGAGCAAAGGGTTTGTCAAACCAATATCTATTTATAAGAGGTAGTCAAAGTAGTTTTCTTACTTATCCAGACCCATAATGTGCTTCTGTTTCCTATTCTTTCCAGCCCCCAAAAGTTGGTTTTCTTTTCCTGAGCCTAATTCCAGGAGGTTAAATTGTACTAATCCGAATAATCATTAAAACTTCACAATGGACAAGAGCTAAGTGTAAAAGATGCATTTGTTTCCAGCATGCTGCAATTTGTTTTTATGCAAGCAACCACTTAAATATGAAAAAAATGGAAAAGGGAGAGATAGATTGTGGTCAATAAATGTCATCAAGCTTCTCATATGGAAACAACAGCGAGACCTGACAAACTCTCCTCATTGGTAGTCCTTTTTCAATGAAGTGATCATAATTGAAAAGCTAATGCGGAGAAGTAACAAAGTCTACATATGTGTGTAGGGATAAAGAGAGTTCAAAGAAAAGAAGGGACTAGTACATCAAAGGAGTTGAAATCAAAATCCTTAATACACAAGATATTGACTTTGATTGTAGAGAGAAGAGGACTTACTTTTGCAGCGGAGAGGACTTATTGCACAAAGGATATGATCACAATTAGGGTTGTCACAAGGTTATGTGAAATATATTTTCAAATTGAGGATGAAACTACAAAATTTAGTATTGACATAGTTAGGGCTTTGTTTGTTAATAATCAAAATTGTGAGATTGTTGGGTTTCAGTGATTGAGGGTGCAAAATGGTTGGGAGCTGTGTTTCGTGATAGAGATAGTCATTTAACATTGCAATGTTGCTTCAATTAGTGAGAAAATCATTCAAGATGTGGTCAATACTATTCCCAAATATGTTTTTTTTACTTTTCAAGACCGAGCAAAGTGGCACTTTATTTGTCTTTAGAAAATGTAAGATGTTATGACAATAATCACTTGGCTACAAATAATTAGCTTCTAAATAAAGTTATGTTGTAGTGGATCTAGTTGTCTAGGTGGTATAACGTGTCATAAATGCCAAAAGGCATAGAGTAATATTTCAATTAGTGTACATTGTTTATTTAGTTATTTATTGCTTGTTTAGGATAGCATTGATGTGATTATAGTTCGTTACAATTGTCCATTGTGTTACAGGTTGTTGGAGTTTTATGTATGTAGCTTCACATACTTCATTATTAGATGCGGTTAGGTTGTTTAATAGATGGTTTAATTTTAAATGGTTTAGAGTTTTTATGAATAAAAGTCTATTCAAGTTTTGAAATTTGTTTATAAAACCTAAATCTATAAGATCATATAGACCTCCCTCTTGTTCTAACCTATAGAATTTGTTACAAACATGATGAAAAATATCATACAAAAAAAGGTCATAGCTTTAAAAATTCAATTCAAAAGAAGCTCAAAACACAACCATCAAAGTCAAAATGAAGTCCGTATATGGTTTGGAAAATGCAATATGAAATAAAATTCAAAAGACCTAAAATAGAGACCCACTTCAAAAGTTGGAATTGGGAAGTTGACATTTTAGACTTTGTTCAAAGTTAAGACCTAACCTAATTTTGAGTGACTTCAACCACTTAAATGAAAATTTACTTCAAATATTACACATCAACTGTTATAGCTAAATATGATAAAACACAAGCATTATTAAGGACAATCACTTGGAATCATTTGGGGCCCAAGCCTTATAGTTGCACACAACATTTGTAGAAGCTTTTGCATTTATTTTTCTAAGAAAAATATTATTTGAATGCCTTACACTATATATCATCCACATGGTATAATTTGATTTGTAAAATTCAAATTTTAAAATTTATTTTTTAAATCAAATTGTGGCACTTAGATGTTGTGTGGTGTAATGGTCTTCAAATACATTTATTCTTTTCTTAAAACGAAAGCTATTAAAAGAATATAGAACGACAAAGCTGACCAACCAATCTTCAAGTTTTCTTCATTTTCAGTTGCGCAATCTACCCCTTTTGATCCAAAACTTAATTGTAGAAAAGTTCAAATGGCAAAGAATAATTGGCTTGATGTGTAAAAGTTGGCGTATGACTACTTCTACCAAATTTTGAATAGAAAAATGAACAAGAGGAGCCAATTCTTGTTTAGAAAGAACAAACCTCATTTCCTAATTTGAGGAAAGGAAAAACCCAGGTCCTAGTTGGGAAAAGAGTACAATTTCAAGGGCTAAAGTGATCAATTTCACTAAAATAACTATAAGAGGTTATATAGATATTTATCTTTTAGTTCCTCTTTAAAATCATATCAACATGAAAGATCATCATATTCATAATTCCAAAAGAAACAAAAATGGGGAAAAGCAAACGAAACCCACAAAACTCAGAAATGGGAAAGCTCCAAAAATCACCAAAATGAACAAGCAAATGAAACTCAAAAAGATAATTACAGGGAACAAAACCCATGAAAATTATACAGTTTATATTTTCTTACACTATCAATTTAACTTTGGGAAAACCTTCAAAACAGTCGGGTGTGTATTTCTCATTTACACCTACTAGTAAAAGTCCAACACATAGTAGACTTAAAATAATTACGGTGGATGTGCATCCAGTTAAACCTCCTTCCCCTTTTTCCTTCTCCCTTCTATCTTTCCAGTACCTTCTTCATCTTTATTTTCATCTTCCTCATCCTCCTCGTCTTCTTTCTCTACCAACCAGCCTTTTGCTGGAGCAGATCTACAGCGCATAAGCAACAGAGCATTTGGCGGAGGAGCAGCATATGCGACAATAGATTCATCATCAGTGATTTTCTTCCTTTCTCCCTTTCTCTCTCTCTCCTTAGTATTTTTGTCCCTTTCTCTCCTCAAAGCAACAGTTATTTTCGTCCTTTTTAAAAAAAAAAAAAACCTAAAACCAATATTACTCAATATCCATTTCTATGAAATACTTATAGTCTGAACTCTGAAAGCTTAAATCAAGAAACATGTGGGAATTACTTCTTTACGAAACTAGAAAATTCAAACAATATTCCATCCACCACTTTAATAAACAAAAACAATTTGGCTTCAAAATATGACATAAATTTAGCTGAAAAAAGAAGTAACTGCATAACTCAGTCATCTACTCAATCTGGCATTGTACACAACCTTAGAGCTCATATATTACTGGGGTACATGAAAACCCTAACTCTAGCCCCCATGGATTTCGAATCTTCCCATAGCTCTCTCAATCCTTCAGGGTAGCAACAATCAGAGATTTGTTGAAGGGGAGAGCAAGCAACCGGGTGGGGGGAGGGAGAGAGGGAGAGAAAGATGGAGAGAGAGAGAGAGAGAGCACCGGAGGGTGGGGGTAAATCAAAACTGTAAAAAAAAATAATTACCCTGTATACGAGTCTCTGTTATAATTTACTACATTTCTTACGTGGTAGGTTGTAATTTGTTTGGTGTAAATTGACACTAGTCACTCGACCGGTCTGAAGTTGCACTCTTTAAATTTTGAATTAAAAAGTGTAATGCTTTCACAAGCGAGCACCTTTGACGTGTACACAGGCATAGCTACCTTCCCAAGCCACGAGTTCTTCCTCTTCATCGTCGATGGTAGTGCCACGCCTCGATCTCGTCGAAATCTAGGGTCATGGAGATCTCTTCAGAATCGAGGGGCTTCTTCGTCGATGGAAATGGGTGAGATCTCGTCAATTTGAGGGTCACAACGATTTTGGGGGTCAGGCTTAGCCTCATCTAAGAGAGGGGAAGCTTAGTTTCAAACGGATGTTTCCTTTTTTTGTCGAGTGATCCTGTATTTTCCATTCCTATGCTTAGCTCAATGCACCGCTAACATGACACCCTCCCATTGGAGAGTGTTATTTGATGAAAAACACGATGATTGGTCTGAAGATATTCTCTTTACCTTTTAGCCATCTTGTACCCTTCCCTCCATATGATTTATATTTTGTAAACTTTCCAAAATGCTCATCTCCTATGACTATAGTATAAAATATTACATAAAATAAAGTTTAAGTTCAAGATATTTATTAGATGTTGTTTCGTATTGTTTTTTCAAAACTAAGTTTCTTAGTGTAGAAATAATATTTTGACATATTTCAATGTAAAAATAATAAAATTTCATTTGTTATTTGTTTAGATTAAGTTTCATATGAAATCAGATTGAAAATTAAAGAACTAACGATTTTGATAGACTCCCATGAGCAGCACGGTCAATCAAAACTTCCAAAGAGACTTCGTTAGCTTGTCATATTTTCAGTTAAGCAATGCTAGATTTTATTGTTTGCTAGACTTAAATAGGATACGCAGTCAAGCGAGTTACATAAGAAAATTCGTTAGACTCGTGTGACACATTTCAATTGAGTGGGTTGGGCAAAGGTTGTTTTCAAGTTTATGAAGTTTTTCAACTCTAATTTGAGCCATACCAATATAAGAATTCCTATATATGATTTTCTTAGTATAGAGAGAATATTTTCAAAAGACCCTTATTTGCTTATACAAATCATTACACATTAATTTTTTTGTTGTCTTGTTCTTCAAAAAGGTTTAGTGAGTTCGTTAGTGTGCTAGGGTTTCAAGTGGTATTGTATAATAAATTTAGAGTTTTAGATCAGTTGTGGTTAGAGATAAAGTGATTCAATTGCAGTGACACTACAAGAAAAAGCCATAAATTTGGCGCAAATTCATATTTTCGGCCATTTTTCTATCGTCGAAATGTCATCACCATAGTTGAGCCAAGAAAATGAATTTCCAACATTTATTTTGGTGGTCACAATTTATTAGGTTTTTCTGGCGATTATATGTTGCCAAAGAAAGCCTTATTGTTCAACGAAAAATTTCTACCAAAAAAGGAGATTTATTGCTGAAAATTTTACTATTTTCCCAACGATTTTATTGTGCCACGAAAAATAATTTATGACTACATTCCCCGACAAAAATAGATATTTTCAGCGATCTTTTTTCTCCAAAAATAAATATTTTGCGGCGAGTAAGTCTCACCAGATATAATATTATATGGCAAAAAAATTATTTTTGGTGAATTTTGCTCGCTTGAAAAGGACTTTTACCAACAAAAAAAAAAGAAAGAAAATTTTCACTAATACATAAAAAAAATGTAGCACACATCCACATTATACTAACTCAGAATAAGTCACAAAGCGAATATGTTTTCTTTGGAACAAGTCCACATTTTAAAATGGGAGTACTTGAATTTCGATATTATCCTGCCCAGAAACAAATTTCTCAGACATTCTGAACTTAAAGTACTGCATAGTCAACACAAAAATAAAGAAGCCAATATAATACCCTCCTAGTGCATATTCAATTGGATTCTTGTTTGATGTTTACCCTACGTATACGTAGTGAATAGCTTGAGTGAATTTTCTTTCAAAGAGGTTTTCAAAAGTCTCATTTCTTGATCAAGGCTTTTGTATTCCTCATTTCTTATTGTCTTTTTAGATTTAAATTTTTAGATATGATATTATTCGAATACATCATTTTGAGGTGTAGCACATGAACTCATAATTAATTGTATCTAGCATTACTCTTCTTTAAGAACATTTTTTTGGAATCTGTAAAAATTATATTAATTTTTTTTTCTAGTAATGATTGGATGAAAAAATGAATTGGATTTTTTCATAGATTTAAATGTCTAGTTTGATTTTGAAAAAGCAAAACTTAAAACTCTTCTAGAAATTTTATTAAACCAAACATACTCGTGTATGCGAGCTCTTATATTGAGTTTTCAATATTATTTTAGAAAAAGTTCTGGACTTTCTTCCTTATCTAATTGAGAAATGAATACCTTTTCTTGTCACTTTCCTTCTTGGAAAGGAGTAAAAGATCAAATGGAAGAATCTACTTTAGTAAACCTTTTAAATTAATTTGTCTGTATACCATAAATGGACCTGACTCACTTCACAAAATGCATGTGTTTGAATCTCGTAAGAGAAGAAACGTTTTTGTGCCACAAATTAAGCATCTCCTTTAAGGGCGAAATAACTAGAAAAATCCTAATTTATTACTATGAACTGCCATTATTGAATAGGAAAAAATATGTCAATTTTTCCGTATAAGGATTAAAGTCTTGTAGCTTAGCAATAATATTTCTTCTCCTAATTGAAAAAAAAAAGGATACATAAATGAGACATTATATATAAGTAAATATCATGGTGATCAACTACTAGTTAGGTTTAAATCTATTTCAAATAGATCGATCGAGCTCCTTCAAAAATATGTATGTAAACAAATATTGTTCATGAGTTGCTATTATGGATGGGAAAAATGGTAGCTAGCATCTCAATCATTTTGTTGGTGATTATGTTATTAGAATGTAATTAATTAACAAGTATCTTTAAAATTTCAATAATCAAAATGTTGTTAATCGGACAACTATTCCGGTATAGAAGTTCCTATAAAAATGGAAAATTCCCTACCTTTGAGTCGTATTGAATAGTCTATGTCGTTTGCTTTCTGTCCATATAATGCATACAACTTTAGTTGCTGATTGGGCCGATTCGACTGCTCTATACAAGTTAGCAGCTTTAGTTGTTGATTAGGCCTATTATTGATCCAATGTGGAGACAAGATATGTTTGTTATACCTTTCATAGCTCGTATTCCTTAATCAATATTTATGATTCATTATTGTCTTTGATGAATTTTCGGTTAGGAAACGACAAAACTTATCATAATTTTTGTCTGCTTAACGAACAACATTATTTCGCTTACGGTTATCATAATTTTAGGAATCTAGTTAACGAACAATTCATGCCCTTGCATTGTCGGAATCTTAATTATTAATTCGATAGTGCAATCAATATTTATTTATGATTCATAAAATTTAGTGAGCAACTGACTAAATGTTTGAAACTTGATAAGCTCGAGGAAGCTGCAGTTATAGCAAGACTTATATGGTCCAGAAGGAATGAAGTAATCCATGGAAAGGCATTTACACACCCAATGACATTGTCTCTAGCTACTAAAGATGAAGTTCTGTCATACAGAAATGCAAATAGTCATGTCTATACAACACAAAACAGAATTGTCCAACCTCAAATGCAAAGATCATGGCAGAAACCAAATGAGGGAGTTTATAAAGTAAACTGGGATGCTACTACAAAATTTTCAGAAGAAATGATTGGAGTGATCGGTAGAGATTCCCAAGGGCAGGTGATTGGCACATTACAAGCTTCCAAATCAATAAATTGTGATTCTTTTACTGTAAAAGCTTATGGTTTCCTGTTAGCTGCAATTTTCTCCAAAGAGATGGGGCTGTCCAAAGTTGTATTTGAGGGGATGCTATGCAAGTTGTTTTGATGGCAAACAAGGCTGAAACAAATTTTAGTTTAGCTAGTCTACTAATTGCAGATGCCAAAGGAGTACTAACAGCCCTTAATTCATGGTCTATTATTCATACAAATAGACAGACAAATATGGCAACACATATTTTGGCACAGGTTGGGTTAGATTTTGTAGAAGGCAAGTATACATTGGAAGAAATTACATTATGTATTCAATCCACTGTAATTTGTGATTTGATGTAATGCCTTCTGTTATCAATGAAATTTAGTTTCATTTAAAAAAAAAAACAAAAGCTTTCATCTTATTTTTAACTTGTTACAAAATAACATGAATTAATTAAGTGACTAGGAAAATAATTAATAATAAGATCAGAACTTGTGTGGTCATACAATAAAGAAAATAATAATTAAAGTTTTAGAGTTTTCTTTATAAGTTTTTTTTTCCTTGTGAATTATTATCTATAGGGACTTAAAAAGATGAGGAATTTTGGGGAACAGCCAGAAGCCTGCACCACACTGAAGATTTTTTTTTTTTTTTTTAACCCAACACGTTAAGTGTGCTGGGGCTTCTTCACACAGTAGAATGTGAAGAAGAATTTTTCTAAAAAGATTGCTGCAATTATATATGGCATATTCGTGGTTTTTTTCAACTTTATGGCTAAATGAGTCCCAAGGTGCTCATGTCTTTCGACAGTTACTCTTTCTGCTAAGAAACAAGAAGCTGCACTTCCGTTTAAACAAAGAACCAGGCGGCCAGCTCTATATATAACAAACACCCACACTCGCAGCTCCCATTCTCCATGCATATCTAGGTCTCTGTCTGTGCGTGCGTGTGAAAATGGCGTTGCATATTCACAAAGGTTTGCTTCAAGGTTTCATTCAGTGCATGTATGACGAGGTAACCTCCTTGTCCGATCCTCTCCGCCTCGATCGACGATCAGTACTGTCTCGATCTAACTTTCTCCTAATTTATAATAAAATATCATATGAAATCGTAACATATACACTCTGATCTCTCTTGTTTTGATTGATCAGTTCCATGGTCGACGTGTTTTTTCTTGTTTTTTTGAATCTGAACACCATTTTTGCATTATTTTTTGTATATATGTTCATGAGCATGCACGTACGTGTTTTGAATAATGGTTTATATATGTTCTCTATCTTTGATGAATTTTTGGAAAATGGGTTTTGGTGTGATTTGTTTGGATGGATGCAGGGATTTGTAAATGACCAGTTCTGGCAACTTCAAATAATGAAGAACAGCCGTAATCAACCGGATTATGTTGTGAGAATTGTCACTTCCTATTGCTCGTCTGCCCAAACTTTGTTCTCTCAGTTGACCCATCACATGTAATTATTATTATTATTATTAATTTAATTTCTAACTTCAATTTCCCTGCAGCTTTATTCATAATTGCTTAGTAATGAATGATGATTAATTTAGATTCATTGTATATATATATATATATGTGCGCTTCTGATCTGCATGCATGCAGCAACCAAGAGAATGTTGATTTTCTACAAGTCAAGGTTAGTGCTCGTGAATTGTACGACAAATCGAGCAGGTAAGATACATGATATGGGTCGTCACTTCATTATATATAGTGATAATGAGGGCATGCATGCATTTATCTGTTTAATTTGGGTTAGAGAAATAATTAGTTCACATGCATGAGATTTCATGGATTAATGATACATGGACTAAGCAAAAAAAAAATCTTATTGTTCACTAAACAGTTATGAACAATAACATAAATAGTCTCAAGCCGGTGCGTAGAACATATATAATAAAGTACTTATATATATGACATATATAATTTGATTTGGAAGATAAATTTTAATATTCGAATCTTATAAATAAAATCTTATCATTTAAGTAATGTGGATGATGTATTAATTCTACACATCAGTTTGAAAATAAAATAACTATTAATAACAGTAATAACATACACAATGTTACATTCTATTAGTGTTTAAGATTTATTTTTGCTTAGTTCGTGTATCCTTCCGTGAAATCTTCGGTGCTTGTAGCATGACTCTTTGGTTTAATAATGCATGTCTATATTATTTGTAAGCTAAGATGATGATGATTTGTCTTATCTTTTTTTTATTTTTTATTTTTTAATGTGAAACTGCAATTATATATTTTTTCATTAATTTCTTGCTTTGTACAGTGTTGGTGCTGAGCATGTCAAACTTGCATGTGCTGAACTTCTTGTTGCTTGTGAGGGGCATGATAAAGAGTAGTAAGAAAACACATTCATTTATGAATGCATTCGTCTACTAATCATATTTATATCTGCTTGTTTCAGGAACTTTGTATTCATGTCTTACTAACTCTGTATTTTACAATTCATAACTAATGCTCGATACTCCTTCAACTCTTTTAAATGAATGGGGGGTTTTGTTTTTGTAAAATAACGGTCGATACTCCTTCAACTCTGTTTTACAAAACCGTCCACTACTATTTAAAACAGAGTTATAAAATAATTGTACAAAAAAATTGTGTTTATTATTATGACTAAATTGTTATTTGCCCCCTGAAATTGTTGCCAAATCAACCTATTTACTAAGACCCCTGTTTGAATGTTGAGCTAAATTGAAATGAGTTGAGTTCTTTATAAGTAGTAATGAGTTGAGATAGCGGAGTGAGTTTTATGGGGGCCTACTTAAGATAAGTTTATATGTGTTTGGATGTTAAGATGAGTTTAGATATATTTATGAGAAATTGAAAAAGATTGTGGGTCCCGCATATAAAGAGGTGTTGAGTTGAAAAAGGTTGTAGGTCCCACGTGGAAAGAGGTTTTGAGTTGAGATGAATTTAGTGATTTGAGAGTTGAGTGTTTGGATGTTAGACTAGCTTAAAATTAGACTGAACTCAATCCAAGTTTCAAACTTGCCTAATAAGTATGAGTAATGCTACATCCAGTCGTGGAATACGCAAACGCCGTGCAGTCGCTTTGAAAAAGAGTAGGGTCTACTATTAAAAAATTAATTTATTTTCATGTGGGTCCCATATTTATTCATTTTTTCAAAACGACTGCACGGCGCTTGCACACTCACGACTGCAAGTATCATTTCTCAATAAGTATATACGGTAGAATTTGTATATTCATGTTGCAGATTTTTTTTTTTTTTTTAAAATCTAGTTTCTTTAGATTTTCAAAGTGCATAATATTATATGTGATTAGATGTGAACCGGAATTTAAAGAAATTGGACTTGGCATTGGGCCGGATTAAAAATGGGCTAAAGGGTATAAAGGGCCGGATTAAAATTAGAGGGGAACGTTGTAGAAAACAAGAGTAGACGAGTGTCAAACGGGCCGAAGGAAAACAAATACTTGGACCTAAATTTCCAGACCCAAAACTCAATCGATTTCGTAAACCGGTCCGACTTTTGCTAGAACCCGGCCCAATGCTCAGTAGTGGCAAGTGAAACTATGTATCGGGTCGGTTTCATGCGGTTCGTAGCCAGCTACCGTATTGCACCTCCGTAGGTGTGGCGGCCGATGTCCTGCCGGAGTTTTACTCATATCCGATGGAGGGGAGATTTGGGTTGGGTGACTCCGACAAAAACCCATCGCCAAATGAAAGTGCCAATGGATCTAACACGAGCTCTATTATGGCAGGTAGTCCCAGTGACTCATCCATCATCTGCTATAGCTACTGTGGTGGGACAAGAGGTGTTAATGGTGACAAAGAAAGCTACTTGAGGGGGTGATTTTGCGGATGAGTGTACTTTCTTGCTAAAAAACGGAAGAAAGTGTCATTGGAACATGGCCTATTGACTTTACACATTAGGAAAGGAAGTGAGGGGTTGTATATCGAATCCTGGGGGAGGAAAAGCAGTGGGGAATGGGGATGAGCCATGAGGTGGGTAGTAGTAGTATAGAGGTATGAGGGAGCATATTTTGTGAAGATAGTAACAGGAGAAGTGAGATGCATATGTCTAGCTTGGAGCTGGATACTTATTCAGGGGAAAAGCCTATTCCATTTAGATCACTCTTTTCATGAGAACATGGAGTAATTGATGTGTAATTCTTCTAATTGGGTTATAGAAAAAGCTATAGAAATTCAACATTATAACAGGCTATCGTGTGAGAGATTTGAAGCTCAGCTTATGGCTTTGCTGACGGCCATCGAAGCTGGCTGTAGAGACAAGGGGAGGTGAAGAATGTTTCCATATGAAGCCTAAATTAGTATCTTGGAACATTAAGGGTATGATTAGAGCTAACAAGCGTCGTAGAATTAAAAATCTTTTGTAACAAGGGAAGGTAGATATTATTTTGACTATAGGAGACTAAATTGGAAGGCTTTTTAGAATGTGTATTCAAAGCTTGTGGGATTTTCAACAAATAAATTGATGTTACAGACGTTAAAGGGCTAAATCTACATGACTTTCTTGTACCGTTAGTTCCTTCTAGGTAGGTGTCTTCTTTGGTATATTTCATGTGTACTTGAGTAGTGCCTTTTTCGCTTTTTAATAGAGAATTATTGCTTATTAAAAAAAAGGAGCTTTCTCTGCTATAGTGGAAGGATGAGTTTTTGAGGTTGCTTTACAGTGGATGGTTGAAAATGGTTCTTTTGTTTTCTCTTCTGTTGGAGTTTCTAGATCTTCTGAAATTCAAGAACTAGTTCTGTCATTGTTTTTTCTGTTCTTTTTCTTTATCTTTTCCCTTTTTTTCTGTATTTTCTGTTATGTGCCTCTCCTACTAGGGTTCCAACCCTGTTATGATTTCTCTTTGAATTTCCTTTTTCTTATCCAAAGCAAATCAAAGAAAGAGAAGAATGTAACGATAATTAGTTTCATTTGGAAATATAAAAGTTACATGAGTTGGTGATCAGTCCTTGAGAAATATCTCAATATGATGATCAGAAAAGTACTATCGGTCAATAGATCAAACGATGAGAACAATGCTGATAAAGTCGACTAATTGTTTTATGCCGATAATAGTTTTACATTTCAATGTGAAAGTTCAGAAGTCAGAACTCCTCTATCTATTTATTGGACGTTTACCGTTGGTATCATTCCCCAATTGACATTCAATTTCATAACCACATATCCACTATGGAGAATGTACATGAGCTCTTTTTGTTCGACTTTCTTTCCTTTTTATTTGCTAAAATTTACACACCACTTATTAAACTTAAGATATCTTTACAATATGACTATACATGTGTTTATTTTGTCATTATTTTCTTAGTATTTCTACATATATGAATTGTTAAAGTGCATCCATTGTTTGAATGATATTTCAGTTGCTCCAAGACTTTGTATTGGACTAAGAATGAATTTGCCCACCTGAGAAGAAAATTTGAGACTCTTGTCCAGGTAAATATCTTATGAATTTTCGGGTTCTAGGCTTCTAATGATGATTCTCTTTTTTCATTCTGGAATATATGAACATTGTACCATCCTTTTCTTTTCTTGATAGGAATAGCATATTATATCTGGCCTTTGTTCTATTTATTTTTCTTTCTTTTTTTTTAAAGAAAAAGGTCAGTGCAAACTTGATGCAAATATAATCCATCCTGGTATTTGAGCATGGAATTTACATTGATATTTCTTTGGATGATCATAAAAGCTCACCCAAGATATGGGTTATAAATTTCATATTAGGTCAAGAAAGCAAATTTGAGCTAAAAACTTAAAACAATCTGATCCAATGATTAGTGTATTGTGATGATCGCTTTATTGTGCTGTTAGACAGTTGCAGGGAGATTCTTATTAGCATGACCTGGAGTAGGTTCTTATTGTAGCATGTTGGTAGATTTGGTTGTATCTGTTCTCCCTGTTGCATTATCTGCATAAGTACTCTTGCATCATTATCTGCTAACTTTTAGTGGACTATTTTTGTGAAGTGGATAAGAGAAGTGCTAGATTTACAAAAAGATCTTACATAAGTATAATATGATATGTTAGATCTACTTTATAATAAAAATAGTTTTACAATCTAACATATCATATCAAACCACATCTGTTTGTAAACTTACTTGTACAAGATTTCTTTGTAGACCAAGCATTTCTTAGTGGATAAATTATTGCATCGTGTACCTCATTTTATAAGGAGAGAGAGAGAGAGAGAGAGAGTGCATATACGTAGTGCAGGTTTTATTTTATTTTTTTATATCCACAGAATTTATAGATGTTTCAGGAACATAAAACATGTTGAGGGTTGGGGATAAAAGGGTAGTATTTTGGGGTGCAACAGTTCTTAAAGTGGGATGAGGCTGCAAGGTTGCTGTGAGAAAATAGAAAAATAACAAACTAAGAGAACATGATGTGAAACAAAATAGGAACTCTAGAACCTCAACTAAATCCTTCTAGGAGTCTACTTTAGAAGAAAAAATGGTATCCTACCAATAAAAGAAGTGTAGTATTTTGTGGGTAGTACACATTTAAGTTAAGAAAATTACGCTTTGCATCCTTCAACAATCAGACATTTCACACTTTGCACCCTAAACTACCAAAACTAACATATTGCACCTTCAAAACTATCAAAACAAAAAATATAGCACCCTCATCCAGCGGGATGGAACAATCTTGACAGTCGGATCTTAACAGAGGTTGCACATGGCAACTTTTTGGCGGTTTGAATTGAGGTGCAATGTATTGGTTTTGTTAGTTTTGGGTGCAAAGTGTGAAATGTTTGGTTATTAGAGGACACAAAGTATATTTTCCCTTCAAGTTTTATTTTTTCCCTTCAATTTATTGGAATGTTCACACAAATACTTGTTCATGAGAAATAAACAAGTCACAAAACGAAACATTTAATGCAAATATGGAAAGGACTTCACAATAATTTTTTTTTTGATAAGTAAATAAATTCTATTAATCAAAGAATAAGCAAAGTCTGATACATGTATAGTTTGCCCTAGCTAAGTAGGGGCAATAGTAATAAGGAAATCATGAAAATCTAAGCCATTAAAGTCTACTACTGCCATGGCCCAAGTACAAAGAGTTCTAAGAAATAAAAGTTTCAATTCCTCCATCGTTCTCTCTTTGTCCTCGAACGTCCGTTCATTACGCTCCTGCCACAAACACCACATAATGCATATAGGGATCATCTTCCACAATAATTAAATGAGCTCCATCTTAAAAAAATAATAGAAAAAAGTCAAAACCATAAACATAGCTTCTAAAAGTGCCCAAATCTATAATATCATTGAACTACAATGAAAAAAGATAATTTTTTTCAGATTTTGTAAGAGAAGATGCTGAAACAAGATAATTGAACTATGCTGTGGTACATCTTCATCAGTGATGGACCAGAACTGTGAATGGGAAATTATATCTTACAATTTCAATGTTGTTTCGCCTATCTTTGGGTAAGAACATCAAACAATAGACATTCCCCTCATCACCATTTCCTTCTCTTTAATCCTTGTCAAAGATAAGAAGCTTTCATCAAAGGCTTGAAGCATTGTAGATATTTATTTATAGAAGGCACAGGTTTGAGTAAGACTTTAGAAATCTTTACAAGTACTAGGCATTACGCTACCTCATAGAAAAAAAGCGTGTATAATAAATTTCACAAGTATGCATATTCAGTATATTCTCTCTTTCTATTTGAAAGCATGTGAAACACAAAATTTTTTCTGACTTTTGAAGTTTTTTGTATACAAAGTGTTATTAGGAAATCTTTTTATCTCTTATATCACCAACAGAATTATACATTTCTAGATACCATCTTGTGTACTTGGGCTATGCCTATTCATATCAATATAATTGTTTACTTATAAAAAAAGCAAGAATAATTCATTTCTAGATATGTGAATGCAGGCATGATTCAATACATTTTTTAGAGACATTCATCCAAAATTAAAAAGAAATTGCAATATTGGAGTGTGTTTCTGTAATGACAAGAGAATTACTGCAAATAGGAAATATCGGGATGCACTGTTTTCATTAAAGTTGAATATTTGTGAATTAAGTGTGAAATTTCTGCTGCCTTCAGTGGACTTATATACATGCAACATGCATGAACAACTTTATGTTATTTAGATAGAATCTTATGGAGCTGCAAAATATTTGGAAGCAAATGAAAGCTCTTTTTTTCCTTAATACATTTTGTTTCCGAAAGAACTAGTAAGAAGAATGGTTGCTTGATATTAACATATTATTTAAAATAGACGTGAGATATACACTAGATAAAACCTACAAAAAATAGACGCGTTTCTGCAAATGGAAGATGATATGTCCACATGCCTGAAAAAACTATTGCCAATGATGGAGGGTAAGATCATGGATTTAATTAGATTGATTGGTTATTTTATTATGGATCTGTTGACTTTTAAGTTATAGCTACTTGGAGTTATGGTAATTAGCAGAGACATATTGATAATTATTTGAGTTATTTATGTGCTCGGATAAGAGAAAATCTCAGTATTTATGTTTCCCAATAGAACTTTTCCTCAAAGATCTTACGTACTGTCTCCCAAAACCCTCATATCTTCCTGTTCCTCATTCTACTTTCTTTGGGCTGAAAACTATTTAAATGGATTTTTAGGAGCCAGTACTTTTTAAGTGTTTGGATATTCTAACTATGTTCATCTCTGTGCCAATTTCAAGTGCAGATGGAGAGGAAGATCATTGATCTTGAAAGTGCACCTTGAAGGAAACTCAAACCTATCTGAAGGGGTCCCATATGATATTCCCAGCTAAATAATGTCTTGAGTGAAAATCTGAAATGTAGTCTCAGGTTTGGACTAGAGAATTTGATGGATACATCAACTTTGTTATATGTGGTCTATCTGTATCTATATGTTAACTTGACATCATGTTTGGGAAGTTGGTTAAAATCTAGTTGCACCAACTAATAATTTGCTCATAATAATTGTTTTGTCCTCAAATGTGCTAAGTCCATGGAGATTTTGTTCATATTTGCAATGAGTTACTCTAGAATGCCCTCAAAGTGTTAGAACCAGTAATGTTACTTGATTCCCTGGCCCCAACTATGTATGTAAGCTTAGAAAGCTGTTTAGCTTTCTTGTCTTGATATGGTTGTTAGTCATGTTACTAAGAGCGAGAGAATAGTGGCATTGTCCTCAAATGTGCTCAGCCCGTGGAGATTTCATGGGAAACATTAGAAATCAGTTCTACAATTCCCTTAAATGGTTGAACCTGGAATGTTGGTGGATACCCACGCCTTAGCCTTGTACGTAATATTACCAACCTGCTCAGTTTTTTTGTCTTATATGGTCATCAGTCAGGTCAGTTCGAGCATGAGAGTCGTGCCTTATAATTTTATGTCTATATCATAAAATGTCTATATCATAAAATGCCCTTGGTGATTGCGTCACAAATCATTAAGAAGTAGCCAATCTGATTATCCTATATCTGTTGTTTCATTCAGTTACCTATTCTTGCTAATTGGTTCTTCA
Source organism: Juglans cinerea (assembly GCA_961763995.1). Taxonomy (NCBI): domain Eukaryota; kingdom Viridiplantae; phylum Streptophyta; class Magnoliopsida; order Fagales; family Juglandaceae; genus Juglans; species Juglans cinerea. The sequence continues at coordinate 21,663,088 of CAUIVZ010000013.1, forward strand.
TTCAGTCAGTTGTGGGTGGGCATGAAAATAATCTAATGCTGGAGAGAAACACGAGCAATTCAATGGACTAGCAAGATGTTTTTGGTATCACCCTGATATTGGAGTCGGGTGTTTCACAATTTGTGAACCACATAGGGTATGAAAGATGCAATTCGTTTTCCTTTATGGATTTATGGATCACTAGTCTTTTAAAACAGAGTTTATGCAACGAATTTGACCCAGCTGTTTTTCTTAATGAGTTCCCTTGATGCTTCTCTGAATTTGGACTGAAGATTAATGGAAAATAGAAGAAGTGTATGCCTAGTAGCAAATAATTATAATTAGTTTGACTCTCAGTGATTGATTGAAAGGACATTTTTTGTGTGTTGGATCTTTGGATGGAGAGATGATGCAGGGGGGATCTGAGTTCGAATTCAAGTCCGATGAGGCTCAGCTGACAGATGCAACGTTAAAAGCACTGGACTACTTCGAGAATGTAGACCAGCGCAAAACCGGCAGAAAGAGATGAGTACTCCTAGGATTTGGGTGAGGAGTGGCAGATTTGGGCGAGAAGCGGTATTCATCGGATTTGGGCAAGTAACGACTTATTTCTCGATTGGGCGAAATGAGATGAGTTGAGATGGTTTGTGAAATGAGATGAGATGAGTTGAAATGATTTGTGAAGAGCAGTGAGATTATTAGTTGAAATTAGATGAGATGAGCTGAGGTGAGGTGAGATGGTTTCAAACCATCTCTGTATCCAAACGGGCCCTGAAGTTGGGTAAGGAGAAGTGGCAACATCAGTATCTTAACTTTAACTTTGGCTACAGGTGTCAGAATTGCGCATATGACCCTAATCTGAAAAGCTCTATTCGGCACACACGTTGTGGTCACCATGCTTCGCCTGGGGCCTCTTGTCGACCCCAAAATCAGCCGTTTTTCCTTCTGAATCATCACTTTTAGTTAATTCTTCCATTTTTGGTCAATTTTCTTTTATGGTAATGTTTATCTTTGGTAACGATTTTATTCCGGATTCTTAGGCTAGATTTTAACCATAGTTATCTTATTCCGTATTCTATTGTTTGGCCTTAATTATAATTTTGCCATTTTTGGTTAGCTATTTAAGCTCGGTTTGTGGGCTTCAGAAGATTATCATTGATTTATTTCATAGTAAAATAAAACCCTAATCTCAAAGTTTCTCTCTGTTTGCGATTTTTCTCAATCTCAATTTCAATCTCTAGCTTCCGTTGTTTAACTAGCCGTTAGAATAATCTCTTATTATGTTTCGGCATCAAGAGAGAGATGGGGGGAGATGAATTGAGATTTCCCTTTCTTTTCTGGACCATTTAGAAGTTCTAAGCCTTAGATATGGACCTTTGCCTTTTTCTTCTTTCTTCTTTGTTCGGGGTCTTTGTTGTAACTACTTATGTTGGGGTTTCACCATATTCCTTTATTTACTTTCTTTTGGTCGAGGTTGATTTTTTTAAAAGGAATTTCCATGTTTACATAAAACACTCTTTAAGCTCCAATTATTCAAAAACAAAAATAATAGAAAGGTTTTAAAATTGTGTTTCCTATGATCCTATATTTGTTACTTTTTCCCAATTTTGATGGGGGTGGGGGGACGTGGCGTGTCTTACTTCAAGTGTTGAAAAAAGGAACTTCGTAACCTTGTGCTCTCGCAGGGATATGTGATTTTAACACTATCGAAAAATTGACAGACAACTAGATTTCTCAGAAAATGCTGATTTTTTTTTCACATTCTAATGTTCTCGAACTAACCAATAGAAACCATAGAGTTCAACATAATCAAATTTGTGTCCTGTCACAAACCAATTTTTTAAACTTGATGCCAAAGTGTGTATGATCTGAGGTTTTTTGCTTGCAGATGCTGTCCTTGCACAGTGGTAAACCACCTAATGTTAACCTTGTTAGTCAATTCTTTGGATTGTCTCTAGAGGCTCGGATCAAATCCTAATTCTACCTTTGCTTGGGAGTAAAACCGCCTCCTGTTACGTAGTTCAATGGGCTGGCCATGGACCCAAACTAAATTCCTACAGGAATCTTTTTGGTTTCGTTTGATTCTCATTGCTGAAGAAATGATTCTTGATTTCTATTGCTAAACTTTGGTTTGACAAAAAAAAAAAAACAGCATTTTTCATGATTTTTGTTATTCATTATCTCAGTTGGATACTGCGTCTTGGGATAATGTTGCTCCCCTGGTCTCTCTTCCTCCAATAGCGGATTGGATTCCGCCTAAAGTTAACGAGATTCAGCAGTTAATGGGAATTTCACATGGAGGATGTGAAGACCAATTTAAAGAACTAATCACTGCGATTGAGGCAAGTCACGCGCTTGAAACCAAATCAAGTTTCAAGAAAAGCAGGGAGTTACATCATCTTTCTTGGGCAATCAACTACGACGCTAAGGGTGGTAGCTCAACTAGAGGGAAGTCTAAAGGGAGGGCATTGTGAAGACCGGAAACAAGGTGTTGGGGTTGGGTTTTCGGGTAGAGTTTGAGTTCTACGGGAAACAAGGGGTTGGGGTCGGGCTTGGTGTATTTTGGATTGTTTTTCACGGGGTTTTTGGGTCATTAAGGGCTTCTAATATGGGCAAGGTGTTTTCTTATATACATTCAGTGTACTTGGTTACTCCTTTTGATATATATAATATTTTTACTTATAAAAAAAACAAAACAAAAGCAAAGCTCATAATCTTATTCGTGAAGTATTTTAGTCATGGTTTTATATTAGGTAATCTTCTTCCTTTTAATATTGAGGCTTTATTAAATTGTTTGGTCTTCATTGCATCTTCTGAGGATACCTGTTTTTTCTTTTATCCTATTAATGTTTGCATTGTGAGTAATCCTAGCAGCAATATTTCTAGCCAGCTGTCCATTATCTGTTTCTGCTCCAATTGCCTTTTAGGGTTCAGTTTGTGGCTCTTCAAGAAATGCCCCATGTGTGTGTGAAGGACTCTAGAGAAAGATATGTTTATAAGAAATCTTTCGGCGGGATGTGTAACGTGTACTAAGTTATAAGGAAATCTGAAGAAAGGTCAAAGAGAATGCAAATAAGTTAGCTAAGAGGAGGGAAAGAGCAAAAGCTCATAAAGATGACAGTTGTCATTTCCTCTGCCCATTCATTATGTACACATTCCTTATTATCTCTCTCTCTCAATCATTCACTGTGGAGTCCTGCCTTTTGTCCTATATGGATTTTTTTTTCTCATTTCTAATAAATTTAGAAATGTACCTACAGAGTATATTTGGGCCATTGTTTTCTTTTCATAAGATATTCTGATTCATATGTTCGGTTTGAGTTAGTTAATATCTAGTCTACTAGTGCTCTCTAGGGATTTAGTGGAATTGTGTAATATTTTATAGATTCTAGACATTTTGAATCCTTAAATTCTTTTTCATTTCTTGTTTAGTTTTGTCATTTGCTCTTCTCTCATATATGCTGGTGTACTTAGTCGGGTTCTTCTCGACATCTCCACTTCCCTCAAACTGTGTTTTTTTTCTAGTGTGAAAATATGAGGTGATGGAGATCATATAAGTGTGATTCACATTTGATGGACTAGTCATGGTGCAGGACATCTTATCTGTGTACAACACGAATGGTGTTTATAGTTATTAACTACCAATAATGGTACAGAAAGATAATGGAGACATATTTGGAAGTTGGCACCCCTATATCAAAAAACCACCTCTAGCAAGCTCAAAGTCTCCAACTTCAACAAATATTTGTCATTTTTACATTGTTTTCAAAAGTAGTGGATTCTATTTATGTGTTAGAAAGGCAATATAAAAGTTTGCCTTATATGGTGACCCTCTAATGAGGTAAGTAAATAAATGCTCAGCTAAAAAAAGAAGCAAACATTTGAAATTCTGTACTGTTAGATTAAAAGTGAATGAATTTAATTTTAAAGAGATTTCTGACTAATCAATTATTGAAACTAAGGAATTTACGTCTGTTATCAGTATTAACATGAATAACTGACAAATATTTTACTTTTTTTGCAACAACATAGTTGGCACTACATTGGAGTTTATTTGCTCCAAAGACAGGAAATATAATTTCGGATTTTCCTTAAACCTTACCCTTATTAATATAAATAGCCATTTTATCAGAATTGACTTGATAGATTTTGTTATCTGGTCACATCCCAGAATATTTGGCAATGGTGGTTATAGTTATAACAAGTGTACTTCTTTTATTTACTTTTGTTTCTTTAGTTCCTTTTCTATACCTCCTCTCCCTTTCTCGTGGGGTGTTGAGTCCTTTATTGGGTGGTGGTCGTTATGTGCACTTACAAACTTAAATGGGATAATATAGAATCCCAACACAACCTCTTTTTTATGGTACATTAAACCAAAAGCTTAAATTATCAAGAGGTGGGTCAACAATGTATGTCATTCTCAGATATACACTAACAATTTCTTATCATGTTAAGTGGAACGGGGAGTGCACCTAATTGGAAGCACATATAATTTAAGTGCTTTACATACTAGAATGTTATTTACTGCTATAAAATCTTTTGATGCAATAGTAAATCTGCACTTGCCTTAAATCATTAAATGTATTGATTGAGAGCAGTAAATTCTTTCAAGTTTTTTATGGTAATGTTGTTCAAATTAGATTCTCTAGAACCTAAACATGTAAGCGTACATTTGTTTGCAACTGAGCAGGGCTTTACATAGGATTCTTCTAAGTTTTGGAATTTGCAGTTGTGAAGCCATCCAATAAAGTTTTGCCACCTAGATATCAATTCCAGAAAAGGCATATATTTTGTCATTTCCTTCAAGAAAAGATAGATATTCGATTTTATGCTTTGCACCGGGGTAGTTTGTTGTCATGACTTGGTACGTTGGCCGATTATTATAAGAATAACACTATTGATATATGGATTGTGACATTCTAATGGATTACCATTGACAGCGTTGTCGTAAATGCCCGACAGTTTGGAGTTTGAATCATCTGAAGGGCGGTGCCGCTGGGGGAATAAGCCGCTATTGAGCTGCTGCTACAGGAGTTTTTTATCCTTACCACATTATTCCATGATTGCTTTTATGGCGATTTCTCTCTTCATAACTCCCTATATCTAGGTATGTAATATAATGCAAGTCTAGAGTGATGATTCGACAGAAATATTGAGAAGGGTCAATTTGTCATCGACATGGCAAAGATGTTAATTTAAAAGTTGTAGGTGTTATATCTACAAGGCATCATGCTAAACTCATGGCAGTCTGACGCACATTGTTGTCATCTGCAACTCATTTTTCCTTTTAAACCTCACGCTGAAGCAAGTATTTCTCATGCATAATTGTTTCCTCTCACCACTGCTTAAAATTTTCTTTTAGCTTCAGTTGTTTAGGGTGTCTGCCACTATTTTATACAGAATGGCCTTGTCAATCCTTAAAGAACTGCTCCAAGGATATGTGCAATCATTGTTTGATGAGGTGATATATTCTTTTTCATTTTGTTTTTGGTTATGCTGTGATGTCTTCTTTGCCAAGGATTTCTTTTGCTCTTACTCCGTTGGGATTTATATATTGTTTGGTGTTGAAATGATATCATCTGCTTGTATAAGATGAATTCAGACTTGGATTCTCTCAGTTGTCTAGGCTTTGAATTCTTAGATATCTGTTTTATAATTGGATACCGACACCTTGTAATGCATTAATTCATCTATTTAATAATATTTGTATAGTAATACAAGTTTGATTTTATTTGAAAAATATATAGATTTAATTTTGAATGAGATGCAACATGTATTCTGCCTCAAAAATTCGTTTGGAAAAGAATGTTCAGGTGCTTGGCAAGGTGGATTGATGTCATTAATTGCAGGGAATAATAAGCAATCAGTTTTCTCATATTCAGTCTTTGGAAAGTTTGGAGGAACCTGAGCATGTTGTGCAGGTGATCGATACGTACCTCATTGATGTCGAAACAATTTTATCAGAATTAACAAGCTACATGTACCTCCATACTCGATCAAGTTTATTTAGTTTGATTATCAATGTTACACCTACTTTAGGTTATTTCTTGTTCGTATATCTATATCTGCAGGGATTGTCCTGAAGTCGACTTCTCTACATTGGCTACACTTTCTCACAAAGTAGAGGAGAGAAGCTTAAGGTTGTATGAAAGAATAATTTATTTATACAATATTTAACGATGTTCACTAATGTCTGATAAATGGAGAAAGTCAGTGAAGGTTAAAGATGGTATGTCGACAAGCCAGCTATATTATGAAAGGCAGTTTAGATCTATTAGGTTATATTTAAATCTGATTGTAACATTGTTTAAAATCTGGCCAGTTTTCACAAAATCCTTTGCTTTGCTCTAGTCTAGGTATCTAAGGTTTGGGACTAGACATCCATCTTAGTGGACAGGCAAGGCAGTGTAAACACACTATCATTAACTTTAAAGATCCGAATGATGTGATGCTAAGTAACCTGGTACTTTTATGTTTACTGGTATTGAATAGATTTCCATCTTAGTGGGATTCTGCAGAATAGATTCAAATGATGTGATGCCAAGTGACCTGCTACTTTTAATTTAAATGGATCCTGTAAGCTACAAAATTAGTATTCTGAGATTGAATAATATTGCTTTTGCTCTTATGATCATCTTATTGACATTATCGGCTATTCAACGTGATACTTATGTCAGTAGTTAAACTTTTATGTCATTTTTTTTCGTGTTTATTTAACTTAGAGAAATACTTGGTCCACAAAAAGAATTACAAAAAACTACTTCACAAAGTAATATGGCTTGATGTGATACGTTTGATTGTAAGGCTTGCTTTGTTGTAAAGAGAATGTGACGTACCACATCATGTCACTTCAATTTGTGAGGTAGTTTTTTGTGATTCTTTTTGTGGGCGTAGCAACTCTCTTTAACTAATCATGAATTCCTGGCAAACTTCACAATATGATTTTTAGTTGCTCCTAGGGAGATGTGGAAGATTAATCTTGTCCTTCCATCTCTTAGTGATTACAGATAAGATCTTACCTATTTGTTTGGTGTTACAGCATCGGTGCCGAGCATGTGAGACTTGCATGTGCTGATCTCATTCACGCTTGTGATCAGATGAACAAGGAAAAGTAAGGCTTCCAGTTATTCACATAGCCTAAAGACTGACGATGTCTAATCAAGAAGTAATAGATTAATAATGGCTTATTAAGAAGTAATAGATTAATTATGGCCTATTGAGAAGTAATCAAGAGAAATTGCCAATAACTTTTGGAAGTAAAATATAACTGTGTTTGTCTTTTCACATGCCTTAGACCTGGATGTTTGACCATCCAAATATCAAATATGACCCTGATACTTGTGTATGCTCCCAGACTTCATCTGTTGCTAAAGAAGTTCGTTTTCATCAAAATGCTGATAATATAAAGTGGTTTACCAGTGACCAAGATTACTACTTTGTCTAAGCCTTCTAATTGGATATCCAATTGGAAGGCATGTATTGGAAGAAAATCTTTTTGTCCTCCCTCTCTGGGTGAAGTTTAGATAAATGTGATCACTTTGTGAATCCCTTTAAATTCTTGTAATTTTCATTACGCTTTTTCCTCTCTTTCCAAGTTTCTTCCTTTTACAATTGCTCTATGCGGTTCTTCTTGTATTCATGTGGTCCCATGGGCTTAGCCCTTTCCATATATTCCCAAATAATAACAATCGTCTAAATTACAAGAGATGTTTTAAGCGTTCATTCACATTTTTCCACTAATTTGTTTTAGTTAATTTCCATCATAAACTGCCTAGTTAAGTTCATTTTCTGGTTCAACCTCAGGTCTGACTTTTATTTATCTATTGTAATTTTGTCCAAAGTTGAATACTAGCTACCACGTACTGCACTTTCTTCTTTCCTATGAACTAGGAATCACTACTTGGGAACCTCAGCTACCTTATTACTTGACATATTTGTGCATACTACACTAACTAGGGTACAAGTTACCTAATCCTCAAATATGTAAAGCAACTTTATTTTTTGCCTAGTTAAGTTTTACTTGACATATAGGGCATGCACACACGTACATACATGCATATGTATATTTGTATGTATGTATGTATGATACACAAGGTAGGTGGCTATCCCTCTCCTTTGGGTTGAACTTAAATCCCTCTATTCTTAAAGGGAAGGAGATTCCAACTTGGCTGCAAAGGCTGAAAATCTAGTCTGCAATGCATCCAAGAAGGTAACTAATATGTTTTCATTTCAGCTGATAAGTCAATTCTATAACAGATAGATGACAAAGAAACAGATATTCTGCTTCATTAAAATATGCACACTACTACTGGGTATGTACTACTTTTCTTTTTTCCCCCATCAGTTCAACTATCTTAGTGACCTTGACGGATGGAGATCGTCTTTGATTCTCTGCCCGAATTGGAGTATCCAAATCAAAGGGAGAGACACAATATTAAATGAGCAATGCTACACAACCTCCCAACCTCCACACACCACATTTTTTTAAAATTTTTAAATTTTTTAATATTTTTTTTCAAATTTTTTTTGAGTTTATTCTTTTTAAACTAATTCAATTATTCTATTCATTATTCATATATTAAATATTTGATTAAAGAAAAAAATAATAAAAATTAAAAAAAATGTGGTGTGTGGAGGTTGTGTAGATTTTTTATCTATGTGAGGCCCACACAGCTCGGAAGCCTCGCACAGGCAACATTTAATGTTATAGGATCCACATGCTGGTCTGTTTCTCTTCGAACTAGACCATCAAATTCAGACAAATAACTAGAGAAGATCTCAATATGATGCTTACTGCTTACGATAAGGCAGCCAACTTGATCAAACAAATCATTTCAATGTAACCTTACAAAGAGAAGACTTAAGACATACTAATTCCATATCGGCAATTACCTTCTCCGTTACCATGTTGGCATGTGCATGAATACCCCACTACCTGGCTTTGCTCTTCATGAAAGAAACTTGGTCATGTAGATTCACAGCCATGATTTTCAGCCACAATCAAATTCAACGAATGTTTTCATCCACATTCAACATTTAACATATGTTTTCAGCCACATTCAACCTACAAGCTCAATGACATTTGAGCAGTTTTAGCATACCGCCTATATGGTAAACCTTACATTTTGAATCAAGGCATAGCTGATTATATTAATTTAAACTAAGTTTATCTTTCCATTGTTCTTTTTGGTCCTTTATTTGAATGGAGATGTCAATATTATTCAGTTCTGTATTAACTAATTATATGCCATCTACGTTAAGAATATTTTTCTTCATTCTCTTTCTTGATCTGTTCTTTCCGAATCAAAATTTTCTATATTTGCATAATTTAATTTCTAACCCCGCCCTCTTTCTATTAAAAACCTATATGTTTCAGCTTCTCCAAAGCCTTAATTTGGGTAAAGAATGATTTTGCACAAACCCGAAACAAGCTGGAGGCGTATGCTCAGGTATTAAACAGCATTCATTTTGTCTTATGCACTTCCAAGCTAGGGTTTGATTGGAAAGAACCTACATATTCTGTGTTCTTTTGGATATATGACTTTATTTTCCTTTACCAATTTAAGTCTTCTTTGGGGAGAAAATTGTGGAGACTTAATATGTAGGACTATAAGAATTTTAGCTAGTGGTGAGTGGAATTGGGAGCTGGCTTTACTCTGGGGCACAAGTTTGCACTAAAACATATCACGAGTTCAGAAAAAGAATTTCCACGTTCATATAATTTTATGACATCATTGTAAACTGATATACCGCTTATGGTAGCCTGGAAAGTTATTTCTTTGAGAATATGTTGGTTTGGCAAGCAGTAAGTGTTACCACAAAAGCTAGGTTGAGGGAGGGAGGGAGGGAGGGGGGCCCCACACACAACAAAAGCAGAAGAAAGAGAAAAATCAAAGATAAATAAAATATGAAATAATTTAAGAAAACAAAGAGACATTGCAATTTCTGAGAATTGGAGGAGTTTTAGTCCTCTCAATGCACTAGTTGGAGCTCCTATCACCCTTGCATTTATACTTCAAAAGTCTTCATATCATCCTTTCTTAATTTCTATCTTGTCCCATAAAGGATTTTCGTATAGGATTTAACATAGCAAATCTGCAAGAAGTTGATCCTATATCAGGCTTACATCTCATTTCTTATAATAGTTTTCTTAGTGCGCTCTTGCTCCTTTATGACCTCATGAAATTAATTTTTGAGTTGTAAAATCTTTTTGAGTGTTAATAATCAGATGATATAGCTTATTTCTTAGTGATTGGAAGGATTTTAGTGACGATACATAAATATGTTCTCGGTGGAACTTATCAAGACTTCATTTTCCCAGTTCTTTTATTTTTTGTTTCAAATATATGTAACCTAATTCACAAAATCAAATGGCATAAACAAATTGGCTAAAATTACTGGGAAGAGCTAAGATGACATGCCAACTGGGAGGAATTGATAATTTATGATCTTAAACCTAGTCATGATCTCCCATAAGACCTACTGGGCAGATTATTCCCATGTCCCAATAAGCCCAAACTCGACTGTTTCTTTTGTTCAGATGAAAAAAAGACTCTGTGTGTGTGTGTGTGTCTTAAACTCAGACGCTCACAACATAAACCCAAAGGGGGAGCTTCAAATCAAAGTAATCCAGGAGATGAAGGAATCCATATGAGTATGAAACTATTTGAAAGGCATAGGTTACTGCAGCATTTATTTTATATTTGAGTAATGCCTCATCTATTTCTTTTTTATGTTCTTAATTCAAATTAACACATTTATGAACACAGATGGAGCGGAGGATTATCAGAGTAAAGAGCAGACAGAAAAAGTAGAGCTTTTGTGATATCAAACTCTCTTTCAGTTTTATGGGATGAAGCTTGTGAGCATGTAATGTTTTCCTTCCTTATGGAAATGAAGGTCTAGAATAATTTGTATTAAAACTTGTGATAGTCACTGCTTCATCTACATGGTTGCATGTATTCTCAAAAGGGATACTATATGAACAGTAGCTTCTTTGTCTACTTTAATCAAGTTCTCCTTCAGATTCCTAAAACAAGGTTCTTTATTTATTTTGTTTTATTTATATTTTTCTGGGTGCTGGGATGAGGTGCTTTATTTTGACTGCTCTGGATAATGTCCCACTTGCAGTTTCTCAAGCTATATGGCTTGATAAAAACAGCTTGTAATGCTTCTGATTAATGATATTCTGGTTTCCTATCAAAAAAAGAAGCAGAATAGAGCAATGCTACTCAGCCTACTCTTTGTTTGAAATCTTGTTATCTCCGGTTATACCTATGCCACATAAATTCTAGGAGGAAGAAGAGCATTTTCTCAACAGAATAATAGAGAACATCGCTTAGAATTTAGTAAAACTTTCAGAAGATGCATTGTTCAAGTGGATTGATCACAAAGAAACATTGAATTTCATTACCCCAAAAAGAAACTTAAGCGAAAAACACACTAAACTAGAACAGAAGGTAATATTATATTATGTGGTAGCTCCTACCTTTAATTTAAAAGCATTATTTTCAATTACACAAACTTAGAGATTTAATAAATTTAACTGTGTTTAATCTTGTGAAATTCACAGATTGTGACTGTGTTTCTCTTATTGTAGATAGAGAATCTCAACCCTTCACCCTTTTCTTTGAGTAGAGGACAAATGATGTAGGATAATTGTAATCACAACATCATGACCAGTTGGGACATTTGAATTTTGGACGAGCATTTTGTGCAACCAATGAACTTGAAAACTGATTTTTTTTTTTTTTTGTATAAAATATTTTAATCAACCTACATTTACCATATTTTAAGAAGAGTTGGAAGAAATTATTTATCCCACTATTTGGGTTTCTAGCCATAAGAGACCTAAATAGATTTTATTTTTGGTCAAAATAAGAGTTTTTAAAGTGTGTGAATAATCATAAAAAAAAAAAATTAGATGATGTTTTAAAAAGGGGTAAGAATTTTTTAAATTTCTGGATGATATAATAAATAAATTAAAAAATTATTATTATTATTATTATTTTGTATATAGTAATATACGAAAAGTTTTAACTAAAAAATAAAAATCATGGTTTGATTTTAGACTTTAGAGGGGTTTTAACTTGCCAAAAATCACATAAACGTAAACCCACGGGATTTTCGTCTCTCTGTTCACTACCGGCAACCACTATCGAGCTCCAATTTTAGTGATTCCAGGCACCAGACTAGAGGCCACACTCTCCAATATTCCAACACATACGGCCCAGCCTGCAACCACCACCCACCGGTCTAGCAACCGCCCTCCACCACCACCACTGCACGGTTAGCAAATTCTCTCTCTCTCTCTCTCTGTGTGCCGCATGGGGTCTTAATTTACGTTATTTTGATACGCATTCGGGTTGAAAAACTGTGAAAACAGCTTCATTTCCCAGCATATACGATCGAAATTTTATGGCTTTGTTGTCCTCGATCGGGATGCGGTACTCTAAACTGGGTTTAATATGTGCCGTTTATCTGTTCAATGAATTGCTTCAATAACTCTGTATGTACATATCAAAAGAAAACAATTGGAAATTATTTTTGTAACTTGTTTCGAAAATACTACACAGCTGTTCCGATTACTTCATTGCTGTTTACAAACAATTCACTACTATCTACATACAGTTCACTACTATTCACAAGCTATTTCACTACTATTCATAGATTATCTAAGATACTCTTTAGCAACGGAGCCTAAAACAGCTTATTAGAGAGCCGACTACAGCTGTTGTGACCCCCCCCCCCCCCCCCCCCCAAACAAAAAAAAAAAGTTTTTGAAGTTCATTCTTGCACCTGTATTTTCTTGAGTTCTTATTCTGTGTTGCGTGTATGGTGGTTTCCAGGTTTCAATTTCTCCACTTACAATTTAATTAAATCATTGGATCGTGATAGTGGAAGAAGGGTAACAAGAAAGCAATCATGGATGGTAAGGGAAACTTACCAACTCCCTTATGTAGTTTTCTTTATGCTCTGTTTTGAATTATATATCAATTTACTTATCAAAAAAATTATATATCAATTTACACTTAACTACTTCCAAAATGCTAGCTCTCCGGTTATTTTGTGTGTCAATGGTTTTGGTATTTGAAAGATGGAAACTTATTTTTATCAGAAGGTAGGAGTCCATCCATTATGCGATGAAAGTATCTTTGGCCAAAAAAACAAAAAAAGGAAGAACAAAATAAAAATAAAGTCTAAATTTTAGTGGTGGAGTGCCCAAAGCATCCTGTTTCAAATGTTAATTGATATTCACCTGATGTGTAAGATAATCTGCAAGTTTGTTGCAGATCAATGAACATGTTTATCCCATTATTCATTATGGGACTTTTAGAAGTACATACACCGATACACATATAGTATAGTTCCTCATGTCAGGTTAATTTGTATTTATTAAAATGTGCAACTTTTTGGTTTTAGTGTATTTCTGTAGGGTTATTTTCAAGAATTGCAGTATAAGCTTTAGTAGTGATGTAATTTCAGCATTTACTAAACGTTCTAAAGCAGCTGAACTCAGAGCACAGCCATACACTTGAATCTATAAATTTTTCTTATGACAGACCTATATTCAGTGTTTAAGGAGAGCCAATGTCTTTTACACCTCAATCGATTGAGATTTAAATATGTCACCTCATTTATTCTGCACATCTTAAGAACACTCGTGACAATGATACAGCTTCTTTAACCTAAAAAAGGATTTTGAGCATATATCTAAGATTCATTGCTTTGTTTTTGGGCTTCAGTGGATTCACAGCCTACTATGGAGGAGACTATTCTGGTTGGTGATGATCTGATGCTGGGCCCACCATCACCTCTCATTCCACCAGAAATTGCCTCTCACGTGCTCGAAGGAGTTGATTTATGTGATGGGATTCTTAGGAATCTATTCCTCTGTAAGTTTTTCATTCTTAGTTCATTGGCTGGATTTAATCTTGCTTTCGTAGAAATTAGTTTTTGTCCTTGTTTTTTGTGTTTTATCTAGGATAGCCTCATTCTACTAAGTAAAATGTCTGTATAGAATCATTGTGCCTAGAGGTGAAAACCAGCTTGGCCAAGTATTCAATTTTTCAAGCTCAGCTTGGATATGCAAGGGCCTGTTTGAACTCATCTTGAGCTCAACTAATGTATGCCATGTTTGAGCTCAATCAAGGGCATTAACGAGCATCTTGAACTACCTGAGTAGTTTTAAATTAGATAAGTTTTAAATTAGGGTGCAAGTATTATGTTGGAAAATGCTGAAAGGTGGACAACTGTTGCTTCGAGTTGATGGTTTTAAAAGTGTGCTTATGAAGTAACTGACTGGGGCAGTACATTGTCAGAATATAAAAATTCTTTTTGATAAGTAAAAATTTTATTCATCAAAATAGTAATAGGCAAAGCCCATGTACACAGGAAGTATACAAAAGAAACACCTAGTTACATTCTAAAACTAAAAAAGCGATGACTAAAACTCATTGACGGCCCCTCCATTGAGTACAATAGCAGAAAAACAACTAAGTAAAGAACTTATAAAAAATTTCCAGAGTTCATCTACATTGCATTCCCTATTATAAAAACACCTCTCATTCATTTCCAACCAAATGCACCACATAATACACAAAGGAATCATCTTCCATGCAGCTGCCACTTGGGAGCAAGTATGAAGACTGGTCCAGCTTGCTAGTAAATCGGCCACTGCTTTTGGCAGAACCCAGATCAGTCCAGCTCTAAACACACCATCCCACAACACTTTAGCCACATTACAATGTAGAAATAAATGATTCACTGATTCCGCATCTTTTCTGCACATAAAGCACCAATCCAAAACAATCATTCCACGCTTTCTCAAGTTATCTATTGTCTGAATATTCCCTATTGCAGCTGTCCATACAAAGAAAGCCACCTTTGACGGAACATGAGCCTTCCAAATACTCTTCCAGGAAAAACAAATGTGTTGCTGATTGATCAAAAACTTATAAAATGATCTAACTGTAAACTTGTTAGAAGCTGTATGTCTCCAGCACAATTGATCCCTGCCATGTCTTCAAGTATCCATTGAGTACGACAATCTGAGAAAATCAGTAACCTCCTCAATTTCCCAATCCTGAACAGGTCTGGAAAAACTAACATCCCAAAGCACCTATACATTAGAATAGCTCATCATCTCTGAAATTGAAGCCTGCTGATTAATAGCAAATCTTAAAACAACCGGATAGGCTCTAAACAACTCCATTTCTCTACATCAAACAACATCAAACCAGAATCTAACTTTTGAACCATTACCAACCACGAAGTTGACCTGTTTCGAGAAATAATCCCATTCTTTCCTAATAAACTTTCATAAACTCACTCCATAAGAACCCATACACTCCTTGGTGCACCAACCCCCCCAATCACTTCCATATTTCCGAGCGATCACCCCCCTCCACAATGCTTCCTCTTCCCCATGATATCTCCATAACCACTTCCCCAACAACGCCTTATTAAAACGACACAAGCTGTGAACCCCCAATCCTGCATCAACAATCAGGCAGCAAACTTTTTTCCAGCTCACTAAGGGAGTCTTAGACTCCTCTCCCAAACCACCCCACAAAAAGGCTCTATACAACTTTTAAATATGGTTAGCCACTCCGACTGGTAAAGGGAATAAAGAAAGGAAATAAGTTGGGATATTAGAAAGGGTACTCTTTATAAGGGTGATTCTACCCCCTTTAGATAAATAAACTCTTTTCCACGCTGCAAACTTCTTCTCCATCTTCTCAACCACCCCATCCCAAATATGCTTAGCCTTGAATGACGCCCCCAACGGTAGTCCCATATATTTCATGGGCAGATTAGCAACTTTACACCCCAGTAATTCTGCCCAAATTATGAATATTATGAACATCTCCCACCGGGACCAGCTCCGATTTACTTAAATTTACTTTTAGTCCGGAAATGGCTTGAAAACATAACAGGACAGCCCTCAACGCTTGAATCTGTTCTCCAACAGCATCACAAAAAATAAGAGTATCATCAGCAAAAAGCAAGTGTGATATGGAAATGAAGCCATTAGAATTAGATCCCACCGAAAAACCTGAAATAAATCCTCCTACCACTGCTTCCACCATACGGCTCAAAGCCTCCATAACAAGAACAAATAAAAAAGGAGATAATAGATCCCCCTGCCTTAAGCCTTTTGAACTCTGAAAATAACCACAAGGCTGCCCATTAACTAAAACAGAAAACCGAACAGTTAAGATACAATGTCTTATCCAGCCACACCACTTATGACCAAAACCACATCTTCTAAGCATGTATAAAAGAAAATTCTAGTTTACATGATCGTATGTCTTTTCCATGTTCAGCTTACAAAGAACCCCTGGAACACCTTCCCGCATACAACTATCTAAACACTCATTTGCAATCAGCACAGAATCTAAAATTTGTCGACCTCTAACAAAAGCATTTTGAGGTTTAGAAATATCTTCTCCATCACTTTGTTCATTCGAAAACCTTCGAAATAATCTTATAAACACTACTCACCAAACTAATAGGACAGAAATCTTTCAACTCCGAAACACCCACTCTCTTTGGGATTAAGGCAATAAAAGTGGCATTCAACAACTTCTCAAACTTTTGAAACTTATAAAATTCATGAAGTACCTTCATCACCTCCTCCCGCACAATCTCCCAACAATCTTAGAAAAAAGCCATAAAAAACTCATCCGGACCAGGAGCTTTGTCTCTCCTCATCCCACAAACCACCCCATACACCTCAAGCTCTTCAAAAGGCCTCTTCAAGCCAGTTTGCTGAAAAGGCATCCACAGCTTCGAAGTTCAAGCCATCAATTTTGGGTCTCCAAGTTTCCGTCTCACTTAGGAGAGAACTATAAAACTGCACAACATGCTCTTGAATCTCATCAGGTGTGGATAGAAAATTATTCTCAGTTTTTAATAATTCAATGGCATTGTTACACCTGTAAGAATTAGCCATTTTATGGAAAAAAAAAACTAGTACACTTATGCCCCTCTTTGAGCCATAGAACTCACGAGTTTTGCCTCCATGCTATTTCTTCCCACAAAAGAACCCTCTCAATTTCTGCCATCACTTCTTTTTTCCTAGACGAAGTCACCTCACTTTCCCCTTTAGCCTCAAGGATTGAAGCTCATCCCAAAGGGATTTTTTCTGCTGCTCTACATTCCCAAAAGCTTCCTTATTCCATTTCTTCAAATCAGCTTTCAAAGCTTTAAGTTTACTTGCCAAAACAAAACTAGGAGTCCCCTCAAAATGATAAGAAAGCCACCAGCTTCTTACCTTATCAACAAAACCCTCCACTTCAAGCCACATATTCTCGAACTTAAAATACCGTTTACCCTCATGAATACCCCCACTATCAAGTAAAATGGGAAAGTGGTCTGAACATACCCTTGACAATCTTTTTTGGCATGAACTTCGGATAGTGAGCCTACCATGAAGACGAGACTAAGGGGAGGTTTGGATTCAGAGATGAGTTGAGATGGGTTGAGATGGTTTGTGAATAGTAGAATAAAAGTTGAATTATTTATTATATTTGGTATGAGAATTTGGAAAAGTTGGTTTGAGATTTGAAAAAGTTGAATTTTTTATTATATTTTGTGTGAGAATTTGAGAAAGTTGTAATGATGAGATGAGTTGAGATGAGTTGAGGTGAGTTTTGAATCCAAACCTCTCCTAAGAATCTACTCAGTCTTGAGCCACCTCTAGAATTAGACCACGTATATTCACCCCCCACCAGTGGCAAATCCAGTAGTTCCAAATCAAAAACCGGCTGAGAAAAATCCTCCATAGCTGTAGTCATAGAAGATAAACCCTCCCTCACTTGGAAAACGAATTATATTAAAATCCCCACAAATGCCCCAAGGCAGATCCCACAAAGAATAAAATACTGACACTTCATCCCGCAACAAGTATCTATCCCGATCCCTATTGGGTCCATATACACTTGCCAATGCCCATGTCCACCCATCTTCCAAATTTCTTAAAACACAGGCCATCGAGAAAACACCAATACAATCTTCTACCATCTCGAGAACCCTACTATCCCACATTACTAAAACTCCACCAGAAGCACCCGAAGAAGCTAAATATGTCCAACCTACAAATGAACCTCTGCACAAACTACAAATTATAATCCTATCAACAAAATCCAGTCTGGTTTCTTGGAGGCAAACAAAATCAATCTTACAACTATGAATGAGAGATCTAATGCAAAGATGTTTATTGATGTCATTGATCCCCCTTACATTCCAAGACAATGTTTTAGGCTCATTAACAAAAGTAAAATCCCTCCCTTTTAATCTGTCCCTCCTCAAAGTTCCCTCTTTATTGTCATAATTGATAGGGCATTGCAATCGTTTCAACTCTCTCATTTCTAACTACTGACTTCATGGCCATGGAACGACCAACTTCAATGGCTACTAGGAGGGCCATAAATTGTTCTTCATAACCATCACAAGATAGTCCCACCCAATCTTGAATCTCCTCCACTTTTTTTAACACCCAGTCTAAAATTTCTTTAGACGCAATCTGAGGGGGAAGCATCTGTAAAGGTGCCGAAACAATATCATTAGAGTTAGCCGAGACAACGGAAAAATCGAGATTGACTGCAACCTTGCCTTTTTCTCACAGACAGCTCCTCTTTTCTCAATGAGGTTGTTGTCAGAAATGTGCCGGCGGCCACTGTCGATTTGGTCTGTGCCGGTATCGAGCCGTCGGGGACTAAAGATACGATAGAAATGCTTGAATTGCGCCTCCAGACTCCGATAGTATTGCAGCCGATGGCGGGGCTTCCGTCGGTGCTTCTGCAACCTTCAGCGAGGTCGCCTAAGGCTTCGCAGGCGACGGTGGCACGGACCCACTCGTCGATAACGACGTGCTGCGGTTTTTTCCTCCAGAATGGGCCATACTGTTGGCCATTCTATTGTATGGACTCAGGCCTCCCCATGGGCTGAAGCCCATCACCTGGGCTAGACTGAACTGAGGCCTAGGCCTTCCTTTTAAACCCACAAAATTGACCCAAACCCAACGGCTCCAGCAAGCCCGGCCCTCTCTTCATTTGGTCTGAAACCAGACCGCAGCCCAAGCCCAAGCCCAAGCCCAAACCCACCTCATATTTACCCTCAACACACCGTATTAAGCTCTTTACTTTATCAGGCATCTCATCCAACGTACTCTGCATTACAAACAACTCTCTTCAGAATTCTTTCCTCTTTCTGCCTAGCAACCCCCCTGCCATCTCTTGTCTCGGAGCAGCTGCCGAAAAGGATGCACCGCCTGACCTTTGCAGGTCTACCGTAGCTGATTGTCGCACGTCTCGAGGTATCTCCAAGACCTCCCTGTACGACCGAGACGACGAGGTGGCTACCGCCATCATTGGTGGTAAAAATCTCCCCTGACCACCTTCTCTGCCAACATCCTTCAACGCCGCCGCAAGTTTCCTCCACCCCATTCCATCCCTATCCCCAGGGATGAAGATGAAACTCCGGCGACCTCCCACACCATACTCCACCAGAGCCATGTAAATACCACGGGAGTTGGAGCAACGCTGCGCAATGAAACTGATGAGGACATCTTTTTATTACTGTTATTTTGGTTATTTTACTTATGTTTTCTTTATTTTAATGGGCTTGGCTTGGGCTTTAGCCCATAACCTTTTTAAGGTTTACTTGGGTTTTGTTATTTCTCCTATTTAAATACTTGTAATGAAATACTGAAGGGAGTTGTTGAAGAATTAAGAATTGTGTGCTTGTGCAGCCGCCTCCTTCCAATCTCCATTTCTATTGCTTTCGGCTTCTTCTCTTCTCCTTCTGGTTCTTCTTCTCTTCTCTTTCTGGTTCTTTCTTCTCTATTTGCTATTATTCAACATCTATTTCTATTCTCATTTCTATCCTACATCATATTGGTATTAAGAGCCGGTTCTATTGTTTTCTCAAACAATACCGAACCACGCTGACAAAACACCCAGCACTATTCGTTTCATCTCCTTCCTCCGAAAACCAGCGCCGAAAACCCACCCACTGAGTTCCCTTCGATCCAAGCCAAAACACAACCAAGTGAAACCGCCGCACCTCCTGAGCAGACCATCCCGATGAAACAAACCACACTCTGTCTCGGTACCTCTGTCCATCTCATCATCTCAGTCTCGCTGCATCTCTTCACCGTAAATCTTTCGGTCTCGGTTCCGTGAGTGCTGCCGTCGCTGCCTCTCCTTACCTCCGTCTCACCCAGTGCCGAGATACCACCCCTCGGTCTCTCCCAAACGGCCTCTCCCGAAATACCCAGTGCTGAGATACCCAGAGACAACAAGTGCGAAAAAAGAAAGAAAGAGAGAAAACAGTACAGACCTTGCCGAAACCACTAGACTTCAGGCAGACGACGCCGGAAACACAACATCTCAGCTCCGATTCTTCTCCCTCTACCAGACGTTTAACTCCCCCTCGATTTCTCCTCTCGCGCAACTTCCAGCGCAGAAACAACCGAATGAGAAAGAAAGAAAGAAAGAAAGGGAGTCGGAGTGGCTTGTCCTTCCGCGTGACTTTTCAACGATTGTGCACAGTTATCAACACGAGCAAAGGGAAGTTTTACTATCTCTTTATTTGGTTTTATACAATCGGTTTATTTTTAAAATTGTATCAATGGTTTTCTCTGTGCTGTGTTACCTGTAGTAAAGTTTCCAGACCCACTTGATTGGATCCTTTGTTGATTTAGTTTCCGTGGTTACTTTTATTCCCATACTTGCTGCAGCCCAATTTAATCAACTCTTAGATTTTATATTCCCATTCTCTCATCTTCATAAGACCATACCTTTGTTCTTCGTCTTTTCATTATCTATTCAAAAAAAAAAAATCCTATGTGATTGGATTTTCTTGATTGGTATTTGGTCTTTGCTTTGTCATTTTAAATATCAGCAGTAGTTGCTTGCCGTATTTGGATTTACGTAATCCCAAAAAAAAAAAAAAAAAATTGCTCAGGTTGATATTTTCATTGCTTGCATTTGTTGTTCATTGATCTCCATTGCACTTCATTTAGTGGGTGTTGCATTGCATGCAGTTGCGTTGTGGTCGTCTTGTCACCTCTAGTTCCAGTACCTTTACCATGGATCCTTCCCAATTTGATGCCCTCACTCGACAATTAGCTCAACTAGCCAATAACCAGCAACATGTACAAACTCAATTAGCGGCTGTCCAAACTGAGATGGCTGCTACTCGTGAGGAGAACAGGGACCTAGCTGCTAGGTTGAACAATTTTGAGGAACTCCCTCATTCGTCTGACAACTCTGAAGTGTCCCAAAATAGACGCTATCGTCGTCGACGAGGTGATCGACAACATGTCAGACATGATCGTGGGGGTAGGGATTATGATCGTGAGCGAGGACGAGACTATTACCATCAGGGTACTCAGTCTCCTACTCGTCATGAAGAGCGCTTATTTAGAAACATCAAGTTAGATGCCCCTACTTTTGATGGTTGTTTAGATCCTCGAGTTTTTACTCAATGGATTAAGGAAATGGATCGTTTCTTTACTTGGTATGGGGTTCCTGAGGATCGGAGAGTTGAATTCGCTAGCTTGAAATTAACTGGCACTGCCCAACTCTTTTGGGAAAGTGTAGAGGATCTTCTTGAGAGGCGTCATGCGCTTCCTGTTGGGAGTTGGGAAGAAATGAAACGCCGCCTTCAAGAGAAGTACTTACCCCAATCTTATAGGGGTAATTTATTGGACCAATGGAATGCCCTCACACAGGGCAATCGGCCAGTGACTGAATACGTTACTCAATTCGATGAGTTACGAATGAGATGTCATGTAGTTGAGGATGAGGCCATGACTTTGAGTAGGTTTAGACAAGGCTTAAAAGATGATCTTAGGCGCGAGCTTGTCCTTCGGGGTGTCGCTACACTTGACCATGCTTACTCTTTAGCCCGAGACTATGAGTCGGTTATGAGGACTCCGTATGGAAGGCGTGGTGACAACTGCCCTTCCATCACCCCAGTGCCCACCCTTTCCCCTAAGTCTCTCTTAGGACCTCCACCATCTAATGTTTCCCCCGCATGGGAAAATAAGGGTAAAAGTCCTGAAATTCCAAGGACTTCCTCCCGCTTGCAGTGCTTCAAATGTAAGGGTTTTGGCCACATTTCTTCCAATTGTCCTAGTCGAACCCTAGTCATTGAGGAACATGAGGGTATAGTTGATGAACCATTAGAAGATCAAGTCTATGAGCCTAAGCTTGAGGAGTTTGGTGATTTAGGTGATGATGAAGATGCCTTCTTAGGTTGCATTCGGACCCTCCCTGTGGGTCTAGGTTCTATGCCCTTTGTTCCCGACACACTCCGGTTAAGTGTTGTTCGTTGTACCCTTATCCAGCCCAAAGATACTGATGATTGGCGTCGTCATGCCATTTTCCATACTTATATCAAAATCAATGATAAGGGTTGTAAAATCATTGTGGATAGTGGTAGTTGCATTAATGCGGTTTCTGTGGCTACTGTGTCACGCCTTGGGTTGAAGCCAGTTCTTCACCCTCAGCCGTATAGTGTCTCTTGGGTCGATACTTCTTCCATAGCTATAAAAGAGCATTGTTTGGTGCCCATCCAGTTCCTAGAGTATAAGGATCATATATGGTGTGATGTCATTCCTATGGATGTCGGTCATATCATTCTTGGTCGACCTTGGTTGTTCGACTTGGATGTAACCATCCATGGTCGATCCAATTCATGTTCCTTTGTGTTTAATGGGAAGAAGATTCACCTTAATCCATTACCTCCAAAACCTGTTGGTTCACAGCAAGCAAAGAAAATTGTGGAACGAAAAGGGCTAAATATCATTAGCCCTACGGAGTGTGAGCATACACATGTGGGTAACTATGTTGTGTTTGTTGTGGTTGTTATGAAGGTCTCGTTGGAGTCTCCAATAGTGGCCCTTGCTCAGATGGGTGGTCAAACTGAAGTTGTTAACCGCAGTCCTGGCAATTTTAGAAGATGTTTGGTCCAGGACAATCTTCGGGATTGGGTTTTGATCCTCCCTACCACTCACTTTGCATGTAACATTTCTGTGAATCGGTCTTTAGGCATGGGTCCCTTTGAAGTCGTTCATGGTTATAAACCTAGGAAGCTTTTAACTCCTATTCCCATGTTCCTACATACTAGTGTGTCTGCATCAGTTAAGGCATTTGTACAACATTTTCATGATTCGCATAGTGAGATCAATAAACAACATGAAGCCAGTAATGCATCATATAAACTTCGAGTTGATTTGCGTATTGAGGATTATGTTGTGATCCGAATTAGACTGAAACGGCGTCCACCTGGATCCGTTCCAAAATTGCAAGCACGTAGTGCTGGTCCTTTTAAAATTTTAAAGCATGTTGATCCAAATGCCTGTGTTATTGATCTTCCATCACATGGTTGCCACTCTACTTTCAACGTTGAGGAATTAGTTGCTTACAACCATTTCAATTCCTCCAATGATCTTTTTCTACCTCCATTTGTGAGCCTTGACCTTGACCTTGACCTTGACCCTTTCGTTATTCCTACTCCAATACCATCTATCACAGCACACAAAGATAAAATTGATGCTATTTTAGATGAATAGATGGTATTGACCAATGATGGAGAGGTTCAGCGTTTCCTTGTTCGCTGGGTAGATCCCAGAGAGACACTTCAGCAGCTTGATTCAGATTTATTGGAGCTCTATCAGAGTCAGCCAGATCTTCTCCTGCCCGGATCACCGTCCACCCGTTCCGAGAGCGTTGATGGGGATACCAGATTCAGGCCTCCTCTCATTCGTGTTTATGGACGTCGGAAGAAGCTTGCTCAACCACTTAGATCATGGTTGGGTGATTGATTGCAGCCTTATTGTGTTTTGTTCACTCGACGGAGTCGAGTTTTTCCCACCCCAGGAGAGTTGATGAGGACATCTTTTTATTACTGTTATTTTGGTTATTTTACTTATGTTTTCTTTATTTTAATGGGCTTGGGCTTTAGCCCATAACCTTTTTAAGGTTGGGTTTTGTTATTTCTCCTATTTAAATACTTGTAATGAAATACTGAAGGGAGTTGTTGAAGAATTAAGAATTGTGTGCTTGTGCAGCCGCCTCCTTCCAATCTCCATTTCTATTGCTTTCGGCTTCTTCTCTTCTCCTTCTGGTTCTTCTTCTCTTCTCTTTCTGGTTCTTTCTTCTCTATTTGCTATTATTCAACATCTATTTCTATTCTCATTTCTATCCTACATCAGAAACCTCTGTCCCCTTCCCGATGGGCAGTGTAATTCCCCTTGCTCCCAATCTTCAGACATTCCTCCAGCGCTCTTGAAACCCTCGGGTAGTGGCTAACCCCAACCTCAAGTTTTTCACAACTTTCCAATCTTTCTCAGTAATAAGCACATCACGCCCATCTCTTCTCACCTCAAACACTTTCGATTCAATAGCTAGACATCTCGTGGGAGGTTTTCCTTCCAGGGATACTCCAGAAAACCCACCGTCAAATGCCCACAACCACCATCGGCGACGTGAGTTTATGAAACAGGCAGTAAGTGTACGAAGAGAACCCAGAAAAAGTCTTCAACCCTCTCTAATGGAAACATTTGTCAGAATATAAAATAGACAATAGAAACATTAAGAATTTATTTAACTTCAATTTAGCCTATTAAAACACCTCAAGATCTGTTGCAAATTACTTGCACCCTGTTCATGAACATTACAAGTCAAGCAGGCAATTGATCGAGTTTGGTTCACAAATGTAATGAACTTGAAATTGCATTTTCTATTCTCAGCTCTTCAATCTGGATGATGAGCCACATCGAGCTCAGACTGAGCTAAACTTGAGTTGAACATGGATAGATTGAGCTCATTTTACAGCCTATTTTTGTCCCATTTCTTTTGTGTCTGAATGTGGTGCTTCTTTCTAGAAGGTTGCTAATGACAATCTCAGCAGTAACAAATAAGTCTGCCATGTCAACATGCAGGGTGCATTGGTTTTGCCCTTCATGCTACAGAACCACATTATAGAGTCCATGTATTAAACATGGCACCTAGTTATTGGCGAGAGTCACAAATTTCATTGAAATTTTCCTTAAATTAGCCTCCCCTACCCCTGCACCCCCAAGAATAAAAGAAAGAAGACACACACCTACACACAGTTCTTCAGTTCATCGATAAAGTAACTCTTAATGTAACTTTGGCCTTTGAAATTAGGCCTTGACTTAACTTATAAAAAAAAAAATTAGGCCTCCAGAAACTGTGCAAAATGTGGACAGAGCCTCCCAAGACTGTGCATACTAAATTGGATAAGTTTCAGCATGTGTCCTAATCATGTTGGACAAATGTTATTAGAGCTATAATCACCTAGTTATTGGCGAGAGTCACAATTTTCATTGAAATTTTCCTTAAATTAGCCTCCCCTACCCCTGCACCCCCAAGAATAAAAGAAAGAAGACACACACCTACACACAGTTCTTCAGTTCATCGATAAAGTAACTCTTAATGTAACTTTGGCCTTTGAAATTAGGCCTTGACTTAACTTATAAAAAAAAAATTAGGCCTCCAGAAACTATGCAAAATGTGGACAGAGCCTCCCAAGACTGTGCATACTAAATTGGATAAGTTTCAGCATGTGTCCTAATCATGTTGGACAAATGTTATTAGAGCTATAATCGAGCCAAGTTCGAGCTAGTAGTATCCTGTCAAACCCGGCTAGATTATTAAGAGATCGGGCTTGAGCTCGACTTGAGCTCGAGTCGAGCTTTTTTGGATGTTCGAATTCAACTCAAGTAAGACTTTTTTATGGCCAGACTCGCCTCGAGACTTGACTAAAATTCAAGCCGGGTTCTTAACTCGACTTTTTTTTATCACTTTTTTTTTAAAAAATTAACAGAATATTCTTACTCACAATGTACAATTAGATACAAGTTTGTTCTTACAATCACAATTATTCACAATTAACAGAATATTCTTACTCACAATGGCTACTTGGCTCTTATCCACATACACCTATTAAATGGCTGATATTTATATAAGAATATATCACACATACACCTATAAAAAAAGCAAGATATCATACATATATTACATATGTATTCATCATATTGCCATCTATATAGTGAACTATATACATATATATATAATGTGTTTTTATTATTAATATATGGTTGTGTATTAATATATGACCGAGCTAACGGTTCGAGCTGAGTTTCATATAAGCATGGTCAAGAACGATAATCGAGTTGGGCGAGTTTTATACAAGTTTATATCATTTAATAATCGAGTCTAATTTTTTTTTCGCAAACAACTTATTCAATAATTGAAACAAGTCGAATTCGAGTATCAAGCCAAATTTGAGCTGTCTGTTAAGTGGTCTTGTTCATTTATAGCCCTAAATGCTAAAAAGCGGACAACTGTTGTTACCAGTCAATGGTTTTAACTTGGTTAATGGTTTTAAAAGTGTGGTTATGAAGTAACTGACCAGTGCAGTACATTGTCAGAATATTTCATAGACATTAAGAATACTTAAATTTAGCCAATTAAAATGGCACAAGGTCTGTTGCAAATCAGTTGTACCCTCTTCATGAACATTACAGGTCAAGCAGGTAATTGACCAAGCTTGGTTCACAAATGTAATGAGCTTGAAATTGTATGTTCAATTCTCAGCTTTTCAATCTGGATGATGAGCCCCATCGAGCTCCAACTGAACTAAACTTGAGCTGAATAGGTGTGATTGAGCTCATTTTACAGCCTTATTTTGTCCCATTTCTTTTGTGCTCTGAATGTGGTATTTTTTTAAGGATGAAATTTTTCCTAAAATGAGCGTGCTGCAATCCACACTCCACCTACAGCTCACAAAAGAATGTGTAGATTGAGCTCATTTTAAGGATGGAAATTTTCCTGAAATGAGCTCAATCTACCATTTACTCAATCCACATTCCTAAATAGTAGATTGAGCTCATTTTCATCCTTTAATTACCCTCCCCCATTCCTGCACCCCCCAAGAATAAAAGAAAGAAGGCACACACACAGAGGTCTTCAGTTCATCACCTAAATAACTCCTAGAAAACGTTGGCCTTTGTAATTAGGCCTTGAGAAACTATGCAAAATGTGAACAATGCTGGGCCTCACAAGACTGTACATATTAAAAGTTGAATACAACACCTTTTTCAGTGACCAGGGTTGGGAGGGGGGCTATTATCCCGGATACTTTCCTGGTGAAAAATAAAGTGGCAGATTAGGTAATGACATCAGTAGCTTTAGTTAGAAACCACATGTGCGCATGAATTGTATGGCTTTGGAAGCTTGGATCATGCATTTTCACTTTGAGGCAGTCATTTGAAGGAGGCTTTATACGAACATTTTTTAACACTCTGTAGGCTTGCAAATCAATGATATTGAGCCTTTTTGTCAAGATGAGATTGCTTTATATCGACAGTGCACTGACAAAAGGGTGAGACTTTTTCTATTCTGCTTCTTTTAGTTTCCCATTTTGTTGTTTATTTTGTAAATGAGTTGAACTGTTACTCGGTATTTCACTTCACTACTTCATGTTTGTTATTTCCAGGATAAGGAACTAAGACAACGACTTCAAGATAGTGAGCACAAATTGGGGTTATCAATGCCTTTAGATGAAGCAAAGGAGAGAGCTGCTCAACTCGAATCAGAAGTTACATCACTAGAGAGGTATTTTTTTAATTGATTGTGCTAGTGATTAATGTCTCGTGATTTTTTTCTTGATAACATGTTCTGATGCAACTAATAGTTATTCTTGCAATGGGCTATTGAGTCTGTTTTATAATTGTCTTCTCCTCAGATGCATTGAACTAGATTTAATATCTTTCCCATTAACTTTATATGCAGTTCCTTGGCATAGTGTAACCTAAATTAGGAATGAAACTCCTTCATGTCTGCTAATTGTGTTGTAGATGCGTGCAAAAGAAGTTTTTTCAACTTGCCAGAATGAAATATAATAAAATGCAAATGGCGTCTTTTCGATTCTTCAGCCTACTTTTGATACTGTTGTTACAAGTGAAGTCTCTATATGCCTCAAACCATAAAGGTTTACCGGGATAAGCTTTTGTGCACATGTTACTAGGGTTTTAAACAGTTATACGGGGTAGTTTAATCATTTGCTGCTTCTACTGCTACCTCTCTCATCATGTTTTAGGGGTAGACTGAATTATGGGGCGATCAATTTTACTTTGCAAAGGTCTTGTCCGAAGTTTACTTGTCCGGAAACAGAAAATGTGGGTCAAGACCCAAGTCCTAAATATTACATGTATTTTGATTTTAGCACAATGATACCTCCGAGGATAAAAATGATGTTGACTAGAAGTTTTACACTGGAAGATAATTGCCCAAGGCAAGAAATGGAGTACCTTGCCAATCATATTTACATACCTGAGTTTGTTCTTCTAATTACTTATCCACCCACAAGGCCTTTTGGTCTCCCAAAGTTATATTACCTGCATTTTATTGGAACCACATTCCTATAAACTTTGCTTTCCATTTATGGACATTTCTTCCTTTTTCTTTTTGCTAACATATGGTTTTATGGCATTGAATCATCTCATTATTAACCATCAGAAAAAAATCGTGTAATTATCTTTGGAAGTCTCTCAAATATGTCATGTTTCTACATTTGTAGGCGCTTGATTCTTGCTACTGGAACTGAAGGCATGGAAGGATTTCGCCAGAGATGGAGCTTGCATGGTCGCCTCACAGATACCAAGTAATGCTGTTTTTCCCCTTTTGACGAGCAGATACCTTGTAATATTTATAATACATCCTTATGTTTTCATGGAGATGCATGAGACATGTTTTATTAGCTCTTTATACTTCTGGGTTTCTCACTCCCAACCATTTTTGTGAGACTTCAGTTCTCTGTTTTCTTTTTCTTTTCTTTTTTCCCTAAAAAAGGGTATTAAAGAATAAGGTATGAAAATCTCTGGTTAAAAAGGTGATGGTAACACCACCAAAAATGAGACAAGGAGAATTGCTTAGAATGGGTTATCCGTGGGAAATAGAGACAAATTGTTGCATCAATGAGAGAGGGTGAAGTGATAAAAGGAAACCTAAAAATAAATTGTTGCATCAATGAGAGAGGGTGAAGAGATAAAAGGAAACCTAAAATAACATGATGGAACTAGATAAATGGGAAGTTGACTAATATGTGACTGTAGATGGGATAGAGAAGACACAAGTAGCCCGCCTAAATTAGTTCGTAAAGGATTCACGGTGAAAGCCAAGTTCAATTAGTTAGGCTTAACTGGTTAAGGCTTGTTTGTTTGGAGTTGACTACTATAGGTCAGGAGACAGAATTTTCTTTAGACGTGAGAAATGGTGAACTACAATGAAAAGTAATAAAAGGAAACCTAAAAATAAATTGTTGCATCAATGAGAGAGGGTGAAGAGATAAAAGGAAACCTAAAATAACATGATGGAACTAGATAAATGGGAAGTTGACTAATATGTGACTGTAGATGGGATAGAGAAGACACAAGTAGCCCGCCTAAATTAGTTCGTAAAGGATTCACGGTGAAAGCCAAGTTCAATTAGTTAGGCTTAACTGGTTAAGGCTTGTTTGTTTGGAGTTGACTACTATAGGTCAGGAGACAGAATTTTCTTTAGACGTGAGAAATGGTGAACTACAATGAAAAGTAATAAAAGGAAACCTAAAAATAAATTGTTGCATCAATGAGAGAGGGTGAAGAGATAAAAGGAAACCTAAAATAACATGATGGAACTAGATAAATGGGAAGTTGACTAATATGTGACTGTAGATGGGATAGAGAAGACACAAGTAGCCCGCCTAAATTAGTTCGTAAAGGATTCACGGTGAAAGCCAAGTTCAATTAGTTAGGCTTAACTGGTTAAGGCTTGTTTGTTTGGAGTTGACTACTATAGGTCAGGAGACAGAATTTTCTTTAGACGTGAGAAATGGTGAACTACAATGAAAAGTAGCTTTACTTTTTTTCAAGTGCTTTTTATAGTTTACCAGATAATTAAATGATCTGAACGCTACATTCAATGTTGCTATACATGCATAGCAATGGACGGTTGAAGGATTATTTAATCTGGCATTTGCTGTTGAGTTGCAAAAATAAATGTTGTTGCCTGAAGATTTCCACTATTCTTTTCTTCATGCTGTTCAATTTAATGTAAAGTCATTGCGTGGAATCCTTTAGCTGTATTGTGTTCTGTGCAGGAGAAGGCTGGAGTCCTTGAATCAGGGAATTGGGAATAGAAAAAAGGATGAGCCTGTTGGTGGGTCGACTGCCAAAAGATGGTCTTTTTGGTGAAGGTTCAAGAGGCACATCTCTGGCATTTATTATTGGACTTGCTCTTACAATGTTGATTGGTTATAATTGGGGATTTATTATGGTTATAATTAGCCATTTTTTCAAAGTCTTTTTGACCACTTTGAAAAAATCTGAGTCAGATATGTTGTGGTGCTAAGTAATGCATGCATGAATATCACAAGGAAGTTTTGTTTTATTACGACGAAAAGCGCTTGCCTTCAAAGAGCAAGATTGATATTTGAACAGAAATTTTTTTTAAGAAAATGTAAGTTAGCAAAATTCTCTCTCTTTTTTCTCAAACAAGCGAGATGCTATGGATGCCACGTCAACATTTTGTTGATGCAGCACCTTGCCGTTGGGGATTCAGATGGATAACTAATGCACGATAGTCTATTTTTTATTATTTTTTTATTATCATCCTCTCACCATTCCTTAATGTAACATTATAGTCTTACAAGTAAAATATAATAAATAGTCGACAATTATTTAATACCACATTATGAGATAATGAGAGGATGATGATAAAATAGATTATGAGTAGTGTTACTCATATTTAAATGTGTCTTTAAATAGAAGGACAAAATATATGATAAATCATATGTTGGTTAGATAGAAGTGTGTGGTGTAAGGCTTTCTTATAGAATAACTCTTAATTATGGATAATAATAAAAAAAAAAAACGTAGTGCTAGGTACGAGCTATATATTTATAAGTCTTTTGTAAAAATATGGATTCTATAAAAAAAAAATGTGTTTTTTATAGTATAATCTACTTTTTTAATAAAGAATTTATACGAAATTTATATATTGGAAATTTGTATATATTATTTATCTAAACAAAATTGGCTTTTCTTAATTATTTTTATTTTGCTTTTCATTTCCTTGGACGCGTGGCATGCCATGTGTGTGGTCACACGTCACTACGTCAGCCAGTTGTTAACGCAACACTTTGTTAACAGGGGAACCATTTATTTTTACAACGAAAACCTAAGAAATTAAAAAAGAAAATCGGTTTTGAAATATTTAACAAATTCTAACCCTATATTTTACGCATTATTTAATTAAATATTTTGAAATTGAACCAACTTGTGAGAGGAATGTTAGAATATAAATTATTGGTGTTACAAAAAAAGGTGTAAGGGTCAAATCAGTAGTCTATAATTTAGCCTCGAGATTAGAATGAAAATCAAATTAAGAGATAAAACAAGTTGACTCAAACTTTTAAAAGGAAAGACACTCAGACTTCTAAAAGGAAAGAGACTCAGAAAAAGAAAATGATTCACACGACAAGTTGGACTCAATCACTCTAAGGAAATAGACCTCTATATACTGAGGAGATCTCCACAAATCTCAACAGAAGCTCTCTATATACAAAACTACACTACACATAGCGCATCTATCAGATCTCTCTCAAATGAGGCATCGTCTTCAACCTCCTAAAACCCTAGATTTTTCCATTGTATTGAGCGATATATGAGGCCATTTTACACTAATCATAATGGATTTTTCTCTCAAACAACTCGTAGACGTAGTTTTTTATGCCGAACAATGTAAATCTTTGTGTCTCTCTTTCTTTATTTTTATTTGGTCATTTATTATGATTTTTTGGATGAACGTGAAGAGTAGGGGTGTACAAAAATCGTTAAAACCGACCATAACTGCCTCAGATCGGCCGTCGAAACACGAAACCGGCGTAGAATCGGTCGGCCGGCGGTAGAATTATGTCAAAACTGTCGTCGGCCAGTTCGGTCTCAGTTTGAAGCTGGAATGGACCGCTGAACTGACCGATTATATAAATTATATTTTATATATATATATATATATTTTTGATGAAATGATGCTGTTTCACTGTTTTACAAGTATTGGTTAGAAAAAAAAAATAGAATAAAACGACGATGTTTGGTTTAATACACCAAACGGCATCGTTTCAATTTAGGTTTAATCCCTCCACCTCCCTTCTCTTCTTCTTCAGATCTTCTTCTCTTGATTCCTTCTCTCTCTCTCTCTCTCTCACATCGTACAGTCGCGATTCGCACGGCAAGGCATCTCTCTCTCATCACGATTCACATCTTTGATTCTCCATTTCTGAGTTTCGCACCATTCACAATGCCAAAGGGACACTGACGACCGACTGGGATCATGCCGAAACCGACGTCGCCGGTTTCCTCCCCCTTTACCAGTCAGTTTCGGCCGATTTTATCCATGTGTAGTGGTTACTAGTTCGGTTTCAGTTTTGGACCGAAACCGAGCCAAAACTGAAACCAAATTGAAACCATCGGTTTTCACCTGTATCGACACCTGAATCACCATCGTCAACTGGGGATAATTCTTTCGTCCGTTCCGGTCTGTTATGCGAATTTAGACATTAACAACTGGCGCCATCTGTGGGATCAACTAATCTTTTGCACCGGTATTGGGAGAAGGATATTTTCCGACTCACGAGATCTTCTCCAAAAAATATCAAATAAGTTCCTCGACCCTGCACCTATTATTTTGCAACTATTATTTTATTTCGTCAGTACTATTAGAACATATATATTTTTTGTATATGTGGAGGGACCCAGGAAAAGGGGGTGCACTGTCAACGTGCACCAAGCACTGGCTATGTCTGCAA
This sequence comes from Juglans cinerea, assembly GCA_961763995.1. Taxonomy (NCBI): domain Eukaryota; kingdom Viridiplantae; phylum Streptophyta; class Magnoliopsida; order Fagales; family Juglandaceae; genus Juglans; species Juglans cinerea. The sequence goes on from CAUIVZ010000013.1 coordinate 21,695,956, forward strand.
CGTACCCCATACACAAGCACGTAACGTGCGTCGTGCATGGCCTCATGCTCCTACACATCTCCATGCCATGCATGACGGGCACGTTGCCCGCCACCTCCGTGCGTGGTGTGGCATAGTCCCGGCCACTAGGTCGAGCACCAGGTGTTAAGTATCTGCTTCTCCACCAGCCAAGTAACCAAAATTTTGATAAAGAACTATTAAGAAAACTCAAGAACAAATCAAGAACCCTCTCAAGAACTCAAGATGAAAACTAAGAAACCATTCTCATTTCTTGGAAGAGTTTTCGAGTAATCTCCCAAACTCCAAACAATTCACACTTAACATCCAAAAGCAAAGCCTCAAAAGATACTACAAGTAGCTTTTATATCTACGGCTAATTCTCCTTACAACGCATCATTTCATTACAAGAATACATTCAATACGATGCCGTATTTAGTGAAAACCACTATTGTCCGTGCCACGCTTCCTTGCACCGTTTCATTAAAGCCCTTCCACGCATTGTTTTTTCAAAGGCCTCTTACTTCTTTTAATCCCAAAACACCCCATTCCACTTAATCTCAACACATCGTTTTGCCAATAGCACTTTATTCCGTTACATTTTTCTTATTCCCGCCTTACAACCCAGAGCCCCTTACATTCTCCCCCTATTAAAGGACTTGCCCACATGGCCTTAACATACTTCTCCCCCTTCAGAGGATCTTGCCCACGAGGTGTGGGTAAAGTTTCCTCAATTTCCATAAGCATTCCCATGAGCTATCCTCCACTAGAGCACCCACCCACCTGATCAAAACTTCTAACATTGCACGATTCCCCTTCTTCCTCATTCTCCTGTCTAAAGCCTCTTAAGGTTCTGGTTGAAGTTGTCCTTGCAAATCTGTTGGAGGTAAAGTTGGCAAGGGAGTGAAATTCTGGCCAATCTTCTTCTTTAAACAGGATACATGAAAAACTGGGTGTATCCTAGAAGAGATGGGCAAGTTTAGCTTATATGCCACTGAACCAATTTTCTGTACAATCTGAAAAGGTCCATAGAACCTAGGAGCCAACTTCATATTATGCCTCATTGCCATAGTCTTCTGTCTATATGGTTGGAGTCTTAGGAAAATCCAATCTCCCACCTGGAAGCTCCTCCCAGTTCTGTTTCTATCAGCATAAAATTTCATCATGTGTTGGGCTTTATGCATGTTGTCCTTCAACAAAGACATTAGCTCTTCTCTTGATCATAATTAACTATCAACTGCATCATTACTCATTAGTGGAGGTGCCTGGAATGTATGTTAGCAATTTAGGAGGGTCATACCTGTAAAGAGCCTCAAAAGGGGTAAGTCTTATAGAAGAATGTGTTGTGGTGTTATAACACCACTAAGCCATGGGCAACCATGAACTCCACTCCTTAGGTTTCTGACTACTATAGCTCCTCAAATAACTCTCCAAGCATTTATTCAGTACTTCTATTTGGCCATCAAATTAAGGGTGGTATGTTGAACTAAAGTCCAAAGAGACTCCCTGGAATTGAAATAGTTGCTTCCAAAAAGAACTAGTAAAAATTGGGTCTCTATCTGATACAATCGACTTAGGCAACCCATAAAGTTTAAAAACTCCAATAAAGAAAACTTGAGCCACTTTACTAGATGTATAAGGGTGAGAAAGAGGGAAAAAATGTACAAATTTGGTCAAAAAAAAACCACAAAATATCCATTAGAAAGTGGCAACCCTTCAACAAAGTCCATGGAGATGTCCAGCCATGGAGACTCAGGAATTGGCAGTGGTTGTAGCAATCCAGGTGGATGGATAGTTTCATACTTGCTAGTCTAACATACTTCACATTCTCTAACCAATCTCATAATGTCTTTGCGCATACATTCCCAATAAAAATCCCTATTTTCCTTCTATAGAGTTTTATGATAACCCACATAGTCTGCTTGTGGGTTGTGGTGAATGTAATGCAAGATCTTAGCTTGAATTGATGAAGAAGGAATGACCACCAAACTACCCTTCCTCAGCAACAAGCCTGCATAGAAAAATGCTTTGGCCCTTCTTGTCCCTGCTGCAGTTTAAAACAATTTCAAAAATTTAAAGACATAAAGAATAACTACCCTTCAATTCTTCAATCCATAAGGGGGTTGGAAAGGAGATGAGTGCAAGAGTTGTTGGCTCTTCCTCATTCCTTCTAGAAAGAGCATCAGCCACCAGATTTTCCTTCCCTCTCTTGTAATCAACTGTAAAATCATATCCAATTAGTTTGGATATCCACTTCTGCTGAGATTCAATTCCAATCTTTTGTTCTACCAAAAACTTCAAGGCCTATTGATCAGTTTTAGTCTTGAAAGGATACCCCAGCAAATAAGACCTCCATCTCTGAACTGTATAAACTAGAGCCAGCAGCTCTTTCTCATATGTTGACAGAAGTAAAGCCTTCCCTTTCAGAGCCTTGTTGTAAAAGACAATAGGCTGAACTTCTTGCATCAATACTGCCCCTAAGCCCCACTCCAAAAGCATCACATTCAATAGCAAAGTTTTGAATACCGTTTCGGTGATCGTTTCGGTTAAGGCACTAGAACGAAATATTTCAGTACCGGTACCATTTCAGAATAGTCTATATATAGATAAATTAATTATATATAAATTATATTTCAAAATAACATCAATGCAAGTCTTAAAAAGTTAAAACACATATTTATAAAACTCAATAATACTTCTAAGTTCCCAATCCAACTATTTTAAAAAAAAAAATCACTCATTTTCATCACGAAAATGGAAGTAGGGATTGGATTTTCAGTTCTCGAGAAAAGGGAATTTAAGAAAAAGTTAAAATAATAGTCTTCAGATATGAGAATTTGAGTGAAAATTACGAAAATACACTAAAAATACAAAATTTCAGCGGATGCACTGAAAATTGGCCAGTACACTAAAAACCAGCCAGTATTGACCGAAATGCACCGAAATGACCGGTATTTGACCTGGTATGAAACACATATCTCCCCCGTGCCGGTTACTAGTCCAGCACGATATTCAAAACTTTGTGCAATAGTGAATGCTTTAGTAAAATCTTGTAACCTCAAAACAGGAGGATTACTGACAACCTTCTTCAACATCTAAAAAGCTGTAGCAGCTTCTTCACCCCAATGAAAAGAATTCTTCTTCAATAGTTTTCTTCACCCCATAGCCACTTATGAATTTCCTATAGTAGCCTGTTAAACCTTAAAACCCTCTTAGAGAGTTCAAGGTTTTAGGTACAGGCCACTGCACCATAGCTGTTGTTTTAGAACAATCTATTTGCACCCTTTTTCTAGAAACGATGTGACCCAGATATTCTATCTCTTCAACACCAAACTTACATTTTGACATCTTAAAATATAAAGTATGTTGCTTCAACACCTCCAAGACAGTTCTTACATGCAAAAGATGGCCAGCCACATTCTGACTATACACTAATATATCATTAAAAATAAATAAATAAACGAACACAAACTTTCTCAAAAAGGGTTTAAAAATGTCATTCATCAATTCGTTGGAAAGTTGCAGGGGCGTTTGTGAGTCCAAATGACATAACCAAGAACTCATAATGGCTTTCATAAGTTCTAAAGGCTGTTTTTTAGATATCTTCTTTTCTAACACGAATCTGATGGTAACCAGCCCTCAAGTCCAACTTGGAAAACACCCTAACTCCAAAAAGCTCATCAAACAACTCATTAATGATAGGTATTAGAAACTTGTCTTTGATAATTTCTTGATTAAGTGCACAATAGTCTATGCACATACACCAAGTCCCATCAGCTTTCTTCACCAGTAAAACAGGTGAAGAAAATGGACTTTGGCTGGGTCTCACTACCCCAGACTACAACAAATCATGGACTATGTGGCGCCCCCAATTCCCCTTATATAAATACACGTGGATCGAGACACCAAGATGGTGACAACACGGTCACACATACCAACGAAGTACCAGTGTGTGTACACGCAACAGTGTACAAATAAAAACAACGCAGCAGATTAGTCAACTAAGTACCAGAATTTACATACAAACTAAACATCAGTAGAGGTTTAAAAGCAGTTATACAGTCATCCCAAAATAAAGTTTAACACATGTCCCGAAAATACAAAAGGGTAAAATAAAATAACAATAACCAGTGATCCCAGATCACTCCTCGGGCGGAGCCGTCTCCTCAGGCTCGCCCTCCTCCTCCTCATCTGCATCAAAATCTGCGTTACCACAGAATGGTACCGCAGGTAAGTAAAACCCAAATAATCCTCAGGAAAGAAATGCATTTAATGCAACCAGCATGCATGCATATGATGAAATATGCATTTTTCCTCAAAACATCATTTTCTCCGAAAATGATAATTTTCCAACACACGCCAAAATCCCATTTGGCCCAAAAATAATCCGTGAAACATTTTTCCAGAAAATTATTTACACAAAATCCAACGCACACTATTTTCCCAGAAAATAGCCAATTAATCCGTTATTACCCTATGCACCATGGCCTCCCCTAGGGACCATCCGCACGTCCTGGCTTCGTAGCGATGCTCAGTTCCGCGCCAAGCGCGTTCATGGCCGAGCACCCACTACGCAACAAGCGATGCCCAGTTCTGCGCCCAGCGCGTACATGGCCAGACATCCTCTAGTCCCCGCCAGCAGAAGGACCACGGAGTCGGCACGAATCTCTCGTCCGATCCCATTGTCGCCCGGCGACAATCCAGGGGACGTTACTCAGTTTATTCCGCTCCCGAGTAACCAGAGGAGCTCCACCGAGATAATGCCCCATCTCGGCTTGGGGTCGTGATACACACGCACCCAAAAATATTCTCACATAAAATCATAACTTTCCAAATCACACATGAGCATGAATGCAATACACGAAAACCCAGTTTTCTTTACAAACATGATCATGCATGAAATAATGAGATGTACATGTACCAACACTAATCCACAACCATCAATAACCAAACCAATCAAATCCAACCAAACAACTCCAATCAACAATCCATCTGACTCCCAAACTCCTCGGACTCAGTCCGGCAAAACCAATCAACAGTTCAAGTACAGTGAAAAGCGTTAGTGCAAAAAATACATTAAATTCACAAGAATTCTTTGAAAAAATACTTACAGTGCAATATAGCAATTTCTGAAGGATCACGAAGCTGCAAGAAGTGAAAAAACAGCTACAGAACAGTGTAAAATACACTGTGGCCGTGGGTCACAGATACCCACTTTTCAACGAAGACAAACGAAGACCCAAAAATGATAGAGTAGGGCCTAGAGAGGTCGGTGAAACTAGTGGTGATGGTGGTTTACCGTGGATGACGGCGCAAAGGGTGGTTTTAGGCCAAAAATGCCGAAATCGGAGATGGGCTTGGTTGTGCTTCACCGGTGACGGATCGGAGCCGGGGTTGGGTCCATTAGGTTGCCAAGAGGTCGGGGATGAAGTGGTAGGAAGATGGTGGCCGGAGGTGGCGCGACGGCGGCGCTGGAGCGAATGGTGGCCGCGGCTTTGAAGGGCTGGTGGTGGTTAACGGCGGCGCGGATGGAGGTGGAAATGGAGGGGTGGCGTCGCCGGCGGCAAGGGAAGACGGTGGGCCGGGCGGTGTCGACCACCGCCGACTCACGGCGGCACTGGGTGGGGGAACGAAAAATGGACGGAAGAGAGGAGAGAGAGATCGCGCGCGGGAGAGAGGAAAAATAAGGAAGAAAAAGAAAAAGAAAGAAAAGAAAATGAGGAAAAGAAAAATAGGGAAAAAGAAATGAGGTTCAATCCTCATAACTTGGGTCACGAAAATGATCCAACGGAAACGATTTTAAAACCACAAGTTAAATAAAATAATTTAAACGTAATGGTAAAGTCAAATTGAAATAATTAAATCCCACAATAATTAATTTAAATATTAAAAGTAATTTAAATGCATAACAATAAATAAATATTAAGAAAGCACATAAAAATAATTTTCACCAAATAAAAATCATAGAAATAAACTCACTAAAAATCCAACCAATTTAAAATAAGAGGATAAATTTTTGAATCCATAAAAATAATTCCTTCAGTAAAAATACACTAAAATACGGGGTGTTACAGACTATCTTATCTATTTCAGATTTTTGATAATGAGGGTACCTGTATGGCTGTACTGATACAGGAGCAGTGCCCTCCTTGAGGTTGATTGGGGGTGATCAAAGGCTCTTATTGGTGGTAAGCCCACAGATTCTGCAAAGACATCTTTGTACTCACTGAGTAATTCAGTCATCACACCTTTAGGATTCTCATCATTTAACTTCTCATCCACATGCACCAACTGTAAAAACCACCATTGTTTCCTCACAAAGTCAGACTTCAACCCTATTTCCTCACAAAGTCAGACTTCAACCCTCTGCTGCCGATCAACACATCCACATTGCTAGACTTCAACCCTTGCAATCTCACCGCTTCACCACCCAGTTTGAAACTCATAGACATATATGTAAAATCCCACTGGATAGAGCCCAAAGTTTTAAGCCATTGAACCCCAAGGACTATATCACAGCCCCTAGAGTTAACACATGAAAAGGCACTAAAAACTTGGACCCTTGGATTCTAATTATTTCTTCACCTCTCCCTTGGCTCAAGATCTTATCCCCATTAGCAACCCTGACCTGCAAGCTAGAATCTCTTTCAATCTTCAGTTTAGCTTCTTAAATCACTAAAGGATCCAAGAAATTTTGTGTACTCCCCGAGTCTACCAAAATTTCCACAGCACATGTCTCAATTCTACCATGCAATCTCATAGCATTATTATTAGAACAACCTAAAATTGCATTGATAGAAACCTCTAAGCCACCAACCTCATCTTCCTGTAACTCTTCAACACTAGCCAACCCCTCACTCTCTTCTAATACATGCTACTGCAGATCATTATGCTCAACTTGAAATAAGTACACTTCTGGGATTTTTACATAAGTGGGCTAGACTCCACTTCTTATCACAATGATATCAGAGACTCTTCTCCCTTTTGTCATCCATTTGAGATGAGAAAATCTTCTCTATAGGCACATTACTCCTTTGTATCTTAGTATTGTCCTCTCCAACTTCAGAATGGCCTTTACTCGCATACACTACATTGTTCCTCCAAGACTTCCTTAAAGCCAACAAATATTCCTCCTGAATCTTAGCAAGGCTAAAGGCAGCATTCAAATTAATGGGATTGAGTATTCGAACAAGCAATCAAATCTCATCTTTTAACCCACTTATAAAGCAAGTCAGCTTATGTTTTTCAGACAATCCCTTCAATCTATTCGATAGAGCCTCAAATTGTGCCTTATAAATAGCCACAGATGACAATTGCTTTAAACGTGTCAAAGCCTCTATAGGATCATAATAGGTCGTAAGGCCAAATCTGACTTGAAAGGCCTTCACAAAGGAATCCCAACTTGTAAAGATGCCACAATCAAAAGCATCTTGATACCACACAAAGGCCTCACCCTCCATGTGATATGAGGTCATCAAGAGCCTCTGATTCATCGATATCTAATGAAAGTCAAAGTACTGGGTGGCTTTGAAAATCCACCCAGCAGGATTAGACCCATCAAAATGTGGAAAGTCTAATCTAATTCCCCTTGGCAACCTCTCTTCATGATACAAACTCCTCCCATAAAACCCTTCCTCATGATTCTCTTCTCTACCCCAACCAGAACCACTAGGAAGAGAATTAACTTGTTAATGTTCTACTAAAGTTCGAAAACTATCGGTAAGTTGGTCTAACCTGCCCGTAATGCCATTGATAGCATGATAACCCATCACGCTGCCAAAGATCCATGATAACCAAGTGTTCGTGTGCTGGCAAGTCACCACCCGAGATGCCAAAGATTTCTGTCACTAGCAAGGAGGTCACAACCCACAAGGTGCTGCTCGTCGACCATCCCTCGCCGTTCTCACCAGTGCACACCACGAGAAGCTTGCTCGACTGTAGCTTGCCATGAAGGTCTAATCGCCAACATATTCTATCGCCGATGTGGCAGCTCTCGCCATTCCTCGCCACCATCGACGCTCCTCGCCTCCATCATTGTTCGTGAGTCATACAATTTGCAAGTTTGCAATAGATGATGAGGCGCAACCACAGCGTCTCCACCACACCACCTCGCTTAGCCACGTTCAAGGACAAACCGCCATGATTGCACCGTCATGAAGCTGCCACCACAAGGCCACAGCCCTTGGCACGGTGCCAAAGTGATCCACGACAATCCCCTATTTTATGATACCAAAAGCAGAACACTCCACTGCGATAGAGTGTTCCTCGCCAGTTGCTCACCACATGAAGTGTTCCTCGCCAATTGCTAACTACGCAGAGTGTCCCCTAGCCATACATAGTATTTTCCGCGCCATACACATGAATTTTGTTCGGCGATACAGCTCGATAAAAAAAATCGAGAGAGAGAAGAAGGAGAACAAGTCGAGCTACTTGGCTCGGAGTTGAACTCGCCTTGCTTCCAAGAGATCAGTGAACGAATAAAAATATCTAGAGACAAAATAATTTTCATTATTACAAGAGCACTCAAGGATGAACAATTTTTCCATGCAAAAATTATTCAACAGTAAACAATCTCAGTCAGAGAGGAATTGAAAGTAGAAACTAAATTACTCTAGTTTATCTCTTTCAAACTTCCTATTTTATTTTTACTAAAAAATTTGGTTGTCAGAGATTTTCCCAACAAGGTTCCTCAAGGGTCCACAAGAAACCTAGTGGCTATAAGCCCCGAGAATACACTTCGATGGGAATCACCTGCGTGGCACGAAACACTGGCTGCAAAGCCCTTCTCAAGCATCGCTCATGCATATTAATTTCTTATCATTAGAATAGACTGTTCAGTATCGCAGGCATCCCCTGTCCTCAATGCTACCAAAGCATGGTTGCCTATGGGCATCGCTCGTGTGTCACCTGCCTTCCCCACACTCAAGTGAGATGGCTCAGGTTTGCAAACCTCAAACTTATAATTTAGATTATTTAATCTAACTGGTTTGCTTCTTTTTGTTGGTACAATTGAGCTCTATCTCCCACCGCAACAAAGCGGCTGAGATCAACTTTAACATCAATGCGGTCGAGGCATCCTCCCGCTACACTCACATTGTCAGAGTTATGTGGTCAATGCATCCTCTCGCTACACTAACATCGCCAGAGTTCCGCGGTCCAGGCATTCTCCCGCTACACTCTCATTGCTAGAGTTACACGGTCCAGGCATCCTCCCGCTACACTCACAACTCAAAGTTACGCAGTCGAGGCATCCTCCCGCTACACTCTCATCACCAGAGTTACGCGGTCGAGGCATCCTCCCGCTACATTCTCATCGCTAGAGTTATGCGGTTGAGACATCTGCTCGCTACACTTACATCCACAGAGTTACGCGGTCGAGGCATTCTTTTGCTACACTCACATCGCCAAGGTTACGTGGTCGAGGCATCCTCTCGCTACACTCACATCACCACAGTTACTCGGCGGAGGTATCCTCCCGCTATACTCTCATCACCAAAGGTACGTGGTCAAGGCATCCTCCTTCAACACTCATATCGCCACAGTTACGCGGCGGAGGTATCCTCCCGCTACACTCTCATCGCCAACGTTACGTTATCGAGGCATCCTCCCGCTACACTCACATCACTAGAGTTATGCGGTCCTCCCGCTACACTCTCATCGCTAGAGTTACGCAGTCGAGGCATCCTCCCGCTACACTCTCATCGCCAGAGTTACGCGGTCGAGGCATCCACCCGCTACACTCACATCTCCAGAGTTACGCAGTCGAGGCATCATCCCGCTACACTCACATCACTAGAGTTATGCGGTCCTCCCGCTACACTCTCATCGCTAGAGTTACGCGGTCGAGGCATCCTCCCGCTACACTCTCATCGCCAGAGTTACGCGGTCGAGGCATCCACCCGCTACACTCACATCTCCAGAGTTACGCAGTCGAAGCATCCTCTCGCTACACTCTCATCACCTGAGTTACGCAGTCGAGGCATCCTCCCGACTCTCATCCACTGAGTTACGCGGTCGAGACATCCCCCCCGCTACACTCACATCCCCAGAGTTACGTGGTCGAGGTATACTCCCGCTACACTTACATCGCCAGAGTTACGCGGTCGAGACATCCTCCCGCTACACTCACATTGCTAGAGTTATGCAGTGGAGGCATCCTCCTGCTACACGCAGATAGCCACAGCTATGCGGTGTCATCCTCTCACTACACTGAGATCGCCACAATTACATGGCGGAGACATCCACCCACTACACTCTTATCGCCAAAGTTACACAGTCGAGGTATCCTCCCGCTACACTCTCATCGCCAAAGTTATGTGGTCGACGCATCGTCCCGTTACACTCACATCGCTAGAGTTACGCAGTCGAGGCATCCTCCCGCTACACTCTCATCGCTAAAGTTACGCGGTCGAGGCATCATCTTGCTACACCCACATTGCCAAAGATATGCGGTCGAGGCATCCTCCTGCTACACCCACATCGCCACAGTTATGCGGTCAAGGCGTCCTCCCGCTACACTCACATCGCCAGAGTTACGCGGTCGAGACATCCACCCACTAAACTCACATCTCCAGAGTTACGTAGTCGAAGCATCCTTTCGCTACACTCTCATCGCCTGAGTTACGCGGTCGAGGCATCCTCCCGACTCTCATCCCCTGAGTTACGCGGTCGAGACATCCCCCGCTACACTCACATCCCCAGAGTTACGTGGTCGAGGCATACTCCCGCTATACTCACATCGCCAGAGTTACGCGGTCTAGACATCCTCCCTCTACACTCACATTGCTAAAGTTACGCAGTGGAGGCATCCTCCTGCTACACGCAGATCGCCACAGCTATGTGGTGGCATTCTCTCACTACACTGAGATCGCCACAATTACATGGCAGAGGCATCCACCCACTACACTCTCATCGCCAAAGTTATACAGTCAAGGTATCCTCCCGCTACACTCTCATCGCCAAAGTTATGCGGTCGACGCATCGTCCCGCTACACTCACATTGCTAGAGTTACGCGGTCGAGACATCCTCTTGCTACACCCACATTGCCAAAGATATGTGGTCTAGGCATCCTCCTGCTACACCCACATCTCCACAGTTATGCGGTCAAGGCATCCTCCCGCTACACTCACATCGCTTGAGTTACGTGCTCGAGGCATCCTCCCTCTACACTCACATCGCCATAGTTATGTGCTCGAGGCATCATCCCGCTACACTCACATCGCCACAGTTACGTGGCAGAGGCATACTCCCGCTACATTCTCATCGCTAGAGTTACACGATCGAGGCATCCTCCTGCTACACTCACATTGCTAGAGTTATGTAGTGGAGGCATCCTCCCGCTACACTCACATCGCTGGAGTTACGCAATCAAGGCATCCTCCTCTACACTCACATCGCTAGAGTTACGTGATAGAGGCATACTACCACTACACTCACATCGCCAAAGTTACACAATAGAGGCATACTACCGCTACACTCATATCGCCAGAGTTACGTAGCCGAGGTATACTCCCGTTACACTCATATCGCCAGAGTCACGTGGTCAAGGCATCCTCTCGCTACACCCACATTGCCAAAGATACGCGGTTGAGACATCCTCCCGCTACACCTACATCGTCACAGTTATGCGGTTGAGGCATCCTTCCGCTACACTCTCATCACCATAGTTATGCGGTCGAGGCATCCTCCAGCTACACTCTCATTACCACAGTTTCGCAGTGAAGGCATCCTCCCTCTACATTCACATCGCCAGAGTTATGCTCTCGAGGCATCATCCCTCTACACTCTCATCGCTAGAGTTACACGGTCGAGGTATCCTCCCTCTACACTCAGATCGCCAGAGTTACGCGGTTGAGGCATCCTCCCACTACAGTCTCATTGTTAGAGTTACGTGGTCGAGACATCATCCCGCCACGCTCTCATCGCCAGAGTTACAAGGTCGAGGCATCCTCTCACTACCCTCACATTGCCAGAGTTATGCGGTCAAGGCATTCTCTCACTATGCTCTCATCGCTAGAGTTACACAGCCAAGGCATCCTCCCGCTACCCTCTCATCTCCAGAGTTACGAGGTCAAGGCATCCTCCCGTTGCACTCTCATTGCCAGAGTTACGCGGTCGAGGCATGCTCCGGCTACATTCACATTGCCAGAGTTACGCGATCAAGGCATCCTCCCGCTGCACTCACATCGCCATAGTTAAGCAGCCGAGACTTCCTCCTACTACACTCACATCGACAGAGTTACTCGGTCGAGGCATCCTCCTGCTCCACTCTCATCGCCAGAATTATGTGGTCGAGGCATCCTCCCGCTACACTCAAATTGTGAGAGTTGCGGTGTCGAGGCATCCTGCCTCTACACTCATCGCCAGAGTTACGCAGTCGAGGGATCCTCTCGCTACACTCACATCACTAGAGTTGCACGGTCTACTACACTCACCATTAGCGCAGTCGAGGCTTCCTCCCGCAAAGTACAAGCTGAGTGTGTCTCCACTTGCTACAACAGTTGCCAGCGGGTTACCTTCGGGAACAAACCTCTGAGCTCTACAACCACCTTGCCCTGGTTTCCTTTGGGAACAAGTTGACGAGCTCAGCAACCGCCTAAGATGGATCCAGGGGGTCGACGAGCACCCTAACCACTTAAACCTGGGTTACTACAAATAAACTCTTACATCTACATCAAAACGAAAAAACACGAACAGAAAATCGCAGCATAAGGCTAAACCCACTAATGCCACCGAAAACCAAAAACAATCACCGAGCACAAAAATATGCGCACTTCACTATCATTTTCATACAATCATCATTACACTCAGTTATCACGCAAATATTCTTACAAACAAGCTTCAATGTAGTCCATCCTCGAAGGACCTTATTACAAAGTTCACAAATTCTTCTTGAGAATCGCTCATGGAGATCACATTTGCATTGCATAACATTGACAAACTATGGACCAACTCCCATAATTTCTTTTTCTGCAGTTTCTTACAGGTTACCTCCATCACGATTGACTTGAAGATTCTCAAGGCCTTCTTGATAAACAAGTCAACCTTAAGAATCGCGAACATCTATAGGGGTCAAATTAGCAGCCTATAATTTAGCCTCGAGATAAGGTCGAAAATCAAGTTAAGAGATAAATCCTAGAAGAGATAAGACAAGTTGATTCAGACTCCTAAAAGGAAAGACATTCGGACTCCTAAAAGGATAGAAACTCAGAAAAGGAAAATGCTTCATAAGGTAAGTTGGACTCAATCACTCTAAGGAAATAGACCACTATATAATGAGAAGATCCCCCAAATCTCAACGAAGCTCCTTCCGTACAAAACCCCACTACACATAGCGCATCCACCAGATCTCTCTCAAGGGAGGCATCGTCTTCAACTTCCTGAAACCCCAGATTTCTCCACTGTATTGAGCGATATGTGAGGTCATAAGGGATTATAAAATACCAATCATAGTGAATTTTGCCCCCAAACGACTCGTGGACTTAGGCTTTTATGCCGAACAAAGTAAACCTTTGTGTCTCTCTTTATTTATTTTTATTTGGTCATTTATTATTATTTTATGGATGAATGTGAAGAGTCTCGTATCGATGCCAGAATCACCATCGTAGGCCAGAAATAATTATTTCCTCCGTTCCGATTTGTTATGCCAATTTAGCATTAACAAGGGGAATGATCTCCTTGAGTTAATTGTTAATTTGACTTTTCTTTTTGGCTCGATCCATTTTTTTTCTTTTTCTTATTTAAAAAACAATATAGCTGCAATGTTGGAGCTTCAATGTGATTGAGTAGAATTTAGGTATTTTTCATCTATATCATGATGATTTGATTCAATTGTATAATCTATTTTATAGTAATTATTAGATACTTTCAGAGTATAGATATATAGTATTTATATCTTATTATAGGATGTCATGTCAATTAAAATTAATACTTCCACTAGAAATTTTAAGTGCATAGCATATTATGATAGGATAAGAGTATTACGTCATTCGTACTCCAGAAGTACCTAATAACTTTTCTCTATTTTGAGTGTATGCAGTGAAAAAATAATAATAATCAACTGTAAATTCTAGCGTGAACAATGTAAAAAGAGAAAATCTTAAAATCAGATGAGTGAAAAATTGAATTTTACACCCTCCAATAGGAGGGGGACACGTCAGCGGTCTTATGTATTTACCGTAGATCTAGAGACTCGAATAAAACTCACTTTCACTTTCCCTCGGTGAGAGGTTGAGAACCCATTGGTCACAAATTCTGTCTCTCTCTCTCTCTCTCTCTCTCTCTCTCTCTCTCTCTCTCTCTCTCTCTCTCTCTCTCTCTCTCTCTCTCTCTTACCAAGCTCTCTCTCTCCTCAACCCCGTTTCTCCCTCAGTCTCTCTCTTTGCCTGAAAACCTTCTGGTCAAACTATCGATCGAGTCCCACATCACATACCATGCAATAATGTTAAGGACCAAAAATTGCAACAGAGAAGGTTAACCTCTCTAATGAATAACAACATAGATTTGAAAATGATCTTACATTTGCATCAAAAAATGAGAAGCAATGGGGAGACAAGTAAAAATTCCCAAAGCTTAAATAAATTAGCTTGCTAAAAAACAAAATAATAAAAAGTGAATGGGAAAGAGAAACTTCTATACTATTCATGTAGATTTTAATTTTTCCTTGGACAAAGCCCTCTATAAAAAAATTTCTTGGTTATCACATAACCCTTCCTCAACTACAAATTAGTGCAAACAACTGGTTTCTTAATACTAACAGCTTAGAAGCTCTTCACCATTTTTTGTTGTTGATTATGATCATTTTCAATTGAAAAGGAAAAACAAAACAAAATCTCTTTAAGAACCACTAATAAGAGGGGGAGAGAGAGAGAGAGAGAGAGAGAGAGAGAGAGACGGGCTGGCTTGGCCTGTGATTTTGAGGAGAGAGAGAGCTTGAGAGCAATGACATTTTTTTGAAACATGGGAATTTCATTTCATGAATTAGACATCAGTACAAGGTTTATCTGCCATTACAACAGACATGCACTCAGGGAGGCCCTCCTCTAACAAAACTCTTTCACTCATAGATCTTAGAGCTACTTTTGCAGCTTCATGAGCTGCCTAATTACAACATCTAAAAGCAAAAGAAAGTTGCCATGACGGGAACATACTCAACAACTGTTTTGTATCCTCAGTAACTTGCCCCATCCAAGAGTTGTCCTCTGCACTTGACTTGACAGCATCTATTACAGCTTTTGCATCCCCTTCGAATTCTACCAAATTGAACCACAAATCTTGACACAGTTCCATAGCTCTCAAGAGAGCAAAGCTTTCAGCCAAGAAGACTGAACTTATATTTTCTTTTGAGGCAACCAAAGTAGCCTGCAGTTCACCTTTACTATCTCTAATAACAACTCCCAAGCCCATACTTTCCTCTTTCTTATCGAAAGCAGCATCAAAGTTAGCTTTGAAAAAAGGCCATGTTGGTGGTTTCCATTTCAAGACCTCGGTCGCTATCTGGTTTCTCTCAACAGTACTTGAGACCTTGTCGTGCACCTGTCTATAGGCACTCAAATCAGACTTGGCTAGTTCTAGAATCATTGTGGGGCTTTTAAACTGGTTTTTAAAAACAGTTGCATTCCTTCTAGTCCAAAGCTGATGGAAAATAACTGAAATAAACTCTAAATCCTCCTTATCTAGCCTCAAATACAAAACAGAACATAAGGACTGAAAATCACCAAAGTTACTCTGCCATTTCTTCACTGGACTGCCCTCTCCACCCATTACATCAGCTGCTACAGGACATGTCCAGAGTACATGAACCACAGACTCTTCCTCTCTTTTGCAGATTGGGCATAAACAGTTGTCAACAATATGCTTCTTTTGGAGATTGTCTTTTGTTGGTAGGATATTATTCAAAACTTTCCAAATCAGCTGTTTTGTTTTCCCAGGGACTTCCAAAAGCCATACCTTCTTCCATTGTTCCTCATTATCAACATAGTTTGAGGGCTCACCATGCTTCTGTTTACTCTACCTTATATCCTCATAATATGCACTTTTTACATTAAAGTACCCCTTTCTTGACCTTGCCCAGATTAATTTGTCATTTTTGCCCCAGATACTGATTGGAATAGCACAAATGATCTTTGCTTCTTCCTTGTTGAAAATCTCTTCCACCAAATCACGCCTCCAACACCTTTTCCCTGCATCCATTAGAGCCTCCACTTTCCCATTAGGATCTGAATTGTTTATGGGAGACTGTATCTGGTAGGTTGTTGGCTTAGGAAGCCACTTATCCTTCCAAATCCTAATGCTCTTCCCATTTCCAACCCTCCACACGGCCCCACCCCTTACCACATCTAAACTGTTCCATAAACTCCTCCATATGAAATAAGGGCAGGATCCCAACTTTGCTTCCAACACACCACACTCTTGAAAATACTTCTCCTTAAAAACGCAAGCAACTAGGGAAGAAGGTTCTTTTAATAATTTACATCCTTGTTTGCAAGAAGTGCTCTGTTAAAACTATTGAGATCTCTGAAACCCAAGCCACCTTGACCCTTGACCATACCAAGTTTCTTCCAGCTTTTCCAGTGAATCCCTCCCTCCAACTTCTTATGGCTCCACCAAAATTTAGAAAGCATACCTTCAAACTCATGGATTAGACTACCAGGAAGTTTAAAGACACTCATTGTAAAAGTTAGAATGGCCTGCAGTACACTTTTTATCAATATTTCTTTTCCAGCCGAAGAAAGAAAAACCAGTTTTCCAACTATTGATTCTCTTCCATATTCTCTCCTTTATAAAGCAAAAGGAGTTCTATTTTGACCTACCAATAAAGGATGGCAACCCTAGGTACTTGTTATAGTTGTTACAAACCACCCCTTCAGCCTGCTGAATAATAAATTGCTTTGTTTCAGCCCTTTGTATTGGAACTGAACATCATACTAGTTTTCTGCTTATTTAAAGTCTGGCCGAGGCTTTCTCATATTGAAGCAAAAGGTTATTAACAACAAACCACTCCTCAAAGCTTGCTTTACAGAAAATGATACAATAGTCAGCAAAGAGTAAGTGACTAATTCTTATCCCTCCCCTCGACACTGTCACCCCCTTTAAAGCCCCAGTCGATTCAGCTTTATGTAATAGGGAGGTAAGACCCTCAGCACAGATAAGGAACAGATATGGAGACAAGGGGTCCCCTTGTCTCAAGCCTCTAGTGGGTGATATGGTCTCCCCTGGTGCTCCATTAGTTAGAACTGAATAGGTTATTGATCTTACACACTCCATCACCAGACAAATCCATTTCTATCCAAAACCCACTTTTATCATCATTGCCTCCAAATAGTTCCATTCTACCCTGTCATATGCCTTAGACATGTCTAACTTTACTGTCATACTCCCCTCCCTTCCCTTCTGTCTAGCTTTCATGGTATGCAGTAGCTCATAGGCAACCATTATGTTATCAGAAATTAACCATACTCCCCTCCCTTCCCATTTGCTCCGCTACATTTGTGTCTATTGTAACAATATTATAAAGGTCACGTGGTTGTCTTATCGACGGGTGAAAATCTCAATTTTACACCACTTCTAGCCCAAAGAGACCCTTGTATAAAAAAATATAGAAAATGAGTAATTTATAATTCTTTTTATAACTGTATTGCATTTTTTAATTAAATAAAAAAGTTATAAAAGTAAAAAAAAAAAAAATTAGTGGAAAGAAATATTTGCATTAGTTGATTGGGCGTGAAAGAATTGCAATTGCATTTTTGCTTCGTATTGTTAGCATAGGGTTGGAAGACTATCAGTCCTGATCGGAAAAATCGACCGGACCGAATTGATAGTCTTATTGGTCGATTTTGGGATGTTGTTTTTTTTTTACCGAACCGGACAAAGACCAACCAAATGTGTGTATATATATATATAATATTATTTTATATAATAGTTGTAAAAGTTAATTATATAATTTTCATCCATGGGATTACCATTGACCATAAATATAATAAAGTTATTTAATATTCATTAACCATGTATAAAATGTTAAAGAGATTACTCAATTTTAATTTTACTAATTTAATTAATTTTTTGTATTAATCTTTCTGACAAAAAAAAAAAGGAGAAAAATGTTCATGGACTGATAGTTAACGGTCCGATCCGACAAAAATGATAGATCGAAATTTTCGGTCCGTGACTCCCCGGACCTGACCGATTACACCCTTAATTACTCAGGTGAATAATATATTTTGTTTTGAATCACGTCACAAGTATTGATGCATCAGACTGATAGCACATTTTATCATTTTTTTAAATATTATAAAAAAGATACAAAATACTGCATCGGTAAGATGTAGCGGTTCCATCGGCATTTTCCTTTTATTTTTGTTATGAATCGCTTTTAACTAATTTAGAGAAAAACTTACAACCGGTCCATCTATGCTTCTCCATGTAACAGCCCTCAAATGAGAAAATACCACGTATGGATCCCATTTTATCAACACTGTAACCGCACCACAGACTAATCTTCACGGGAATAAAATTGGATCCCACTAGAAATCCTTCTCCCCCCCCCCCCCTATCCAGGAGAAATCCTTGCATCGCGGACCCTCCTCCCTCCCTCCCTCGCAACCACCTCGCACCGGCGTCAAGCCCTCCCCCACCCACTCTCGTGCCGAACCCCTCACCCTCGAGGCAAACCCCCCCTCACCCGCGGCCCTCCTTCCCCCACCTCTTGCAACCAAGCCCTCCCCTCGCCATTGGCGTTGTCCGATTCCTACCCTCACACCGGCATTGACCCTCCCCCTCTCTCGACGACAACCCACAATCTGTCATAGTTAAGGCACCCTTGAGCTAGAGCCTTACCTAACCTCTCAGCCGGGACGCGATTGGACTCTTCACCCTCTTAGCCAACGACCGACCACCAATCATGAAGGTCAATGGTAATGTTATTTCTTATGAATTGAATTTGTAATAATGGATTTTTTTATGCTATGGTTTTTTGTTCAAAACAAATGGTGATCTGAATTGGATTTATGATTATTTGATGCATATTTAGGTCTGTGATCTGAGTTGGTTTGTGTAAAAATCCAACTCCATAGAAGCCAAAGCACTGGTTTTTTGTTGAAAGCAAATGATTATTTAAAATGGGATGATCTGAAATGGGTCTGTGATTACCATGATGCATGTTTGGGTACGACGGCGATGGACACTACTAAGGGGATGGTGGTGATGGACATTGCTGAGACAAATGCACTACTGTGGACAACGGTGAAACTTGACTACTGTGAACGATGATGAAACTTCAGACTGTGGACTCAGAGGGAACAATGTGAATATTGGGCGACGGACGATGAACAAAGACAATGAAATTTTGGAATCATCGAGTGCTTTAGTTTTATATTTTTTTAGTGTATACTTACTGACGTGGCGCCCTAGAGGCTGTTAAACGCCCCAAACCAGTCCGCTGTTCCAAAGAGGAAATGACTAATTTATATAAATATATATATATATATTTAATTTCATCTCAATTTATTTAATATCTTCTACTTATTTTGAGATCCTACCGTTGGCTTATCTTTTCAGTTCCACAGCATTCATATCTTTCAGCTTCTCCACTTCATTACAGTCCGTTAGTCTTCACGCCGAGCACCACCAACGCCTTGCCACCGGTAATTTCTCTCTCTCAGATCTAACTTGTCTCCATGTTTCATTCTGAGTCATTGTCTCTATCGAACGTTTCATTCCGTTGATTTTTGCTATATTTCTGTTTGATGATATTTGCCATTTGGGAGTTGCTATTTTTCTTTGGGGCCGATTGCATGCACAAAAATGGGAAGAAAAACCTGCCCGCTCTGGGCGGCTGGGGGCGGTTTCGATTGCTGGATTAGGGCTGATTACGTCGACCTTTTCTGACAGCGTACTGCACCGTTCAGTTACTTCACAACCATGCTTTTCAAACCCTTACTGGTAGCAACAGTTGTCCACTTTTTACCATTTTTTCCAACATAATTAGAACACTGCTGAAACTTATCTAATTTAAAACTACCCAAGTAGCTTTAGATGCTCCTTAAATGCCCTTGATTTAGCTCAAGCATGGCCTGCTCATATATTATTTGAGCTCAATTTGAGTTCAAACATGCCCCAGCATATCCAAGCCGAACTTGAAAATCCTGAATACTTGGCTCGGATGGTTTTCACCTCTAGGCACAAATTATTCTATAATCTATACAGACATTTGACATCGTAGAATGACACTGTCTTAGCACTATAGAACACATAAAACAATAACAGATTTCTACCAAAGCAAGATTAAACCCAGGCTTATTTCAGACAACAATCGCAAGATCAGAGATACAAACCGAGTTCAAGGAAGTAAGAGAGAGCTAGATTGTATTCGAGAAATGGAATTCGCTATGTGCTCTGCTATGGGTATGAAATACAGAAGCATCTCCCCAAAAAATCTCACCAGGCATTATGGACACAAATTCTCTCCTACTGCTCCCAGAAATGGAATGGTTGTAGCAGCAAGCTGGCCCTCCTCCTCCTCCTCCTCCTTCGGTCTGACTACCAATGGGCATGCCTATGAGGTGAGCAGCGGCAGCTCCCAAATTACTTCCAATAATGGTAGGTTTTATAGGAGGCAAGATTCCTGTTTGGTGATTGCTCCACCCAGTGGTACAAAGCCACGTGCAATTATCAAGTTCTTGGGCGGTGCATTCATTGGAGCTGTTCCTGAAGTCACATACAGCTACCTAATCGAGCAATTGGCACAGGAAGGGTTTCTCATCATTTCGGTACCTTACAATGTAACTTTCGACCACGCCCAGGCTGCTGCACAGGTTTACGAGAGGTTCAATGCCTGCTTGGACTCGGTGCTCACCTCTGGATTGCCTCATGCCAATTTAACACCTGCCCAACTTGCTGGCCTTCCTCTCTTTTCTGTCGGCCATAGCAATGGTGCGCTTCTCCAGGTACTTGTGGGAAGCTATTTCTCT
Source organism: Juglans cinerea (assembly GCA_961763995.1). NCBI lineage: Eukaryota > Viridiplantae > Streptophyta > Magnoliopsida > Fagales > Juglandaceae > Juglans > Juglans cinerea. The sequence continues at coordinate 21,716,920 of CAUIVZ010000013.1, forward strand.
GAGAAGGTACCAAAGGCGAATGTCATAATCTCGTACAACAACAAGCCAGCAACAGAGGCAGTGCCTTACTTTGAGCAGCTGGGTCCTTTGGTTCGTCAAATCATGCCAGTTGTTGAAGCATCTCCAGTTTATGCGATGACTAGGAGTGCCTCGGAAGATGCATGGAAGATGCTACTTGATGTAGCTGGAGCAATGATTCCTGATGGTGATCGGGAATCCTTAGTTTCACTAAACAAATTTGTTAATCAGTTGCCATCGGTACTAAACCAGGTCACTCAAGGGATATCAGAGTTCAGGCCAAATCCATCTGAGAATCGTGATCGTTGCAAAAGCTCATACAATGTCCAACATACCCTGTTGGTGAAGTTCAGCTCTGACACCATAGACGAGACAGACCTTCTGGAGGAGGCATTGAAGCCTCGTGTGGAGTTCATGGGTGGGACACTGGAAAAGGTGCAATTGAGTGGTAATCACATCACGCCATGTGCACAGGAACCAAAGTGGCAAGTGGGTTATGTGTATACTCCAGCAGACGCCATTGCTCAGGGGCTTAAAACTCTTTCCTTGAATGAGACTAGACGACTTGCTAGAACCATAAGCAACTGGTTGGGTCATTTTGAAGATTGAAGCGTCAAAGTTTCTATTACAAATGATAAAGTGTATGTTGTGTACAAAAGTTGAGTTACGTAGCAAAAACAAGTTAGTAGAACTGAGCTTGTTTCTGTGTAATGGTAGCTGGACAAAAAGTATTACTTGATAAGCATGATTGTGATGATCCATAGAGTTAGAACCCAATTGTTATATGATTTTGAATTTATCAAATGGCCATATATTAGAGTAGCACTTTTCCATCCCTTGATTGAGTGGCTATCCTTTTCTTTTTGGCATTTTGGTTTCCATATTCTTCTCAATATGCTTCTATGCATAGGGCTGTCAATGGTTAAAATTTGGATCCAAATGTGATTGAATCTGTCCTTATCAATTTGAAGCTTCCAGTGCTCAAGTTACAAACTACTGCATTTGAATTTTATTCTACTGCACTGAATAGAGATAGATCTGATTCTATTAGAATCCAGGTTCGATTGATTTTATTTCATATATAAGGTACATATAAAAGAATTGTATATATACATGTGAGGATATCAAAGGATTTTATGAGATACAATGCTTATCTGTTACCCGGCCAATGAACTAAAAATGCAATACTTACAGAGGAGTAGAATCCTCAGAATCCCATCACATAAATAAACTCCTTCGAGCAGGAGAGAGGCAAAGTCTGGTCGAATGAGAGGTGATGGTGGGCCTGACACCAGATCATCACCAACCAGAATAGTCTCCTCCATAGCAGGCTGTGAATCCACTGAAGGCCAAAAACACAATAACGAATCTTAGTTATACCAGTAGTTAAATATTAATTTTCACCTAACTATTTTGTCTGGCATTATTTTTGGTGTTGAAAGATGGCAACTTATTTTCATCAGATGTTTAGGGGTCAATCTTATTATGTGATGAAAGTTTCCTGTGCTGCCTGTGAGGGTGATGGATTTGTTGGGTTGTTGGCCAAAGATGCAAAGCTGTCATCAAGTGGCAGCAGTGTGGAAGATGATCCCGTTGTGTATCATGTGGTGTATTTGGATGGAAAGGAATGCACGTTGCTTTGATGATAAGGAACGCACAATATCCGCGTTGAAGAATTTTTTTCTCCACACTCTAATGTGTTGGTTTTCCACTATTGTATTACATGGGGATAATGTTCAGGATTTCTTGTCGTTAATTTACCGCTCTTAGAGTGTATTTAGGAGCTCTTATGTATACTTCCTGTGTACAAGGGCTATGCATATCTCATTCATATATATAATTTCTATCTTTTACTGATAAAAAAAAAAAGTTTCCTGTACCATCCATGATTGTTTTCTTATTACCCTATTACAGAGACCCAAGGATTCAATTAAATCACAAGTGGTTGAAACCTGGAAACTACCAGACACACAACACATGAACACAGAATAAGAAGAAACTCAAGAAAATATTTTTTTTATAAGTAACTCAAGAAAATATCTTCAGTTAAGTTTCTGGCGGTGTACTACTTTTCCCCACTCACACGCTCCAGTCACTTTCACTGGTATTCTGTGTGTGTGTGTGTGTGTGTGTGTGTGTGTGTGTGTCTGTGCCACATGGGGGGAGGGGAGGGGGGGTCTTAATTTACATTATGTTGATCCACAGTCAGGTTGAAAACCTGTAGAAACAGCTTCATTTCAAAGCATATAGGATTGGAATTCTATGGCTTGGTTTTCTTGAATTGTGATGCGGTACTCCAAACTGGGTTTAAGCTATGCCATTTATCTGTTAAATGAATTGCTTCAATATTAGAGACCCGACTATAGGATCGGAATTTTATGGCTTGGTTTTCTTGAATCGTGATGCAGTTCTCTAAACTGGGTTTATGCTATGCCGTTTATCTGTTAAATAAATTGCTTCAATAACTTTTTGTTTAGAAGAAAACTAAAATAGGTTATTAGAGACCCAACTATGCTGTCATGAACCCCCCCCCCCCCCCCCCCCCCCACCCCCCAAAAAAAAACAAAATTGGAAAAAAACTTTGAAATTCATTCTTGCACTTGTATTTTCTTGAGTTTCTTCTTATTCAGTGTTGTGTTTAGTGGTTTCCAGGTTTCAACTGCCCCACTTGTGCGGATGGCAATGGCAGTGACTCTACGCCCAACTATCTTCACTAATATCACCCATCTCAAATCCACCACTACCAGGGCGAAGACCGCAACTCATCGTAACTCGCAAGCAAACTCGGTGAGGTGCTTTGAGGGAACTGTGGAGGCCCAGCGAGTCACTGTCCAGAACGGGAATGATTCGCTGGATATATGCCGAGTCCTGAATGGGATGTGGCAGACTAGTGGTGGTTGGGGCCGAATTGATCGAGATGACGCTGTCAAGGCCATGCTCCGATACGCTGATGCAGGCCTCTCTACCTTCGACATGGCTGATCACTGTAAGTGGAGGATCTCTATGTATCCTGCTCATTGCTGCTCTCTCAGGCAAAAATAGTCAAAGTTCTTGCTCTCACCTTTATTTTTGTTTACATGGGAGATTTTGATTGGGCCGTATCCAACTTTCTGTGACAGATTGTTGCGTAAATAACCAGACCATATGGCCTCTCATTAGTCACTGCTTGACCAAGAATTAGGGTTTGTCTCTAACTGTTATTATGATATTGTAGATGGGCCTGCTGAAGACCTATATGGCATCTTTATCAATCGAGTTCGTCGAGAGCGCCCACCAGAGTTTGTGGATAAGGTCAGAGGGTGAGTTACTACCAGTATATTGGACACAGATATTACATGCCATCATTATTCTGTAATTATATTTATTGGAGCAACATCAATCCAGTTTACGTCGTTTGTTGCATAGAAAGAAGTTAAAGCCTTTTGATTCATTATTCTGCATGTTGTTGATATAGAAATGAAACTTTACAGTATGTTTGCCTCATTGTCTGTTCTACGATGTGATGCAGTCTTACAAAATGGGTGCCACCACCAGTTAAGATGACAAGTAGCTATGTGAGGGAGAACATCAATGTTTCTCGGAAGAGAATGGACGTGGCTTCCTTGGATATGCTTCAGTTTCATTGGTACCCACACACACCCACACACCCCACACACACATATTCCATTCCTAGCATATTTTTTTAAGTTGATTGATAGCATGGTTTTTCTAGTGATGCAATTACCCAATATCGTGTTTTGTTGTCTAGTTTGAAAATGATTCCGAACCAACCATTATTATTTATAGCTGTAAAATTACAAACGTAGACTAAGTAATAATGCTTATCTCAGCTGTGCATGACAGGGTACTAATTTTTATTGGAGTGCCCATGTTGCAAAATCTACAAGTGTTCTAAATTGATCCTACAAAAAATAAGCGTTCAGAAGTGCAGTATCTGTTAACTTCAAGCCCTATGAACCTCAACAAGATTTGATAATGACATAAATTTCCTACACAATTATAGTGAAACTAACTTATACGCAAAGGTAAATCTAGATAATGATTTTGAAAAATCCCAATAGTATCTAGTTTGGTGTAGAATGGAATACTCTGCCATGTATAAGTCACCATCACTCTATAGATTGTCATTCATTATTTGTTTTGCTTGCTACTATCCTGCCCCATACAACATAGTTTATTTGTGTTCTATGATTTGATTAACTCAAAAAAAGACAATTTATGGCTTTTTACTTGCACTCCAACGTATATGAAATAATAGACAGCGAAGAGTAAGCTAGTTTCTTTCCAGTGTTTTGTCTGATAGTAGTCTTCTGTATTTCTACTCTGAAATAGGTGGGACTATTCAAATCCTGGTTACCTCGATGCACTAAAACACCTTGCAGATCTGAAAGCAGAAGGTAGTGTCATTTCTCTCATTAATTTGCAATAAATACCTGAGATTGCATTCCTCGACTTGATCAGATTATTTCAGCAATTGGTTTACAGGTAAAATCAAGACAGTTGCTTTAACAAATTTTGATACAGAAAGATTGCAAATAATCCTTGAAAATGAAATTCCTGTTGTAAGCAATCAGGTAATACTAAATATATTGTTTCTTTTCTTAAATATGTTTTCATAATCCCTTATGTTGCATTTTATATTCTAATGCATATTAGAATATAATCTTTTTAGGTGCAACATTCAATTGTTGACATGCGTCCTCAGCAGAAAATGGCAGAGCTTTGTCAGCTTACAGGAGTCAAACTTATAACGTCTCTCTCTCTCTCTCTCTCTCTCTCTCTCTCTCACACACACACACACACACACACACACAAATGCATATGCGCACACAACAATATTATCTAGTCAATCATCCCCACCCCCCCCCCCCCCCCCCCCCGCCTGCAGTAGGTTCAAATCAAGACAATCCTATAATTTAAACATGAGTCATTTTGCCCAAAAAAAATTTCTTCTCCAGTGCATTGCACTGACATTGGCCAAAAGGACACCATTCTGACACCAAAATATAGTCCTTTCAGGGGATGTCCAACTTAGATGTTCAGATTGATGTAGGGTTTTGTTATATTGTCCCTGCTAGACAACTAAACATTCCTTCACATTTCTCTTTTTTGAATGTAATATTAATGCAGGTATGGAACAGTAATGGGTGGTCTGTTATCTGAGAAGTTTCTCGACACCAACTTAGCAATCCCTTTTGCTGGCCCTCAATTAAACACACCCTCCCTCCAGAAGTACAAAAGGGTAAGAAATCCTTTAACAGAACTATCCAGTCAGTGATTCTGAAAATTGTAAAACTCTGTTAGGTAATGCAAATTTTGTAAAATTATTTTGGGGTGAGGGGGAGTGGGTTAGTGGAATTTGAATTTTGTGCATGATGTTGATATATCCAAATCTTTGTTTAAAATTTTGCAATTTATGGCAGATGGTTGATGCCTGGGGAGGATGGAGCCTGTTCCAAGTCCTGCTTCAAACGCTTAAAAAAGTAGCATCTAAACACAAGGTTTCGATCCCAACTGTTGCAGTGAAATATATTCTAGATCAGGTAAAATCAGTTTCCACTTTTCTTTTCTTTTTTTGAATTTTTCCCCTTTCTTTGGATAGGCCACATTGAGAAGTCCCCCCATTTTTTTTATTTGTTTTCGGATATGGCAGCCCACAGTGGCAGGATCAATGATTGGCGTTAGACTTGGGCTGTCAGAACACATAAACGACTCAAATGCTATCTTTTCTTTTGATCTTGACGAGGACGATATAAACAGCATACAAGAAGTCACAAAAAAAGGGAAAGATCTCCTTCGTGTAATTGGTGACTGTGGAGATGAATATAGGCGTATATGAGACTAGACAGTGTTGACTTACATGTTCTTCTCACTTTAATTGCTTTTACTTGAGAGTATAAAAAACATACTTCGCTGATTTTTCTGTTAATGTATGTTGTAAATCTTACTTGAGTTTTTTCATTGTTCCTTCTTCTATCCAGATTTTATTTTTTGTTTGTTAAAAAAAAAAGAATAGATGTATTGTTTGGGCCCAATATTATTTATGGGCCGGAAGTATTCACATGTATTCATTCCATCCCCATCCCCGAGTGACACACCTTGACCCAAGGGTACCAAACTACATCTTCAAACCTCCACTTTTGTTTTAATATTTCTAGTTTTCCCATTGAAAAAAACTAAATAAATTATAAATCACCTCCACTTTTCTGCTCTATTACATCATACAAAAAAAAAAAGGGTTGTAGCGACAACAATCTTTAGCCAACTTCCTCACCGTTTACAATTCTACACTCCGCCATTCCAGTATTAATTTCTTTTTCTGTAACTGCCAACCTTGATCAATCATATAAAAAGAATTCTCTACAAAGGCAAAGGCAAAGGCAAACTCGAAGAGCTAACGAAGTTCTAAAATCCATGAGGTACACTCTTGGAGAAGTTGAAATTTCTGATGAATAGCAATGTTCAAGAAAATCTGCATTTTACTACGGAAGTCGTTCAAATCTTCCTTGCATCTAAATGAGCCAGCACATGCGCATTGCTCAGCTAAATGTGCAGCTTTCACCTGTTGGCACCTAAGGCACACCAGATCCTGCAAGTGGTAGATGCGTTCTCTTTGTCGTACAATTTGAAGAAGAGAGTTCTCCATGACCTCACGATCATAAGGCTGGCCACATTGTGGCACGGCACAGCGCCACTCCTGATCCACTAAACCCGAATCACGGCATAAGTCTAGGTCTCTGCAGTCATTGCAGTAGCTGTCAAGAAAAATGATCACTAATCAGCAACTTCTTCAAAGTTGGGAAGAGGTTAAATGTGATAATTGGATCCAAGGATTTAAAAGAGAGTGAAGGAAAGAATAACTTGTTTTTTAACTTCTATCAAACAAGGATCAAGCATGTATGAGCTTAAATTCAACAAGCCCCCAAATAAATCGAACATAATTCACATAATCCAACCATCCACAGTTCCTCCTGCCACGATACTTCCTCTAGTTTTGCCATATGATTCAGAGTCATACAAGTCCCTTAAAGAAATGTCTCCTCTGTCTATTAATAATGATGAACTGAACTGTTGAATTTATTCAAGGCTCCTTCAAATGTAATTTAACAAATTTCACTCTTTTCCCATAAATTGTTTTCTCCAGGAGTACTTGTACCAACAATACATTTTTAGTATCTGGAGCATATATTACTTGGATTACTGAGGCAATGCAACAATAAACATGAGAAAGAGTTGTGTACACTTCCATTAGTATAATTAGCACAAAACTTGGGAAAAAAAACACTTCTATTCTTCGTTTTTTAAGAAAAATCTAACCTGCATATGACATTTGGCAAGATGAAAGATGGGCAAGGATCATGAAACTCAGCTTCTGGAGCAAACTCCCTCACACGAATGTATTTTAATAGATTCTTTCTCATCACCTGTAGAATAGGGGCAGATTATCAAAATATCACTTCAGTGTCCAAGCAGACTCAAATAGAACATTTCAACTTGTTCCAATTGTCAGAAAGAGCTGATATTCTGAAGATGGGAAAAGTGCAGAAGATTTCAGTTGCAAATAATATATAATTTAGAAGCTGAAGTGGCAAAAATCTGAAAGTTGCATGAGAAAAGAAAACTCCAATCAGTCCAACATCACATGCATACTGATTCATAAATACAGTTTTGTCCTTGGTATATATGAGCTACTCAAAAGGGCCTATTCCTCAATCTTTCAAATTCTAGAGCTGTCTCTGTCAATTGCCAACCAGTCAGCCAGCAAAAGCCCTTACTTGTATCTGGGGTTTACTCCCCAGGATGGGTCTGAAGGGCCATACCTTAGTGAGTTCCAGGTCATTTAAAAAAATACTTTGGCGATGCATTAATTGTCCAAGAACAACCTTGCCATAGCCAGAATTCCAGATAAGATATTTTGGTCTTCAATACTGGCTATAAAAATCATATGATTTTTAAATTAAAATAAATTCAATAATTCAATATAAGAAAATCTCCAAGTAATTAAAAACCTCGAGTATAAGATTGAGCAAGTACGATATGTGTGTTTTAGTGTGTGTATACCTTCGGTCATAGACCCAAGGAAAAGCCAAAGAAATAAAATAGGCATGCATTATACTAAAAAACTATTAGGTACCACTTAAACTTTTTCTAAAGAGCAATTACTACTAGAAGTAGGATTGCCGTTGGGAGCAATAATAACAATGAAAAAGGTTGAAAATAATAGCGAACAGGTAAACCCACTAATCACTGGATAAAACATCTATTTACAAGGTTTCTCTGCAAATGCGAAGATGTTAAGCATATTGCACAAATGTTCCTCAAAATTATATTAAATTGAAATACTGTGACTGAATATGATTTTTACAATATCATGACTTGATCAGTAGAACAAGTATTACCAGAACATCGTGTTGGACATTTTCATCCAGGGCCAGAACAGCACACACATGCTTAATGAACTCCAGCGCAGCATCCCCTTTGTGGGTTTTATCAGCGAATTGTTGGAGGCCAGAAGATGTATGCTGGTCATTTTCAGTATTGTTCACTCCCTTCATATGAAGAATGGTATCACGAACAGTACCCAGAAGTTTGTCTGTGAAGTAAGAGCTGATCTGCAGAATTTTAATAATAAAAAACAATTAGTATATACACACAATGAGGAATCAAAGGGTCGTCCAACCTCTGAATATTAGCATTCCCATTTGTACCTGCTCTCTAAGATATTCGGTCATATGTGATTCAAAAGTGTCATTAGCTGCAACAGTTACGGATGGTGTGCAGGAGTTGCCATCCCGCAAAGAGGCTCTTATTGCAGCTTGCTTTTGTGCATAACTCCAAGGAATATACAAGAACTGTGAGACAACGAAAACAAAATGATCCTGCAGGAAGAATAGAATAACTACTCAGCATGGGAAGAAGATGAATCCCCCAAAAACAATTGAATGGTAGTATCACATTTAACTGATAGAACTAAAGCACAGTATAGTACTTTACTGGGAAGTTCGTCAAGGTTGCATCCCGTTGGACTGCAAAAATATTATTGAGAAACTTACCTGGATTTTCTTGGGCAAATATTCAGCAATATTCCAGCATGACACAATATCCACTTGAGAATCATCATGTATGATATCATCAGCTTTGGCCGGAATTCCACCATAGTTATACTATAAAATTTAAACAACCAAATATTAATAGGTCTATATGCATTGATGGACGATGGACATGATCAAGGTGAACAAAGAAAAAGAGAATAATCTTAATAGCCAAGGCATAACAGCTCCAAGTCACAAATATCCTAATGCTTTTTTTTTTTTTTTTGGTTGTTGTTAATCCTCTCAATTTTCACACCAAGTTGGAAGATTTTGTCAGTAAGGCATTGATGCTTAAGTTATATCAACTGAGGAAGGATGATAATATAAACAATTTATTTTACTCAGTTTTTCACTTCAGTTAAACAAAAAGACGAGACATGTCTCTATTATTAAGATGTATACTCCAGCATAAGGTTCTTAAAAGTTAAGTCTAGAAACAGATAGGACTGACCCATCCCCAAACAGATACAGATATCAGGGCATGACTGTAGCAGCTAGTATTTAGCTCAGGCTCATGCAACCTAAAGCTTAGACAATCCTAAAAAATTAATATGACAAATTTACACCAAAATTTACGGTATTCCAGATTGTAGGGTGAACTCTCAAGTGAGATCGATACGGATATAAGATATTAGAAAAACTCAAAGGTAAGGATCCGTGCAAGGTACGGTGTATTCATTGCCCATTGTCGCAGCCATTCAAGAGTATGATAGAGGTGGGATGAGGGGCTAATAGCCATACCAGAAGGTCCCGCATGTAAGGGGTGGATAACCTTAGAGGAAGAACTGCACATGGTGGCAAATTCTTTGGTAAATGCGGTTCGCTTTTGGTAAGCAAAACATTTCAGCCTTGGCGCTTCGCAATTTGTGCTAAAGTGTGCTTTTATCAAAACTGATTGTATGGAGAATTAAAACACGGGTAGGAGCAGCCCCAAGGGTTCTGGGTCTAGTTCTCCCAACTCATGAAACAATGGAGAAGAATAGAAAATCTCTAGCCTTCAGTAACAATGGTCAAGGGCATGTGGGTCAGAAAATGCCAAAAATCCTCTATTAATGCTCTATTTGTGCAGAGGAAGTAATGCTCAAAGTTGAGGAAGCCAACGCCAACCCTCTCTATGTATCTCAATGAATACTGACAAGGAGGTTATGGCCAAGGATCATAAGCGTAGAACCCAAGAACATCTCTGAGGGGAATGAGAGTGTGCAAGAAACTGAAGTGATGCATGGGGCATGTGAAGGCATGACAGTTATTGATATGAAGGGGGTAGGTTGTGAGAGTCAATCGCAAAGTGCCAAACAGAGGTATCTTTTGTTGGGGGGGTTGTAACCGGTGGTGGTTTTCCAGTGTCCAAAGATTTGATGGGCATGGGAAGTGTAATGAAGTTACAGAAAAGGTTTCTGTAACTGAATGGGAAATAAGAATGGGGGGAAGGCAGCAGCTGGCGGAGGTGGTTCCAGAAAATCTCAAAGAGCTGGCTGTGTTAAAAGTCCGCAGAAAACAAACATCCTCCTCTGCTCATTTGATTCCTATTGATGGGAATGAGCTGAATTTCTATGAGCCATTAGATGGTAAACCCCCTGAGCCCTCAAGTCGTACCTCAGCCTGGCTGTTGCAAAAGGGACAGTATCTTTGCGATGTAATGAAGATTGGTGAGATGGAAGCGGCTTTATGTGTCTAAAGGAGGCCAGATCAGATTTATCAAGAGCATCCTCTCTAACTTTCCTGCATATTTGTTGTACCTTTTTCCCCATCCCAATAGATGTCACCAAACAGTTTGAGAAAACGTCAACGAGATTTTGTTTGTGGTGGTGTAGATGGAGGGTTCAACTACCATTTAATTAATTGGCCTACTTGGTTGTGTTTAATCAAGCATTACTAGGCAAATAGTTGTCACTGTTTGCAACAGAGAGGGAGCACATGTGGCGATCGGTGGTGGAAATGTTTTTTTATAGGCAATTAAAATTTTATTGAGACAATTAAATAGGCATAGCCCAAGTATACAGGAAGGATACAAATACAGAAACCTAGTTACAAGTCAAGAACTAGAAGAAAGAAAAAAAAAAAAAAACCAAGGAAATCATGGACACTAGATCCATTGAATACAATGGCCGAAGCCCAAAAAAATAAGGTGTTAAAAGAGAAACATCTAAGTTCGTCCACCAAGTGATGTAGCCCTGCAGGAGTAGATTTTCACTTCCTAGAGATTGGCAGTTTGGGGAGGCATGTAGGAAGGAAAGTATGTATGGATAATGGTTCCGATGTGCTTGATGTATTTGAAACGAACTCAATGCTGCGATTTTAAAGACCATGAGAGATCACAACTGGAGCTAAAAATTATATGCTTAAATCTTTGTATGAATGGTCAACCATCCACAACACTACTAGATTTTCTTCTCTTATGGCTTAGCAAGAATGAAAGAAGTCTCGATTGCTGATCTATTAATCATCTCCAATGGTATTCCCCAATGGAATGTTACATTCCTCAGAGATGAACAAGATTGGGAAATTGACACTTTTTGGGCGTTCTTTAACCTTGTGTACTCCACCCGTAAGTTGGGGGGAGTTGAAGACGAGATCTTTTGGTGCCCCTCTAAGAAAGGGACATTCACAGTCTGCTCTTTCTACCAAACCATGACCACGCACAACACAAATCCATTCCCATGGAAGAGCATTTGGAAGACAAAGGCACCTCCAAAGGCAGCATTTTTTGTATGGACGGCTTCTTTGGGGAAGATTCTCACTCTAGCCAACTTGAAGAAATGTCGAATCATAGTCACAGATTGGTATTGTATGTGCAAGAAGAGCGGAGAGTCCGTTAATCATATACAACTTCATTGTGAGATTGTCATGACTTTGTGGAATGAAGTCTTTGATCAGTTGGGACTAGCTTGGATGATGCCAAGAAGGGTAAGCGACCTCCTAGCTTTTTGGAGAGGCATTCAAGGAAACTCTCAAATTGCATCAATGGAAGATGGTCCCAATATGCCTATGGTGGTGGTTTTGGAGGGAGAGGAATGAAAGAAGTTTTGAAGACAGAGCGGTCAATGGATGAGATTAGAAATTTTTTTTTTAATACTTTACTCCATTGGTCGATTGTAATTGATTTTCATGGCATGACCTTTCATGAATTTCTTGTATCACTAAACTAGCATGCTTAGGTATTGCTCTTGTATATGTCTTGTATACTTGGGCTCTTGCCTACTCTTTTGATTAATAAAAATTTGTTTACCGATAAAAAAAAACTTATAAAAATAAAAGATAATAAAAAACTCATAAAAATCCAATTCAGCACAAACTAAGTTACAAACAAGGCGAAGGTGACAAAACCTGATCCATGAAAAGCAGGGAATGCCAGAAATTCAGCGGCTCAAACTCAATCCACTCGAATAGGTCTCTGTAAACGAAGATAAAAAATAATGGGATGGAAGAAAATTGCAATAATCTACTTAAAATTGGAAACCTACCTAGCTTTCAGAGTTTTAAGCAAGCTATCACAGTAAGCCTTGGCAGCAGAGAGATCAAATTTGCCCGTGTCTATAATAATCTTTGAGAAGTTTGCAAAAACAATTTTGGCACCCAATTTGCGAAATTCTGCCAACAATAGTGCAAACACTTTCCGCATCACCTGTAGATATTAAGAAGAATCGAAAGCAGTCATAAATCATTGCACGCCTGCTTTTACATGTACAGACAGTTATAAAAAGGCCAATTATGTAGAACAGAATCTAAATCATTGTAATCATTCTTTTGATTACTTCTCTGTAAGAGGAATATGAGACATTTTGTCAAGAGAATGAAAAAGTAAAAGGAAAAAAAAAACAAACAAACAAACAAACCTAGTGAGCAACCTTATAGTCTGTACACCCTAGAACATTTTTCATGTCACAAGGAAACACCCTATGTAATCGAACAAGTATTTACCTTGTGAAGAATGCGGTGAAGAGCTGGGTCATGAAGTTTTGATTGAGGGCTGCAATATAAAAGGGAAAGAGGTAATTACTTGAACCAAAAACAAGAACCATAAAAATTAAAGTTAAGATACTGCAACCTGCAGAGCCATCGATAGAGATGTTGCAATATTGCATCAGCATATACATTTCCAAATGTGACTGCATCCGCAAGGCACCTTTGGATCAACTGTTTTAGGATACGAAATGCAGGTGCACATGCAGTATCCTCATCAAAGCCACCTTGTTCATTCAGAATATGTACTCCAGAAGTCATGTCCTGGTCATATCCTAACAAAGCACCTCCTTCCATTTCATTCACTTGGTTACTTTTTAAAAGACCATTTACAGCCAGGTGATGAATCTTTAGCTCCACAGTTATTTTTCTATATGCGCCAGGGTATGTAATAACAGGTTGATGGACCTCATCAACAAAACAGGTCTCTTCTTCATTAATGCCTCCTAGATCCGGAACACCATCATCAGATATCCAAAGTACCTGTTGTTGATCATGTAGTGCTCTTGAAAAGAAAATATCTGCTGTAAAGATGAGCCAGTCGAGTTCAAAATTCCCTACTGGTACATGGGCATATTTCGAGAGAGAAATTCTCTCATTCAACCATTGAGATGAAGCTGCACACCGTTGCATCCCTATTTTTGCAGCCACTTGTTGCCACCCAAGAACTTGATAGTGACTATCACGAGCATTGGAAGGAATGATCACACATGGGAAATCATCTAGAGCTCGTATACCTGACTTCATTGATTGAGGATTTGGGCATTCAATAACAGCAATTGTAGGCCCAGGGTGCTGATGTCTGTGCTCATTTATTGCACTTTGCAAAATCTTTTCAGCATCCTTAACATATCCAACATAGTCCAACTTGATAACGACACCATTACTTGAAGGCTGCTTTTCAACAGACACGGCTTGGCAAGCTTCACGGAATTGTTTTTCAAGAAATAATGGTGATAAATCTTTATTTTGATAAGGATTAACCACCACAACAAATATTGTTCTTGATGCAGGAAAATACCCAATGCATATAGCTCGCCTTTCTGAGATGCTGTGATACAAGTAAAAGAAAGAGATGGATTGTTCCAGATAAGAGCATTCCGTTGTAGTCTTCATGTGAAGTTCGCTTAGACTCCAGCCATCGTGAACATTTCGTTTCTTGGCTGTTTTTTCCACCTTACAGACACAACCAATCTGGAGGATAGCATTAAACTCCAATGGAACCTTCGTTTCGTATATACCCTGACAAAGGATTGCATTCTAATCAAACTAACATATGCAATTAAACCACTCAAGTAGATATTTCAAATTAGAACTCCAATTGGTAGCATACAAGTTATTCTAGCCCGACTCATAAGAAGTTCAAAATTTCAATGTACTAACCTTAGAGTTGAATCCTCTCAAAAAAATTACTTCCTTTGTCCTCAGAAAAATTTTCATTTCTTTAAAAATGCTTGAAAATTATGACATGAATATGTGGAAGCTTTAAACACCGATATAGTTTTTACCAGCATTTGGAGGAAAAATAACGATGTGTGGAAGCTTTTAAGGCTGAAATATATTTTTTATTGGCATATGTGAAAGCTCTATAAAACTATTGCAACCATAGAACTAATTATTTTACACAGAAAAAGTAAAATTTTTCAAATATAAATAAGAACCAAAGGGGAGCTATACAATGATTTAATAAAAGCCTAAGCCACCACCAAAGGTGGTGACTCAATGGTCCTTGGTTTACCCCCATGTGGTTTGGCATGTACTAGTTCCTGAGTTCAAATCCGAAAAATGGATTTGCCTTGGAGGATTAGTATTAGTCACCTAGGGATTCATTGAATGTCCCCGTAGGGTTGGGATCTGACTATAGCTCAAACCCGACTTGAGGGAGCCCTATGGCTTCTCATCGTCTAGACCTCTCCTATCTGGTTCCCAGCAAGTAGGGTGCTACCATGGTCACGCTTTGGTAGAGAGGTTGCCTCTGATTTCCCCTCCAACCCCTTCTTATTCATAAAAATAAATAAAAAGTAAAGGCCCAAGCCACAATTGGACGTATACTCCAATTCACCACCCTTCTATATTCAATCTTAAGCATTACAATCCCTTCCCTTTAAATCCCTAACGCTTTCTTTAGACCATTCCAAATTCTGAAAAAAAAAAAAAAAAAAAAAAGAAGCTCAAAAACAAAAGATAGGCGGCATAGCTCAAGTCCCACACTTCTACTAGGACTAGCTTTGATACCATCAGCAATGAACTAAGAAAAGTCAAAGTCACATTTGGGTTTATACTCCAAAAGGACTAGTTGAGGTTGCAATTGGAGCCCCTTTGAATCTTTATAAACCACAATAACATCCCCTTACTCCCTCATAGGCAATGTAGGATTCTATTCACCTTCATCATATACTCAATCTGAGATAGTTGTTTTTGATAAGTTAATCTGAGATATTACAAGCTATCATGTTTTAGTCTCACTCCACAAGCAACTCAAGAACAAAAGATGGAACACATAAAAAATGTACTCACCTTGCAAATGTGTTGGTAGGAGTATTTTTCTAAGACTCCATCCCTTTCCAAAAATGTTACAGTAAGAATACTAGTTAGCACATTCTACGGCAACTTAGGATGCATGAAAAACTGTTTCGAGTTTCGACCAAAAATTTCACCTGAGGTTTCTGAAGTCTAAGATAAAATTTAAGAATTCCTTAAAAACTAGCATTGGGGTGGAGATTTTGTATTGCATATAACCTCTCATCTCTAAAGCTTCCACAAATAAAATGTCCTAAAGTAAAATTTTAAACAAATGCATATAATGCTTCTATCAGGCCGTAATCCTATGTCATCTTAAACCAAGGTTGGTGGAACATGCCACATCCTTAGTGGCTTGTTTTGCATTGCAACTTAATCATGAAGTCAAGAGTTGTAATAAAAAGTCCTTTTTTTTTTTTTTTACTTTTGACAATAAGTTGTACCCTTTTTTTCTTTTTCTGGCCAGCTGAAAATCCGTGTAATGTGATAATATGGTTAGAGTTGCAACAGTCCCTTATATATGGAACTAATCTAGTAAGGTTGGTTTGTTATCTACAAATAATACCCCACATTACTGGAAATTCACAATAAGAAAACACTGAACTAAAAACCATAAAATAGATTTGCTAAAAATGTCATACTGATTCATAGCCATCACGACAAATGCAAGCAGAAATAACATGAAAGAAGTCCAAGAAACTTGTGACATTTACCGTAAATGATGACCAGTAATATGAACGAGGTACAAAAACAAGAATCAAATATTACTTTTTTTATCTTTTTTGTTTATGAAATGATTAATGTACTTGGTTACCGAGTGCTAACCTCAACTTCAGGGTCTGCCAGGAGGGCTGCAAGTTTTTTACTATATTTTCTAAATTGATCTTCATCGATTGTAACCTATTAAAATTCATCAAAGCAGAAGAAAATCAAAACCTCAGACCTTGAATGTGAAAAATAAAATCAGATGAAAGGACCATTATGAAAACTATAAAAGCCACAACACCAGGCATACCTCATATAAGTTATAGCTATGCCTTCCATGAGGAAGAATCTTGTTGACACGCCTTCCCAGAAACTCTTCAGTTACAGGTGCTTTTGAGTTGAGGTAAAATACTCTGGGAACAGTTATAGGAATCTTATGCATGAATCCTTCTACAACAACCCAGGCAAAAAATTGGCCATTCTCTGAACTCCGAACTAGCTGTACAACCTGAACCATAGAAAGATGAGATCAAGCTTTCACATTCAAATCATTTAGCCCAAACATTCAAAAGGAATTAAAGTCATATTACCTGCCAGTGGCAGCGTGTCAGGGCTACTTCATGCCTCCTAAAATATGAACTGACACCAGATTTTTCCAGAGTATCTTTCTGATTTATCACACCACCCAGCAGTTCAGAAACACCAGTACCATAGTGTCGAGTCTTTGAGTTGCTCAATCTGTCAAAGCCAGGGCCATTACATAATGTAGTAGATTATTAATACCATAGGGTAGAACATATCTGCTCACAATAAGGAGGCACACAAACAAATCACAGTCATCTAGACCTGCATCCAATTGGTGAGGGGAACCACATATTTGATCAATGCAAAATAAATTATCAAGCATGTGTTTGTTTTCCCATAAAATTTGGATGGTAATACTGACATACAGCCTAAGCAACATCAACCATCTTGAAGTCATTGACAATAGTTGATGGTATGGATTGATTTTAATAAATTATGGAAGTTCCTTATTTTTATTTTTTTTATGTTCATGCTTTCCACTTTTGAATTGTCACTAGTCATGATAGATTTTTCACAAAAGCAAACCACCTGACATCCTTTGAAGCTAATAAGGATGATCAACCCCTCTGAACTTTCAGATGGAGCACAAATAAGTGTGACCTTTTAGGTAAATATTTAAACCTAACTATAAATCACATCCCATTCTATAAACAATTATATGTAAAACTCTGGTTCTCAGAATGAAGGTTGTACTAGGAAAATCTCTGTATCCGTAGGATGACATTTTGTACCATATCTCAATCTGCATGGAAAACTTCCAAGCCTTCATATGTAGGTAACAAAGAACAGCATACCTTTGCCTCTTCCTTCTCTCCAGAGTATCTTTCCACTTTCTTTTCTTCAGTTCAAGCCATCGTTGGTAATCCACATTCCTGTCAATATTTTCAGAAGAGCGAGCATTTTGGTGCAATTGTGGAGACTCTTGAAGCACATTTTCACTATGACCAGTTTTGTTTTGCACAGAGTGTACTTGGCCATTTTTCTTGACCAAATGCTGTTCATCATTAACTTTATAGCTACGAACAATCGGTCTAAGTCCATTTACAGAACTGCTGCTTTTGTTTTGAAAGTCTTCCAAATCTTCGATGATTTCTTCATTCCTCACAACATTGGTGCCAACAGGATCACTGTTCTTTCTTAACAGATCATCTCTGTTCAATGAGTTGAAGATGTCAACTAATTTACGTTGTCGAAACTTGTCCTCCTTCTCACGAACCTTCTTATGCAGCCAATCGGGATGTACAACCCTAGGGACAGGATTTGCAACCTGAAGAATTCAAACAATATTACACAAGGCATGCAAAAGAGAAAGGGAGGTAAATAACCTCAACAAAGAAAAAGCAACAAAACCTTTTGCATTGCTGCCGGAATGGTGATAATTTTCTGAATTGCTGAACTAAGCCGTTGCTTGTAATAAGACCAGTCAATAATGGATCGAATGCCAACATCCGATGAGATCTTGCACCATTTTCGTACATAAAACTTCATTATTTCTGCAAATTTGAACATTTTACCCCCTTTCTTCAATAAACAAACAAACAGAAAATGAAGTTGAAGAAAACAATGGAAGAACTTTACCTGCATCAGTTTCAAATATTGCAACAGGAACAGCACGCTCACTTACAGGTGTCCCCTACTCAGCCAACATAAAAAATGTTTCCATCAACATGCCCCCCAAGATAAGCAAAAGAAAACTGAACATAACTATGCCGTTTATTAGAATAACAGTTGAGATAGCAAATAGAGATGAAACTTGCATAGCAGTAATCCATATTACTGAGGAAAAACATAAAAAAAAAAGTAATGACATCACATCATGAGTAGTACTCCATAAATTTAGGAAGTGATACGCAAAAACAAATGGCTTAATTAAAAGACACTATGAGAAAAAATGTTTCCATATGTGAACTTACAATTACTTATCAAAAAAATTGTGAACTTACAATTATAAGGCATACAAAATCTCTCTGAGAAGTTGCAGAGAAGAAGAAAGAAAAGCATTGAGAGGAAAGAGAGAAGAATCCACAATGACTATCAGGTTAAGTAGTGATGTTGGAATTTTGAAGGCGTCGTTTTCTAATTACCAAGAAGAAGACGAGGAGCTGAAATTTTCTGTCAAATGATTAGATAGTGGATGTGTTATTGAGCGAAAGACTGATTCACCTTGACGGAGTAGACCTTTTACAGGAGTGGGTTCACCAGTGTAATAGCAAAAGAGCAACTTAAATCAAGGAGAGTTCCATATAATTTTAGCTGGGGTCGAGGCATGGATGAAGTGAGTCAAAAAGGCTGATGAAATTACCAAGGCAAAGAAGCATTTTTGCGACAAATAACAATGTCTCCGATGGTGAGATTGTCAGCAAAATAAACATGATGCAATTGAACATGTCGGCTTTGCTGCCACTATTGCTTATTATTCATGAGGTCCAGAAGAGAATAAAATTGCTCTTTCTTTCCTTAAGACATTTAGAACAACTTTCCCATTGCTTCTTATCTCAGTAGTGCAAATTAGATCAGTAATCCATTTTGGGTGAAAGACAACAAAAAGAACAAAACGCCAAATCTACTATCACAACACCCTTCCGGGTCAATCAAAGAGTATATATAACTAACCACGCCTACAAAACTCATGTCAATGTAACACTGATAATATTAATGTACATAGAGCTGCAATATTGCCCATGGTAATTCACCTAAACACTGCAGGAACAAAAAAGTGACAGATAACCTTCCCTCCATTTTTCACTGCCAGTGAGGAGTGTTCAGTCATGAACTCCAAACTACAAGTATATAGACTGGCTTCAGTACAAAAAATAAATGCTTGTAGACTTAACTTGCAATGTTATGCCAACAAAATCCTGAATCCAACCAGTACTGTTGGCTACTTTAACCTGTTCCCAATGACATAAACTTATCTTTTCTTTCAGGATAAATAGCACTTTCCTTCCCATGAACTATCATCCCTTTTTCACTTACACCCAAAAACTTTTATTCAGTGCAACTTCAACCCTATGCCATAGTTTTTGGTGACATTTTACCTCTTCTGTATAAAATAATCATTAACTCAGATGAAACACATGAGAAAAGACAAGATCATTCTTAAAGGACTTGCTTTTAATTTTAAGGGCATTTTCGTCTTTTTGACACATTTCTGTCCATATTAATATTGGTTGACACTTGATAGAGGGGCCAAATAGAGACAGAAATTACTAGTGGGGGGGTCCGAGTCGCACTTAATTGAAGTTTAAGGTGTAAGAAAAAGATGGTAGATAGCTCATGAGGGAAGTATCATGTACCCTTTTATTACATACGGATCCCTATTATCAATACAGTAACCTATTTCTGATTGTTCCCTTGATTTGCCACTGAAAATTCCTAATGAATATCAGAAGATAAGAAACTGCATATGCCAAGTAAAACGTGAAAAGATCCATCATGATAAATTCAGACTTAGAATTAAGAATGTACCTTAGGTTCACACGCAACTATATACTGGCAGCGAAGTCCTTTATCTTTAACCATTGTATCACCAAGAAAATCAGAAAGGCGTTTTGCAGTAGTTACTGCACATGACTTTTGCACACCATAGTCAGCTAACGACTTGCTCATAGTGCTTGACTCTGATATGTAATCAAGTAGCTCACTGTCCACAACATCTTTTCCTTGATTCTGAGAAGAGAAATTTTTTTATCAGTATTCTGATAGAAGAAATGAATGAAAGGGCATAAAAACTGAGCAATCCTGGCTGACTTGAAGATATCCAATTGCCAATAAAATAAAAAGAGAAAAAAAAAGAGTTCCACAACAAATACCAGTGCTATACTTTAAACAAAGCAATATGCAATACTAAACCCAATTCATTAACGTACATCAAGAAGATCAAGCCAACGGTTTGCAACAGAAGCTACAGCTGAATAACACTCCTCTAAGGTGGATCCATGGAGGAACTTATCGAAGAGCTCAGCCTGCAAAAAATAGATTTTTTTTATAAGTAAAAAGAAATATATTAATCCACGTAATTAGGCATAGCCCAAGTATGCAGGGAATATACAAGAGAAAACACCTAATTCCAAGCTAAGAACTAGAAAAAGCAACATAGAAATCATGAAAACTGGTCCCATCCAATACAAAAGTCGATGCCCAAAGTAATAACTTACGGAAGAAAAAATCTCTAATCCCTCCCAACGAACAGTCTCTATCCAATGCCCAAAGCAAAAAAGAGATTATTATATGCATTGAAGAAGACAATCTGGAAAAACATATTATCAGATTCATCTAAAGCAACTGCAAAAATGAACGTAGAGTTTCTTTTCCAGTTTCCTCAGAAGGAAAAGTAGGTTCCATAAAGCAATGACATGGGTCTTTGAAAAACAAAAATATTTTTTGGTAGGTAACACAGGTCTCTCAAAATATATATATATTTTATAAGAAAAATCTATTAATATCAATAGGTATAACCAAGTACACTGGGTGTATACAAGAGAGAACACCTAGCCCTTAATAGAGAGCTCCTAATGACTAGTAAGTCCATCCAATATACACCAAGCCCGATTGGGGACAAAACGCTCCTCCCCACAGCAAAGCAAATCACTGTAACTACCCCAACCCCTTGTTTCCACAAAACTAAGACACCACCCAAAACTCCCTTAGAAGCTACAGTATACATACTACACCCGAAACTAATACTACACCCCTTCCTACAAGGACAGAGGGAGGCTTCATAATACAACAGGTCTCTCAAAATATACCACAGGCAAGAAGAAAAAAGACCAATTATATAGCAGGTAACAAGCAGGAGAGTATCCAAATAAGAGGTTACCTGGAAAACTTTGATGAGCTTCAGCTCACCTCTTCGTTTGATCTCAAAACCTTTAAGCTCAGCAAGGGTTCCATCATCATTAAAAACAGCATATCGCTTCTTAATAAGGATTCCTTCTTCCTTAGAAGCAGGAAGAATCATTGCCTACATGAAGATTAGTGATAAGGGTAATGCAAAGACAATGAAGAACAAATAAGTTGTTCAAATCCAATCATAACTATCAACATTACCTTGTATGGACCATCCACTTCAAATTCAATTGAGCATTCACTATGAGTTATATACGTTTTATTGATAGGATCTGTCAGCGTCTGTAAAACACAGTAGTTAGAACTTCAAGAAATGTCGTAGTTAGCATACTCAGCATGAGTACATAAGTATATAAGCATAAGCAGAATGGAACAAAATACATCAGGAAGTACACACTCTAGGAAAAGATCCCAAGCTGACCTGGTATTGATCATTTGTATTGTTTCTAGCCACATCAACATTAAGCATAACACATGGATATGAGATTGTCAGCTTCTTCCTGAGGTCTCTGAAATATGTGTTCCCATAAGATGTAGTCAGTGTCTTTAGATACCCAACAACCATATTTTCACAAATTAAATGAAACGTTGGATAACACCATTAAATTTGACTATGTACAAGTAATATATATCAAAATATCAATGAATGCCATATAAGTGATAAGGACTTTTTACTTATCAAAAAAAAAGTGATAAGGACTTTGACACCTGCAGTAGTTAATAGATACCAATGACCACTTAAACCATGAAGAGCCAGATCATACTTGGTTTTGAAAGTAAAGTTCTCTGGAAAAGACCCAGGAAGCACACACCAGATACCATCTGTGTCTAATTCAAGTGGTTTTCCAATTTTATCAACCAATAAGCGAGCATTCTGAATTATTTTTGCTCCTGTATATGTAACTACTCCAGCCATTTCCATTGAGTACCATCTTGCACCCCTGAAAGAAAAATAACTTTGAAGATAAGACCAGCATAGAAGTCACTGTAACAGCAGACTTCATATAATAAGAATTTCAAACAAAATGGAAGTCCCCAAACTCACTTGCGCATGACATATCCATAGAACGAATTAAGAATACACTTATGAGCAAGTTGTAATGAATCATAAAGCACTACCATATCCTGCAATAACAATATGAGACTTGTAACTTGTCATCACTAAAATGGCTATTTTCCAATTACTCAACAAGCTGAAGAATAATTCCGTACTTGTGCTTCCTGGATTTTTATAGAATTTCCACTAGCCTTGGCTTCTGACAACTTCCCTTTCCAAACCTTGTTAAGTCCTTTGTATTCATACCTTCGATCCCGAAAGCTTGAGCAGGAACAAAAGCAAATATAAGTGGAAAAAAAAAAGAGAGAAAAGAAGTAACAAAGTAATTTGGGAACGCAGATATACACAAACGATTCGTCTTATCTGTCAACCTCATGCCTATCAAATGCATATCCTAGTGAGAATTCACTTCCAGTGTTTCATTACTATCTTTCTTATAAGTAAAAAAGTTTTATTAATAAAATTGAGAATAGGGATAGCCCAAGTACACAGGACATATACAAGACAAGACACCTAGTCACCTCCATTGTTTCATAACTATTATCTACACTTACATAGTAAAGATTATCTTTTTCAGTATTTAGTATACAAAATTTATGATATAACAAATTTTAACCGCTCACCTACGAACAGTGTCAACATAAAATGGGTTTTCCCGCATGCAGATTCCTGCTTCTCGGAGTTCAGTGACTGGCTTTTCAAGTACCCGTTTATATGCCTGCAGAAGAAAGCAAAGTTTAGTCTCTGGGGCATCAGTTATGCAAACATATCTACCAAGACAGTGAGAAATCTACCTTCTGACAGTATTTTTTTAGACGTTCTTTTAGCCTTGACTGTTGTTCTATCTTAGGAAGGTCAAGAAAAGATTTTTTCAACTGACCATCGGCACCATCAACAAACTCAGACTCAATTTGCCTCTTCAAATGGTAATAGTCACTGAAGTTATTCAAGGTGATGTCCAGGCACAATCATCAGTTAGTCTTTTTATGGATACAGCCTATAGATATATGGGAAGATCTAAACACAGAAATTATACCTTTTCTTTGCCATGAATGTCTCTCCCCGCCAAACCCATTCAAGTTTTCGTAGACAAGTTTTGCCTGGACGGTCGAAATCACATGCAGTGCACACCTCATCTGTAACTATTGATGGTGGCTAGAAATAAAACAAGGAGAAACCTTAATATACATTGATGGTAAAGGTATGTCTAGGCAGAGGGGGCAGAGAGACAAAAACAACAATTTGAGGATGCAAGTGGGCAAAAAATAAGGCATTTTTTAAAACAAAGAATAAATCAGCTACAATTTGACAGGAAGAAACTGTAAAATATGCCGATCAGGAGACAGCTCAATTAAAAGTAAAAGCCACTAACAACCCTTGCTTATAAGTGGCAATAAAGTTTCGTGTTCATTCTCTTTATTACACACGGAGAGAGCCAATTTGACTAATGTTCCCTTGGAATTGCATATAGAGGACAGGTGTTCCTCAGGAGGTTTCCTTTTTCATTTGAACAGCTGCATTGGGGAAGATCTTGATAAGAGACAATCTTTATAAAAGGGAAGCTGTCATAGTTGCTAGGTGTTACATGTGTAAAACCAATAGAGAGCCTGTTGATGACCTATTACTTCATTGTTTGGCATCAAGAGAGACCAGTTCACTTGTCAGTACTCTTTACAGGCTTTCAAGGGAAGCATCGTTTATGTAGAAGTAGACAAGAGAATATGGAAAGCTACTCCAGTATGTCTGTAGACAATTTAGAGAGAAAAATGACCTGATGGTTTTGAGCCGCATAAAGCATCCATTTCCACGTCTTTTTAGAATTTCTTAGCTTTTGGACTTAGAATGAAGTGTTTTAGGAGCATTTCTTGTATATTTCAGTTACTTGAGCTTTCTGCTTTTATATATGATTATTCTTCACATTATCATGATAAAAAATGCCTTAAAGATATTCTCTAGTTACACTGTCATATACTTCATACTATAGTGAAACGCACTGCACCCTTGTAACATATTTTATAAGTGAATGTCAAATAAACCCCCCCCCCCCCCCAAAAAAAAAAAAAAGAAAAAAAGGGGGTTGATCATACTTGATTAAAGCATTTATTACCAGCGTACCTGAAGCCTGTTTGTTAAAATAATATTTGGATACATTGCAGCCACATCGAGATGATATATTAGGGGGCATTCTTCGCGTATGGGTTCATCTCGCAATCTCACAAGCTGCAGATGAGTGAATAAATGAAAAACAGTTTTTCCAGACATCACTTTTAAGGTTAAGATGTTAATATCATGGAAAAACTTCTTTTTATAAGCATTTAGGTGAAAAAGTATTTAATAAAAAATAATATTAAGAAAGTATCACAGGCTTTGTAGATGCAACAAAAGCTTTAAATATTAACAGAAAAATGATGCATTATGGACACTAATGCCCCTTTGTAAAGAAATTAGCTGAACACATTTGGATGAGTCCAAGCCCTATAATTAGAGATGAGCTCATATGCTTGAAAGAGAAATAATCAGCACCTTTCCCATTATAGAATCCTTCACTTCATCATAATTAGACACCGATTCCAATTCCATCTTACCCTCTACCCTTATAGCATATTGTAAATCCCGGTCAAGGTTGTTGATCAGTTGCTGCAATTCAAAATAGCGTATTCAGGAAGCATGAACAACAAACTAAATAATTATTCCAAAATCTTGATTGAGTAGCATCTAATTAGATCCAGAAAATTCTTTTTCTCAAAGGAAAATGATTGCAAATATTTCAGTAAAGCAGCTTCCATGGAATCGTAGAAAAGGAATGGATCAATCTTGAAGGAAGTTGTTGGAAAGAAATATCTAAAAGTAGAAAGTACAGCATCAAAAGTGAAGTGATTAGCAACTTAAACAGTATCTCAACGACGTACACCTCGGAAATAACAAGACCATAAGGTTAAAGAACATTTAGTTTGTTAGCACTTGTACACACGTACAAATTGCTTTTTTGGTGTACATCAAAATATTTTGACTTTGAATAATTATACATTAGAAATTTTTTTTTTTTTGATAGGTAATCAAGAAGTTTTATTCGTAAGAGAAAAGGGCATAGCCCAAGTACACAGCCCAAGTACACAGGAAGTATACATGAGAAGTGCCTAACTAGGGTTTACAACCGGACGTAGAAATTCATGGACATATAGTCCATTGAAATCAATGACCCCCCCGCCCATAAGAACAAAGTTTAAAAAGGCAAAAAAAAAAAAAAGGAACTTTAAGCTCGTCCATTGTCCTCTCACGATCCTCGAAGCTTCTATCATTTCTCTTCCGCCAAATGCACCAACACATACATATTTTTTTTTTTTTATAAGTAAAAAGTTTTATTAATCCACGTAAAAAGGCAATGCCCAAGTACACGGGAAGTGTACAAGAAAAACCTAATTACAAACTACACGCTACGGAAAGTAGCGTAAAAGTCATTAAAATTCCTCCCATTCAATACAATAGAAGAAGCCCAAAGCAACAAAGTGTGATAGAAAAAGGCCCTAAAACTATCCGGAGAGCGTTCCCTATAAATTGACACATACATATAAGGGCCATTAGAAATAAAAGAACCATTAGAGTTGCTTGGAAAACCCGTCACACAAAATAGAAAAAATTCGCCAGACAAAGGCCTATGAATGTTGCTAGGGGTGTAAACCGGTCGGTCCGGTCCGGTCCGGTGATGGACCGAAAATATTCGATCCATCACCGGACCGGACCGAACACCCCATAGGGACCGGACCGGACCGGTAGTTATCGGTTCGGTCCGGTCTGGTCGGTCCATTCGGCCCAGCCTTTTTTTTTTAAAATCAATTAATAAAAAAATTTATTTAAAATACTAAATTAAATTGACTTATTAATGTAGATTATGTAACAAACTCAATAAAAAAATATTTTATATGGTCAATGATAATAAATTAAATGAAAATTACATTATTAATTTATATAATTACTATATAATTAACTAATTGATATTATATATTAGTTAATTCATAGAATATTAACAAGTGTTAATAACATATTTAAAATTTTATATTGTTAATAGTGATAGGTTAGATGAAGATATATATAATAAAATATTGTTAATTTATAGAATATTAGCAAGTATTAATAACATATTTAAAATTTTATATTGTTAATTGTACAATTATTATATAAATAATATATATAATATTTTATTTATTTTTATTTTTTATTCGGTCGGTCCAGTCCGGTCCGGTCCGAGAAATCTCCACCTGGGACCGGACCGAAGACCGAAATTTCCCTATTTACTGGACCGAAACCGACCATGCATTTGGTCGGTCCGGTCCGGTTCGGACCGGACCGGATTACACCCCTAAATGTTGCAGACAGCAAAACAATAAAAAGGCACAAGTATCTAGATAGATGTGTACCAGTTTTTATCAATTTTTGGTAAAGACTTACTTATCAAAAAAAAACAATTTGGTAAAGACTGGCTCAAGCCAAACTAGGATAGCAGACAATGTAGAGAAATAGGATGAGCCCTTCTTGAAACCAGAACTATCAGTCATTTTCAAGTTATATAAACAAATACAGAAACTGCATACCTCATAAGCAGATGGATCAAGCTTAAAACTGGTAGGAATATCAGATCTAAAAACCCCACTCTCAAGGCATTCCACATGGCCACCTATATAAGTCTCACTCTCAAGAAGGTGATGATTATAAAACTTCTCTGGATCAGATTGGTGTTTGTTAGGGCAGATAACATTAGCCTTGTATGCCTGTAAAGGTAGCAAAACTACAAATGAAACTGGGAGAACCATAATTGTTTAGTGGTGGAGAATTTGCTTTGCAAAGTGTAAAAGCCTCAGAATGCATGTGCACAAGAACCCACCTGAACCATTAGAAGCATTTCACAAAGGGTCCCACTACCTTTGCGTAAAACCTCATCAGGTGACATGGGTATAATAGTAGCAAGAGAGAATATGAAGGGATGAACATAGGTCATATATAGGTAGTAAGTAGCAACAGCATCAGAAACAGAATAGGAGGCCATCATCTGTAACACCATTTTCAACAACAGACTAAAAGTATTAGCAATGTTCCCAAGAAGGCGACGTACAAAAAGAAAGAAAGAAAAAGAGGCTAAAAATAAACGTGTCTAAACTTGAAAAAAAAAATAACTAACAGGAATTAGCAAGCAACGATGCATAAGAAAATAGTTTGACATTGCTGACTGCCGAGCATAAGAGTTATCGTATATACCCTTCCTATGCACCATAACATTAACACTTGGGATGGGGCATCTGATACGTTGGCAGCCAGCAACTTGCATAAACACATGATGTGTATTGAAATAAAAGGAAGGCAGTGCAGCTGGTGGTGTTTCTTGCATTTGTTGGCTTATAAATCGCCAAAAAGACAGACAGTCCAAGTGCAAGGGTATATTATAGCAGGATTACACTCAGCCCCCATCACCCTGATGTCATATACCGTTTGTAATAGAACCAAGCATATGACAGTTCCCTACTTGCCTTTGAGTCATAAAACCAAATCAATCACGAGTCACTAGCAGCTGGTCCCTCTAGAATACCAATGAATTATCATTGGATCACATCAGTATAACTTTGTAAAAGTCAAAGATTTGCCTATGCATCTGCTTCTCTATAACCCTAAATGTAAACTATATCCTTGCTGGAAGACACCGAGTTCAACCAAGTAACCATATCACTTACTCCGAAAGACCAACAAAGAAATAAATTTCACACCTAATGCACATGGTGGAAGCACCCACTTTCTACAGATGTAAATGGCCGATCATACGATTTGCACTTGAAGCACCCCCCACCCCCCAAATGGGCAAACATCTACATGACCTTCATATAGCGATCCTTTTATCCATCGTCATCATTTTCATATAACATTATCCTCATGTTCTATTACAAAACCCCAGTAAACCTGCCACTGCTACATCAGAAACACTATTTCAGTCTGTCATACCTGAGGCTTTTCCTTCGCAAAGCAAACCATATCCTCGGGATTCACCTCCAGCGGATCATAACCCAACTTTGCTTTAGTAACAGCCTGACATCAGTTCAAGGAAATGGAAATGCATAAGCTTTCCAATTGTAAGGGGAAAACATGGATATTTGAAACTAAAAATAATGAAACAAAGAATTGTGTCAGAACCATTACAAACTCAGGTAGAGCAATGTACTGTATTGGTGAAGGAAGAACATGAATATAGCAATCAAGCTGAATTTGTGTTCATATGTTAATTGAGCAATAATTACTTGTCGTTTCAATTCATCATGGTAACTCCTATGTTGTTATATTAAAATTTTAATCGAGCAGAACCTACTCAAGTACAATATAAATAGACAATGAAAACATAAATACACATTAATACATTATGAAGAAGCAATAGGTGAACCTATTCTATTAGGATATCACTTTTGGTTTCGTAATATTCTCTTGGATTTGATCTGAGTGGTCTAGGATAGGGTATAAAAAACTGTCAGGCATCCAGCATCAGGCAAAACATGACATAAAATTCTGAGTGCCTTCATTCAATAAAACTGTTAAGACTTTCCTGGTCCTAATTAAGATACAAAAGCCAACAAGAATAAAGCTTAGTAAAAAGTCCTCTATATAAGTTAAAATGATAACTGCTCTTGGAATATGCAATTTCCTTTTTTTTCTATATTCGGTCAACAACAAGAATTACGCCTAAGAGCCCTCCCAAGCCCCACCCCTATAATTGCCATTAACACTGCACTGTGGCAGCTTTGGCATTAAACTTAAAAGGCATTCATTCAAGAATCTCAAGAGGAACACAAGCCTGTTCAAACTGTGAGTGCCACAAAAAGTTCAACCTCACATAAGAACCCATTCCAATGGGTGTTGGCAATCTTTTAAATAGATACCAACTGGCAACTAGTCATTGACAACCCGGTACAAGCAAATCTAGTCTTACAAGGAAAGCTAAAATTTTGTTCTAGGATGTAAGGACCCAAAAAACCAAGTCACATCTGGGCTTATACCCCAAAAGTAGTCATAGTTACAATTGGAGCCCCTTATAATTATTATGAGGCAAGAACTTCTTCCCCAAGCAATGTGTCATCCCATTCAACACCCTCTTATTCTCCATCCCGGGTATCACAATCCCTCCCTTTAAATCCCTGGCATCCTCATAAAGTCATTCCATTGTAGGTGGCATAGCTAAAGACCCACACTTCTAACTGATGTTCACTTTGATACCATTTTTAACAACCTAAGAGAAGTCCAAGCCACATCTAAGCTTATACTCCAAAATAACTTGTCACTGTAACTATTGGAGCTCCTCACATCATTATAAAGGACAGGAACTTCTCCCCGAAGCAAGTAGGATCTCATTCACCACCCTCCTTTACTCACTCTTGGATATTTATTACAAGGCAGACGAACTAGATTGAATTTTGTCTTGGGGCGCCATTAATAAAATATTACAAGTCCCAAGAATTTCTATTTTGAATTTTGGGGGCCAAAATATTTCTTTTCCCCCAGATTTTGGGGGCACCTGAGATTTGTCCCTAATGTCCAGTCCCATTTTTGGAACATCACATAAAGTTAGACATCAGAAACTCAAAAATAACATATCACTAGCATGTGGTTCGTCTATTAGTCATTTGAGACCTCAAAAATAAATAGTAGAAAAATAATATTAAATATATTTGTTTCTTATGTCTACCAATAGTAGTCAGAATGAAAAGATTTTTTTTATAAGAAAATAATCAGAATGAAGATATTTATATGTCAAAACAACTAAAAGCTCATCAACCATGAGAAACCCTCTCGTGATTTACATTTTTTTATACATATTCTATCTAAGAGGACTTTTTTGGGAAAAGAAAATAAATAAGAGCACTTATAACAAACACAAGTTGAACTAATAAGAAACAAATTCCTGCTTTTTAGCTAAGTAAATAATAAAAAAAAAACAAAAACAAAACCAAGCTGGAAGTTTGTACCTTTAGGCCCTGGCTTCCTTGTGGGAGATAACTATCGCGTTTGACCCAAGCAAAACAATCCAGATGACAAGCAAATTTAGCACGACATTCCCCTTGATTCTTGTCACATTGAAATCCTAACTCCTGCATGCCAAAAAAGAAAAACAAAGTTCAGATTGAGAGGGAAAAAATCAATAACTTTTTTTTTATAGGTAAATCAATAACTTTTTACAAGTAGCATGAGCTTAAATAAAGAATCCCGTTGTTAACTGAAAAGAGAGTATCTCCAAAATCCAGCATATATAAGAACAAGAATATTCTAATACTATACTTATTAGAAGAATAATGTCAAACTCACGTCAAGCCAAAAAAGCATTGAGGTCCAATGAAACAAAAGAAATTTAATTGTCATGACCTCCTTCAAAATCCTACCCTGTAGTTTTTTATGTGATATTAATACAAAACCGTAAGTTCAAAGTATAATTCTTGCTATTCAAAATACCAACAGTCAAAAAAATTCATGTGTGTCAAATGCAGTTAAATGCTCAAAAAGCTAAACATAAAAAAAAATAAGGCATCACATATCTGAAAATCCTAGGCATAATCTAGACAACTAAAGTAACATAAATTTATAGGAAAAACAGATGCAGGCAGAAACATAGACAACAATATGGAGCCAGGTCTTTTTTTGGTAGAATGATTCCTGAAATCTTCTTCTACAAGCCAGACGTCATTAGCCAACAGTAGCCAATGGTCACTTACTATGATGATACTATTTACAGTTGATTATGTTTACACACTACGAATTGTGCAGTACTATTTACAGCCATTGATCATATTGTGCAATGCTATGAATATCTATTTTTTGAGAGGTTTGCTTGGAGGCCTAAGTCTAAAGGACTAGCATATGAGACCATAGAGGAAGAGATGGTCACATGCTTGAGAGGCCCTTCAAAGAGAATGGGGTTTATAAGTGGTAAAAAGTATGAGCAGTACAAAGCACCAGGCCCAAATGGTTTTACAATGGCTTTCTTTCATGCTTGCAAGGATGTGATTAAAGACAACATTATGAAGGAATTCCAGAATTTTCAAACAACTAGTAAGTTTGAAAAAAGTGTTGATGGCATTTTCTCAGCTCTCATTTCTAGAAAGCTGAGGCAATGGATTTTAAGGATAATCAACCGATTAGCTTGTGAATAGAATGTACAAGATAATTGTGGAAGTCCTGGCTAATCTGTTGAGTAAGCTTATTAAAAAGATTCTTTCAAAACTAGAGAATGCATTTGTCAAAGGTAAACAAATTTTATACTCGATGCTTATAGATAAGAAATGCTTGGATAGTAGGCTCAGCTCAAGTGAGCCAAGGGTAATTTGGAATTAGATATTGAGAAGGCCTACAATCATGTTAACTGTGAGTTTCTTTATTATTTACTTGGCATATCTGATTTCTTTCTATTTTAATTGGTAAGTCTTGAGAGATATGATTTTGGGGAGCAATGACTGTCTTGGATGGTGTAATGTATCTACTCAGTGCACTTTATGTATTGGCTAATGGTATTCCCTCTTAGATTTTTCAATAGCTCTTGCCTCTCCTGGTCTGAGACTGGTGATCCCTTGTCTTTGTTACTGTTTGTTCATTTCATGAAGGCCTCAGCAAAATGTTGTCAGCAACCGTTGATGAAGGCTTTCTCTCAGGACTTATATGGGGGATAGCAATTTTGTTGTACTCTAACATTTCCCATCAAATGTTTGCAGATGATACCTTGAGATTTTGTGGGGCAAACCCGTGCCACCTTTGCCCTTTGAGGGCACTTTTTTTGTACTTCAAAGATGTTTCTAGGTTGAAAGTGAAATTGGGATGTGGGTAGTGTTTCTAAAGTGGATAAGTCTAGCTAGCATATTGGGTTGCAAGGCATCCTCTTTGCCTATGAAATATCTTGGCCTCCCCTTGGGAGCCTCTTTAAAAGCCAAGTCCATTTCGAGTGGTGTGATAGAGAAGATTGAGCATCGATTGGCCAATGGAATAAAAAAGTTATAGCAAGACTTTTTATGGAAAAAGATCGGTGAAGAGTTCAAATTTCGACTATCAAATTAGGCCAAGATAAGTTCCCCGATTTCCAAGGGAGGTTTGGTAGTTCAAAATTTGTTCTTGGTCAATCGAGCTCTCCTTGGAAAGTGGCTTTAGCATTACTAACATGAGGAAGGCCTTGTGTAAAATTGTAGTGGCTTTTAGATTTTGTTGTACTTAGGGTGAGCATTCTGATGAGAGGCACATGGGTTGTATGAGAGGTTGTGAAAAAATATCAGAAGAGGGGGGATTTTTCCCGTCACACTAGACTTGAGGTGGGTGATGGCTCTAAGATTAAATTTTGGCATGACGTAAGGTATATAGACAAGGCCCACATGCATGTGCATAAGGTAGCTAATTTATTGTAGTTCTCTGGTGTCTCGCCCCAATAGAATGTTAGTTTCAATAGAACATTAGTTTTCTCAAAGTGGCTCATTGTGATACCCCATATGATAATGATAAGGGTAGGTGGTGTATGGGATCCCACATTGCTTGGGAAGAAGAAGTTTTTGCTCTTTATAAGGTTCCAATGGGGATCCAATTGTATCATTGATTAGTTTTTTTTGGAATATAGGTCATATGGTTTGGATCTTCCATTGGGGCGTTTTGATATCATCACGGAATTTTTCAATCTCTTGTACTCCACTAGATTAGTCTTGGAGGTCAAAATTAACTTTCATCCCTTCCAAGAAAGGGAGTTCACCATTAGATTTTTTATTGGGTCCTTGTGCCCCCAAGACAATAACTCTTCCTATGAGGAGCATTTGGCAGACTAAGGCACCTCTAAGAACAACTTTTTTCACTTTGAAAGAAATTTTAAGGATAATGAGTGGATGTTGAAGGAGCTTAAACTTTTCTTTTTCAATCCTTTGTTTCTTTGGTCAGCCACCATAGATTTTAGCGAGCTGAGTTTCCATGATTTTCTTGTATCTTTTTCTATTTCTAATTAGGAACCAATTTCGTTGACGCCCAATGTACTTGAGCTATGCTTTTTACATTTTTTTATAAAATCTTCAATTATTTAAAAGAAATACTACAAATAAAAGAATGTTATAGACTAAAATAGAGAAAGTAAACCTTATGCAGGCAGCTAATAATAACTATGCTTTTTCCTTCTCAGTAATTAAAAGGGGCTAAAATTTTAAGATGATGATGTTGAAATTCAATTAACAGAAATAAACAACGCACTTCACTCATTTTAATGCCATGATAGACTGCTCTGCTTTCCAGGAATGGCCAGTCAAAAAAATCACCATTGTATGTGACATAAATACCGGGCTTGAGCTCTTGCATATGGGCAAACCACTGTCTAAGAAGCTCTACCTGCAAGGAGTACCAGATAACAAAACTTGACTCGTGTATCAGCATCGTAATTGATGTAAATACATGCGCGTGTATACATGGAGAAATTATGCATACATAAAAGACATAAGTAAATGGATGCCTAGATAAATACATACATACACATACTTAAATTGGTATGTACATGTGTGAGTTTGTGTGTCATTACCTCATTTTTAACATTTGTCACTTTAAAGTACCCTTCAAATTCTGGTTTCGGAGTGTACTCTAGGTCCTCTATATCATCTCCAACGCACTGGAGATGAACAAAAGAAATGGTGGTTATTTTTAACAATTTCCAATGAAGAAATCAAGTCTATGAACACGTCCAATTAAATCTCAACTAAGAGATCAATTGATAGTGGGCAAAGGCAATAATGAGGCCTACATGGATACAAAACAAATAAATGATCATTAAGCCTCATCAGTCATCTGAGAAGAAAATCAACAAACAAAGTAATTAATTCCAAAAGGAACCTGCAACAACCATAGACCATCCATAACCAATCCTACCATCAACTTGGTTAATTAAAAACAAATACAAACATACCATTGTATCACAAATTGTCTAAAAACATAAGTTTTTCATAACTAAAAGAGCACATCTTTGACATTGCAAAAAGACAGTCTTCAATGCTTATAAGCGAACTTAATCGATGGTATCAGAATGTTAATTTTTCAACACACATGGAAGAGCTCTAGATATCATTCACTAGAAATGGCCATACAAAGAGTCTTACAGAGACTTCTTTATATAATATATTCGGCTACAAAATCAGTCGTAAAACCAGAAAATCACTATCTGAGAGTTTATTCCTATGCACTTATCATCTCTACTTCATCCATCAGCAACCCCCCCCCCCCCCCCCCCCCTCTCCCTCCCAAACCTTAGATGTTAAACAGGCCTTTATCAGAGGAATCAACTTCTACCAATAAATCTCAAACTTCAGAATCAAAACCAAGATTATAGTCATTCAGTACATTTTAGAATGATCACAGTTATACAGACAACAGATGCAAGATTAAGTTCAAGCATGTATGCCATAAAATGCTAGTTAAAACGTTATGCAACTCTTATGTCTGAACATATGCTGCAGACTAGGAATCACAAGATCTTGTTAAGGAACAAGTGAAGAAATACTGAAAGTGCATTAAGCTTAAGCCTATTATATGTACCTCTCTGTTAATGATCAGGTACCCTTGTCCATCAACCATGTATGAGATCATCATTATCAAATCGTATTCTGCATCAGGAAATTTCAAAGGAAGCTTTGTGGTCTCGATATCAAATGCACAAACATGCACTTCAGCACGTTGCAAAAGATCTGTTCTCTTCTCTAGCATAAGACCAGTACTAGATACACTAACATTGTACCACTGCCCACATCGTACATCTGAATCATATGAAATTCTCAATGTCTCGAAAAAAAGATATGCAAATAAAACATAATTTCTTAATCTTCATAAAAAGTGAGTAGAATCTTCATAAAAAGTAAGTAGAATCTCAAAACCAGCATCAAGAGATAAGAATCACCTTTGTCAATGGCAAATCTAACATGGTAAGGAACATCATACTCGCGGAGGTCAAAAATGCAATCTAGAAAATCTTGAGGTCTTTGTTCTCTGCAAATAGTCTTGAAATCATCAGAGAGATAACACTTATGATGGGAGGAAAAGGTCAGGTGCTCGATCCAGAAAGAGAAGCAACGGAAAGAGCAGTTACAAGGTAGAACAGCAGAAAGAAAAACAATAAACTTTTCCACCAAAGTAACAACCAATATTTAATTATTTTGCAAAACAATGGCTGTTCCAATGCAAATAGAACCTGAACCTGGACAATAGAGCCTTACTTTTTCCCTGTTATTATGGACTCGTATGCTTCTGCAGCATCAAATTTTTCCTGGTTTCTTTCAACAACTTGCCATAGGTCACTCTTCACATTCATTAATTGTTGAACAGTGTCAAAAGATAGCTTTAAATAACGTTTGGTCAAACCCGATAAATGGTTTTTCTGTCAAGGAGCATACAATGATATCAGAATGCATTTAAAGGGAAAAATATTAGCAAACAGTTCCACCAACTGAAGAGAAAAGAAAGACATTGAGGACCAAGGGATGTAATGCAACTGATTAGCAAGGATCAGAGTAGAGCAGACAACTATATGCTCTAACTGTGGTTTGGTCTGTTATTTGTAAAATGTAACAGTGCTTTAATCATGAAATATATAAAGGAAACATACCAAAAAGTGCAAACCCTGTGCCTTATGCCCCCAGTTAGAAGTTATTTATTAATATGACAACAGTTCAAGGTGCTGGTTTTTACTCGCAGTTGAATTGTCAACAGATCTGCAGTCTAACTAAAACGAAGAAAAGCAATGCACAGGGTATGACAACAAGCTTATTGTGTCCAAACTGCAACATACACACCACAGCGATGTCAAGGGACATGTGGCAAAGCAAGAGACCATTTAGGAAACCATCTTTTATTTCTCTCTCTTTTTTCTTTAATAACCAGAATTGCATCATGTGAAAATACCCATTCAACGCTGAAAACTATTCTGGTTCAGTAAAAATTGCAATGACTGCCATGGGGAGACTGAAGCAACATGCTTTGCTTAGTGCATGTGAATTGATGGAGCGAGACATTTTTCTTTATATAAAGTAGGACAAAAATACATAGGGATCAACTTTTATAGTCAAGGTTGGTAATAAATACAATGGTTTTTAGATTTTTCA
Organism: Juglans cinerea; assembly: GCA_961763995.1. Lineage (NCBI taxonomy): Eukaryota > Viridiplantae > Streptophyta > Magnoliopsida > Fagales > Juglandaceae > Juglans > Juglans cinerea. Next base: position 21,753,825 of record CAUIVZ010000013.1, read on the forward strand.
CCATGGTTTTGCTACATCAACATGAAGTGTTTTTCATTGAAGTACAATAATCACTATAATTCAAAGATGGAGACCAGTTTTAATTTTTATTGAACCATTTGTGTGTTTATGACCAAAATGCATGCCTTTGAACTATAATTGCCATGTAGTTTCATTTTCATTTCAAATTACCAAATCTAGCTCATAGATTTCAATAGTTTACATGATTTCATGGAGCTTCATGGTCCATATGCGGTGTTTATTGATTACTTTTATGCTCGTACATAACCAGGCATATTCCATTATTACAAGGCCTTCTCTAACAATGGTGAATATGAAGCAGGAACAAGATAATTTCCTCTCCACCTAGCCTTAAACACTGCCAATATTCTGCCCATTGGTACCCTCCCCAATTTCCACATATCATTAGCTAATTGCATTTACCTTGCATACCAACAAACAAAAGCTAAGTTCCACAAGTTATTCCTAACTTCAAAGTACATTTTGTGGCACTATGACTATGCATGCGTGTTATATACACTTTTCCAAAGCTCCACCACATATAAGCCTCTGAAAAATGGAAGGCATCTTACTTTATTGTAATAAACTGCTTCCTCTTGGAGTATTCGCTTAAAATGGATTGACGGCTATAAAAACTATGATTTATTCCAAGCTTTAACCCACCCCACCCCCCCCCCCCCCAAAAAAAAAAAAAAAAAAGAAGAAGATACTAAAAATTTTAAAGTTGTTCAGGACACTTCAAACTCAATACAGACCTAGCCCATCACAATTCATCAATTGTTTTTTGGATAAGGTAGTTGTATAATAAACCAAAAAGAAAAACTTTTTGACAAATCAAAAGAAAAATAATAATAATAAACGATGAAATATGTACAATAAAGGTACAGACTAGATAGACCCTAGGTCCTAAAGCAGCATCCCAACTAACTCCTCTATTTGAAGAGACGTGGATAGATCAACTCCTTAAATGAAGAGAAACAAGCATCGGTGACTTCTAATCCACATTACAATTAACTCCCCTATTGGAAAAGAAAAATAACTTACTCCTATTAAAAGGGAGACTAAATTTCAAGCTTTAGGAAACTAGGCCTCGTTTGGATAGTCAGATGAGATGAGATGAGATGAGAAATATGTGAATGGTAGTGAGATGGTTTGAGTTAAGATGAGATGAGTTGGTTTGTAAAAGTGTGTGTGTTTGGATGTAGAGGTGAGATGAGATGGTTTTAACTTTTAATGGGGATTTGATAAAGTGGTGGGTCCCACAAAGTTCTAATTATTGCTTATAGCTTGGGAAATTCCCAAGTTTATTTTTTTCCAAATTTATTTAATTCAAAAATTCCCAAAATTATCTTCAATTATGGATAAAAATACACCATCCTAATTATAAATTATAGCTTAGAAAATCCCCAAGTTTATTTTTTCCCAAATTTATTTAATTCAAAAATTCCATAAATTATCAATTATGGATAAGAAATACATCATTTTGATAATCAGTTATAGCTTGGAAAATTTCCAAGTTTTTTTCCAAATTTATTTAATTCAAATATTCCCAAATTCTCAATTCCCAAAAATTTACATTTTTTTTGTCTACTATGTTTAATAATCATGTCTAATACAGGATGATGTAGGCATTGGGATAGCAAATTAAAAAGTGGTGGGTTTTTTACATATGTGTAAAAAGCAGCCATACTTTGAATGCTGTACGTATTGGGATACCAACCTCCTATATTTTTTTTATCTCAAAAAGAAAAGAGGGAAATAAATTCGTTTGTGTAGTAAAATTGGGCTACAAACATCCGGTACATGGTCTTTTCAGCTTTTTGTATGATGTGCGGTAAGTGTCAAGAGTGTACTGTCAATGAATAGTGTTGATAAATGAAGAGAACAACTGGGATGAGAGTATCTTAAGATGTTAAGACGTTTGGATACAAAGTGTGTTTCATTCGTACGAAAGCATCTCAATTTTTTTTCATCTCGTCTGGCCATCCAAACCAGCCCTAAGTGTATGTCAGTCACATCTCAAGAGGCTAGGAAAAGGCAACAAAGTAGATAAACCATACAAGAATAGTTTGCATTCCTTAAAACCCAACCAGTATGATGAACATAGAGGCACCATCAAGAGGAACAACCATAATGTAATCCAAGCATTTCAAGCACTTTAACCACACTCCTTCAAGCCTTTTCCTCAGCATCAAGAGGCCCTATAGCTTCTAGCCCATCAAGATTTAGGGTTATCCACACCATGGCTTCAATCAAACATTGGCTCATGCCCCAATTATGTCTAACTCACCATCCTAACTTAACTTTAAACTTCCATGTGTTGATTATTCTACCAAACGTGTCATTTCTGGGACTTCTTAATATACTTGCTTGGGAGGTGCGGATTTGGGGAGAGATGGTACTCGTGGATCAGATGGTGCATCTCAACGGTAAAGTTTTCATTGTTGGTAAATGGTAGTCCAGTTGGTTTCTTTAACAGCTCGCGAGACTTAAGACAAGAGGAACCTTTGTCCCCACTTTTGTTTGTCATTGTTATGGAGGCGCTTAGCAGAATGATCTCGGCCTTAGTGAATAATGGTTTTGTGGCTAGATTCTCAGTTGGTGACCCCAATAGGGGTATTCTGAACATTTATCATTTATTATTTGCAGATATACACTGATTTTTTTGTGAGGCAGAACAAAACCAGATGCGGGCATTGAGGACTCTCTTACTCTGTTTTGAAGCGACGTCAGATGCAGGCATTGAAAGTGAATTCGACAAATTAGAGTTGGTGCCAGTTGGTAATATGCGCAACACCCGGCAGGTGGCTAACATTCTTGGATGTAAGATTTCCTCTCTTCCCATGAATTACCTTTGCCTTCCGTTGGGAGCAGCATCAAGGGCTAAATCGATTTGGGATACAGTAATTGAGAAGATTGAACGTAGATTGGTTGGTTGGAAGAGATTGTACTTGTCAAAAGTTAGTAAGATCACCTCAATCAAAAGCACTCTGTTTAATTTATCAACGTATTTTTTGTCTTTATTCTCAATTCCAGCAAGTGTGGTGACACGGATTGAGAAACTGCATCGTGATTTCTTGTGGAGTGGTATGGGGGATGAATTCAAATTCCACCTGGTCAAGTGAGATAAGATATGCTCTCCTATCTCTTCTGGTGGGTTGGAAATCAGAAATATAAGGATTTTTAATAGGGCTTTACTTGGGAAATGGTTGTGGAGATACACTATGGAACTAAAAACCTTATGGAAGTCAGTGATTGACTCCAAATATGGACGTGTGGGGTTTTTTTTTTATGGAGTGGGAGTCTGGAAGCATATTAGACGAGGATGAGGGGTCTTCACTCATCACACTAGACTTGTGTTGGGAGATGGCCCTAGAATTAACTTCTGGAGCGACCTATGGTGTGGAGATAACGCCCTTAAGAACTCATTCCCCTCAATTTTTAGGATTGCATGTGAAAAAGAAGCCTCAGTGGCTGATGTTAGGGTGATATCTCGGGATCAAGTCCAATGGAACGTGAACTTTAGTAGGGCTGCCGAAGATTGGGAAGTTGGTAGCTTTGAGGGTTTTTTTCGTCTTCTATACTCCATGAGACCGAGCACTCAAGGAGTTGACAGGTTGTGGTGGATACCTGCAGGTAAAGGCACATTCTCGGTTCGTTCTTTCTATAAGTCTCTCACACAATTGCAAGACAATCAATTCCCATGGAAGAGGATTTGGCGAAATGGGGCGCCTCCTAAAGTGGCATTTTTTGCTTGGTCAGCTTCTCTAGGTAAGATTTTAACGGTGGATAACTTACAAAAACATGGGGTCATCATAACTGGTCATGTATGTGCAAGAAAAGTGGCAAGACTATAGATCATCTTATGCTACATTGTGAGGTTGCTAGAGTGATATGGGATGATGTGTTCTGCAAGTTAGAGCTAGCTTGGGTTATGCCCACCACAGTGGTTGCGTTCTTGGCTAGTTGGACAAATCTAGGAGGTGCTCCACAAATCACAGCTGCGGAAAATGGTGCCTATATGTGTCCTGTGGTACTTATGGCAAGAGCGAAATGACCGAACATTAGAAGACAAGGAACGCTCTTTAGAGGAAATTAGATCACTCTTTGTTAGAACATTATTTCTATGGGCCATAGCTATAGATTTTAATGGCCTTGGTTTTCATGACTTTCTTGTTTCTTTTTCTTCTTCCTAGATAGGTGTTACCTCATATATATCATCTTGTGTACTTGGGTTATGTCTATTATTAGTAATACAATCGTTTACTTTTCAAAAAAAATAAAATAATTTCTAAAATGCCTATCATTATATATCTACTTCCAAATCACTTGTCAAAAAAATATATATCCACTTCCAAATCTATTTTAAATGATTGCAATATGATTATATTTAACTCAACAATGCACAATGATACTAGTCTAGCTTTGCCCAAAACAAAAGGAGCTTCTACAATTTTCAATAGAATAATCATTGGATCCCCCCCCAGGAAAAAAAAAAACCGCAAACAAACAACTTCAATTATTGGGCAGACTCCAAAAGTTGTTGGATAAACACTTAAATGGATAGAAACTAGAAATATTTGAAGGTAAGAGAAGAGAAAGCAGTGAAAGTATCAAAGAATTCTAGTATTTTTAAGGAAGCAAAAAAATTAAAAGAGTAGTTGGGCCAAAAGCATAGTTCTTACTAGATCAAGGTCTTCTTTCTCCATAATTTCAATATCAGCAATTTGTCTTTCATAGCGTCGTCTCAAATATGCTTCAACATCTGTTTCCATTTTGTCCTAAAATATTGACATTGTCAATGCAAATAACATCATGGAAACTATTGACCAATAACAACATTAAAATTTTGATCGGCAATAATAACATTTAAATATAGAAACCATACCTTTGTGGCAACATAAAAATAAGGTCGGAACTTGTATTTTGACTTGAAAGTAGAACCATCCTACAATCAAACTAAAAAGAGTTATATAATCAACTAAGTCGGTTAGCGAGCACACAAGAAAGAACGTATTACAGCAGGCAACCTCCTGACCCAAAATTATATATATTCAATAAAAGTTTACCTGTGACACAAAATAAAGGTCGACACAACTATAGACTTGTCGGGTGTCTTGATCCTCCCAAGATGACTGCAAAATTACAAGTAGGCCTTTAGAATGTCCACATGACAAAATTTAAGGAACTTGAATTCAAAGTTTACCGTGTCTGGATATGAAATCTCATGCATGTGAAACAAAACTCAACTTTGTGAATCCCATATTATAAGAAATTATTTTTCATTCGTGAGAGTAGAGTTGCTAAATTATTTGGCCCTCTACATGAATATTGCAACAATTACTTAGTTACTAGGCTGAGTTTATGGGGAAAAAAAAAAAACACGCCACGCACTCCATTTTTCAATTTTTCGTTTTCCCATCAAATAAACCAATCTTAAAGATGAGATAGTTAATGATACAAACCAAATTTACACACACACACACACACACACACACACACACATATATATATAATTATGCAAAAAATAAAGGCAGAAAATGCGTGCATTTAGGAGAAATAGAAGTGCATTGGGGCAAAATTGATTCTTGCATAATTAACTTACGGGAGCGAATGTAAGCAACCATCCTAGCCGCTTGTCGCCTTCGGAAAAGAGATCGAACCCTAGCTTGGACTCGAGATCCTCCTCGGCGTTGCGTATTGACTTCAGCTTCTTCGAGTTCCGAGGGTTTTGGCGGTCCCGCCTTCGTCCTTCGCCATTCATGGTTCGTTACCCGATTGAACGTCTCTCGGTCAGAGAGGGAGGATTCAAAACCCTTCCGAAGTTCTGATATTTTAGTTAGAAGCCGATGGAGTGGGGAGCCTGGGGACTTGGCGAGCGCAGTGAATTTCCCGCGCTTTTGTGTTCACCCACTACTGGACAAATAACATTAAAAAAAAAAAAAAAGGATTAAACACCGTTTTGCAACACCGCACCACTCTTTTGTGAAAGTATTCCACACCCACGTGGGGTTGTTTGCGAGGGGGCTGACATGCAATTGTGGAAGAGTATTGATACACAATATATTTTCACCATATATTTCACAATAATATTTTAAAATAAGAATATTTTTATAAAATAATATTATTTTTATAAAGAATTTTACAAAATTACTCATCATTTAAGGCATTATTATAAAATGTGTTGTGAAAAATATTGTGTATAAATCATTTTCCATTATAAAACACTCGATAAAATTTTATCAAAATTTGATCAAAATTCTAGAATACTAAAGAATTTATTTTTATAAATTTAGCTAGTTATTTTTTAACAATATCAAATAACAGACTATTCAAATATATCGTTATTCTATTAAAATATTGATTTTGACATTTTCATTTATTTTAATTCTAATTATAATTAAAATATTTATTCGTTATTAAAAAGGTACATATTAATTTTTTAACGTTGATATTATATTTTTAAAAAAAAATTAGCATCAACTAATCATAATATTGTAGAACTAGAACTTGAAGCACTCCAACAAGATGATGTCACATTATTAAAATGATGACTAGTGGAGATTGGCTGCCTTCTGTGGTTGAGTTTGAGATTTAGACACTTCGATCTTTTGAGACTGAGAAATTTTCTGTAGAAAGTATATTATACGCACCAGTTTGAAAATATAATAACCCAAAAAAAATATTATTTTAGCTGCGTTTGAATGTTGAGCTCAGCTTAGCTGAGTAGAGTTCTTTATGAATAATAGTGAGTTAAGTAGTGGAGGGAGTTATGTGGGGCTCATCTAAACTAAGTTTAAAATATGTTTGGATGTTAAGATGAGTTTAGTACTTTTTATGAAAAATTGAAAAATGTTATAGGTCCCACACATAAATTAGATGTTTTAAGTTGAAAAAAAGTTATGGGTCCCACGTGTAAGAAGGTTTTGAATTGGAATGAGTTTAGTAATTTGAGAGTGCGTTTGGATGTTGAACTGAGTTGAGTTGAGTTGAGTTGAGATGATAAAATATTGTTATAATATTATTTTTTAATATTATTATTATTTTGATATTTGAAAAAATTGAAATGTTTATTATATTTTGTGTTGAGATTTGAAAAAGTTGTAATGATGAGTTGAGATGATCAACTCATCCAGTTGGGTATTTGAATGTTAGACTCAGCTTAAAATTAGAATGAACTCAACTGAGCTTAGCTGAATTTGAGAATCGATCGCAGGGTTAGTCCCCTCCGTCTTTCAAACAGGAGAATCGTGTCACGCCAGAGTCCTTTTAACCAAAATTAATAAAGATAACAATTTAAAATACATTAACCCTCCATAATCAAATTGTCTAGAAATTCTTTCAAGAAAAACTTAATGGAATATTCATAACTTTTTTCTCTGCAATACGACTAATTTATTTATGCCACTTGGCACTTTTTTTACTACTCTCATCTAGTTCCACCCTCTTCCCATCTAGAAAAAATCTATATAACCTTCGCACACCACACATTTTTTAATTTTTATTATTTTTTTCTTTCATATAATATTTAATATATGAATAATGAATAAAAAATTTAAATTATTTTAAAAAGAATAAACTCAAAAAAAATTTAAAAAAATTATTAAAAAATTTAAAATTTTTAAAAAATGTGGTGTGTGGAGGTTTGAGAGGTTGTGTAACATTACTCTCCCATCTATTGTTGGTACCGTCACGATCATCAATGACATTTGGAAAATTTTAAAAAATAAACAGGCGAGTCCACCAGTAACTGGTGAACATGTACTAATGTGCAGAATAGTTTATGAGTTTGGCTACTTTGCCGCCCAGAGTAGCCCGCTCATTTGATCACTAGTTATTTTTATAATTTTTTTTCTTATTTTTTATTCATATTTTTTTAATATATTTAAATATTTTTAAAAAAATACACAAATACACTTAAAATTATTTTCTTAATCATTAAGTAAAATAAAAAATGAAAAATAAATTTCCCGAGCGATCAAGTAGAGCGATAAAAATTGGTGGGCAAGACTAATGAATAAAATCAATAACAGAGTAACTCAATAAGATTTATCCCAATGTCATAAACAATAACAATAGCCATAGTTTTATGCTCATGGCAAAACTAATAACAGTATCAGTAGTTAGTAGCCACATTTTACGCTCATAGCGAGCCAATAATAATAACGATAACCGAACAAAAGTAGAGATTTAATGATTTGTAGTCCTTCCCAACTATACATATCAACATGTTCACATTTTCACATTTTCACCAATTATCTAACCACTACTAAAACCCGTAATAATTGTACAGACCAACATACACCCAATTCTTATAAGAGTCTAGGAATTTACCTACTATATAATGGTTGTAGCTTCACGCTAAGAGGAAGAGTAACGATGCTGGACAACAACTGTGGGCAGTGCGATTGAATTGAAACACAGTAGATAGAGAGAGGAAAAGGAAGGGATCGAGAGAGGATTAACCGACGTTGTGGGGAGAAGATGGAGCTGAGTGAGAAAGGCGTAGCAACGTGGTGCTCATGGCATCGGGCCTTGGCAACAATGTGGCAGAGATGGCTACTACAACGAAGCAAAGAGAGAGAAACCAATGTGAGAGAAAGAGAGAGACATAAAAAGGGACAAATAGAATGACTGGAGAGAGGAGAAAGAATCGAGGGAGATTATAAGGTTCCATTGAGGCTCCAATTGTATCATTGACTAGTCCTTTTGGAGTATAGATCATGTGGTTTGGCCCTTCCATTAGAGTCTGTCGTAGGTGACACGACTCAAGTCCCACATTTCTGGTTGGGATAGACTCTGATACCATTTGTAACGCCCCAATAGAATGCCAAAACCATATGGCTTATACTCCAAATAACTAGTCAATGATATAATTGGAGTCAAATTGGAACCTTATAAAAAACAAGAACTTCTCATTCCCAAACAATGTGGGATCTCATACACCACCTATATTTATTTTTATCATATGATGTATCACAAATAAACTGATCAAACTTCTCATTATAAAGAACGTCCTTAATCTAAAATTCTACAATAACCAATTTATATCGGGGATCAACAATCGCATCGATAAATAATAATCTATTTATCTTCTCAACATCCTCCCAATATTTATGATATTTGGATTTCATCTTCATAACCATACCATTCAACAATCTGGTAGTGTCATCACAACTCTGTTATAAGTGGTCATAAAGCCCGAAAGCTCCTCAAAGTACATGTTCGCAATACAATATTTGGAACTAGATATGCGCACAGTTACGTAGTAAAATAATTTCAAAAATTGAGCAAAGTACCTCACATTTGCTCAATCAACAGTGCCCGGCACATCAAGCTCCATTCTCCCCTTACTGGCTCTAGCAAAGTATACATCAGGCCCCATCCTTGACCTCCATCCGCTTGAACACTCTTTGGTATTTTTGCGCTACATCCAACATTGTGTAGGTAGAGTTCCATCGAGTTGGAACATCCAAGCTCAACATACAAGAAGATGATATCTTAAATTGTTCGGCTATAACCTTAAACTTGCCAATCCTTTGGGGAGAAACCTTCACATATCTCACAAGGTTGCAGACTTTGGGTAATTGAATCATCAACCTCCTTTAACCCCTCAGCAAATATAAGGTTGATGATATGAGCACATCATCGAACGTGGATAAACCCGTTCTCACGAATTGTATCTACTTTTACCGTTGTATTTGAACCAATCTATTCTAGTGCCATTGGCATTGACATTGTCAACTGTAATACAAAGTACTTTTGTAATCTCTCAATCCTTTATACAATTATCCATCTCAATTTTAACGGATGAACCCTTGTGATTTTCAATTTGTTTGAAACCAATAATCTATTTTTGCAACATTTACTCACTGTCAATGAAGTGGGTTGTGATACACATGTAGCTGAGATTATGTATGGACGTCCATGTATCAGTCGTGAATGACACTCTCTGGCCAGTGATAATAAATATCTTCTTCATATGGGCTTTCTTGTTGGTATGCCTCTTCAAACAATCTCACGTCACCGTATACAGTGAAGGCATGGGAAATCGGGGCTTAAGACCTTACATAAATTTACGGAAGCGTTTTCCCTCAACGGTGAGATAAGGAATCTCATTCGTAATGATCGTTTCCGCAAGAAAATCTGTAACGCCTCAATGGAAGACCCAAATCATATGGTGTATACTCTAAAAGCACTAGTAAATGATACAATTGGAGCCCCATTGAAACCTTATAAAGAACAAGAACTTCTCCTTCCTAGGCAATATGAGATCTTATACACCACTTACCCTTATCCTTATTATATGAGATATCACAATCTACCCCCTTAAATTTACGATATCCTTGTCGGGCCTATCTGTTGCAGGTGGCATGACTCAAGTTCCACATTTCTGGTTGGGATAGGCTCTGATACCATTTATAATGCCGTAATGCAAGACCCAAACCATATCACCTATACTCCAAAAGAACTAGTCAATGATACAATTTGAGCCTCATTAAAACCTTATAAAAAGTAAGAATTTATCATTCCCAAGTAATGTAGGATATCATACACCACCTATCATTATTCTTATTATATGAGATATCACAAAATCCCTCAACATTTTCTCACTGTATTGAGAGATTGATAGTTTCTTACTTTGCGTATCATCAGTGGCTGTAGAAGTTTCGTAACTTAACTTATTCGGATCATTGGCCACCAATTCCTTGTGTATCTTATACTGCTGACAACCTATAAGATGTGCTATTAATACAGAAGTGTCTTACTTCTTCGAATAACAACCACAAAGTTGCTCAGAGTAGTGATATCTTGCTTACGGGTTCTCATGATCACTGGAGATATTGGTGAAATGTTCTCATGTCCACGACCTCTTTTTACTAAGTCATGGTGGTCAACCGACATCAATATCTAACTCATCTTCCTCACTAAGAATACCCTCATATTCTATATCTATAGGTACTCAACTACTTGTACAAGAAGTAGATGATCTAGATGTAGGTCTATGGGCAGAAGTACCTATCGATGTGGGAATTATGGCATCCCCTTGTGGATGATCGCCTTAAGTAAGTGTAGCATTCATATCCATATAAATTGCACCGAAATAATTAAGAAACAACAAATAAAAACATGTTACGAAAATAATCTAGACACTGGAAACACATTAAAATCATTTTGTCGATAGACATATTGTTTTATTTTTTGAGAAAATACCTCAACTTTATTGAAATCCCTCACTTTTTGTGGAGAACAACCGTGGTAACAAGAACAAATACCTAAGGGTTACATATATTTATAAAACCAAAACCCTGGCATAAAGAAGGCATATTGTTTTGAAAAGAAAAAACATGTGTTATGTGTATGGTTTTAAAAAGAAATACTAAAACTCATACAGATTTTTAAAAAATACAAATCATGCATATTCATTGTGGAAAGACAAAACTCTTTTAATTAAATTAACCCATTGTTTTTGCTTAGCTGAGCAGTTCGCTCGAGCGAGCATCGAGCGAATAATCTGTATAAAGTTTGGTCGAGACACAATTGAGCAAGCATCGAGCGAACAATTTGTATGGAGTTCTCTAGAGCCATAATCGAGCGAACATTGTCTGGATGGCGTTTTCAAGTTTTCAACAATAAAATCCCCAAATTCAAAGGGTTCAAACCGAAATCCCCCAATTCAAACAACATATCAAACAATAAATACAATAAAATTCACAATCAACCCAATGCGATTTTGGAACCCTAAATTGGAAAGGACAATGATACCCTTCCAACTAGTTAAAAACCAATTTACCACCAAGATAACAAAATTATTTTGTAAAATTAGAAGATATGTTTTATGTCATTGTTGTTGTTTGATTTATGGTTTTTTTGTAGCTGGAACTGTGATGGCCACAATACTTAGCTATTGCTGATCCCCAAGACACCTTTGGTTGAATGTTCACACCTGATCCACCGTCTACACTTCCTACATTTGCTCCTAGAAATTGAAACAGGAAAACAGGAATTGTAACATTCCGGTCCGCTGTAGTCAACCTCACGATGTGTCACACGACAATGTCAGGCAACAACAGGAAGGCACCACATGGCTGAGTCTCTGCTGGACAGAGAGATCTAGATAGGAGAGAGAAGGTTTGCGAAAGTGAGGGGGAGAAAGGGGGCCATGCATTGTGGACCCCCGATGTGCACAAAATGAAATGGAACGACGTCCTTTAGTTAACTTAATAATTCAAACTATCTAATAATAATAATAATAATAATAATAATAATAATGATAATTAAAACTATCATATACATTTGATCTCTCTCTCTTAAGTCGTAGTTTGGAGTCCATATAAACTCTTAACTCTAAATTCTGACTACTCCGATGGAGTTGGAGGTGGAACGAGTGTTGGTTGGAGTCGACGGGAGATTTTTATAGCCCACTAGTTCCCTTGGGTGAGGGCCAAATCGAGTCACCACTGTGAACACTTTCCTTCTTTTCTATTTTTTATTATCAAGATTTTGTACTTTTTATTCTATTTTATCATATATATATATATTTTAAAATTCTACTTAGCTAATATTTATATTCATTTGAAGTTTATTTTCTCAATTTTAGTCTATTTTTCTTTTTTATATTAGCTTTATTTCTGTTATTTATTATTTTGTTATTTATAATTATTCTTTTAACAAAATTATAGACATAAATATGTGACATATATTTTTTTTTTCGAAAAATGCTAGTTTTACTTACATGACCGTAGGTACTGTTATGTAAGTTATTGACAATTGTAAACATTTTCAAATTTAAATTAAAAAAATTACTGATAAAATAAAATTATCACTCAATATATATAATATTACGCATAAAATTATATTATCCGTTTGAATAACGGAAAGTGAATAAAATAAAAGTGTAATAAAAATAAACGTATTTTCAAAGAGGTTTGCTATTCATCTGCCTATAGCCCGGCACACACTTCACATATTTTTTTTTTTTTTACACTCAATGCATTGAGTGTGTGCCGGCAGATACAAAATATTTTTCATTTTCAAAACAATTGAAACCAGGTAAATTTGGTAAATGAAAAACATAATATGAACGGCCACGATCCAATCAAACTGACCCGTATCGGAATCAGCTCGAACCCTAGCTATATAAACCCCTTATACACTGCGAAAACTGCTCGTTCCACCAGAACAAACCCTCGGCGCTACCTCACAGACTCCATCAGTTTCCAACGCAGCCTCTGCATCCGAATCTCAACCCGGTACTCTATTTCTCTATCCCCTTCTTCTGGGTTGTTCTTTACGTATGTTCGTGTGTATAAGTCCGAAGCTGATTTGCTGCATATGTTTTTGGTTGATTTATAGCAGAGATGAAGGTTGTCGCTTCGTACTTGTTGGCCGTGTTGGGAGGCAACACCACCCCTTGCACTGATGATTTGAAGCATATCCTCGGATCAGGTACTCCTTTCTTGTCTGATAGTTTTACCAGTGATTTTTATGAAGACAAATCGTTAGAGTTTCACATATTTATGTGCGTAAGAAATCGTTATGCTTTTTTAATTTCTGTGTATAATGTTTCTGGGTTTGATTAGTTCATCAGAATCATAACATGGTGTGTGAGTTTATGGTTTATAGTTGATTTGCATATGTTTCATACTGTTTTTCGTCTTGTTCGTAGAGCATTCTTGTAAAACAAATAAAGATATCACAAATCGTTTTGGTACTGTTTCTTTGCTGATTTTTTTAAATGACCTTGTATGTGCTAAATATCAATATTTCCGATGTTCTGATCTTTTGTTTTTGGATTTATTTTGTTCCATACAAGTTTCTTAGTACAATTATTTGCTTGATGCAGAATTTTGGGGACAGTTTTGTCCCCAAAATGACTAATGATATTGTTTTGTTGATTATAAATTATTGTGATTTGAGCTTGCTTTTAGAATAATCAGAAGCTATATGCAGAATCTTCACTCCATTGGGTTGTTCTATTTGATTCTTGTGCAATTCTATATGAAATACAGCTCTTGGGGTTTATTAGTTGAATTATATGCAATTTTTTTTGTTATTATATGTTATTTATATCTGAGTTGTAGACACTCTTGCGTTTTAGCCACTATTACATTGAAAGATGTGTTTTGAAGCAATTTGTAAGCTTTTCTTTCTGCTTTATGTTGAAAGATTGGAAACCTGCTTTGAAAACATGATTATATGGATAAAAGATTTTAGTTAACAGGAACAAAAATTAAGAAGCCACAGTCCAGATGTTTAGTAATTTTGAATTGATGCTTATATAAATGCTATTCAAAATAAAAATGCTATTGAAATGATATAGATTTTGAACTTTTGCTAAAGGATATGAATTTCATGGGTTACAGTTGGAGCTGACGCCGATGACGATAAGATTGAGTTGCTCTTGTCTGAAGTCAAGGGAAAAGATATCACAGAACTGATTGCAGCTGGAAGGGAGAAGCTGGCATCAGTCCCATCTGGTGGTGGTGGTATTGCTGCTGCAACTGCTGGCGGTGCTCCTGCTGCTGCTGCAGCTGCTGCAGCTGAGCCAAAGAAAGAGGAGAAAGTGGAAGAGAAAGAGGAGTCTGACGATGTAAGATTTTGCAGAAAAGAATCTATATGGATTTTTTATTGCCACTTTCATGTTTCCTCGCTATTATCTCTTGTATTACTATTCTATTCTAACTTGTGGATTTGTTTTGCTGCAGGATATGGGTTTCAGCCTGTTTGATTAAGAGATTGAAGCCTGGTGGTTTGTTTGCATTAAGACTCTGATCTTCGGCTAGTGTTTTTAGTAGAATTTTGAAGTTTTTTTGAGTCTGTAGTTGGATGTGGTTTTAGCTATAATTGCCAAAATTTTGGATTTCCGTCAAGACATTTGAGTTGAACTATTAAATTTTGCATTTCAGTTAATTTGAACGTTGAATTCAATTGCTATAGAAGTTCAATTAGCTTGAGGCTATTTGGGAGTGTATAATCTGCTTGTGCATCTGCATTCTATACTCGTCTGAATTGAACTTTTACACCCCGACCTTTCTCAGTGAGTTCGTCAGATCTGTGCTTGGTTCAATTGGTGTTATATATCAATTGTTTAGCAGAGGTGCATGTGACTTAGGTTGTGGATGGCATGTTTAGCCAGGGCTTTACATCACCTACTAAATAACTAACTCTTTTGCTTATTAGTATGAAGTGTGTGAGGTAGGGGGCAACGTTTGTCAAATGCGTCGGTTATTTGGGTCAATTTCAAATCAATTCAAACCCTATAGGAATAATTAACAGGTGACTTTTTTAAATGAAGATTGCACTCTCTTTATTGCCTCTAGAAGTACCAAGAGCAAGAGTGAAAAACCCACTCTCCTCTATCTAATAATAGGGCTATGAAACTGATGTGAGATGCCCATTAGTTAGGGCTGAGCAAAAATTTGGCTCTGCTCTAAATCTGATAAGTCAAAGTCGGAGTCTGAGTTTTTTGTTCCAAGAAAGTCAAAGTCGGAGGTGACAGTGTACCGAATTCGACTCTGATATTGTTTATAAAATTTTGCACAGTCCTACCCCCATAAACTGAACCAATGCTCTCACCTATAAACGTCGTTGAATCAATGATCAGCGATGTTATTGGAGAAGGTGAAAAAAATGTCCGTCCTTGGTAATACATGTTTATTTTTAGAGTACAACATTTATCAGCAAAAACGTTCCAATATGTACATCAACATGAAACAATACGTTTCACAACCGAATGACACATAATCATGATTTCGTACAGAGATCACTGTAGATGTCTGTATGGTGCATAAATAGTATGTATGATGAATATTTCTGTTTTTATGAGGAAGCTTTTCGTGTTTCTTTTTAGCAAAGAATACGATCCAAGTAACAAACTCCAGGAATCTAGGGAAGGCAAGTGAAAGAAAACTGCGGGAAAGGAAGGATCCTTTTGGGGTAAAAGAAAAAAGATAAAAGAAGAAGAAGAAGATACCAGAAAGGATAGCCATTTAGGGCTATAAATTAGAGAAGATTAGAAAATACAAGTGTTATATTGACTTTCTGATTAAAACAAAGTTCTTGGCCATCGTCGACAACCTTATGATCCAAGTTTGTATTAAGGATCATGTGATAGAGTCTAGATTATGAAAGAGATAAACATATGAAATAGATCATATAATTGTCCGAATGAAGTCATCGGCATAATTAAATGCACAATAAATTCTATATGGTCTACTTTATGTGTTTATCTTTGTTCATTCAAACCCCTAAAATTCAATCAATAGCTTTAAAGAATCTAAATCCATTCTTTCACAAACTATCAAAGGTCTGTGGCCTGATTGACATAAACCTCTAACATCTAAAATGGAGATATTGGTTCAAAACCCCCCTCCCCAAATGTATATAAAAAAAAAAAATCAGGATTAAGAAATTTAAGGCTGATGGATCACTTCTCATTCTTGACTCGAAAAATGTGATTAGCTAGAGGAACTCTATAGACAGTGGCAGAACTAGAAATTTGTCGTAGGGGGCGAGCAAAGCTAAAACTATAATAAAATATTTGTTGTTTTATTTCTAGGTCAAAATAATCTATGAGATCAAAATAATTTTGTACAGGAGAGTCAAGATAATTTTTTTATAGAGAGGGCCAAAATTAATATATATATATATTTTTTTTTTTGGACCCCCCCCCCCCCCCCCATAGGTCTGCCGTTGTCTATAGGTCAAACCAAACCGATACTGTAGTTTTAGCATGCTTGAGAACAAGTTTTTTTAAAAAAATTTCCTAAAACTTTTCTTACTCTCAATCCTTACATCTTTACACCAAAACAAGCTCAATCATAAAAAAAAAAAAAAAAAACATCTTACCTTGATATCTAAACAATTAAAACAATTTTTCACATAAACCAAAAAATAAAACTTTTCATAAAATTTATATTCCTTAAATATATTTTTAATGGGTCTCACCACTTTTTCAAACCTAAATAACAAGATTTTCAGAAAAACTTCTTGATCCAAATACATTTTTAATGGTTTCCATCCCATAAATATCATCTTCCAAAACATTTTAAAAAATTTCATATTTTTTAGAAGACTAATACTACCTACTGCGTAAGTGTCGCGTAATTATTTTGAAAAAGAATATAGTTCATTATTAAATAATTTTTTTTCAATGTATGTTTCATATTTATTCATTTTTATCAAAAAGATTATACGATACTTATACACTTTATAAATAAAAATATAATTTCTCTTTTTAGAAAATTGAGGTCCGAACATCTCCGAATACTAAGGTGACATCATGAGCTAATCCCAAGAAGTTTTGATAAGTCGACTTGATCAGCAGCGTTATCCTTGGAAACTTCCATCATCTTTTTGAACCTAGAAGTTTTTCCTTTGTAATTATGCCTTCCAGTTGTTTCGTCCCGTCTACCTCTCTCCCCTTATATCCTCTCCGCACCCACAGAGGTTGAGAAAGAGAACAGGCGCAAACCATTGGAACTAGTACGCACTCAACATCAGACAATAAGCAAGAAAACACGCTCACAAAAATGAAAAATGAAAGAGGATTGGAGGGTCGAGCATGGAAAAATTAACTTTTGATTTATGATCATGAATAATTTCAGAACATCCCAAAATAAATTCGGATTACAATGTAGGAGTAAAGGAATTTTCGCCCCTTCATTGGTGTTTTTTATTTTTTTTTGGAGGGGGTTGGGGTGGAGGATGTAGTAGTTTCATTGTCAGAAAATGGCAAGTTAGGGGTATAGTCATGGAGAGGGTGTTGCAACATCAACATCGATGACATTTAGAATGAGGAAATAGAAAAATTATATTTGCAAGTCGGTGTAAAAGACAACTTCCATGTCTGTGATGTGATGTGATGTGATTTAATTTGTAAGAAAAATTTAAAAATTCAAAGACACATTCCATGATCCCATCCCACGTGCATGTGTTTTAAATAGTTATATGATAGATTAAGGTTGGTATAGATAGTGAGATGAGATGAGATGAGATAGTTTTAGATAAAAGTTGAATAAAATATTATTAGAATATTATTTTTTTAATATTATTATTATTGTTTTGAAATTTGAAAAATTTAAATTGTTTATCATATTTTGTGTGAGAATTTGAAAAAATTGTAATGATAAGATGAAATGAAACTATTTCTGTATCTAAACGGGGTTTTAGATTCATAAAAAGTTATTGAATGTTAGAAGGTAAAAAAGCTTACAAGTTATATAGACAAAAAGGAATGTAAGGTGATAAAAATTAAAAATGCTCAACCATATTTTGGAGATCAATATCTTAACATTAACACTCTTTTAAAGGTTTTATTTATCATGTAACGAGTTAAATAACTAGTTATGTATAGTATTTATTCATGAAATAAATTTAGCTATACCTTAGGTCTCTGATTAGTGGGCTACTATATTAGTGGGCTCATTTGCATAGTGAGATGAGTTGAAATAATTTTAAATGAGGTAATAAAATATTGTTAGAATATTATTTTTTAATATTATTATTATTTTGAGATTTGAAAAAGTTGAATTATTTATTATATTTTGTATGAAAATTTGAGAAAGTTGTATTAATGATGAGATGAGATGAGTTGAAAGTATTTCTCTATCCAAACGGGACCTTAAAGATACGCTTATTTCCTAGGACCTAACCTGGTACTCAAAACTCAAATTCAGTAGAGTTCTAATCCAACTGTGAAAAAGTTACTTCCAGCTCGAAGAGGAACAAAAAAATGAGACAATTTTTGCCGTATAAGTAGCATTAGCCAGCATGTATTATAGTATTCTGTCATTGCAGTTTCATATTCTAATGGCAGTGCTGCATTTAGCACACTGCTCTCTCATCTCAGCCTTTTGCATGCTCCTTTATGTTTCAGATTCTTCTTTCGAGAACGAACTAAAGAGTTTTCCGGTGATAAGAAAGAACGGAAATCAGGTGGATTACACAGATGTAAACTAATTATCCAAACCTCGGCATTAGATAATAAGGTAAGGAAGCAACTTTTATATTTTAGTACAGTAGCTGATACAGACAGCACTGATGAAAACAGATAACAGAACAAACAAGACACTCAGAAACAGACAAGATGTTCACTTATAGTGAATTTGCTTACTTGGGGGAACAAGACACTGGACTACTCTCACACAGACACCATGCTCACTTATAGATGAGCTTATTACTTAAGGCCAAACAGAAAGTTCGATATTCAGTAGATGCGGCGCTGACGGAACAAATACTACCAGATCTTCAGAAGATGCCGGACATGGTGTCATCAGTATTGATTGACCTCTCCATCTGTACATGATTATGAATAGAAAAAGTTATTAGAGAAAGTTTACAGTTGCAAGTACTAAGAAGTAATACAACAGATATTGATAAAAGCAAATCAAAGATGACAAGGAAATATATTTTTTCAAGTAGCTGGACTAGTGGATCATTGAAGGGATCTAATTTATTTGAGGAATTGATGAATATAAATCCTTGTGCTTCAAGTACCCCAAGCATGAATCTGTTACACGAAATTTAATCTATCCAAGGATACACACACACACACACACACACACACATAGGTTTGGAAGTTGCCTCCTTTATAAGAGAGGCAACGTCATTTTGTCAAATAACTCAAATGAAACACGCAAGTGGAATTGTAAAATCGATAGAGGGAATTAAGCATCAAAGATGTGCTGCTTTGACTTACCAAAAAGTTTTTTTTTTTTTTTTATTTATATCATCTCCCTTTAAAAGTTCTCTTTTCTCTATACATTCCAGAGACTCATTCTATAAAGATTTTAGGGTATTTTTCTTGTTTATTAACTTGCACCCATATCTACTATGTCTTGCACATTTTTTTAGCAGATCTATATGATAAGATATTCACTAGACGTATATAAAACATGTATACTAAACCCAACAGGTCAAAGTTCATTCTAAGTATTACCTTAGCTATGGCATTGAGATTGTCACGCACGACGGAGTATTCACTTTTGATCTTGTTGCAGGCTTCAAGGCACCTAAAAGCAGAAAGGTTAGCTTAAAAGAGGATTATAAAAGAAAAAACGTTTTAGCTAGATGTATAAAGATATAAGAAGATGCTAGGAGCACTGAGAGTTGTGTTAAAAACACTTTGCATTGGTGCACTAAAGATTTCATAATGAAGTTAAGAGTAGGACAGATATAAAATAACCCCATCATCTTGAAACTTTGGCCTTATTTTCGTACTAATACAAGCAAAGGTTGTTCAGCTGAAGAAGTAACATTAGCAAATACATGGGGTCTAATGTAAACCTTTATCAATCATAAAGTATAAGGTTAATGGCACCTTGACAAGGATACTTGGGCACCAAGGTTCTATTGCTAAAAATGTTTATACCGATGATCTCATGGTCACTTGTCTATATACACAAGTGCTTAACAAGAGCAACAGAGCTGCCCTAGACCTACTACAAACCAGCCTTTCGTATCCAAATGTTACATGAAACTTCACAATAGTTAGGGCAACAAATAGTTGTGATTTGGCCTGAACATAACATCAGAACTTGTATCCAATTGCATATACCTGGGAATCGGGAACCAAAGTACAAGCATTTCAATCATTTATGTGTTCTATTAAAAGAATGCAAGAACTCAAAAACTATTTGCTTGAAAATGAACAGAGTGGTACTTTGTAAAAAAAACAAATATGTGACACATTTGGGTTATGAGATAGCAAATTAATTAGGATTATTTTCCCAATTAGTAACCATTTATATGGTAAGATCAGATATTTTGCAAACACATAATTGTAATGATAATAGTGCGGGAATGAAAAGTGACTTCATACCTTTCCTTCATTTTGTTTTCACTAGCTTTTCGAAGCTCACGACAGGCAACGACAATCCGACAACCACCGACGCTTCATTACATTACACCATATAAGATTGAGATACAGTCAATATACAAATAAATACAACTATAGTATGGAAAGAAAGCAGCATCCACTTAGGCCTGTATAAATGGGATGAAATACTTGTAATCATATTTAATGCATCATGACTAAGGATGATAAAGCATTATTCCATATGAAAACCTACTCTGTGGGTTTGCACTTTATTAGCGTATAAAAAACTGCCAACTGAACAGCTCAGATGGCGTCCTTATATATATGCAATATCATGTGTTCATGATGTCATCCATAGAATCATGCTGAAAGTTCCATCACTATTTTAGAGACTTGCAGCTACTAACTTCTTTACTTAGCCCATCATTCCACGTTTTACTTCCAAGTGAAACTATATTAAGCAGCATTTTATTGGTTTTATTTATGCATTAGCAACATTTACTTCACAATTAAAAAAAAAACAACAAATACTACAAAGTCATATTCAAGCCGATTTATGAGAACGCATCATGATAAAAAGGGGAAGGCCATAACAAGGTTGCTTAAGGCAGTAATAGAATACAAGATTCGTTGTGATTCAACAAAGGGTCCTCCCCAAGATAAAAGTGTTGCAAGAAAGAGTAGTTTGTCGCCTCTTCTAGGTGTGTGTCGGAAATGATCAATTGAAGGGGAAAAAGAACTGAAGTAAATCTCACGCGCGGGTATGAGCGCGTCCACATGCAATTTCTTTTAATTCTCGATTCAAGGTACTTCCAAATCTGGGTATGCATGACATGCCATGCTACGTATATGCTGAATTGGAAAAACTATAAAAGATGAGATTGTTCCTAGACTTTTACAGATCCGATCATATGCTAAATAAGAAAAGGTCTAACTAATGATTGCTCCCCGTGTTTTGGTATAAAATGTATGGAATTGGCATAACTAATGATTGCTCCAACTGTTTGGGCCATACCGTGTGCCAGCCACATATACTTCTTAATTAATGATCCCTTTTGTATGTCTAAAATGGAAAAATATTAACGAACTCACGATTCATACCGTTGTTAACATGTGTCAAGCTCCACACTCCTGTTTATATTGGAAAGTTCTTGACTAATGCATGATCCGCCCCATGCAATGCACGCAAATTTCTTAACTTGAACTCTTTTAGCTAATTTCATTTTTTATTATATCTACATGAAGCTCTACTAACTGGTCGCATGCAAACAAGAGAAGGTGAACAGAGCTAGTTTTCAAAATGCTAGAGTACCTTGAGCTACTTCCCTTCAGTTGGTGGATAAAACAAGTCACCTTGGCATAGTCTACAACAGGCTCATCCCTGATTTTAGATCAAATACACCAAAACTGATAAGAACATGGGGGGAAAAACAGTTGCATGAAATGAGGCACCATTAGAAGATTTGGTATATAAAAAAAATTACACATATTTGGCCATTTCTGCTATGCAAATTTCTGCATCACGGCAGAACATTTCGATGATTTCCAGAACAAAGTGAGGATTTTCTTGACACTGCAAATTTTGCACATTCTCAAAATTGTGGTCCAATATACCCTGCAAGGAAAATGCTCGGTGATCAAATCAAAAGCTCACTTATCAACAACATTAGCAAATTATCTCAAACTTTTTTCACATAGTCGACTATAACACACTCTCAAATTGACAGCCCACCCTCCCCCCCCCCCCCCCAAAAAAAAAAAAAAAAAAACTAAACAGAAGGAGAAAGGATCTTTTTGGTGGAAGCGGAAACAGCCTTCTTGTTTCCTTGAAAAATTTTATTTCATTTTTAGACCAAGAAAGTTCACTTTAGCAGCTCATTCAACTCTTTTTTCATGACTTAATTGAGTAGTTTCTTCTTTTTTCTTGTTCTCTCGTGGGTTTTCAGCCAGCTACCAAACAGAAATTAAGTAGCAAAGTTATTGATTTACAGTAAAATCACAAGATTCAAACAAAATCCCACAATCTGATACCTTTAACTGAATCAAACTAATATATTGACATTCAAACAAAAAACCTACCAAGCTTTTGAAAAATAAAAAAATAAAAAGCGAGGTCTTTAATCAAAGATTAAAAACCGGGTTTGAGCACACCTGCTCATGCATGGTCTGGACGTAGTCCTTGATTTGTTGCTTGACATCAGTCTCCGCCATTTTCTTGCCCTGAGAGAAAACTAGAAGAAAGCAAGGAAAGCCAGAAGAAGGCAGTTGTGTGCAGGATGAAGTGCCACACCCCCTCTATTTATAGCAGCGACCCCTCCACACATTTAAGCCATGTGTCAGTCTTCAGAGAAGTCTCATTTGGGTTTGTTTCTGAGCAAGAGTAGCACAGAGGATAACGAGCGTTTTAGTTTGAAGGTGGCATTGCTATTGTTATTTTGTCATGATTATCATGTTTCTAAACTGGCAGTTTCTTCCAGCTTTGGCAGTCAGAGCTGCCCTCTCCCATACATGGAAACAAACACCTTTACTCCCAGCAGTTACGAAGACAACTCTGAAAGACAACTTCACTGCTGTAATAGCCACGCGCTCGCATGTTTTTCTGTGGCATACAAAGGAAACGGCATAGCTATTTTTTTCCAACAATAACTCCAGTTATATTTAATTCTATTCTATTAGACTAGAATCAGAATGTTGTGCTTTATTAGTTTTCAAAATAAGATAATGATTATTTCTTTATAATTATTTAATCTAAACATTTTTTTTGTAATCTAGAAGAGATATATAGAAATAATACCTGAATTTCAGGGTATTTAATTTCATATGTGATTAATATACACCTCAATTTTAAAATGCTGCTTCTCTCTCTCTTTTAATTGTAAAAGATTACTCCTTTAGTAAGAGATAAATAAGGCAAGAAATTATTCAAAAAATATTAATGCTCAACAAATACTACACAACTCAATTTATTACAATGCAATAAATGTCAATGAAAATGAATGATTAAATGAAACACCTCAAATTATTGTCAATCTTTAAAGAACACGCACACACAGAAAAGATGAACTCTTGCACTTGTCTTCACCTTCATTAATAAATTACTGAGTTGGTAATTTATGGTCTTAATTAAGTAGAACATTGGGTTAATGACATTATTACACAATGGTTTTAAATGAACTCCATTAATGAACTCTATTAATGGCAGACTATGGGATAAATGCACAAGTCATTAAAAGAAAGGTTAATGACGTTATTACACAATGGCTTTAAATGAACTCCATTAATGAACTCTATTAATGGCAGACTATGGGATAAATGCACAAGTCATTAAAAGAAAGGTTAATGACATCATTACACAATGGCTTTAAATGAACTCCATTAATGAACTCTATTAATGGCAGACTATGGGATAAATGCACAAGTCATTAAAAGAAAATGCACCAGATAATAGTATTCTTGGGCTTCCATATGTGTTCTTAACAAATATAATGGACGCTTTACTCCATTAAGTACTTACTAAAAAAGAGAGAAATAAAGAAAGAAAACCAATTCTATTTCATTGACATTGAGTGCTTAACACCACCTCCCTCCCAAAAAAAGAAAAAGAAAAAGAAAAAACTGTTAAAGAAAAAGAATATCTATGATTTTGTTGGCAGGGCCAGGGGGAAGGAGCATTTATTTATAAATAATGTTGAAAGTCCAAGAATATTTAAAAAAATTAAATTCGAAATTCGTTTCTTGAAATTCAAAGCTAACATTGTGAAAGACTATGTACTCCAATTTCGAAAGAGAAGGTGTCAAGTTTAGAACCGGTTTTCTAAACCCAAAATCTTGCCAACCTGCAAACAATTAAAACTAGTTATATTATTTGGTTTAGGAGTTTAATCGGTTCGGTTCGATCCAATTGTGAATAAATTTTAAAATTGAACCGATATAAGCCGATTTTGAAAATTTAAGAATTGATACAGATCGATTCATCATTGAAACCGAAGCTTTCAATTTTTCCAGATTCGATCCGATCTAATATGATTTTTTCAATTTACCATTTATACGTGTACACTACAGAAGTTGAGACTTGAGAACTGATTTCTCTAATGCTTGTTCTCTTCAAAGTAAGTTTATATTAATAACTTAATATTAATGTTCACGTCTTAGATTAAAACCTTACGTTATATTAATTTTATGTTATAAGATTAATAGACATGAATAATAAGATTAAATTTTCATATTATAAATTAACAATTTAGTATATAATATATATAATATAATATAAAAAAATTAAAAAATATATATATAAATCCGATTTGGTTCAAAATATAAAAACCAGTACCGGATCGACCTGGTTATGAATAACCTCAACCATTCCCATTTTTTTTTTACACCTCTAATTGGGTTAAAAAGTATAATCAGCTCTGCTTTTTGACATATTTGTAAAAAGCTCTCTGAATTTTCGATTTTAGCATCTTAATCCTTGATTTTAAAACCTTTTACAATCAACTCCATCCGTCCTACTCCGGTTAGAACCACAAAGGCATAATTATCACATTAACCAATATCTGGCACGGCAAAAAATGGCACACTAACCACCTTATTAGAAAAGTTGTAAAAAATTAAAAAACATTTTAAAAATCCAAAAATTGATTTTAAAACCCCAGATTCTTGTCTTAAGAAAAGGAAAGTAAAATCTCTCAATAAAACAAAAACTATAAACACGCTTAAATAAAACAATAAAAAATCCAAATATTTATTAACTAATAGAAAATAAATAGATCCTCCACATGCGAGAGGAAATGTGGGGACGAAAGGGGTGTATCCACCACCCCCCCGCCCTCGGCACCCCCTTGGGATGGCTGGTGCCACCCTGGAGGTCCCAAAACAGCCACTAGTGGTAGTCGGATTAGCTCAAGCTACTCAAGAATTGGCGTAATTTGAGGGTCCATGACTATCTAGGAGTAACTTGTTCCATATTTTTCAATAATATTTATAGTTATTATATTTATAATGTGAGCTATTTTATTCTTAAGTCGATGTGTAGATCACACTATCTGCATTATTTAAATGATAGGCTTTGATTTGTAATATTCAAATTTTAAAATTTATTTTCCAAATCAAATTATTTCTTGTAATTACTATATTATGTGTGCTATAAACATCAACTTGAGAATATAATTTTTCCGTGACATTCTTATGCATGGTAACCCGCATAGTTTTAGTGATAGTTGGAAGAATTAATTACAAAAAGTTTCAAAATGAAGGGTTAGAATGAAAAAAAAAATGCAAAAAAAATTAAACCCAAGGCTAATTTTGCCTTTTAAGTTTTTAACAAGGCCGCTAGCTCTCTTTTTGCCATAGGTTGAATTTTAATTAGTTAACACATGACATTAATACCAAGTGATAAGCACATCGTGACTCGACAAGAAACCTTACCATTTCAAGTGAAATAGATACTATTCATTTAGTATAAAAACATGAGCTACTTTTATCATTTCACATTTATGGTAACATGTAAAAATGACCAAAATATCCCATGATTTACATTTACAACATTTCACTTGAATTGAAGAGGAACATGATCTTCCATAGTAAGTGGATCTATTGAGAGTTGGACCAAGGAATTAATTGCAAAGATATTCAAACTCAAGATTAAACGCGAACTGAATAAAAGTGACAAACCAAAAATCCCTGTATTATTGACCAACCAAACACTCCTAATTCTTAAAAGAGAAACTTCATTGAGATAGGCTACAAAAATCCATGAATGAATCTCAACCACCTATATATTTTCATATAAGGATTGGAATGCAATATGAATACAAGTAAAGCTAATACATCAGCTTTGTACCGAATGTTAAATGTAAACACCCACACTTGATTCAATATACTAAAAATTAAAAGAACTAAAATTAAAACTTGGAAGAAAGACATACCAGTGGTTGTCCACCCCAACAAGGGTTAATCTGCCCACCCAGACAAGTATGGTCACAGGCCACCCACCTGGCCTAGGGTGGCTGCAAACCACCCAAAACCCACCCTGTCGGGTGGTCTACGGCCATCTCTCTCACTCAATGTTGCTCCTACCACCCCAAGAGGCAGTAGGAGTTGTGGTTTGAGGTGATCTTAAAAGTAGTCAGGGTTAGGAATCTTAGGGCTTAGGCTTTATATTATAAGATTTATTATTCTAAAAGCAGTAGAATCATTAGGTGCTTATTTGTTTGAAGGGCGTAAAAGTAGTTTAAAACTGCCTGTTGACAGCAGACAAATGAATTAGGTCGAATGTTCCTGCTAGAGAAACTACTCGTACATAGACAATAGCACATCTCATAGGAACTACGTTGAGCAAAAGATTTTCAGCTGTGACTACAAATTCAATAAATCAATCTCCATGCATTCATTCATATGCAAAGCGTACCTGACAAAAAACGAGTAAATCTACAGTGTCCTGTGGGTTGCAGGTGTTGCTTACACATCATCGAGTGCACTATACACAATTAGAGAAAATGGGATTTTGATTCCTTAGAGTTCCTATTTGGACTTTAGGGCCTAAAGTAGGAGAGAGATAAACACATAAAATGAGTCTCATAACATTTATGGCTGCCCAAATAAATTTCTTGGACAACATTAAATACTTAATAAATGTTGTAGGACCCACTTTATGTGTCTATCTCTCTCCCACTCTAGGCCTTAAGAGTTCATACAAAATCTCTAAAAAATCCAAATCCAAGAAAATGTGGGTTGTATGATCCAATTTTTATGTGTGAAACTATTCTAGAATGATAAATGATATTTACAATCATGGCCTATGGGTTGCGTAAGTGCCGCATACTCATTTTGAAAAAAGTGAGTAAATATAGGACCCACATGAAAAAATTTAATTTTTTAATGATGGACCACACTCTTTTTCAAATGACGTGCGCGGTGATTGCATAAGCCATGACTGTATCTAACATTACTCTTCTAGAATAATGGAAATAGATCTTCATGCAGGCACACTGGTATCAGCATATTTAAGGACCTTATGAGCAGTGAAGTTTCTTTCTACTTTGTTCCAATATATGTTCCCCAATAAACACAGAACAAAACCTCCAATATGCTCCAAGGTAAAAGCCTAAAGAAGATAGATAAAACAATTACCAGATGTATGCCCAAAGGTCAGCAATAAGGAACCACTATCTTGATTCTTAAGAGTTCAACCATTAGGAGAAAAACTTTTAAGACTTGGGAACAGTCATTCAGAAATTTCACATCTTGGTATCGCTTGATGTTTATTTTGTGTCTGTCAAGTAATAATGATGTGGTAAATAGCTAAACTCAACAATACCAGTAAGACATCCATTCCCTTAACTGTATGCTTCTTGTCCAGCCAAGGAGTAGCGACTGTGGTTATAAAGAACAGAGATTCATTGGTGTTAAAGGCCAGCATTTGCCATTGACACCGTGAGAGGCATGTCATGTCGTAAACAGCAAAAACACACATGATTCATCTTATGTAACTACCAATTAACATATATAATTATCCAAATAACAGTGATCAGTTGCAGAAGCAAAAGGAAGTGTCAGTTCTTATCCATGAACTGATTGCCACTCATTTGGCACACTTGTAAACCAAACTTTATCTTCTTTAACATCAAAACTCTCTGAAGGTCCATTGGCGTTTGACCATGTTTGCAAATTATTGCCAAACATGGATTAGAGTGGAGCATCAACAGAGTAAAACAAAGCACAACTATAAGTGGTTTAGACGAAAGCCTACCTCTGTATGCCAAGGCAAGTTAGAAATTTCAACAAGAATGGAAAAATTACAGAAATGGTGCCCAAAATTCAAACCTGAGTAGTAGTTGGCACAGAAGATGAGACTCTCTTTACAGTATACAGTCTTATTTGTCCAGCCTTATTATTTTGAAGTATTGACACCATTCTCATGGTTGGAACTCCTCCAATATCTTGAATGCAGGTACAGGGCATAAAAGACTGTTGAAGTAGAAATGCAATTCATATCATAATCTAGGGTCACTTTAAATGCTTGTCAGCAACCAAAACAAAGAAATGCAATGAATATCATAATCTAGCATCACTTTAAATGCTTGTCAGCAACCAAAACGACCTCACCCTATACCCAAAGATATATCTACTATAAGACATTCTCTTATGATAGATAAAGTACCAACTAACCCTAGGGGTTGGCTCAAGTGGGTAAGGGCCCTGGTCATGGGTCTATTCCCCCTCCCCCCAATCCCAAGTCCGAGGTTCGAATCCTTGGGGCAAACAATTTTAAGGGACATGCTCCATTGGTAAAAAATTGATGATTTACCTAAACGTGTGATGAGAACACGTTACAACTTACACAGGTCTGAAGTTTAAACTGGATTAAAGAAATATTCTGTTTGCACGTTCTCCGGGGTTCCTAATAATAAAAAATGATAGATAAAGCACCAAATAAGTCAACAAGAATAATTGCTTTTCCTTTTATCTACTATGCAGCATTATATCTCAAGCTAACTATGTAATGCCCCAAAGGAGGCCCAAGCCACATTTGTGCCCAACTCCAAAAGGACTAGTCAATAATACAATTGGAGCCCATTTGAATCATTATAAAGAGCAATAACTTCTCCCTCCCAAATAATGCGGGGTCCATACACCACCTACACTCATCAGTCAATATGGAGCATCACAAACTATAGGCTACAACAAACTGTCCAAGTTACAACCCAAAATTCTTTACTGCCTCCCATTGTACTCATTCCATGTGAAGAAACAATCTTGGCCAAATTTCTCGATTATCTGCAATCATAAAAACCTGTAACTAGGTACATAGGCAACAAATTTTTTCACTTCCCATTACTTTTGACACTCATCCATCTCAACCACCTCACCTCAATTACACTCATACCATACAAATTACTCAAAAGCATCTCCCACCGATTTTAATTTGTACGCAATTAAAACAAAGTCCCTGACCCTGAGGTGCATATCCTTAGGGTCAAACACCACAGCCACCAAATAAAATTTGTTAAACAAAATGTTGTCGACACACCACTTCATGTGCAAACAAACTTAAACTTATACTACACCAAATAGGATTTGTATTACTCCATTGCCACATCACATTAGAATACTACCATGATATTTTTCTAGACACTAATTTATGTACTAGTATAAGAAAAATAAAGCCGGTTATATCTCTTTGATGAATAGAAAGTATGTACCACGACGTGTGTTAATGAGGGTAGTTTGTGTTAGCTAGTGGTTACACTTAAGTTTGCAGTGTTGTGTAGTTTATATGCATCTTGTGCTAGTAGAATACAAAGGTGCTTTACCCAACCATGCGTAGCCCAAGTGGTAAGGGTGAACTTATGTGAATGAGCCCCATGTCACATATTCGAGTCCCCCTGGGATCAAATCGCGATTTAAGTGGGAGACCATGGCGGTGGGTTGCTGTGCTAGAGTCTCTCCGGGGGTTTAGGTTCCATAGGTGAGTCCTAAGGGCTAAGTCGTGGGGTGGTTCCCCATCATCAAAAAACAAAAACAAAAATACATATGGGTTTCAAGACAGAGGATGTGAAATATGAAAGATTTCATCGTCATCAGCCCACTGATTATGCCCTAACTCTTCATTGTCCCTAAGACCCATTGGCTATGCGCAAACTATATAACAATATCTCCTACAAAAATTGGGATTGGAAGAGTGTTTGCATAGGTGCTATGTGTTCCATGTACTTGGGTTATGCCCGCTTCTTTCATCAATAAAATGCCTCTTTACCGGTTCAAGAAAAATAAATAGCGTGAGACTGAGAACCCCATTTCCTTCCAATGACTACGTAAATTTCTTTCTATGAAGCAAACAACTCATTAAAACTCTATTCTAAGACTACACCTTAAATAACAAGTCCAGGTTGATTATTAGGGGTTTATGAAATAAAAAATAAAACGATAATTTTGGTTTTACCATCAGCGCTCCTAGTGATGAAAAAATCTGCCGAAGAGACGGCAACATGCGTAACCACGCCACGGTGCATAAAACTTTTCTCATACCTGTAAAACCAAGCTTCATGGATGAGAAATCGTCTATAATACCCACAAACTGTAATACCATAACTAAACAATCTTGCTTCAGAAAGCATAAAGCATTCTTAAGCACTTGTATGGAACCCAAGTTTGTCCAACTAATAAAATTAAAACCTCCAATTGTAAAAATTTTGAAACTTAAATCATAATCACATAGCAAAAGCCTTAAACCCTAAGCAGATAATTCAAATCCAGCAAACCCAAAACCCTCCACAACACAGAGAATGTACCAATCCTACAAGTTAGCGGAGGGAAGCGCGTCGAGGTAGGACTACTCGAACTGGAGAGGACGTTTGGAGCAGGCTCGTGCGGCGGGACCCGGTCCGATTACGGGGTCTTCCTCGGTCTCTGCTCGTGGGGCCGAGTTTACGGTGCCGTTTTGTGCTTCCTCCATTATCTTGCTAGAGTTTCGAGTGTCTGCAGAAGAGGAAGAACGGAATGGAGCGTAGGCGTATGGATCATATCAGACATTTTCCCACTGATCTATTATGCCAGTATGCCACTCAAAACCTAATCTCAAATTATTTAAAAAAAAAGAGAGATGCTGAAGTTCGCAGCACCACAGGTAAATTTTTTTTTTTCACCCGATACATTGAGTTGAGTGTGCGTCGGCTGTTATGTACAGTAGGCTGGTATTTATATTTTTTTAAAAGAAAAAAATCAAACAAGAGAAGAGCATTCAGGACATAATTTCGGAACTCAAATTCGAATCCCGAAACATTTCTCCTTAAGATGTCAATGATACGAGACTAGGGTTTTTTATTTTATTTTTTTAACTTAATGGTTAAAGAAGTATATTTTAATGATGTTGTAAATTTTTTTATTTTTTTAAAATTATTTATAATGATTAAAAAAATACATAAAATATAAAAAAAAAAAAAAAAATAAAAACTTTTTACCCTCTCGATAGGTTATCGGGCTGCATCTCCCGAGAGAATCGGAGAGATGTAGCACTACTCCTTAAAATCTAATGAGGTGAGAAGTTTGAGTTTTACGCCCATCAAGAGGGAGACACGTGTGCGTTCTAATATTCTTACTACATATCTAAATATTAGTAAATGGCAAACACGTGCATTGCACGTGTGACTAGTTACAAAAATGAAAAATATTTTTAAAAATAAGAATTATGAAATATAAAAGTATGTAATAATAAAAATTAGATTAATATATATAATTATGAAATGTAATAGTTTTGTCTATATTTTAAAAAATTTTCATTGATCATAAAAAATATCACATATATTATCTATAGAATATCTATAATTATAACATAAGAATTTCCACGAACATATTTACAACTACATAATTTTCTATTGCAGATTCAAAATCGACTATTGGAGTTAATGCGCTATCATCATACATTTCTAAATAAACTTGATATCTAAAAATAGTAAATAAATTATTATTTATTGATATTAGCAATTAATATATTCTAATTATAATTTAAAAATTTTTAACTTGAAAAAAAATGTTTACCTTGATTGTGAAGTGTCTATTTTTTTGCAACTATAACATAAAATGTTTTGATTTTTTTTATATTCAGTTGTTTTGTTCCAATTTTTACATGACATGTAATAAAATGGTTGATGTAATAAAATTTAAGTATATGCACAGTCTAAAATCTAAAACACAAACATGAGATTTATCAAAACATTGTTTTTCAAAAAGTAAGTATGATAAAATATCTTAAGTTTTGGGCTTCAGTATTTTCTCTAGATTTTAATCTTTATCTCAATTGCTGTCATTTTGTAATTTTTCATCGAGATTTTCTAATTCTATTATAACGTTTACCATTCTGGATGGGAAATGGTAATATAAACTACCATATAACTTTAAGTGTATGCATCATGGACTTTTCTTGTAAAAATAATATTTCTCATCTTTTTTTAAATCACATTTTTTTCTTTTATTTTTCTTTTTCCAGCTATAAATGGATAGATTTATGTCTATATTTTAAAGATTTTTTTATTGGTTAAAATACATATTATACACATGATCTGCAAAATGTTTATAACTATAATACAACGCCTTAGAAGAACCAAGTCACAACTTTGAGATGTATGCGGCTGACTTTTATAATCGTCGAGCATCCCAACCTAAGTATCAAATGAGCTAAATGAGTTTTGTTCTTGGTCTTCGTCGTGCCTATTCACTCCAGCTAAATGAATAGCCACATATATAATCAAAGACCTACGGTCTCTCAAGCCCGTCGCTGCTTAATGTAATCGTATAGGGTTTTCAATCCATGTATTACAGCACATAATCACTTAATTTTAGTAATCCCACCAATTTAGTTAATTGACAGTTACACAAACTCTGTATAATTTGCCTCTCTTTCCATGTATAAATCATCTACTCAAACTTATATATTTGTACATGAGATCAATGAAAATAAGAGAATTATTTCTACTAATTTATTTCTTAACATGGTATCAGGCAAAAAACGACCCTGACATACCTTTTACGTAGCCATGGCTTCCTCTTCCAATGTTTCTCCAAATTTCTCCCCATATCTGCTTCATCCCTCTGATTCTCACAGTCTCGTCCTTGTTTCTGGCTTCCTCATTGGAAATAATTTTTCCAAATGGCAACGTGCACTTTGCCGAGCCCTCAATACCAAAAACAAACTCTTTTTTTTTATGGCACCCTCAAAGCACTAGCCACCACCTCCACCGATTATGCCCCATGGAGTAGGACCAAATATATGGTCCTTACTTGGATTCTAAACACCATAACTCCTTCTCTAGCCAATTCTCTGGACTATCATAATGACCCCCGCGATGTATGGCTCGACCTTGAGTCTCGATTTTGCCATGGCAACAACACTCGTCTCTTCCATCTCAAACGAGAAATCTCCAACCTCCACCAATATCAACTCTCAATCCCTGACGATTATAACAACATCAAACAATTATGGGATGAACTCGACAACATTCAAACCCCCACCAACTCCAACACCTTGGAGAAGAGAGTAGAGGATGAACGTGTCTTCCAATTTCTACTGGGACTCAACGATTCATTCGCTGTCCTTCGCACCCAAATCTTTGCTATCGATCCACTCCCACCCCTCAACAAAGTCTTCTACACCCTTTTCCGAGAGGAACATCAGCGTCTTCTTCAAGTTCCAATTTATTTCTTAACACCATGTGACAATAATCATTTAGAAATAAAATTATAAGCAAATAGAGAAGAATACATCTAATTCAAGATCCAATTTGTGATCAACAACATGCAATAACATAAAATAGTATTACTTTTCTGAATTTTTTTTATTAATTTTTATTTAATTTATTTTGATAAAATATTACAGATTTACTGGTAATATTTTAATTATAAAATTAAATTAATATATTTGAGTAATGCTAGATACATTCATGGATTGTGCAAAAGCCGTGCACTCCTTTTGAAAAAGAGTAGAGTTCATCATTAAAGAATTAAACTTTTCATGTAGATTCTATATTTTTTCACTTTTTTCAAAAGAATTATGTGGCGCTTGCACATTCAATTATTGCAAATATCATTTCTCGAATAGATATACCTTTTAAAATAAGTATTGTATGAGAGTTTGTGAATGTGAATATATAAAGTTAAATTTTAATATAATTTTTTGATATTATTTTGTTTTGAAGTTTGTAAAAGTTGTATTGATTTTTGTGTTTAAGTAATGATTAGGTAGTGATTAGATTAAAAGTCTAAAATTTAAAATAAAAAAGTATTTTGTATTTGAATGATGTTTGAAAATGAAATTATGATATATATATTTTTTAGAAACAATATATTATTGATAACTTCCATCAAAGAAGGAAAATAATATAAGAGGGACAGTCCTCCAAATCAATGGTATCATTCAATAGCTAAGAGCATTATTAGCTAAAAAATGAGCCACAACATTAACTTTCCTTCTAATATACTGAGCAACTATCAAAGTGTGAAAGTTGTTGTTTCGCATATGTGATTAGCACTCCTGCACCATTCCAATAACTTTCAGATTGTGTAATGCTATTGACAACTTGGAGAGTAACACCTTCTAAAATAATCTTCCTTGAACCAATTTCAGTTGCAAAAATCGTTGCTCGAAGAGCCTCAAAAGATTCAACTAGGTTAGGGTCAGGAAACAACTCTTTATGCATTCTTTTTGTGACTATCACTTTTTACCTTTACAGTCTCTAGCTACTATCCCAATGCCAAATTTGCCAAGAGCAATGCTACGTACAGTTGGGGACTGTATTGTAAGTTTAGTTAATTTTTTCTTTAAATTTTTTTAAATTATAATAATATTCTTATCAAAATGATACTTTTTTCTATTTAATAAAAAACTTGCACATTTTGGAGACTGCATATAAAATTTCTCTTTTGCCAAAAGATTTGTTGATGGCTCCATTCCAGTTTACCTTGTAAACACCTTCAGGAGGAGGCTCCCATATGCATCTCAGCTTGTCCACACTTGCTACTGAATTAGCAACTCCTTTTTGCACTTCCTTGAGATCTAGCAAAAGCTATTTCGAGTACTACACCACAGAATTTTGGGATATGAGTAATGTATATGAGTAATGTTACTCTTAATCCTAAAATTAGTCCTCCAATTAAACGCTTCTAAAATAATAAGCTTCAATGTCATTTATGTATACCAAATAATGTTATTGACTGGTTTAGATAATGAGATAAGATGAGATGGTTTTAGATGAGTTAAATAAAATATTATTAGAATATTATTTTTTAATATTATTATTGTTATTTTAGAATTTAAAAAAGTTGAATTTTTTATTATATTTTATGGGAATTTAAAAATTTTTTAATGATAAGATGAGATGAGTTTAGAGTGTTTCTTTAGCCAAACGGGACCAAAGAATTTGATATATACTAATATTTGTTTATCTGATATATTCTAAATAACTTTTGATTTAAATATTTGATATATGAAATCACTTAAAATACATAAAATCATCAAGTGTGACTATGGAAGGAAAAATCTAAAATGAAGAATAACATTTCTTATTTATCTAAAATATAAAAATTGTTGTTCTTTATTTTGAATTTTATAATTTTTAGTCACATTAATTGATGTGTTATATTTTAAGAAATTACTTTTCATTTAAATGGTTGACTTACACAGCCAATTAAAACATGTCTGATCAATTTGTGTGAAAGAAGATAACAAAATTCAAGATCAAGACTAATTTAATTTGCTAACATATATTTGTTAGAAATTTTTTTATGGGGATTTTTCCAGAAATTGTATTTTCTGTTTATGTAACATTTTGAGCTTTAAACGTAAAAACACAAAAGTAATAATTAAATATGAAAAGAAATGCAGATAAAATGTCAACTTATATATATAAACTATTACCTTGCTATTTGGCTATTTCGTCGAAGGTTCTTTTGCAGAGAAACACTACTTCCACCGAATTTGTATACCGAATTTTTCTCCCGTATTGTATTTTTATTTATTTTTACTTAATAGTCAAGAAAATATCTTTTAATAAATTTGAAAATTTTATTTAAAAAAAATGTTTAAAATGATTTAAAAAATGTTTGAAGAAAAAATAAAGAAAAAAAAATTTACATCGTTCGGTGCCAAACTTTCGGTAAGAGTAGCACCGCTCTATTTTTTATTTCCTTTTCTTCGTATAGAAATTTAAGCTAAGTTTATATTTAATAAACTGGATAACCGTGTTACTTTTTCTAAGAGAAAGTGGGATAAATATATAAATGGAAAATTTAATTTTTCTATTTTCTATTTGTTTTAATTAAAATGAAAACTGTTAATTGCCAACAAAATATCATTTAAAAAATATATATTCTAAATATAATCAAATAATTAATTTAAAATATACATTATTATTTGGAAAGAGTTATAATCAAATTATGATCATTTAGATGTAAATTTAGTAGTTTAGATTGCAAATTGAAGTTACTAGTTTATTAAATAATCAAAATAAAGAGAAAATATCAATTAAAAATAAATAGAATTAAAAAGAAGACGTGAAGAACTAAGTCGAATTAACAAAAAAAAAAATATAATAATTCTATATATATAATCAAAATAATGAGAAGAAAAATTAAAAAAAAAAACTAAAATTTAAACACAAAAAAGAAAGATGTGATGACTTAAGTCGAACATACAAAAATTATAATAATGATATATATAGGAAAATGATTTAAAACAAAGTGTTTGTATTTTTTTAGATATTGAGATGAGATATGATGAGATTTGATGAATTTAGAAGACTTTGCTATCCAAATCAAGCCTAAATGGTATGAATCATCTGTGCATATATATTAAACGAAAAAAATACATTAAATAGATCGAGAAGAAAAATATATAGAAATAAATAAGATTTCACGTATCCCCACTTTTAAAAACGAGGAAAATGAATTTTCTTTACTTCATAATAATTATTATTATTATTGTGGAAGAGAAGAAGTAAGTTGCATGTGAGTTTATGAGCTAAAAGAAAATCAAAGACGAGTAGCTCGTAGAAGACATGACAAGCCATTTTCAATCAGCACAAAGCAAAGCACATGGTGGGGACATTGTCTTCACAACCAAACACACGAACAAATACATTATACACCCTCCGCGTTGGCTTTGGGTGTGTGTCTGAGTACATAAACCAATGCCCATGTCTCCACCCCACCCGCCATGGGTGGACCTTGACAGCCTATCACGCGGTGCCACTCTCTTTACCCTCCCAATCCAACACCATTCTTTATGTTTTATGTTCTTGGATCCACTTCCCCCCATGCTCTATTTACAATAATAATTTACTTTTATTGGTACTTACTTAATTAGCACTTGTTGTGGAGTGCATTATAATTACTATATATATATATATATATATTTTATGCTAATTACGTATCAAGCTTTCATTTTTTTTATATATATTACAAGAAATTTTGTCTCGTTTGTTTTCACAATTCCTCTCAATTCATTTCATTATTATAATTTTTTTAAATTCTAAAATAAAAATAATATTAAAAAAATATATTTTAACAATAATTTATTCAATTTTTAACTTTAATCTCAGTTCAACTCATTTCATCTACCAAAACTTACCCAAATATGTTGAAACGGGAGCACATTTTTTTCTGATCAAAATTATTATCGATCAGATGGTAATCAACTTCCTGCCACCTTGATTAATTGATTGATTGAGGCAAGTTTGTGATATCCATCTGCTGATATTCTACTCTTTTTGTTCGTCCTTTTATGAGCAATAGCAACTCTTAATCATGCACACAATCATTTGTCCCATTTTCCACTCAATACTAGTAGAATCACCAATGCAGCTATATATATATATATATATATATATGATCAAATCAAAGTGGGTCAAATTATGGCAAGTGGACCAACCAATCAAGTCATTATCTATGTTTTGTATTGTGAGACCTTCTTTATTTAATATATAAATATATTTATTTTTTTATTTTTTATTTTTTAATCACTAATAATAATCCATACGCGTCTCTGGACAACTTTCATCTACTTCCCTAGTGAATGGTGGGGGAATAAAGGGTGGGGCTGTACATCTTAACAA
The DNA here is from genome assembly GCA_961763995.1 of Juglans cinerea. Lineage (NCBI taxonomy): Eukaryota > Viridiplantae > Streptophyta > Magnoliopsida > Fagales > Juglandaceae > Juglans > Juglans cinerea. Next base: position 21,792,246 of record CAUIVZ010000013.1, read on the forward strand.
TGCCCAATTGACCCCTTGGAAAAAGGGGTGGTGCTTGATGGCTGACGCACCCATTGTGTTCCCTAGCCGCCTCACCGGATCTTTAGCCAATAGTTGAGATATGAGGTCCTTTGCCGAGGCGGGCACGACAGGCTCCTTTGGAAACTCGAGGGCTCGAGCCACAATGTTAGCTAGGGTTAGATCATTTCCCACACCCCTAAAGGGTGTGACCCCATAAAATAGCTCAAACATAAATATCCCTAGTGTCCACCAATCAACAGCACTCCCATGGCCCTCACCGGACACAATCTCCGGTGCCAAATACTCGTGGGTCCCAACGAAAGACATGGACCGAACATCAATAGGCTCGGCCACGAATTCGGGTCTACCATGCATGCCCAGTTTCTTCTTGCGCTTGCGCCTTGGTTGGAAACATGACACAGCAGGGACCATACAATTAGGAATAATGCATGAAGTTGAGGTGAAAGGGGGTGGATCAACAGGACAGTCCTTCTGAGGGGCAGGACTTGATAGGTCCTGATCAGAAACAATCTGAGCCGCCGATGTAGAGCTGTCACACTTTAACGAGAGGTCAAAGTCAGTGAGCATGATGTGGCCGTCCGACCTAACGAGTACATTTTCGGGCTTGAGATCACGGTATACAATCCCCATCATGTGAAGGTATTCTAAAGCCACCACCACCTCTGATGCATAGAACCTGAAGAGGCACCAACATATATATTAAGATTATTTTCAAGTAAAAATGATAAGATCATAAACAGCACTTTTTAAAAGAACAAACACAATATGGCTGGTGTCGAGAACCAACCGTTATGCAGCCAATGCTTACTAGTTTTCTTATAAAAACAAACATTACCATAGGTAGACATTAAGGTCCGTATGGAATTAAAAAATGTTTCATTTCATCTCATTATTACAACTTTTTTAAATTCCCGTACAAAATATAATAAACAATTTAATTTTTTCAAATTCTAAAACAATAATAATATTAAAAATTAATATTCTAATAATATTTTTTTTCAATTTTTATTTTTTATCTAAAACCATCTCATCTCATATCCAAATCAGTCCTAAAATTTTTGACAAGTCAAACCAGTCCTAAAATTAAGGAGGAAAAGAATATATGATGAATCAATCTCTAGTTTGTTCCATAAAGGATTGATATGACCGAAAATGATGAAATAGATTGGTTTTGTTATCACGTTGGTTGTCTACTTTCCATATTTGTTTAAGCAGATGAGTTTTGAAATCATGATCATTAAAATCTAGTGCAATACTGTGTTGGGAGTCTGATACCCATTTTGCCGTTTACTTTCCAAACCTATAGTAATTTGCAAGAAATTTGCTACCTACCATCCATCTTGACGTCGTATTCTTTCCAAATGTTATTTGAACGGCTCAAAATCAGGATAAAGGAATATACAGAAAGTGGGAAAACAAAGTAATAAAATAGACGGCAAAGGTACGTCCAGGTGTTCTAGAAGTGGCGGGAAAAGGGGGTGAAAAAGTAAGATATTTTAAACAATTTAGGTGCTCTAGAAAGGCAATAAATAAATATCAAAACGGGGGGGGGGGGGGGGGGGGGGGGCCAGAAAGCAATAAACTAAATACTAGGTGCCAATGGTATCAGATAAATTTACCCAAAAAAAAAAAAAATTAAATCCAGAAATCCAGCGAAAGCTCACGGATTTCCTGGACGTGCAATTGGCCTCATGAACAGTAGAAATAAATAAAAATGGCAAGATATGATTCCCGTACAAAACAAACAAGATTTAAGGATTTCGTGTCTCTCAAACAACGTACGTTTCTGTTTTATGAATTAGAAATTTAGAACAGAATCTAATTAATGCCGACCGATCAATAGTAAAGCCCAAACCACCATGAATTAGCGCCTGCAGGTTAGCCCAACTGTCGCAACAGAAGAATTTAAGGAAAATGGGATGGGACATAAAACCTTGGATTGATGACCCTTGAACGAACTACCAATCGTACGTATGTACCATTAATTTCAGAAAATGATATAATTATCTCAATCTATCATATCTATTAAATTTCTTAGAATTTTTATACGGAATTTAGACAGTTAATATTACATGCAGGAGTTTTTCTACTGTTTCAAATGCTCAACTAGGCTGATTTGATTTCGAGATGAGATGAGATAGTTTTAGATGAAAGTTGAAAAAATATTGTTAAAATATTATTATTGTTTTAGAATTTGAAAAAATTGAATTATTTATTATATTTTGTGTGAAAATTTAAAAAAATTATAATGATAAGATGACATGAGATGAAACATTTTTTTGATCCAAACAGTTTTAAAACTCATGTCTTTCCCAGAATATACGTTGAAGTCCAGACATATATTTTTCAGTAATTTTGATATATACGAAGATAACAAGCATGCATACATCATGAAAGAGGGATTTTTCTTCAACAAGTGCATGGATTATCTGGGTATTGTCACTGAATATTCCTGATTACTCGGTGTTCAGTATTAATTAATTTCCTCCTCATGAAAAGCTAATTGTTTATCAAAAGGCAGCCCTACAAGCTTTAGTGATCATGGCGATCGAATTATAGTCAGAACAATAGCTACTAATATTATAAATGAATCAAAATTCCTAAACATATATGATTAAGGAAAGGAAATAGCTAGCTTGATGTGTCCGAGGATTACATTAAGATCTGAATGTAGAAGAAAGAGAGACGTTAAATAGGTAAATCTTATAAAAGAGTTTGTTATTTTGAACAAATTTAGAAGAGTTTTTATTTTATTTTTAGTTGAAAAGTTTAATAGGAGTTATGGCGCACCTGACGGCAGATTGGTGGAAGCGTTTGGAGGGCTGGCGTTGCCGGAGCACGTGGAGGTCGCCGCCGGGGCAGAACTCGGTCAAGAGGCAGAGCCACTTGGTGGCGTCGATGCTGGCGTAGAGCGTGGGCAAGAAAGGGTGGTCCAACATTTCGAGGATTTCCCTCTCGGTTTTGGCGCGACCTTCTTTACTCCGGCTGGCGAGCTCCTTCTTGTCCATCACCTTGGCGGCAAAGAGGCAGCCATCGGAGTCGGCCGGTGCGGACTTGACCTCTGCCAGGTAGACGGAGCCGATGTCGCCGGAACCGAGCCGGAGGACGAAGCGGAGGTCGGAGAGGCCGAGCTGGCGAGTAGGGGACTCGGACCGGATCCGGTGGATGGCGGACCAGCAGGGATCGGAGGAGGGTGCGTGGGGCTTAGAGCTGGAGCCAAGTGAGCCGGAGGAGACAGTGAGAGTGGCCTCGGAGCCGAAGCTAGTGCCGCGGTTGATCTCTGCTGTGGCAGTGGTGGCGGTGGTGGCTGTGGAGGTGAAGCTCAGGCTCTGGAGGTCGTCGGCTAAGTCGTCGAGCCAAGGCTCCATTTTACTCGGAGGAGTAAGAGAGTGTGTAGTGGGAGAGAGAGAGAGAGAGGTTTTGAAGAGTTGGGGAGGAGGGTGTTGGGGGTGATGGGCCATAAGAGTACTTTGGGCCATGTGCGGGGGGTGGGGGGCCAGGTCCAAACTTGGTTTTGTGTGGAATTTTGTTACAAGATGGTCCGGGTTTATGTGAGAAATATCAAAAGAGTAGTGGTATATATATTTACAATTTTTATCTATATTTTTATTTACAAGATTTATTTTGTCAATTTTATATTTAAATTTCAAATTTCATAATTTTGAGTATATCAATAAATGACATGTGGAGAAATAAGTTTTCCTTAAATACAAATAACATTTTTCATATCAAAATATCCAATTATCACGTACCCACGTGCAATAAAAATCAACTTTTGCAAAATCGAAATCGGATTATTTAATTTAGAATCAGATATTTTAAAATTAATAAAAATTATTAAAAAATAATATAAAAAAAAGAGATCAATCATTTAAATTCGAGTTTAAAATATGAATTCATTAACAAAATCCTTTCATATATTTGGTTTAAGTTGTTCAATTTGAAAGAATATTTTAATAAAAACACCCCAATTCCCAACCAATAAAATAAGTTTATTTTAATAAACTTAAGTTCTCGTTTGGTTACTCAGTTGAGATAAGATAAAATATTTTGTTGAAAGTTGAATATAATATTATTATAATATAAATTTTTAATCTTATTTTTATTTTAAAATTTAAAAAAATTAAATTTTTTATTATATTTTATTTAAAAAATTAAAAAACTTATAATAATTATATGAGATAAATAAAATGAGATACTTTAATTTAAAGGGACAATTCACTCAAAACGACGACTTTTCTGCGTACTGCCAATTCTGCCTTTTACTAGGAGAAGCCCCACAATTTAAAGACAGTGAGACACGTTCCCCCCGTATGACAAAGTGTTATTTTAGCAGATACGGTGTCGTCTACCAGGCATGCTCTAATTGGAGTGGTCAGCATCTTGCGCTTTTGTGTTGCTGCTGAGTGCTGAGACATGTACGTACGTACGTACAGTGCGCAAAAGATATGCATATGCTGTGTTTTTAGGGGATGGATTTTGTCAGGAAGAAAGACATCATAGTTGAAATTTGTGAATAATAATAAAGAGAAATGATAATCGCAGTCGTAAGTGTGCAAGCGCCGTGCAGTCGCTTTGTAAAAAATGAATAAATATAAGACCCACATGAAAATAAATTATTTTTTTAATAGTAAACCCAACTCTTTTTCAAAACGACTGTACGGCGTTTGCGCATTCCACGACTGTACGTAGCATTACTCGATAATAAATAGTAGTGAGATGAGTATTATCTCCTAATCCAAACCGCCATGAGTAAATAAGAAAAATACAAGAATCCATACATGCAATCCTAGGCTAAACATTTTTTTTCTTGTTTTCATGAAAATAATCACTAATATTCCAATATTCAAGCATTTTTTTTTCTTTTGAAAAGCAAATTAATGGGAATTCCAGGAGTAGGAAAATATTATTAAAAAGAGAATATATATATATTTATTTTTATTGTGATCATCATCCATACATATATGTGTGTGTATGTATGTATGATGGTGTATGATCATCCTGCATCATCAGTCGATCGATGATATAGCAGATAGAGAGAAGTTATTTATATATATGATCCAATATAATGGACTTCTTTTATGACCCTTGATCATTTCTTGAGGGGCTAATTAAAGTCATAGTTCTTATGCTCATACTTCTTTCGGGAATGGGATTTGTCATGATCTAACACATGCTCGTTGAAGTGGGTTAATTAGTTTCGAGAACTACTATAGATACAAATAGATTACATAACGTAAATTCACAAACTCATGATATGGTTTCATGGAATCCGTTAGATATACTATTTTATAATAAAAGTAACTTTACAATATGACGTACCACATCAAGACACATCAGTTTGTAAGTTTATTTTGTATAATCACTAATTTGTAACTAAAGTATTTTCCATTAGTTTCACAATAATATTTAAGAAACAATATTATATATATAATTAACACTTTAATTAACATTTTTATAACTATAATGATCAATCCCACAAAAAATTATATTTGGTAAATTAAGGGTAATGATATTTTTCATCCAAAATTTTATCATTTCCCGTCATACATGTTGATATGGCGTATTTTTAATACTTACATATATTAATTCACATGGAAATGAATGGACATTCTATTAGTAAGTGTGATCAAATGCAAAATCTAAAATGAAAAACATCGTTATTTCTCTTTTGCAAATTGAATATAAAATCTTAGTATTTTGAGTTCAACTTCTTCGAAAATGGGGGTTTGTCATAGTTGATTAAAGAAGATATGTTTACAAGTCTAATTTTTAGGTTACGTTTGGTTAGGAAGGTGATCTCAAATATTTTGTAAATATTAGTAAAAAAGTAATTATAAAATATTGAATAATAATGAAAAGTAGTGAAAAATATGTGAAAAATAATGGTAAAATAATGAATAATAGTGAAATGTTCTCAGAACAATTAATACTATTTGGACTTTTTACAAGTATATAAAATAAATCGTGTAAAAGACATCATTTTGCAAAATGGAATACTATTAATCTTCATTCTAAATTTCATCATCTCTAATCATATTTATTTACGTGATATATAATATATGGAAAATTTTATACACAATACTACTATCCCACTTTCATCCCACTAAGTATGATGTGGCACATTTATCACCATTAAATGATCATTTATTACATGCTTCTTTATCATCTAATGGTGATAAATGTGCTACATACTACTTAGTATGATCAAAATATGATGAGAGTGTGGTGTATAACATTACTCATATATATATATATATATATATATATATATATATTTTGTAATACACAGTTTCATATATATACCACTTAAATAAACAACTCATGTTTCGCATAATGAATTGTCGCAACAACACTTTTGTCTGCTAACCGTTGTCATAAAATCTATTCACACCGGCCACCAATATGCATGCCACATGGATTTAAAACCAAACCACCATGTTAGTTGATTGCTGCTGCGCATGCAATATCACGCGCGCACAGATTTTGAAGGCCATGCACTTTATGAATATGCATGAAACCATCTTGTTGGTGGATGATCTGCTGCATGCTGAATCCATGCATGTCTTTAACATCAAATACATAAACAACAGACATAAGCATCTCTCTCACCCACCTCATCCTTTTGTTTCCTTCATACGTCGCAACCCAAGATTACTCCCATTAATGAACAATACATGATTAACGTATGACTAATTTAATTATCATATATATATATATATATATATATAGGTCGCAGTCTCACAGTGTTGAGGGCTATTAATTTATTATTATGTATTAACAAAGATTATAATATAATGACTTGGGACTTCTATTAACGTTGTTTACTTCTTGTTATTGTCCTCGCATATTGCTATCAGATGGACACGGACATGATCATGTAATGGATGTAAGAGAATGATACTCTTAATTAGCATTATTGTCTTTTACCTAAAAGTTTAGAAACCGAAAAAAAGTGTAAGTCATAGGTGGTGCAGATGATCAGGAAAAAATGCAAATCAAGTGGTGAAGGCTTTGTTAATACCTTACCTTCAAGCTGGTTCAACACCTCACAGGTGAAAATAATCATTTGAGGCCACATTTCCTAGTGAAAAATTAGCGATTTAACTAATTTCGTGTATGAAAACTTTCGAAGATGTGGTGCATGAGATTGAAGTTTACTCTGCAAGGGTAAGTCCGAATGGCTTTACCTTGGAGAGGTTTCCCGATATTAAAAAAAATAATAAAAAAAAAATCCAAAAGAATTAGTGTAATTGAAAGGATTTGAAATCACTATAACCAATTAAGAAACATATTATTATATAGTAGTTTGACAAGAGCAAATAATACAATTATTCATTTTTAATGCTCTAATTTACTACTATAAACCAAATTACGTGTGGAGGACCGGATTCATAAAGATCATCAAGTCGATCGTACATAAAAAGCCGCTCGATCGTTGTTTGACATATTCTTTCAATTAAGCAATGCAATATTTATTCATGAGCTGTGCTACGGATCAGCCACTCCGTAGCACATGTTACGTGTCCCTTTTTTTTTTGGTGCAAAACGCACCAGACTTTCTGGCTTCTACCCCTCTCTCTCTCTTCCTCTCTCTCTCTCATCATCCCTCTCTCCAGCATCTCTCTCATCGGTCTCTCTCTCTCTCTCTCTCTCATCTATCTCTATCATCATCAGCTCTCTCTCTTGCCGGCTCTTTCTCTCTCCTTGACTGCCTCTCTCATCAGATCTCTCTCTCATCCCTTATCGTCTCTCTCTCATCAGCTCTCTCTCTCATCGTCTCTCTCATCAGCTCTCTCTCAACGTCTCTCTCAGTTTGGTAGTAATTTCGAATTTGGGAGATATGTGGTTTGGATGATGCCACGTAGAGTGTGCAAATGTGGTTGCTCCCAATATTTTTCCTTAATTTTTTCATTTGTAATGCTCTTGATGATCACTACAACTTTAACCAAATATATATATATATATACAAACTATATAAAACTGTTTAGTTATTAAAATGGGGTTGTTGATATATATGGATTATTAAAGAGCAAGAAATTAATGCCAAAAAAGGTTTTCTACCTGCAAATTAAGTCTTTAATTTTATATATGCAAGTAAATTCACTACTTTGTTGGATCTGAGTTGGTAGGTAAAAAGGTATATAGTAGTTAATTTCAAGGTTCAGCACAACAGTATGCATGCATTATATATATATATATATATATATATATATTCATGCACACAGCTACTTTATTTATTGCATGCGATAATATAACAGTACTGGTAATTAATATTTGTATATCTCATGAGGTGAAATCAATTGTATAATATTATTTGCAGAGTGTTCCAAGTAAAAAGGCGGGGGAAAGGGAAAAAAGTAACTTGATTATTTAACGTCGTGGAGACTTTTCAAAATCTAGGGGAATTAGGGAAAGCAAGCAAACGTCTTCTTCGCAATCATTATAACAGGAGAGTGTTTTTTTTTCTTCTTTTTTTTTCATCTCTAAATATATTGCATGGTTGACTGACCCTTATTAATTTGGGTTGAATATATATTGCTAATTAAGTTTGGAGTTTATTTTTCTTTAATTAAATGCTTGAGATCATATTTTATATAAAAGAAGAAATTAACTTAAATTAAACATGAAGTACTATATATATATATATGATCCCTTCCGACTATATTATTATTATTATCAATTTTCTTATATATTTCCATTCCATAAATCTAAATCTAGGACTAAATTATCTCAGTCTAGCATTTATATTACATTTTTTAGAATTTTTATTTGAAATTTAGAATCTAAAATATTTGAAAGAGATATATATAAAATGGACTCAAAATATTTACCATTACATGTATTAGTTTTTTCACCGTTAATTTCAAATGCATAAATATTTTAAAGTTTATTAATTTATATATATGACTATCTCTCTCTCTCTCTCTCTCTCTCTCTCTCTATATATATATATATACACATTAAAGTTAATTTGGACATAAATTTGAAGTAATTTTGATATATACGAAGCTAGCTAGCTAGCTAACAAGCACATGATATCATGCATATATACATGAAAGAGGGATTTTTCTCCAAAAAAAAACATTAATATCAGGGTATAATTGTCACTGAATATTCCTTACTCGAGGTCGTGTTTACTGTTCAATATAATTAATTAATATTTCCTCGTCAAAAGCTAATTAATTGTTTATCAAATGGTTGGAAGCCCTACAAGTTTTTAGTGATGAACATGACGATCGATCGAATTAGTCAGAACAAAAAGTACTCATGCTAATATTATAAATGAATCAAAATTCCTAATTATTAAACATATATATATATATATATATATATATATATATATATATAATCAAAGAAATAGATATATAGCTAGCGCCTAGCTAGTACGTACGTAGCTTGATGTCTCCGAGGATTATTACGTACATTCTGCATGCATTATTATGATCATCTGAATGTAGAAGAAAGAGATCAGACATTAACACAAATTATAGGCCAGCCAAGATCATGCATGGCCGGAATTATATGGGGTTGGTTCACAAGATCAATATATATGTCCACATGCATGGTGGAGTACTCATGCTTTTTTCTTTAAACGTACTTGGCTTTTCACTATGATCATGAAATTAGCAAAACTCATACAATAAAAAATAATCTAGATTAGTTACTTTAGTTCTGTGCAAATTTTAATGTCTTGAATGGGGAAGAGTACTAAACATATATAATGAAATAGATCGATGTTACAATATATAGTATTGAGCATTAATTAATGTTATACGAAAGATTTAGAGCGACGGATTTGGATCCTCTATATATATACTCTATAGTTATTGACTAAATTCTATGGTTTAGAGTGAAGGAGAGATAGATATATGAAATGGGCCCCATAATATTTATAGCTGCCCAAGTAAATTTCTCTATAGCATTAATTAAGTTAATGCGCTAATTAATAAATATCGTGAAATCCACTTCATATGTCTAGCTACGTACTCTCTCATATTTTAGACCCTAAAGTTCGATCAAGGAGATCTCAATTCCACAGAGATAGTTGTACATAGCAAGTAAATGTTATATGATTTACTAATTAATTTGCTATCTCTCTCAATCTAAGCGCGCCCTGTATAAAGCTTGGATAAGAATTATAAGAGATTACAATCCTAAAATGTATAATTAATAACCTCTTAATAATTAAAAAGAAGAAGATAGAAGAACTGGCCAGTGCTAATTTAAAGCTTCAATGACACGTCAATATTTGCATTGAATTGCATATATTTTTAGTTGAATTAAACTGAGTTCTTCTATATGAAATAAATTTGGGCCACAAAGAAAGTGAGGAAAAGGCAGCTAGCTAGCTTGTATGTTAAAGAGAGTTGTCTTTGTACATTAGTACATGCGCAGATGGATGGATGAAAAAATAAATGATATACTCAATGCCTTTCATTTCACTGATCAACAAATTAAAGTTGTTTATGAAAGTTTGATTGAATTGCTATCTCTTTTTGGTTCTATTTGAACATGAGAAAACCTTGAGAGTATGATATCTTAAAATAATGTGAAATTGGCACATGACATTATAATTAATGGAGATCATGAGTAGTACTATTGCATGATAAAAAACCTATCAAATAAAATCCAATATATATATATATATATATTAAAGGATATTTTTAGTGGAAAATATATTTTTCCATTCTGTATTTTATTTTTGTGAGACAAGGCAGTTCTACTAATGACTTAATTGTGCACCTAAAACCTCTCATCTTGAAAATAGCATCAAGATCCTCTAAATTTCTATGAGTTGACTATCCTTCCAAGTTCCTAAAATTTAAACCATTATTTTGTTACCTAATTAATTAACAATTATAGTCTAATGACATTTATCTTCGAAGGATTTCCAAAGATTTTAGTTACATACCAGCCTTAATTAACCGCCTTGTGAAATTATTAGGATATATTCGAATTCAAAATTTCTGTTATTTATGATACCATGTGAAATCACTATTTAATTATCTCAAAAGTTTAACCTAATGGAAAAGAATAATTCTACATACAATTGTGAAGTGCGTAAATGCCGCGTAATCGCTTTGAAAAAGAGTGGGCTCCACTATTAAAAAATTAATTTTTTTTCATGTGGGTCCCATATTTTATTATTTTTTTCAAAACGATTACGCGGCGGTTGCATAATTCACGGTTGCAAATATCTTTTCTCAATGGAAAAAGATAGATTATTATATATATTTATAATGTATGATCTTAAGATAGATTATTATATATATTTATAATGTATGATCTTAACACACTAGCTTCATTAAATTCATACACATATATATATATATATATATATATATATATATATAAATTGTTGATATATAGATATACACACATAAATTAAGGAGTACTTTAATTAACTTGCCCTATATATCATATATATATAACCTCAATATATCTCGATGATCCCGGCCATATATATATAATCATCATGATAAGCTGCAGCTGGTAGGTGGCTGGTTTTGGTTATTATACAACTAATCTCAGAATTGCCACATGCAATAATGTGACTGCATGTCCAAATAAGACTTAGCCGCGCATTCAAAGCCCATAATTTATATCTATGATGATGGTTAAAACAATAAAGCTTTCTACCTATCGAGTAAAAGGAAGAAATTTTGGACCTACATTATTTTGTTTAGCCTCTAAAGTTGCATCGCTTCATTATTTTGTTCTAGTGTTTACCATTATTACATGATAATCAAGGTCCCCTTCCTTTTGCTTTCTTAGAATGGTAACACCAAGTTCGATGCGTAATTTATTGTTTCAACCAAGTGGCATTAGGGGAGACAAATATGCTATTGCATGCTATTTTCTTCTGTGCTTTAACCACCTTTTTTTTTTCTTTTCACATGTTCTTTACTACTTTTGACGTAGTTTTAACTTTGTTTTATGTATAGTAATAAGTAAATCTTATAAAAGAGGAAGCTGTCTAAAAGTTGGTTGGATTCTATATATAACGAATCCGGCCTTTGGGCAGGCAGTGACTGGATCTATTAATGGTCACATAATGCTAGACATGACTCACATGAATATATAGTGAGTAATTTTATCCATATAATAGTCGACTTGTAATCCAAGAGATCATCATGAATTGTTGCGAGTTTTTGCTGTGAGTGAAATCTGCAATGGATATGTACGTACGTGTGCTTTGATAGTAGTGTATACAACAAGATAGTAGTTGATGGAGATCATGATCTCTCTAGGTTCTTGGATAAAGGACTAGCATATCTTAGCTCAAAAGAAAAATATATATATATATATATTCATGTTCCTAGTTTGGTTTTTGACTTATTTATAAACATGAATCACATCATGCGAAGATAATAAATAACGTTTGCTTCTAACAAAAATAGAAAAAAAGGGTAAAAAGAAAGAGAGGAAGGGAATTAGGAGGAGAGAAAGAGGGAGTGAAGGGAGGGAAAAGTCGAGGTCCCTCCTACTTAGATCATGTATCACAACAAGCTTCGTCAGATAAACGAGAAAAAAAATATATATTTATTTTTAATATTAAGAGAGTTTGGAGATCAAGAGATTGGTGATTAATTTAAATGCTTTACCAATCCCATAGATCTCGTTAGAATTTCTCTAAAAATTAACCCATTAATTTGGACAAGAATCGATTTTTTGCAGCCAGATATATATATAGTGCGAGCCACATGCTAAAACAGAAGGATTAGACCCTTAATGGAAGTAATGGTTGGCCTATATTCTGAAAACCATTGATGACCAGACAAAGCATTTTTGTATTTAAGTGTTGATATGATCATGCTCCTTTTTTTTTTTCCCTCATTCACTTTTTCGAAAAAGTTAACCTCGATCTTCATATTTTTTTTTTGAATTTAGCCTTATCATGTGGCTCTCCTTTAAATTTGAAGGAAATACACTAATTAATATAATCTCAAATTCATGATCTTAAAAGAATTAATTATAACTAAACTTCAATTTGGTTTTTTTTAAATTTGAATTTGAATTTATTTTTATAGAAATAATTATTTTTTGAAATTTATAATATTTTATTTATAAATTATTATTGTCATTTTTCAATTTTTCAACATGGCGGCATGAATGTTGATTGCTAAGCATTATATATGCGAGATCAACATATTAATTAATAGTTAAGTTACATATATAATCTTAACGCGACGACTAACTAACACGATCAATCTTAAAAACACAAGATGAAGTACAAATTAAACTCAAAATAAAAGCACTAGAAGTACAAATTAAACACATAGATCAACAATATATATACTATTTAATCTTAAAAAAAAAAAGAAAAAAAAATACAATGTGGTTCTAAATTAATTAACAGGCCGACACAATGGTCAAATAGATTTTATATAGAACAACCGTTGGGGTAGACAAAAAATGGCACTTTCAAAGGAATCTTCTTGTTCACCTAAGTACTAATTAATAATATATAATTAGCCCCCGGCCCTCCCTCCTTCCCTCCCTCCCTTGGGGTAATCCCTGGCCCTACCCAAATTAACCCTTAATTGTCTCTGGAAAAGAAAACCAGACAAGGCTAATTTAAGGTCCTAGCTAGCTAGGTTTGGGTCCATATATGCATGCAGCATCAGGGTTTGATTTATCAAAATTAAACTCTCAAAATTTGAGTTCAAATTTCCCGTTTGTAGGGAAAATATTCTAGGGAATTTCAGTTCTAGATCATGTAGATAGATCAACTGTCTTTTAACTATATCTTGCATGCATATATGTACTGCATATTTTAGGTAAATAATGAATTCTAATAATTAATATGAAGAACAAGTTTTTATGGTAAGAGAAATATTCTAAAAATCGTCTTATTATAAACAGTAGTGATAGATTCAGGAATTTATTTTTGGAGGGACGAACATGAAGTGATCTTATATATCATAAATAAATTAAGTATATATATTTTCATGTGTTTTTTCATAAATATGGTTCATATATATTTATATATAGTCTAATTAAAGGATCACAATTAATTTTTGTACGGGCAAATGTTACAAGAAAGGAAAGATCAATGGAAAAATACATATATGTATGCAGGTTCATGGTAATTAAATTAAAAACAAATTAAACTCATTAATTTCTTATAAGCTGCTAGCTAGGAGATCGATCGAGCGAGCATATGTATATCTTTGGCTTCCCCATGCTAGAGCTAGCTAGCTAGCTAGCGACATGATCAAGACAACTACTGCATGCATGCATGAGCCTTCTGTCCAAACGTATAAAAATTAATAAAGCCTTTGGTGTTGTGGCAGACCGTTGCTAGCTAGCATATATAAAAATTCTAGCTTATACGTACGCCAAAGTTGAGTACTTCAAAGAAAGGAAATCTCGATCTCTTTAATTTCTTTATGTTGATTTTGCTTAATTGACATGCTAGCTTCTCTATACCATTATATATATTTTCTCCTAATAGACTAGTACTAGTGTACGTACGTGCCTGTTAATTGTCTTTAATTCATGGCTATATATCTTCATGTGTTACCACCAGCTTGTTCCTCAAAGGCTATCATGTCATATATATCCATTGCAATTACTCATGCAAACAACACGAGATCAGGTAGCTAGGGTTCAAGATGTTTCTTATCCATTATATTCCATGATCGATCTAGATCATATTTGGAGGCCTGCATTGGGGTTCTTAATTTTCATATATAGCCCTTGTGCAAAGCGGCATTAATCTAAGATCGATAAGGTGCTCTTTGGTCTCCGAATATCATATATGCAAGTTTAATATTATATGCTACATTACTTCTATTTCATTTTCTTCTTATTATGATAGAATGATAGCGTAGTGTATAGAATTTTCTCATATAAAATAGAAGAAACAAATTAATGATGTTCTTTTCTCCAAAGAAAGGAATGATCAGATCTTGCCAAGGCTGATTTGGTAGCTATGAAGGGTTGAGCGAACGACTTTCAATATAAATAATTTGGGTCGGTATACAGTCTTGATGGATAGGGCACTACTTTTGTTGGTGGTCCACTTTAGAGCATCTTGGTCGGCTTGTTGTGAGATGTATATCCCGAGGATATTGTTAGCCATCTTGGTATCAAATGTTTGTCTGATTTTGGGTCTCGCTCCATGTCCATGCAGCAGGTAAGGGTAGGATCATGAGCTCAACTACTTTTTCATTTTGGTTTTGTATTATGGTCTACATGGAAGGACAGGTCTTGAAATTCTCTAAGCTAGGGATTCACGGGTCCTCTTCATGGGGTAAGAGGAGCTCCTTATATACTTTTGCTTCATGGTCTTTACCCAAAGGAGGTTGGCAGTAGTTCAAGATTCCCAACCCAATTTTGCAATGTGAGCCATGTTTATGTCATACATGCATTTTTCTTTCGACTTCTTTTGGTAGACAGATTGTGTTCTAAAATTTGGAAGTAAAATTTATTTTCTTGGAGAATCTCAGTTGAATATTCTTGAACATGGTATACAATAACAAGTTTAGAGATTTTATTAGGAGGAATGTAGATATGCTTAGGGGTGGGGGCTTGCCACACCCGGCCCGCTCGCCCGCCTAAAGATGGCAGGGCAGTCTACTCGCATTTGGCTGACGGACGGGAAGGCATCAACCTCCTGAGAAAACGAGAGAGGGTGTCGGATGGGGTACTGTCCCTGCTCGGGTTTTACCCATCTATCTAGTCTACGTTGATTAACACATGCACCATTACATCATTGATTTGAAAGCTTTTTACATCAATTATCATAAAACCTTGTTATATATTTTTCTAATAATTATAATAAGTCATACAATAAATAATGTATTTATATACTAAGTACCTCTAAATAATAACGTGATTATATACGAATTCTAATAGTAAAAATCATTTAAATTTGGTTTTGCAATTTAAAAATTGGTTGTATTATTTTATATTTACTTTAACAATTTATGTTGACTTTGATTAAAAAAGGTGCATTCTCCATCATCCTCTTCTCTTCTTTTGATGATAGATTAAAATGTCTTTTATCTTATCAATACTTTAAAACCTTCTTAAATTGTGCACCCACCATATATATATATATATATAGATAATATATCGAACGATATTCATAGAAAATACAATTAATATATAAGGAAATTGACACGAAAAAATATGAACCTTTCACAATAATTTCTTTTTCCCTACTCTACTCTCTATTTATTATCTCCTCTTTAAAACATAAAAAAGACCTAAAAATACAAACATCTTTTGTCCAAAGTTCCAAACATGCTATCTCTAAGATCAATTATATAATAAAGAAAACATTAGATAAAAGCTTTTATGAAACCCATTATGACGTAAAACGACTCAAAGTCTCAAACTACTTACTAACACTAAAATTAAAAAAAGAGCTAATTTTGCCATACCAAATTCATAATTTTATTAAAAGATATTTGTATAAAACGTACATTATAAATCGAAGACATATTAATAGCTCAACTGATACAACTTTTAAAATTATTGAAATATATATATTTTAATTTTAACAAAAATCATCGAGTTCAGAATATATTTTTGTGAAACTCATAAAAATAGTGAAAAATATGAGTAGTGCTACAAGAAAACTGCTTATTTGTGGCCAGTTAATTCCAGTGAAATGATTATTTACAGTTAAAATGAGTCTGTTTTGCTCATAAATAGTCTTTTCGCCGCAATTAAATAGCCACAAAAGTCCATTTTTCTTGTAGTGACTACATGTATTTACAGTTTTACTTACATGACTCGTTTTGTTAGTTTTCTTTTAAAATTTAAATTTTGAATTTAAAATTTCATGATTCTCAGTATATTAATAACTGACATGTGGAAAAATAATTTTTTTTTTACATTTTTTTTAAATACATTTAATATTTTCCGGAAAATATATATAGGATGGAAGGTTTCACACGTGCTGTTTTTTTCATTTTGAACTTTCTTTTAAAAATATTATTTTGATTTTTATGTTTTTATTGTTTGAAGAGATCGAAGATTGTTTGGTGTTTAACGATGATGATGGTTTTTATTTTTTTAAAATCCTCGAGATTTTTTGAAGGCCGAAAACTCACTTTCTTCTTTCCGCCATTCGGAGGAGAGAGAGCGAGAGAGAGAGAGAGAGAGGGGGAGGGGGGAAAGAAACAGTAGTCGGAGCTGTAGTTGGAGCTGTAGTTGGAGCAGAAGTAGTAGTAGGAGTAATCTCTGATATTTCTCGTGATTTGCATTTCAACCCATTTCTCTCTCTCTCTCTCTTCATTCACTCCTCTTCCTCAACCTCTAACCAAACCTACCTGCCTTCTCTCGTGTTCCCTAACCAGTAGCCTACCCGAAAGCCCAGAAAAGCCTCTCTCCTTCTCTCTCTGTCTCTCTGCTGAAGAATTCGAACACTTGTTAGTTTTTCTGTCCGTGACGCCACGCCTCTTTCCGTTCAAGAAAGGGCGTTTTTTTTTTTACTTTACTTACTTTGTGGCTGGTTTTCGATCCGTCTGTGTTTTCTGGGACCACTCTGATCTTGTTCTGGGTATGCTTTACTTTTTTTTTCTGTAACATAAAAGTTTGTGTTTTGTTGCTGCTGCTGCTGCGAGTGGTGGTGGTGTTCTCGTTGCTTTTGCAGTGCTCTGTGCTCCTTTATTCAGCGAAAAAGAAAAAAAATCTTGCAGTTCTCTTTTGTTTTGAAATCGGTCTAATTATACTATGGCACATAAAAAAGAGAGTGGATTTTGAGGTGGCACTTTCATGATTATATAGTTTTTTCCCCTGAAGACTTTTTTCTTTTTGATTTCAACTTTAAATAGTTAGATTAATTTTGTTGGTTCAATTAATCGGTAATTACCTCAGGATATTTTTAGAAAGAAGTCCTGCATTCTTCAAAATCTTCAAATGAAGGAAAAAGAAATTTTTTGAGCGTTTCTTTTTAATATTTAAAGAATTTGAAGGGAAAAAAGGATTAGGTGGATCCATTATCAAGTACCTGTTCCTAACTGATCGTTGAGTTTGTGATTCTTTTGTCCTTTTTTTTGTGTGTTTGTCTTAAGATCAATTATTTGCTGATCTCGACTGCGGATGCGTGTGTTATGATTTATGATATTGCAAACATAATACGTTAAATTATCTTGAGTTTGAGAGCTTGAGTAAAATAACTCAGAGAATAGGAAAAAATTGTTATGGTTTTTGCTGGTGATCGTTGGATCAAATGGCATTTCCTCCACTCACTTGACCAAGGGTTGGAGGGACAGGGTCACGGGTTCAGCCACTCTAACCAATGTGTTCGTCCATTCAATTGTTTTTGTTAATTGTTTAAAGTTCAGCATTTGGGTTGTTTTTGTGAATGTTGGCACATGTGACTAAGTAATTTTCTGAGAGTTAGTTGTTTTTTATTGGATCAGGTGGTGTACTTCTTGTATATGAAAGCAAAAATTGAGTCTTTAGCCCTTTGGTTTCATATATATATATATATATATATATATATATATATATATTAGCACTTTGTGGAAGGAAAGAATATGTAACCTCTTTTGTTAAGATGTGATTTTAAGGCCTGTACTTATCTAAATTTTGTTATCTCTACAGATTTGAATGCTTCAACTTTGAAGGAGCCATTTAATTTTGCAAGCAACTATGATTGAAGGAAGCTCCCGAATATATGTGGCGTGTTTTCTAATTTCTGTGCTTCTCCCTATTCGAAATTCTTCTCTTGAATTGGGTTAGAGTTACTTTGCAAGGCCGTGTCTAACTTTTGTGGAAGTTTGGATGAATCTGGCAAAAATGGGTACCTTACCCAGTACTAGTGAAATTGTTGAATCAACAGAAGAATCTGATTCTCAATCGAAAGTGGATGAGCAAACTGGAAAGCACTGCATGTCAGACTCTGGAACTAAGTATTCTATAGAAGATGACATTAATTGCCTTTTCCAGGCAATTGACCTCAGAACTAAAGCTAGAAGGTTGGGTCAGTCGCATGAAATAGGAGACCCATTGAGAAAGAGTGCACAAAAAAGGCCAATGAGAGTTAGTTCCTCCCATTCCTCGGGAATTGGAATATCAGAGCCTGTGAGTTTGAAGCAAGCTCTAAGAGGACTATGCATCTCCCAGGCATCAGAGATGGCTGCTATGAAGCGATTATCTAAGCCAGCCAGTTCGCCAAGGGTCTCGGAAGCGGGGACTATCAAAAGGTTGTATAGGGCAGTGGTTGTTGAGGCTGATGGATCCGGTGTTGTGACAAAAGGAGGTAAGGGGAATTTGATGGAAATCACTCTTGTACCAGAAGAAAACAAATCAAAACTTTCTCGTATGATTCCTGAATCCATGCAAGTGCCAGAAGCAGAGTTATTAAAAGAAAGGGCTCATCCTTCTACTTCTTTGTCTGATAAAATAGTGCCAGAGGCAATGATGACCGGATTTCCATCACATGGTCAGATTGTTCCTTTGCAGACAAAGGTTGGGGGTGAAATTTTGAAGGCAGAGGTTGGAAAACTGAATGCTGCTGAATCTTCAATCACTCAAACTGGCCAGGGATTGGATGCAGCTGCTCCCACCTCGGTAGAAGTTCCAAGCGAAACTCCAATGGTAGATGGGGGGCAGAAAGGTAAGTTGCATTCTCTGACTTCCCTATCTAGCTTCGGCAGTGCCACTAGGATAAGCAAATGGACAAGTAGTAGTCCGCATTCGATGAAGCCAGCCTTTGGGAACAAGAACTCTGTTAACAAGAAAATAAAGCAGGATTCTAATTCTGCCTCAAGCAGTTGCAATCCATGTAATGGAAAAGTTGAGGATGATTTGGTTCCTAGTACAAGTAATTTAGACAATCAGAAGCAAACTTGTTCTATGGAGCATGATGGGAAACTTAACGAGAAAGCTTCTCCAGCATCCAGCAGTTTGAATCTTAACGTTGAAGTCAATTCAAGTACTATGGACACAGGCTCAAGCAAATCTGGTTTTGTTTTGAATTGCACCAACAGAAGTAAATCTCTAGTGATAAAAGCTGATGAGAGATCAAGGTCAAGAGAAAAGGGGGAGTTCTCCCAAAGCTCAAAAAGTAGCATTGGTGACTATAGCAGTAGCACAACGAATAGTGAGGAAAGCAATGCGTGTGGTTCTAGTCGTAGTGGCAAAAGGCCTCACATGTCGAAAGACTTGAGATGGGAAGCCATCCGCAGTGTTGAGAAACAGCAAGGAAGCTTGAGTTTGAGGCACTTCAAGCTGCTCAGGAAGCTGGGTTGTGGGGACATTGGAACTGTTTATCTTGCTGAGCTAACTGGTACAAATTGCCTATTTGCATTGAAAGTGATGGATAATGAATTCCTGGTTAGCAGGAAAAAAATGCCCAGGGCCCAAACTGAGAGAGGGATACTCCAAATGCTGGATCATCCTTTTCTTCCTACCCTGTATGCCCATTTTGCAACAGAGAAGCTCTCATGCTTGGTTATGGAGTATTGTCCAGGTGGAGACTTACATGTGCTGCGGCAGAAGCAACCAAGCAGAAATTTCTCTGAACTAGCTGCCAGGTAGTTTTTCTTGTAGGTTCAGTTCTGAAGATCTGTGCATGCCTTTTTTGCTTCATCATGTTATGGGTTGTGATGATGACCTGTAAATATATAGTCCTGGGATATGTCGTCTTCTACAGTTTTGTTATGGGTGATGTGCTTTTTTTCCTCTCACTAGTCACTTCTGTTGCTTATGTACTTATACCTATCAAGAAAAAATACCACATACATAGGTTAGACTAAAGTTTCCCCAGGTTTGAATTAAGAATTTTGCAACTTAATTGGTTTTATTTAGACCATTTTGTTGAGTCCTCCACTGGATGAAATGTCTTTCTAACCATCATGCTTACCTAATGTTAAGGCGATTGAATATTGAAAACTATCTTATCATGAGATGTTCAAAATATTAGTGTTTTGGTACTCTTTTTTTTGCCAAGTTTGTTTATTTGTTTTTTTTTTATATTCTTGAATATACTTGGGAAATAGAAAGTTTATGAATTCGATAGGTAATTGTTGTGAAATTTGGCATGTGTGATAAGTCTATTGATTTAGTGGAAGTTATTGATAGGTATCACTCGAACCCTACCCTCTATAAAGGATTTATAACCTTCTTGGAATTTTCTATTTTTTCAGCTATCAAAGCTGATGTATTGTGAAAAAATCGAGCTTTTAGCAGACATTGGAAAATTTGCCATTCTTCAGTGGACTTGCTTTATAGGTTTAAATGTACCATTACTTTAAATTTCCAGAAATAATCTTTTAGGTTTGGTAAATATCATGGGTAAACCTTAATCCGCCTCTGGTATTTAAGGTTGGAGGAGGATTTCCTGGCATTTATTCAGGGCCTTGTAGCAGCCAATTTCTGATATGTTAGGAAATCAGTGAAGCTATGCTCTCCTCTAGATACATTGGATGAACTGGACTCAGAATTTGGAGCCAAATAATTAGAGAATAGTTAAGAAAGTTTTAATTAAGCTCTCGCTTTGGTGTCAGAACTATCTTTTCAACTGATTGATGGATGAAAGTAGAAGTGAGCAGTGGTATTACCAGTGACAGGAAACTAACTGGGTGGCTCCCAGATTTGGCTTTCAATCTAGGTTGACCTTGAATTTCAGGGTACTCACTCACATCCCGTGCTTAATAGGTGAAAGTCGGATTCATGTCAACTTACATATGATTACTGGGTATCACTACAGATGCTGGCGAAGTGGCATGGATGGATAATGTATTGATGAATTTTATTTTATTATTTTTTATTATCATATTCTATTGGCAAAAATTATGTTGGACTCTCCATGATAGCCATAGGTTGTGTAGCAGAAACTTAATTACATTCTACCGATAAAAAATAAAAACTACGAAATTTTCTTCACTAGTCACCGACAACATGATGGTTCCTTGGTCCTTTCAGTCTCCTTTGGAATAATCCATGCTATTGCATTTGCAGATTTTATGTCGCTGAAGTCCTCCTTGCACTGGAGTATTTACACATGCTAGGAGTTGTGTATAGAGATTTGAAACCGGAAAATATTCTGGTCCGAGAAGATGGTCACATCATGCTCTCAGATTTTGACTTGTCACTCAGATGTTCTGTCAATCCAATGGTGGTTAAATCATCTTCTCCCGTAGTGGAGCCCCCAAAAAAGATGTCAAGTCCTTGTACCGAATCCAGCTGCATCGACCCATTTTGTCTCCAACCATCCTGGCAAGTCCCATGCTTCACTCCTAGACTTATATCTGCTGCAGCAAAAGCTCGGAAGATAAAAGCAGATCTAGCTGCCCAGGTCAGCCCTCTGCCACAGCTTGTTGTGGAGCCAACGAATGCCCGATCAAACTCCTTTGTAGGTACGCATGAGTACCTTGCTCCTGAGATCATCAAAGGTGAGGGTCATGGGAGTGCGGTTGATTGGTGGACTTTTGGAATTTTTCTGTTTGAGATGTTATACGGTAAGACACCCTTCAAGGGTTCAGGAAATGAGGAAACATTGTCTAATGTGGTGTCTCGGAGCCTCAGATTCCCAAGTAGCCCTATAGTTAGCTTCCATGCAAGAGATTTGATCAGAGGCCTATTAATCAAGGACCCTGAGAATCGGTTAGGATCTGTGAAAGGAGCTGCAGAGATCAAGCATCATCCTTTCTTTGAAGGGCTTAATTGGGCTCTGATACGTTGTGCAGTACCCCCAGAGCTACCAAAGTCTTCTGATATTGAATTTGCTGCACTGAAAAAGGAGAGTACCAAGTGTAATGAGCTTGAGGCTGCAGGAGGAGAGTATGTGGAGTTCGAACTATTCTAGTTAGAAGACCGTTTTCTTTTCTTAACTTTTCCATCCTTTGTTGCAACTGATAATATAGCTTATAATGTAAATAATCTATAGCAGTGCGGAAAATTACAGATTTTTATATGTCAATACTGAATCAGAGTAGCTGAGAGTCTGGAAAGGGTATTTAGGGAGCATTTTTCTTAGTTGCTCGCTCGCTCTGGCCTTGTTCATTAGCTTTTCTTTTCTTTCGGCAGTATTAACCTTGTTCTTAAATCCTGCTTCGTTAAGAATTTGTGGAAGAAACTTTTTATTTCAGGCATCTTTTGCTTTGATCAGCCAAGCTGGAACAGGTCAATCAATCTCTGCTTGGTTCATTGGCAGCCTTACATCTTATGTGGCAGAGATGACAGTCAAATTTACTTTCATGATCTTTCGACCCCAAAGCATTCATTTTCCATCTTCCATGAGTTTGGCCTCTTTAAGTATTGCCCATTTTTGTGGGTTCAGAAAATGAGTTATCCTTTCATTTGTAGCCAAAATATAACCACATAAAATGTCATGGAGACCAATAGAGTGAGAGAACGTGTCAACAATGCACAGTCACAACGCCACATAATCGAAAAAAATAGTTGCAAATTAAAAACCAAAAAGAAAAACTTACAAATATAAAATAAAAGAAATGCAAATTGGAGGCTGCCCACCAACTCTTTTAGTACCATACCAAACTAATATGCTAGAATAAAATCGAAACACGAGTGCAGAATATGGGTATGGTTTTTTTAAGCAAATTACATCCCATGATTGCTTGCAACAATTAAAAGAAAAATAAAAATAAAAAGAGAAAAAGGCAATGGACCAATAGTCCAAGTCCTTGTTCTTTGGCAACGTTAAGGAGGAGGGACCGTGTTAAGCAAACAATCATTTTGATGTGTTTGTTGGAGATTCTCACGTCGACTACCTCCATGTCCTTGTTGGGAAAAAGCGAGACCATGATTACAAGTTTAGAGTCGAAACAATAGAGTTGCTGGGGGATTACTAGTGCCGCACAACACAGTGCCCAAGCACTAGTGGTGGAGGGATGGCGAAGGTTGTTTATGGAAGATCTGAGACTGGGGAGTCAAGCAGTACATGTATACTGTTTACATGCACCAATGTAAGATGTCGTATGAGACTTAACGCGGTGCTTCGTTTGAAATGTTGCTTTTGAAGGTTATAGATCGGTTGTAACAGGTCTGATCAGATTCACACACAAAATAGTAAACTCTCTTCGAGGGGAGTGCCTCAGAAGGGGAAATGAGATAGAGAAGCAGAGAGGAAAAACGAAAACTTAAGATCTTTTCATTACTTTTTCGATGCCTTCCACTTTTACATTTTGTGTACATATACCCAGGGAAAATAAAAAGGGCTCGTGGCCTACTAATGGACTCACTTGAAGAAACAAAAATAAAACAAGTAAATAAAATAACAAAGCAATTAGATAACAACCCATGTTACTCCCATGGCCCATTATTCTAACTTTAGCTACTGAACCTTACTAACAGATCATGGGCTCTTAACAATAACCCAGCCCCTTAACTCACGATACCCACTTCAGCTTTTGACTTCACTTAAGTTAAACACTCCACTTTGACTTTTCACCCACGTGCATCCAGATTAGGGCTCGATCTCTTCTTCCTCAGACTCTCCAACGCCGTGTGAGTTCCCTTCAGCCATGGTGTGTTACATACCTTCCCCCATCAAAAACCCTTGCCCTCAAGGTGGGGAAAATCATCTTTGAGTGTTGAATAAACCTCCCAGGTGGCGTCGGTGGCTTCTTGGTCGTGCCATTTCACTAGCAGCTCCACCCGAGCCCTATTACCCACTTTCACCATGTGACAGCTGAGCACCTCCTCAGGCTCAGGACGGAGAACACCATGTTTATCGATGGGAGGGAGTGATGGAATGGCCGTGATCTTTGAACCAATCTTCCTCTTGAGCTGGGATATGTGAAAGGTAGGATAGATCCTTGATGATGGCGGTAGATCAAGAGTGTAGGCCACGACTCCAACCTTCTTCAGTATCTTGTATGGCCCAAAGTACCTCAGAGCTAGCTTGAGATTTCGCAGGTGAACCACTAACGATTGGCGGTACGGCTGCAGCCGGAGGTATACCCATTGCCCTTCTTCAAACTGTTGCTCTCTTCGTCTAAGGTCTGCATATTTTTTCATCCTGTTTTGAGCATGTTGTAAATTCTGTTTGAGGAGTTTGAGAATTTGGTCTCTGCTACGTAGTGTCTGGTCCACTGTTTCCACACGTGAGTTTCCCGGAACATAGTCCATTACACGGGGTGGGGGGTAGCCATAAAGGGCCTCATAGGGTGAGACCTTAGTCGAGAGATGTTGGGTGGAATTATACCACCATTCTCTGACTGGCCATCCGTCTAAGGATGGTCTGATGTACTCATGGACATCTGAACTCCCTGTAGGGTGAAAAGTTCCTGCCAAAATTGACTTGTAAAAGTAGGGTCCCTGTTCGAAACAATTGATTGGGGCAAACCATGTAACTTAAAAATATTTTTCATGAAGAACTTAGCCATTGTTTTGGCTGTATAGGGGTGTTTTAGGGGCACAAAATGACTATACTTTGTCAAACGATCGACCACCACCCACAAACTGTTGTACCCATGAGAGTTAGGTAGGCCATCAATAAAATCCATGGTGATGTGGGTCCATGGTTGGGAGGGTATAGGTAATGGCTGCAGCAAGCCATTTGGCAAAAAGTTATCGGCCTTTACCCGTTGGCACAAGTCATAGGCTCTAATAAACTGTTTAAGGTTCTTCTTCATCCCGGGCCAGTAAAAGTCCCTTCTCATTCTATGGACAGATTTGTCGTAGCCTGAATGACCCCTCCACGGACTGCTGTGGGACAACTCCATTAGCTTGTTTTTAAACTCCACATTGTTTGGAATGTAGAGTCTACTCTTGTACAATAGTAAACCTTCCCTGTATGTGTAATTAGAGCCCAACCTGCCCTCCAAACAGCTTTGTAACATGGCTTGTAGGTGTTCATCAGCTTCACATGCCCCTTTCAACTCCTCAATCCATTCTACATTAGGGAAGGTGATTAGCATTAAGGTCCCTTCTTCCTGCTTCTCCTTTCTTGACAGGGCATCCGCGACCCTATTTTCAGCCCTAATTTTGTACTCAACTATGAAATCATAGCCTAAGAGCTTGGTAATCCATCGTTGTTGCATCGGAGTGCCAATCCTTTGGTCCAGCAGATGTTTGAGACTTTGCTGGTCCGTTTTGACTACAAAAGTCCTTCCTAACAAGTAGGGTCGCCACTTAAGGACTACCGACACTAGTGTGAACAATTCCTTCTCGTAAGTAGACATCAAGAGGGACTTCCCCTTTGAGCTTGGCTGAAAAATGCAATTGGTTGTCCCATTTGCATTAAAACAGCCCCCACAGCAGTACCCGACGCATCAAACTCAATTGTGAAGTGTAGAGTAAAGTCGGGTAGTGCCAACACATGAAGTTGTGTAACAGCTTCCTTAAGCTTGTCAAAAGCCAGCTTAGACTCTTTGGTCCATTGAAATCCATCCTTTTTAAGCATCCCGGTAAGGGGGCTACAATACCCCCATAACCTCGTATAAATCTGCGGTAATAACCTGTTAACCCCAAGAACCCCTTCAAGGCTTTTAGGGATTTTGGCATGGGCCACTCTATCATTGCCTTTAGTTTGTCGGGATCTGCTTTGACCCCCACAGCTGAAATTAAATGGCCCAAGTAGGCCACCTCCTTATATCCAAAGCAGCACTTAGATTCTTTTGCAAACAGCTGGTGCTGTTTTAGTGTCTCCAATGTGACTCGTAAGTGATTGACATGCTCCATTTCAGATTTGATGTACACAAGAATATCATCAAAGAAAACAAGTATAAATTTCCTTAGAAAGGGCCAGAATACCTCATTCATAAGACTTTGGAAAGTAGAAGGGGCATTTGTGAGCCCAAAAGGCATCAGTAGAAACTCATAGTGTCTTTCATAAGTCCTAAAAGCAGTTTTAGGCACGTCGTCGGGTTTGACCCAAATTTGGTGGTAGCCGGACCTCAAATCCAGCTTGGAAAAAATCACCGACCCTTGCAATTCATCCATTAATTCCTCAAGCACCAAAATAGGAAATTTGTCTTTAATGGTGACGCTGTTCAGGCCCCTGTAATCTACACACAGCCGCCACGTTCCGTCCGCCTTCCTTACCAACAACACCGGAGATGAGTAGGGGCTTTGGCTCGGTTTAATTACCCATACTTTTAATAATTCTTGAACAATCTTCTTGATCTCGTCTTTTTGGTAATAAGGGTAACGGTATGGTCGTATAGAAATAGGCTTGGTCTCTGGTATTAGGTTGATAGCGTGGTCATGGGTTCATGAAGGTGGAAGGCCTTTAGGTTCAAAAAATACTTCACCAAACTGCTGTAGCAGATTTTTTATGGTGGCTGGAACTTCATTTCTAGCCTGCTGCTCCGTGAGATTCTCATCTTCCAACAACTGTAAAATTATCCCTTTGTTTTCCAGCTTGTTCAATTTATTCAAGGGACCCTCCTCGATCATCTTGGCTGCTGTTAGGCCCTGCAACTTAACCTCTTGACCCCCATAGGAAAACTGCATAGTAAGTTTTTCAAAGTCCCATAACACCTTCCCAAGCTCTTAAAGTTGAAGCTATTTAATACCCAACACCATGTCACAATCAGCCAACACCAACACTTGTAACTCCAAGAGAAATGCAGTTCCTTGGATTACAACCTTCACTCCGCTGCAACTCCCTTCACTAATAATGACTTCCCCATTAGCAACTCACTTTCACAGGTTCTTGATTTTTCCATGGTAGGTTGGTTCTTTTTAGTATGGCATGGTCTAAAAAGTTATGGGTGGAGCCCGTATCAATCAATATGGTCACCCATTGAGTTCCAATTCTCCCTTTCACTCTCATTGTTTTCGGGTTGTGGGTTCCAATTATGGCATGTAGGGAAAATTCTGGTTTGGTTAGTATGGTGCACGGATCTAAGGTTGGGATGGGATCTTCTTTGGTTTCATAAGGTGCTTCATCATCATACCCACTACACTCATTGTCCATTGCTATATCCTCCAATATGTACAGCTTTGGATTTTGACATTTATAGCCCGGTACCCATTTAGAGGCACAATGATAGCATAGAACCTTGTCCCTCCTTTATTTCATTTGGTTTTGGTTTATTTTGTGGATGGTTAAATTTGGTTTGGGTCTGAAGTTCTCGGCTGGGTGGGGATGGGGACTTTTTAAAATTCCTAGGTCTGGTGAATATGTAAGGCTGGATCTTGGGTATTTTTTGGAGAGGTTTGCTTTTTCTTCTTGGATCCTTGCTAAGTTGAAGGCTGAGATAAGGTTGGTGGGGTTAAACATTTTCACAGTTAACCGAATATCATCCCTTAATCCACTCACAAAACAACTGAGTTTGTAGGCATCAGATAGTCCATGTAACCTGTTTGATAGTGTTTCAAACTTGGATTGGTAATCCTCCATAGTACCCGACTGTCTTAACTTAGTTAGATCTTACATGGGGTCATCATAAGTATTTGGACCAAACCTAATAACCAAAGCCTTCGTAAAGGCGTCCCAGTTTGGGATTTGGCCACTGTCTTCCATATCTTGGAAGCTAATTAATACCTTACCTTCCATGTGAAAGGAGGCCATCCTTATTCTATTTTTCGGAATGGTGTTGTAAAACATAAAAAAATGATTTGCTTTATAAATCCAACCTGTAGGGTCCTGTCCATTAAAAAGTGGAAAGTCGAGCCTCACCATTCTAGGTTGCATCTCACCCATGTGCATGTTGTGTAGGTTCTGGTGCTATTGCTGAAAAGGTTGCTCTGGTGCTGAAAAGTCTGCTGCTGAAAAGGCTACTGCTGAAAAGGCTGCTGCTATTGCTGAAAAGGCTGCTGAAAGTTCTGCTGTTGTTGTGCAGGTGCTGCTGCAGCTGCAACGTTTCATCCCTTGGTGGAGCTACATCGGACGATTCAGTGTTGGGGCTGCTGCTAGGATTTCTTTTCTACATTTCCACAGTGAGGATGGCCAGTTGTTGTACTATGACCTCATTTTGTCTTTTGAGGGTCGTCATGTCACTATCTACAGTAGAGAACCTAGCATCATTAGACTTTTTTATTTCTTGATATTGAGCATCTGTAGGCTTTTTCATTTCTTGGTATTGAGCCTTCGTAGCCTTTTTAAGGGCATTGAGCCCATCTTGTAGCTGATTTAGTCTGGTTCCTTCTGCCATTCTCTTCACAGAACAAGTCTTTAGATCAATGTTTTGAATATCGTACCGGACGTCGTACCGGTCAAGGCACTGGAACGAAATATTTCGGTACCGGTACCGTTTCGGGATAGCGTTTCGGGATAGTCGATATATAAATAAATTATATATATAAATATATATAAAAATTATATTCCAAAATAATAGTCTATATATAAATAAATTATATATAAATACATATATATAAAAATTATAAATAGTCTAATCTGAATTAGGGGTTAAAAAATAAGTTTATAGTTTGAAAAAATGAAAAAACAAAAAACACACAGGCCGAAATATCGGCCGGTACCAGCCAAAATATAGGCCGGTACAGGCCGAAATTTAGTCCGGTATGGCCGGTACCGGCTGGTACGGCCGGTATTTTAGCCGATATGGAACAGACATAGTACTTGTACCGGCCGGACGGCCGAAACGAAAAATTTCAGCCGTACCGGCCGGTACGTTACGAAATTTAAAACACTGCTTTGGATACGACTTGTAACAGGTCTGATAAGATTCACACACAAAATAGTAAACTCTCTTCGAGGGGAGTGCCTCCAGAAGGGGGAATGAGATAGAGAAGTAGAAAGGAAAAAATAAAACTTAGGGTTTTTTCATTACTTTTTCGATGCCTTCCACTTTTACGTTCTGTGTACATATACCCATAGAAAATAAAAAGGGCCCGTGGCCTACTAATGGACTCACTTGAAGAAACAGAAATAAAACAAGTAAACAAAACAAGTAAATAAAACAGCAAAACAATTGGATAACAGCCCAAGTTACTCCCACGGCCCATGACTCTAACTTTAGCTACTGAACCTTACTAACAGATCATGGGCTCTTAACAATAACCCAGCCCCTTAACTCACGACACCCACTTCAGCTTTTGACTTCACTTAAGTTAAACGTGCATTCCAGATTAGGGCTCGATCTCTTCTTCCTCAGACTCTCCAACGCCGTGTGAGTTCCCTTCAGCCATAGTGTGTTACATCAGTGAACTTGAACCTATCATTTGTAGGTCACGTATATCATGTTCATGGCAAGAAAACGGTAAATCTAATATTTTCGATCTAGAATAAAAAGTCAAAAAGAAAATTGACAGAAAGATAAACCAAAATCTCTAGGAAAGTCTTTTCTAGGGACAAGTTATAGTTTTTATTTTATTTTTTTGAAGTTAGAGAGAGAGAGAGAGAGTCCGGTCCAAAACTGAGTTCTTTGGTACAGCATTTTTTAAACATTTTTTTGGATGTACCGTGGACGTGATCTTTTCCTCGTTTGGCCCATCTCCAAAATACTTCGTAGTTCGAGCATTGAAAGCCAATCCAATTCTCACAATTCCTCCAAGAGTCCACACTCCACTCGCAGGACTCAGGAGGGATGAGGGCACTGCAAAGTAGACTGTCATGCCCTTTAAATTTACAGTGTGGTCACTTCTTCCACCCTCAGGCCCTCTCTCTGAAACCCCAGATTCCTGTTCTTCTTCCACCTACCCAATACCCGCCTCTCCAAAACTCGATTCCTTCTCGAGTTCCTTGCAGACCCACTTCCTCCTTTTCGTTTGGCTCTCTGATAAAAGCATCTATGGCTTCTTCTGCAATACCAGACACTGACGCAGAGGCAGCGACCAAACCCTTCTCTGTGCTCTTTGTTTGCTTGGGCAACATTTGTAGAAGCCCAGCTGCTGAAGGAGTCTTCACAGACTTGGTCAAGAAAAGGGGTTTGGATTCCAAGTTTAACATTGATTCTGCTGGCACCATTGACTACCATGAGGTAGGTATCATTCAATTATACCCTTGAGGAAAGGAAAAGAAAATTATAAAAGTAGTGAGGAACTGAATTGAAAATGATATGTTTTTTTTTTGGTTCTTGGTTTTCTTAATAAATGTTTCGCTGTTATAAGGGAAATCAAGCTGACCCAAGAATGAGGGCGGCCTCCAAAAGGCGTGGGGTTGAGATAACATCTATATCAAGGCCCATCCGGCCGTCTGATTTTAGAGATTTCGATCTGATTCTTGCAATGGACAGGCAAAACAGAGGTAGGATATCTTAAGCATTTTACTCAAGAATTAAGGGTTGATTTTATTTTTCTTGATTAATTTCGAATGACTGAATTTTCGCGCACAATTGTGTATTTATGCCATACTCCACTTATTTTGTGGGTGTTATGTTTTGGCTGTAGAGGATATATTGGAGGCCTTTAATAGGTGGAAATTTAGAGAAACCCTGCCCGCTGATGCACACAAAAAGGTGAGTATAATAATTGTTGTCATCATCTGGTGCTGTTTTGGTTGTGTGGTCTCATTGGGGTATGGATGACGTAGGTGAAGTTGATGTGCTCCTATTGCAAGGAACATGATGAAACTGAAGTCCCAGATCCTTACTATGGTGGACCACAAGGTTTTGAGAAGGTAATATAAGATCAGTTCATCCACCTTGTCTTTTACAGAGATGGGGAACTGCATGCCTTTGTTTGTTGTAAATATAGGGTTAGAGAAGGTTCCCAAAGAGTGTGACTAGTCTAGATGGTTCGTTTGAAAGTCAAAACTACGGTATTTGAGCTTGGCTTAAGAAATCCTGTTCTGTCATCTTGTCAACTCCCGTAGATGCATGAGGGCATGGTTGACAATCGAGTTTGTAATTACAGTTACAGGTTACAGTTGTTGGAAAGCTGGACACAACATTTTCTATGTTTCAATTTGTGACCGCTTTCCACCTCATGTGCATCAATTCACTTATAATAACCAAACTTGCACAAGAGCTACTTAATGCCATGAATTCTACCAACTTGCCGGTTACAGGGATTTTTTTCTATTGTCTGTCCTTGTTGGGTGTCTAATTGTCTTGCAAGAATACATGAGAGCTCCTCGATTGAGTTGAAACAAAATTCTAAGATACTATCAAAATGGTCTATAGCCAAAGAATTCTAAATTATACTGCTGACGCATCTCAACATTCTGCTTTAAACTGGTAGTCTTGGTGAGATAATGAGATTTCTGTACTTCTAAGTTTATAGTTTGGCTTCTACAATCTCGTCGAATGGCAGGTTTTGGATTTACTTGAAGATGCTTGTGGATCATTGCTGGATAGCATCTTGGCAGAAAACAAACTGATTCAGGATTCTTAGCACCTGGTAGAAAAGCAAGTTGATAATCTCCTGCATAAGATTGATGAGAAAACTGCGTTCTTCATTGTATAATGTGTTTTTTTTTTCCTAATTGGTGATCTGAAGTAGTTATGTCTCACGATCAGCATTCATGTAAAGTCCACCGTAGCTGCTGAGGCCTTTTTTTTTCCCACCCATCTATTGGCATTGGCATATGATACTTCCAACTATTTTTTGTTGAATTCGTGGTATCACTTTGTTAAGCTAAATAATTTGACCAATAAAAATGAACAAATGGAGATATATATATATTGCATCAGAGGCAGCAATTGGTATGTGGGTTAGATACAACGTACTGGAAAAAGAACCACTTTGCCTATTTTGGATGAAGCGTCTCTTTTGAATAACCCCTCCTCTGATGTTCATGTGTTTTCGGCTAGTGATTGTTCTGGGTTCACTCCTTTCTTAACAGCGTTACAAGCAGCACAGCTCATGGCCTAAAGAAGATACCATTCCATTAACATTTTTCTGAATGCAAATTAACCTGTAGTCATGAAGGCAGCTTGCCGTTTCCGGGTTTATGTCGTTCAAACTTTGGGTAAAGAGAAATGCTATAACAATAAAGAAATTTTATAATAATTAACTTACAAAATAACATGTTAAATTGTAAAGTTATTTTTATTGTAAAGTAGATTTAATATATTATATAAAGTCGTATGAATTTACTTAAATAAATAAGACAATTTGTATAGTACATTGACCATCATCATTATATCTCAAAATTTACGCTGAACATGTTCCAAATTGATTGTGCAGGTGAAATCCAATTAGTCAATCAAGCAAATACTAAGTCCATAAAGAACATCAATCGGCCTCAATCATTTCATTGCAAAACCCATTCCAACAAGAGAAGTGCTAGAAAGTTCAGATTGTAAAGATTCTTTTACTATAAAGTAGATTTAACGTGTCACAACAATACACATCCATTTGTAAACTTCTTTCTAACTAAACAACTAGCTTAATGAAATCTGCTAGCAGACAATTACTAAATGAATTTTGACGAGGCTATCTGGGAAAAAGTTCGCCATCACAACTCCAAGGTTCTCAAACAATCTCTAATAGGCCCTATTATTGTCAAAGCAAAGGAAATTTATACATCCTCCATATTCTGATCGTTATCATGGTCTCCTTCGTAATATTCATCATCACGTTGGATCTGCTTGTCTTGAGTGTGTTCTGAAAAGAAGAGAAAAAAAAAAACGAATGACAAATATAACAAGCTGAAAGAAAATTTTCGTTCAAATTCAAATCATAAAAAAAGTGTTTGATGACTGGAGCATGCTCAGCCACTAGGATGCATCAGATTTCTTGATTTACTTACGATCCATGCGCTCATCAGGGTTTTGCTCATCTTCATCAAAGTCAGGAATGTAAAAGTCGGGTGGAACCTGCAACAGAAAAAGCACTGCTCAGTCCAATAACTAAAGTCCCGTTTGGTTGTTAAGCTCATCTGAGTTCAACTTAGTTCAGTCTAATTTTAAGTTAAGTCTAATATCCAAATATCCAACTCTCAAATTACTAAACTCATCTCAACTCAAAACCTCTTTACACGTGAGACTCACAACCTTTTTCAACTTCTCATAAATACATCTAAACTCATCTTAACATCCAAACACATTTAAACTCATTTTAAGTGGACCTCACAAAACTCACTCTACCATCTCAACTCACTACTATTCATAAAGAACTCAACTCAGCTCAACTCCACACGCAGCCTTAGTTACTGCCATTCCAAGCATTATTAATCTGCCAAGTCAACTAATAGTCTGCCATCAAAGAGCTGAAAAATATATGGAAAAAATATTACAACCTCGCACCCGAATTACCAATCATTTTGAATGTGCACTTGAAATCGCAGAAAATTGAAATGCTACCAATAGGTTTCAATGTGCACCCTCATTCAAGGTACCATTAAAATGAACGAAAAAATAGATCACGTGACAATGAAGGGTACACATTAAAACTTATTGGTATTCTAGAATGTACATTACAACTCATTGCTAATTAGGATGTATAGATCAGGCTGAAAGGCATAGTCGATGCACAACAAGTAATATTCCTGTACTGCCCCTTGTTGGTCCAAGGGACAGAGGAGGCTAGGTTAGCTGAAAGATGTTAGGTAAGGTTAGGTAAGAAGGGGATGTTTGAAATACATGTTACATCTTCCATATTATAAAAAAAGCATTACCCCAAAAATATCACCATTAGGCTGCACCAAGGATCTGATTGGCTATTCAAACCATGCAATTTAACATGTTTCCACAATTTTGGACGTCTCATACAGACAATAGCTCCTTTGTGTTCACATTGCAGCAAATAGTTTTTTTTCCTAATTTATTCCACAATTCAATCAGCATCCCCTCTGGATTGTATATAAAATCATTCTTGATGGCTCACCAATTTAAGCAAAACTACATATTTAAATCATTAATGACTATTATTGTTATGGTGTAAATATCAATTGAGATGCAAAGAAACAACAACACTTCTATTTGAGTGCGGTAGAACCTCCATGTAAACTTCCCAATGGAAAACTCACGAAGGTTAAAACTCAACAAAAGCATTTTTGGCTCTGAATATAGAAACCAGATCTCTAGGCTAATTTGAGGCAATGGCTATCCCTGAGGGAATCCACCAAGTGATTCTAAAGTCAGCGGACATATCACAGTGAATACCAGATAACCAGCATGCCTATAGCATAATTATGCCATTCAACTTAACTTTAGTCATTAAAGGCTGACCGACAGTACAGCAAAGCAAAGTAAGCGATGGCCTAACTAAAACTTAAAATGAATTTCACTTCATAAAAACGAAGACTTGGCAACATTTGCATTCTACTCACCTCTTGCATTTGTACACCGGGAGCATGTTGGATGCTTCGAAGATTTTCGAAGACTTGCATTTTTATTGTGCCAAGGTATGATTTGCTATTTAAGTTTTCCTGCTCAATCAATGCGAGGAAAAAGAATATCAGGAGAGAGAGAGAGAGAGAGAGACTTTAATGCTGAGAATATATGTTGCACACTGAAAATGAACCTCAGATATGACCAATCCACCCATGAAAAACTTATTAGTTCCCATGTTCCAAAACTGGTGCATGGAATCAAATGAAATGCACCACTAACACAAGCTTTCTGAGAAATTACATACTATGTGCCCATTTGGAATCCTCAATGAGTATTCTGGAGAAAAATATTTAATATACTCGTTGTCAGGGATCTCTGCAAGAAAGATGAATTGATAAATGAAACTTACACTCCAAATGTAGTGAAACAGAAAACCAATTATAGCAAGGAGAAAAAAATGCACAACGTGCATCATAATCAGAAAGCATAGGACATATGGAGATATTCTTATCAGAAAGCATAGGGCATACGCAAAAGCTAAAATTATGTGCATAAATATGAAAATAAAGGATGATTATTTTAGATGTAGAAGGACGAACAAAGAACCGGTTACAACTTGCCTCTACTGTACATTGAGAAAGCCTAATAAAAGAATGAAGATAGAGAAAAAACTAATGTTTTGCCAATTGCATATAAAGCATGTCATTCCGTATCTCCCCACGACCCATTTTTTCATGTTCAGTGTGAGAGAAGACAACGCTTATAGAAGGACAAGGGCTTTAAAACCAGTGTCAGAAGACTAGCTAAACACAGTTGCACATATCAAGCGAGGTAAATGCGAACAATGCAATTTACCTAAATGCTTATGCTAAATCAATTACAACATCAAGAATATGTTGCTTGTCCTTTCCCCCTTATCCATACATTATTCTAAAAAGAATGTTAGTAAAATTCAGCATTCTATGTGGCTTTTTGGAGCTGAGATTATGTAAGCATAATCAATCATAACCTCAACAAAGAATCAATTCGGCTGGCTACAATGATGCTTAATGATAATTAAAAAAAAAAAAAAGCATATTCAGAGAATCATGGGATACATGCAAATCATAAAAGAGCATCAAATTAACATACCATTGGGAAGTTCTGTATCAAGAAGAACTCCGGTTTCCACAGTCCAACATCGAGCAACATTCTCTTTTGTATATCCCCCACCTCCAGTTACCTGCACCA
Organism: Juglans cinerea; assembly: GCA_961763995.1. Classification (NCBI taxonomy): domain Eukaryota; kingdom Viridiplantae; phylum Streptophyta; class Magnoliopsida; order Fagales; family Juglandaceae; genus Juglans; species Juglans cinerea. Next base: position 21,828,557 of record CAUIVZ010000013.1, read on the forward strand.
AGAAGTTTCTCCCTGTAGCTCTGATGTATGATGCTAATGGGCTGTGTCTATTATTGGTGAAATAGAAACATACCAGTAACGGCAAATTAAATTTCTTCACAAACCTAACGCATTCGGCATGCCCTGTAAGAAGCATCATGATGCCGTACACAAAGTAAACTTTACAATCAAAGTGAAGACATTGGGAACTAATTGAAAAGTGATCTAAACAACAAGTAAAAGGGGCAATGGAGAAAAATGCCTATATTTGACATATCATGACAAGCATGGAGAAAAATGTTTAATTACAAGGAGTATGCACCATCAATGGAGAGATTGAAGCAGCCCAAGCGGTCCCCAGCAAGCGAATCTGCCCCACATTGGAGAACTATCGCACCTGGGACATATGTTTCAACAACCTTGGAAATAATCTACAACATCAAAGTTTACAAGCAAAAGTTTACTCTTGGCATGATAAACCAGAGATAAAGACATCAATCTGACTTTTTTTTTGTTTTTTGTTTTTTATAAGCAAAAGACATCAATCTAACTTAGTTGCTTATTTCCAGTACTTACACTTTTAAAAAGTCTAGTGAAGCTAGTGTCATCTATTCCATCCTTGAGTGGGACATTTATGGCATAATACTTGCCTTCTCTTTCTCCTGTTTCCTTCAGTACAAAACAATGGCAATTAAAACCACTTAGATTTCAAATATATAGGGTACCCATATTCCAAGGATTCCGTGCTATTATCATGTTCTTGGCTGGTGTTTCTCAGGTATATGTCCTGTGTACTTGGAAGCACCTTGTTGGATCATAGACAAAGTTTTACATATTAAAAAAAAATGAGATTAGTAATACCACCGGGTGAGCATGCAAACCACTCCCCAGATCCTTTGAAGGTTAAGCATTCCAGTAAAAGGTTTGCATGCTCACCCATACAATTTTGTATATAATCCAGTAAACATCCCATCACAGCTAAAGAAAGCATAGATTGAAACCTGCCACTGCAACTCTTAAGAGCTTTTATATGTTCAACTGTAATGACAACCCCTTCCCCCTCTCTGCTGTGCTCTCTAGGGGCAAAGCAGAGAATAATAAATCATTACTTTGATGTTCTCTTTGACTTTAGGTGTTTCAGAAGTTATATTTACATAGATTGCATACATGCATGAATATTAATCTCCCCATAAAAAGAACTTGTTGAGACAATTTTAGGTTTCAACTAGGACTTCAGTTTCTTCATTAGATCCGACTACATTATTGCTGATACTTACATGAGGCATATAGGCAATGAAATGGATTAGAGCTGACTAGAAACAACAGCAAGGCAACTACTAAAGTTTAAAGATAATCAATTAAAGGGCAGTTGATGTCAGTATTTACAAAACAAATTATGATCACCATGCTCAGATTCTATAACAGTTTTTTTATAAGTAGATTCTATAACAGTTGACACAGAAAACTTAAAAAAAATCTTCAATTATTATTTTGAACAAAATTAGGTAGAGAAAATGCATGTCTTAACAGGATGTAAATGCGAGTGTAGAGCAAACAACTGAGCACGAAGTAGAAATTTCTTGAAAATGGCTGGCTTAAATGCACCTTAATACAAACGAAAACTACTGAGCTCAAATTCAAAAATGATATTAACTAATTAATACACCAAAAACAAAATAATAAAGCATTAAAGAATCACCTTAACATCACCAGTTCCTGGAAAAAACATATCCCCATACTTGTGAAAACTAACAGTCATCACCCTGTCATGTCCAACTTCACAAACTTAGTTGAGTATAAAAAGCATGACGACATTACTAAGACTATTCGAGGCAATCCACTTGATTAGCCACAAATACCAATCAACACTTTTATCTTCGATAAAATTTTGAAGGACTTGAAAAATAAAAGGACGATATCAATTGTTTTCCGTGGTAACCCACGAAACTGGTGATTGAAGATCAGCACTCTTTATTCCCGAAAACATTTAAAAAAATGAATAACTGCATAATTTATTGATTGCTAGAACTTGAGGATACACATTTATTTATTTTTATCAGTCAAAGGAGTTGAGGATATACAATTTACACGAGTAAAAGAGTCCAACTAACATAATTTTTTATTTTTGAGAAGTAATAGTAAAATTTTATTGATAGGAAAAGGCCTAGCCCAAGCCAACGAACATAATTTTGGACCAGGTGCAGAACTGAAAGAACCCCTTACAGGGTTCAGATGTTGGATCATTGATAACTTGGAGGTGGCCAAGTGCACAAAATGAAGGTACTACCATAGAAATATAAAAAATTACTAAGAATGATCTCAAAATCTGCTAGTGTCTTACTACCTCCACCCGTGCTGGGCCCATATATGCAAACAAGTTGCTAGTTTCAAGCGGAAGTCTAGTTAGCCAAGCAATTGCTCCTGAGCTATCTCCTATGAGAGAGCCCCTACCATAAGTTGACAGATAAAGGTTCTATGCTTTTTTTTAAATGACACCACAACAGATTGCAAAACAAGATGAGTTTAGAACCACCCAAGGGAATGGCTGAACCACCATGGGGAGGTGGTAGACCATCCCAGAAGGGGTGGATCTGGCGACGCTAACGCCAGGGTGGCCACAGTGCACAGGGTGGCTGTCATGTACACCCACCGCTGCATGCTGTCGGTCACCATGGGGAGGTGGTAGACCATCCCAGAAGGGGTGGATCTGGCGACCCTAACACCAGGGTGGCCACAGTGCACAGGGTGGCTGTCATGTAGACCCACCGCTGCATGTTGTCGGTCTGCCCACCCTACCCAGGGTGGTGTGTCATGTTTTTATTAGAGGGTGTAGAAGAGTGGTTTGCACCACCATGATTGAAGTTAATTTCCTCCAATTGCGTACATTTTTAACATCTTAATACAACTGTTTGCAAAGCAAAGCAACATCCAGACACATCTTTTTTTTTTTATAATTCATAAGAGATTTTATTACCAAGAATAGGCATAGACCAAGTACACAGGAAGTATACAAAGGAAATACCTACTACACTCAAGAAGCAGGAAAAAGACAAACAGATTCAGTACATTATCATCATCCCTCACAGAAATCCTAGCCCACCAACACAGCAGAAAAGAAAAAATTCCGAAGTTCTCAGAGAGAACGCTCTATATATTCAAAACATCTCCCATTCCTTTCCAGCCAAATACACCACATTAAACACAAAGGAATCATATTCCATCTGGCAGCTACACATTTCCTTCCCTCAAAACCTCTCCAACATGCTAGAAGATCCTCAACTTCCTTTGGCATCACCCAATATAAACCTGTCCGACTCAAAACCTCATACCACAAAAAGTTTGCCACCTCACAATGAAGAAAGAGAAGATTTACAGATTCACCATCCTTCTTACACATGACACACCAATCAACAATGCACATACTGCGTTTTCCAAGGTTATCCGTGGTCAAAACTTTCCCTAGAGCAAATGATGGGAACGGCTTTCTTGGGAAGTTTTCAAATTGATTGTGGGTTCAAGGGATTCTATTCTTGCGTGTTCATATCAGCAACCACCCAACATAAAAACACCACCTTAGTAGGAGCCTTCACCCTCCAAATGATTTTCCAAGGGAAAGTACAACCAGAATGACAAGTCAGCACCTTATAAAAAGAACTAACAGAAAACCTGGACTTTCCAGCATGGTCCCACAGTAAACTGTCCTCTCTTCCCTGCATCACTTTTGAATTATAAATTCTTCCCAAAAAATCAGAAACATCATTCACTTCCCAGTCATTTACCTCTCTGATAAAATCAACATTCCACAAAATATTATTATCTGTATGTTGGAAATAATCTGCCACAACAGCATTTTGATCCCTTGCAATCCTACAAAGAAAGGGAAAATCAGATTTGAGAGCAGATTCCCCACACCAAATATCATGCCAAAAGAGAATCCTCTTCCCTTCCCCCAAGTTAAATGTAATATGTTTCGAAAACTCCCCCCCAACCTTTCCTAACGAACTTCCATAAATTCACCTCATACTCTCCTCTAACTTCATTAGAACACCAATCCCCCCACCCACTCCCATATTTTACAGCAACAACATTCTTCCATAAAGCATCTCTCTCTAAATGATATCTCCAAAGCCATTTCCCAAGATATGCTTTGTTAAACATCCTCAAATTTCTCACCCCCAATCCTCCACAAGAAATTGGTTGACAAACCTTGTTCCAACTAACCAAATGAAACTTTTTCTCCTCTCCTATACCTCCCCATAAGAAATTGCGATAAATTTTCTCAATTCTTTTTGCAACCCCTGCTGGCAAAGGGAAAATTGAAACTTTCAAAAGGGAAGATTAAACAGCGTACTCTTTATCAAAGTAATTCATCCCCCTTTAGAAAAGTACAGCTTTTTCCATCCAGCCAACCTTCTCTCAATCTTCTCAATCACCCCTTCCCATATGGAAACGGATTTGTGAGAGGCACCCAACGGAAGACAAGATACTTCAGCGGCAACGAAGAAATCTTACCTCCAAAATATTAGCCAAATCTGAAATATTGGCTATTGCACCCACTGGAACAATCTCAGACTTGTTAAGATTAATCCTTAGACCCGAGACAGCTTCAAAACATAACAACAATGCCCTCAAAGATTGAAGATGTTCTTGATTAGGCTCACAGAAAATTAAAGTGTCATCGGCAAAGAGAAGATGAGATAATTTAATGCTATTCCGATCCCCATTTCCCACCTCAAGTATAGCCCAAGAATAGGGATAGCCCAAGTACACAGGATGTATACAAAGGAAATACCTACTACACTCTAGAAAGCAGGAAAACTAAAACAGAAACAGATTCAGTACATTATCATCATTCCTTACAAAGATCTTACCCCACAAACTCCGTAGAAAAGAAAAAATTCCAAAGATCTTCAAAAGAACACTTTGTCTTCAAATTATCTCCCATTCCTTTTCAGCCATAGACACCACATTAAACACAAAGGAATCATTCTCCACCTGGCAGCTACACATTTCGTTGCCTCAAAACCACACCAACATGCAAGAAGATCCACACTTCCTTAGGCATCACCCAATATAAACCTGTCCGACCAATAACCTCATTCCACAAATACTTTGCCACCTCACAATGTAAAAAAAGATGATTTACAGATTTACCATCCTTCTTGCACATAACACACCAATCAACTATACACAAACCACATTTTCTAAGGTTATCCGTGGTCAATACTTTCCCTAGAGCAACCACCCTACTGAAGAACGGCACCTTAGTAAGTACCTTCACCCTCCAAATGCTTTTCCAGGGGAATACACAGCCAGAATGACAATTAAGCACCTTATAAAAGAACTGACTGAAAAACTGAAATTTCCGACATGGTCCCACAATAGCCTGTCCTCTCTTCCCTGCATCACTTTTGACTATAAATTCTTCCCAAAAAATCTGAAACAACATTCACTTATCAGTCATTTGCATCTCTAATAAAGTCAACATTCCATAAAATATTATTATCCGTACATTGATGATAATCTGCCACAACAACATTTTGATCCCTTGCAATCCTATAAAGAGATGGAAAATCTGATTTGAGAGCTGATTCCTCACACCAAATGTCATGCCAAAAGAGGATCCTCTTCCCTTTCCCCACCTTAAATTTAATATGTTTAGAAAACTTCCCCCAACCTTTCCTAATGAACTTCCATAAACTCACCCCATACGCTCCTCTAACTTCATTAGAACACCAATCCCCCCACCCACTCCCATATTTAACAGCGAAAACGTTCCTCCATAAAGCATCTCTCTCTTCATGATATCTCCAAAGCCATTTTCCAAGAAGTGCTTTATTAAACAACCTCAAATTTCTCACCCCCAATCCTCCACAAGAAACCGGTTGACAAACCTTGTTCCAACTAACCAAATGAAACTTAGGTTGCGTTTAGATGTTGTTGAGTTGAGTTGAGTTGAGATGATAAAATATTGTTAGAATATTATTTTTTAATATTATTATTATTTTGAGATTTGAAAAAATTGAATTGCTTATTATATTTTGTATTAGAATTTGAAAAAGTTGTAATGATGAGTTGAGATGAGTTGAGATGGGTTTAGGAACCAAACGAAACCTTATTTTCCTCTCTTATTCCTCCCCATAAGAAATTACGATAAAGTTTCTCAATAGTTGTTGCTGCCCCAGCCGGCAAAGGGAAAAGCGAAAGAAAATACGTAGGAAGATTAGACAACGTACTCTTTATCAAAGTAATTTTTCCCCCTTTAAACAAATATAACTTTTTCCATCCAGCCAACCTTCTCTCGATCTTCTCAATCACCCCATCCCATATCAAAATAGATTTGTGAGAAGCACCCAAGGGAAGACCAAGATACTTCAGCGGTAATGAAGAAATCTTACACTCCAAAATTTTAGCCAATCTGAAATATTGCCTACGGCACCCATAGATACAATTTCATACTTGTTTAGGTTAATCCTTAGACTCGATAACAAGGCTCTCAAAGTTCGAATATGTTCTTGGTTGGGCTCCTTGAAAATCAAAGTGTCATTGGCAAGAAGAAGATGAGATAATTTAATGCTATTTCGTTCCTCATTTCCCACCTCAAAACCCAACAAGTACCTTCCTTCTACCGCCGCTTCCAACATTCTACTCAACGCATTCAAGACAAGGACAAAAAGAAAAGGAGATAGCGGATCTCCTTGTCTCAAACCACGTGAACTATTAAAAAACCCAACCGGGGTGCCATTCACCAAAATGGAAAATCTCAACGTCGAAATGCAATGCTTGATCCACAAATACAATCTCTCCAAAACCATATCTCCCAAGCAAATACAAGAGAAAATCCCAGCTAAGATGGTCATATGCTTTTTCCATGTCCAATTTAACCAAAATTCCAGATTCATTTGATTTAATTCTGCTGTCCACGTCCTCACTAGCAACTAAACCCGATTCAAGAATTTGTCTCCCTCTTACAAAGGCATTTTGAGATTTCGATATAATATTTACCAACACCACACTCATACGATTAGCTAACACTTTAGAGATTATCTAGTATGCCTCATTCACCAAACTAATAGGCCGAAAATCCCGCATCTCCACAACCCCTACCTTTTTGGGAATAAGTGCAATAAATGTAGCATTGAAACTTTTTTCAAATTTCATAAATGTATAAAATTCATGAAAAACTTTCATAATATCATCCCACACTATATCCCAACAAGATTGAAAAAAGCCATTGAGAAACCATCCGAACCCGAAGCCTTATCCCTTGGCATTCCTCTAACCACATCAAGAACTTCATCCTCTTCAAAAGCTCTCTCTAACCATTCTGCACTTGCCTGATCAATGGAGTCAAAAACCAGTCCATCAAGCTTTGGTCTCCATGAGTATTCTTCCTTGAACAACTTCTCATAGAAATTGACAATGTGATCCTTAATAACCTCTTGATTTGAAATGATGTTTTCACCATCATGAAGAGCCTCAATAGCATTATTTCTTCAATGAGTTTGCCATACGGTGAAAAAATTTTGTGCACTTGTCACCTTCCTTCAGCCAAAGGACCCAGGATTTCTGCCTCCAAGAGATTTCCTCCATTAAAATGATCTTCTCTAATTCATCCACCACCACTTTTTTAATCTCCAATTCCTCACCGGATATGTCCCCCAGCAGCTCCCTTTCCTCCAAACTCTTCAATTGCTGCAACAAAAGTTTCCATTTATTTTTTGTGTTCCCAACCTTCTCAACATTCCACTTCTTCAAATATGTTTTTAATGCTTTAAGTTTACCAGCCAGTACAAAGCTCAGAGTACCAGAAAAAGAGTACGAAGACCACCACCTCACCCTATCCACAAAACCTTCAGCCTCCAACCACATATTTTCAAATTTAAAATACCTTAGCCCTCTAAAAATGCCCCCACTCTCCAGCATAATAGGATAATGGTCAGAACACATTCTCGATAACCTTTTCTGCCTCGAATTAGGAAAACGAACATCCCAAGAAACTGAAACCAGAAATCTGTCCAGCCTAGACCATGCCCTTCCATTGGACCACGTAAAATCCCCACCAACCAATGGTAAATCGATCAAACCAAGCTCAAAAATCAGATCTGAAAAAGTATTCATGGCATGAGAGAAATAATTATACCCCACTCGCTTGCTAGGGAACCGTGTAATGTTGAAATCCCCTCCAAAACACCAAGGAACATCCCAATAGCAGCAAACACCCGCCATTTCATCCCATAAAATACTCCTACTGTTATCCACATTAGGACCATAAACCTTCGCAAAAGCCCATTCAAATCCATCATCCACATTTTTGAATCAACAAGCAACCATAAACTCTCCCACATAATTATCTACCATCTCCACTAACCTCCTATCCCACATAACAATAATACCACCTGAAGCCCCTTTCGAAACTAATTCAACCCATCCCACACATTGACAGCTCCATAAACTGTCCACAATTGTTTGATTAACCAACTTCAGCTTGGCTTCTTGGAAACAAATAACATCAGCACTCCACTTTCGAATCATATTCTTTACCCGACGATGTTTTCTAAAGTCGTTCAGCCCACTCACATTCCAAGAGATGATTGTTGGTTTCATTGGTGACTATAAATAATCCTCTCCTTGCCTTTATCTCTAAGGCACTTCCTCCCTTTGTATTATAATTAATAGAGCACGATAACCTCTTCAATTCTCCTTCTTTAGAGCAGATCAAGCCAATGAAGGTTGACCAGCCTCTATAGCTATTAGAAGTGCTCTAAATTGTTCCTCAAATCCGACATGAGATTCCCACACAATCCTTGATTTCATCCACTTTCCTCATCACCCTATCAGATGAAGAATTGGGCCAGTCAGTTTCAGGAAGGATAGAACACAACGGATTTGGGTCCATTTCTTCATCAGACTCCCTCAGCTCTCCCGACTCACTTGCCTCTGCTTCCTCCTCCCCTCCAAGAACCATCTACAACTCAAAGTTAAACCTTTGGATGCAAGGGAACCCAGAAACAAACTCCTCAATGGACCCAATGACATTAGCACTCATTTCCACATCTCCCTCCACCACTTCCATGGTTCCACCCCTTCTAAAACCCTCTCAGTGCCTCCAAAACATAGCTCAGTAGGAGCCAGTAACGGCTGAGAAGAGAACCTCCCAACACCGAGATGAGAATCTCCCATCAGAAACTCGAGCTCAGAGAAAGGCAACAAACTACCCTTCGCCGGAGTTGAGCTCACCACCTGAGTACCCTTAGAGGGATCGACTACCACCATCATCCCTTTCTGTGAAGAAATCGCAACCTCCTGTGTCGTCGAGGGTTTAATCTTAGCCTCTTCAGAGTTCTGATTCTCAGATTTGAGTAAATGAAGAGTCGTCGTAGGATAATCCCCCGTCGGAGAGCCTCTCGAGGACTCGCCTACTGCCGACAACCCTGTATGTGACGTCGAAGTACCTGTCGGAGCCACCAAGCCCTTGGGCTGGGCCTCCACTCCCCTCGGGCTTTTGGAGCCCTATATTTCACGTAAGGGCTTTGCCCTCCAATGATCAGGCCTGTTTGCTCGGCCTCGATCATGCCCATCTACTATCTAAACTTTAAAACCCTCAGGCCCATATTGCAACTCCCCCATCCTTTTTCCTTCTTCCTTATCCGCTGAATTTAACACCTTTCGAAGATGTAACAGAAATCATCTTCTTATTTCTGGAATCCCATTCACCACCACCATTCATTGGGACAACTCTGTTTTTAGAAACTAAGACAGAGTTCCTAAAATCAACCATCTCTCTCATTAATCTCACAACACCTGCCCAACCACCCCCTTTCCTCCCTTCTAGAATCACTATGATTCCATTCCCAGTAACAATGCCAAACTCAATCAGCTTCACAAATCTGCCAGACGCATTTTGACACTTTTGGACCATAAAAACTCTATTACCTTCCCTTTTTTTCTGAAAAGAATCTTTATTTCCCGATAACCTTAAGACAGTCCTCCACCACCTTTGCCATCCAAATAACCATTCCTCCATTGAGATGAAAGGACTTAGACATCTTCTTGCTCCTCTCAGTAATACAGAAAAAGTTCCCACCTTTCCTACTAAACACAAACCTCTTAGCTTCAATGCAAAATCTACGATCCAGCTTTCAACAAACTAAAGATAAAACTAAAAGAAGAAAAAAGAAAAATGGGACACGAATCAGGGAAGCAATGAAATATTAAGGATTATCCCCGGTGAGAAGCGCTAGGAATGGAAGATGAAAGGTCATACCGAGAGAGAGAGAGAGAGAGAGAGAGAGAGAGAGAGAGAATCTTTTCCAATAAAGAAAACGGACTACTCCTCTCAATGGAGCTATTGACTCTTCATTATTTACTCCTTTGGCTTCCTCATTTCTTATCTATTCTACTTTGAACTCTTTGTATTCTCACCAGTTAATTTTGATGTTTGTTGAGATATAAAAATTGTTATCCCTCAAGATTATAAGAAAAATTTTACATTTTAGACTCTTTGTGATAGAAATTATAGACAATCAATGCATATTAAGCTAGTTATTCCCCCGCTCATGGCGCTGGTCAATGATTAGTTTAACTAATTTCAAGGTTTGCAAAGCATTTTTAGTGCATGTTTCCTAATCCGAATTCAATGCATAATAAGATGACTATTTTACCTGTCAGTGAAATAAAAGGCTTCTTCTACACCATCCCCATGATGCACGTCTATATCAATATACAAAACACGGGCATGATGTTTTAGAAGCTCCAAGATTCCCAAAACCAAGTCATTGATGTAACAAAAGCCGGATGCCTCACACTTCTTTGCATGGTGTAATCCACCAGCCCAATTTATAGCAATGTCACAAAGTTGATTGTTCAATCTGCGTGCAGCATCTGCTAGCAAATGTCAATTGCTACACAAGGCCAATAGACATTATCCAATCTTTTAGAGCAAGACTCTTATGGTTAAATAATCATAATTACCTATAGTTCCACCAGCATAAATTTGACAAAACTCAAACAAGTTTTCAAATACAGGGCAATCTTCTCCAAGATTATCTGGTCAAACAAAAAAGAAACAGCAAAAAAACTGGAGTTAAACGAACCAAAAAAAAAATTTAAATTGTAGCCATCAGTATTTGATGCCCCCTTATCCATATCTGGCGATTGACTATGGTACAAATTATCATTGTTTACACACCACATGTGGGTTACTCTTGGGTCAATAACACATTCAAATTAATGGTAAATTATAGAATTTGCATGAATTACTAAACATATAACAACTAAAATAGACTTTCTTTTATGTCATGCCAGTAGTCTCATAGTTGAAACAACAATTCAACTTTGCAAGCCACTATTTTTTATTTGTTTGACAAGTGACTCTACAACCCACTTAAAATGAGTCAACACTTAAAATCATGGAGATACCAAGGTACTGAAACAATGCATTAAATTACCAATCACTACTTTGAAGTGTGTCAAAATAATTTCAATACTTTGAATTTATTGCCACCACTCGCTTCTGCACGTGCCATAGTTATTAAAATCATACCGAACCAGTGGTTGAGTGCTTGGTTTCAGTTTAAACCTGAGTTTGAATGACAAAAGTCGATCCAGCTAAGCTACAAGAGCTTCTTTTGCAAGAAACACTTTTATTATTATTAGCCTTTTATTTATGATTAATACAACACAGAAGATATTTCTAGTTTAAAGGCTAACTCATCAATTAAACCGGTTGTATTGAGAACCACCATTCCCCATCCATGCTGAGCACAGTTTTGATAACCATTGTCAAACCTGGACCTTCACAATGCTTACAGTTTTAAGAATTTAAAAACAAAATTCACTACTCAATCTTTGAAGGACCAAAACACTAAAATCAATTTTCTATCAAAGATTTGAGACATTTACAGAATACTTTTCCAACATTGTTATACAATAAATGGATATTACAACATATCAATAGCTTATGGAGCCAAATGCACTGAAAAAAAGTCATACATTTTACTAATTCATCTGAGAACATGTGTTGAGTGTCAGGTGTAATCCGGTGTAAAAAGTCAACATAATCGGCTGAATGGAATTGAGCAAGCTCAACTGGGTATGCCTTGTGAGGCCGCTGCATTATACAACAAAAACAGTCCAAACCATAAAATTGTTGTCAGAAAACTTACAATAAAATAAATTATAGTATACAAAAAATCTAGTTACCATATAAAGCACTTCTATGTTTAGTAACTTACATATACTTCCATCTTCTGGTGGAGCTCGTAGGAGAGGACGAGATGGTGGGTCATACAAAGCCGGTGTGGCTTCATCGGATGGTTTGGGCCAAAATAAACACTACCCACATCCCCTGTAATACCCATTTTCACGTAAGTACCTTACGATCAACTTATTTCTTTCGTTGTAAATATGACTGCAACATAAGAGTGTTAAACTCTATTGTATAGCACAACTTAAGATTTTTTTTATAAGATAAATTTAACCAAGTAAAAAGGGAAGTTAACCAAAACAAAGGATCCATGCAAGAGATGTGCCTAATACAAAAAGGAAATAGATCCAAAACTTCCTGGAAACTAGACATATAAAAGGTGACACTATTGTGGACCACCCTTCAATGGTTTTTTTGATAAGTCGACCACCCTTCAATGGTACTGGGTGTTTGGAATCTATGTCATGAGGTCCAACAATTATTGGCTATACGACCTCTTCAGCTAGCCATTAAGTCCCAGGATACTGTGCCGTCGTTAACACAATCAAAGTAACTAGCTGAATAGTGACGTCCGGCCCAGCCAAGCGCAGGTTCGGTAGGCTCAGTCCAAGTAACAGAGATTTCAAGATGGATAGAAAATCAACACCTTTTCCAATTCAACATTTATCTTCAGAGCCAAACAGACAGCAAGATCGCATATACAGGCCTACAGGGAAAGGCTAGGGTTTCGGTTTTCATAAATATCTTGGCAGAATGTTTGAAGTACATATTTACATATTGTTTTAGGGTGGTATCTAATTAAGAAAAGAAAGAAAGAATATCTAATTAAGAAAAGAAAGAAAGAAAGAATGTTGAACATTTGCCAGTAATATCAACAAGGAGAGGGGATGAGAGAATAGTACCGTCGTAAAAGTAGGAGATTCTGTCCTTGGAACGCATTTCAGCGAGAAGCCCAGTGGAGGGAGGAAGAGCGATCAAAGAAGGATGGATTGGCTATACGGGTTGCGCCATTATCGGTGCCCGAGGGAAAAGGCTGATCATGCATCGGCTGGATTCGTTTCCGCAGAGATTTGGCGAGAGAAAACTGTTCAGTTTGGGTTTCTTGAATCTTTATTAAACGAGTGATGATAGGCTACCGTACCGATTCACCATGTCGTTTGGATTCCAACGATAAGTAGCGAATAGTAGTGAGATTTGTGAGTTAAAATCGATGAATAGTAGTAAATAATAGTAAATAATAATAAGATGAATTGAGATAAGATAAATTGTGAATCCAAATTCGATATTAAAAACTTTAAATATAATAATATTTTTTATTAAATTTAAAACAAATATATCAAAAATAAAAATAAATATTAAAATAATATTATTTTATTACATAATTATAAACAAGTTATTATGAAGTAATAAAAGTCTCTCTTGCTCCGAACTGAAGATAGATGAGAGATGCATTTTGTGATTTGCAAATTTCAGTCTTTTGTTATGATTTTAGAAGTATTAGGAATTTGGCTTATAAGGGATAAATAGGAAGGGGCAATTGTATGTAGTTTAGGGTTATGCATGTAATTTATTAATTTAAGTGTTTATCGGGTGAGATATTCGGCTCCTCCCCCCTTCTTCCTTCCAGTCCAATGCTTCATCTCCCTCTTCCTCTTTCTATGTTTGTTTTTTTCAGGTCAAATAAAGGAGAAATGCCGATTACTAATTTTTCGGTGGCCAATGTACTACACGCGCCCCACCATGAGTTTCCTCAGTCGCCGATCTTCTAGGCCATCGAATACAGCACCAAAAGGACTGGTGCGTAGCACACACGCGGGGGTCATTGCGCACACGTGGTTTCCATGCGCCACCGCGAGAAGGCTTGTATTGCTGCCACTCGCGGCGTTTCTGGGGCCAACGACTCTATTATCCTCAAGATCGACTGTCCGGCATCCTCCTAGAGGACACACGCCACTACAGCCACCTTGGCCAGTGTTTTTTCACTTTTTTACAGTGTTTTTAAGTGTCTGTAGTTTTGTTCTTTGTTTGTGTTAGGAAATAAAAGAAATAGGCTATTAGACTTTGGTCCATAGCAGGAGAATCCCCACCTTTGGAGGATGGGTGGTGGTCTAGTTCTTTTCCTCCTTTGGAGGATGGCTAGTCTTTTTCCTCCTTTGGAGGATAGGGGTGTTTTGTCCTTTTCCTCTTTTGGGGGGTGTTTTGACCTTCTCCTCTTTTGGAGGATGATGGGTGGTTTTGTCCTTCTCCCCCTTTTGAGATGATAGTTATTTTTATTTTTTTTTACAGAGAATGGTACTCTCAGATTAACCAATTTTGTCAGTAGAGAGTTCCTAGAAGTTAAGACAATGTCTGTCGCAAAGAAACTTGTATGTGAGGAATCGCCCCACAGATGAGTAGTTTGGCTTGTAATATGAGTTTTTTCTCTGTATTGATCAGTCACAACTGTAACTTCGATTTCATGAATGAAATGATATCTATTTCCTATAGAAAAAAAAAACATGGGCTTATGTGTTAGTGGGTTAGTTATTTGATAGTGGGTCAGTTATTTGATTAAGGTCGGTTAATTTGTTAAGTCCAGTAGTCATGAGTTGAATTAGTCTATTTTCAACGTTTATAAGTATTGTAACAACTATTAATGAAAATCATCATATTTCATCCAAAATATTGTTAAGTGTTTGGAGGTCAGGCCTCTCGAAGTGCCTAGCTATATTAACTACATATTACAATTACGTCATATCAAGTGGTCTCAGAGCCACGTTCCAACGCAATGGCTGAGGGTACTCGTCACGCTTAACTTGTTGATGCAGTGTCTACTCTGAAGGGCGAGACAACTCAATTGAGAGAGGAACAGGAGCAACAATGGCAGTTCCTGGAGACGGTGCTAGAGCAGATTAGTAATTTGGCAGCCAAATACGATCAATTGGCTGTTAAAATAATGACTAATAATTCAGGTGAGGGCTCTTCTAGACTAGTGATGAAAATCAGTGATAATTCTTTGTTTGAGGAAAATAAAGGTATTCAAACACGGACACTTAGGCTGGATTTTCTAAGGTTTGATAGTTTGGAACCTGTGGAATGGATTCTCAAGGCCCAACAATTTTACACTTATTGTAATACTCCGGAAAAACACAAATTGTAAGTTGCTTCCTTCCATATGGAAGGTAAGGCTCTCTCATGATATTATTGGTTGATGGATTCTAGCCCAGTTCATTCTTGGGAGGAATTTGTGGTGGCTCTCAAGGTCCATTTTGGGCCTTCGGCTTATGAGGATCCGGTTGGAGAGTTCACAAAGCTCTGTCAGACAGACTCATTGGAGGAATACCAAACCCGGTTTGAGATACTATACAATAGGATCAGTGGGCTTACTGAGGAGTTCCGCATCAATACTTTTTTAAGTAGGCTACGAGATGACTTGCGGATTGTGGTGACCATGTTTAAGCCTACAACGTTGTCGGCTGCTTTTGGGCTTGCAAGGTTAAAAGAAGAAGATGTATGACATAGGTTCAAATACCAAAAACCACCTGACCTACCCCAACCCAATACCCCTAGACTACCTGTACCTGCACCCATACTAAGGCTACCACCATCTCCACCATGCCCTAGAGCAAGAAATCTCCAGCCTAACAGCTCACCGCCTACCCCTAACATAAGACCCACCATACCTATTAAGAAAATTTTCTCAGCCCAAATGCAAGAAAGACGAAAAAAATGACTATGTTATTACTGTGATAAAAAAAATTCCAGCCCTAAATTAATTTTATTGGAAGGACTAGAACCAAAAGGAGAAGTGGAAATATTTGAGAGTATTCCCAATAAACAGGTGATGAGAATGGTCCAAGAGTCCTCTGAAAAAGGAGAGTTGCTAAGAATTTCCCTTCATGCTATTTCGGGTACATCATTTCTGCAGACTATGTGATTATGGGGTATCGTAGGAGATCAATTAGTGGTAGTCCTAATTGATACAAGAAGTACAGACAACTTCATCGGTCCGAAAGTGGCAAAGAGAGCAAATCTTTATATTGACAAGAGTCACAACTTGACAGTAGTGGTGGCAAATGGAGAGCAAGTATCAAGTTTGGGATGTTGTGAGGTAGTCTCATTCCAATTACAAGGTCAACCCTTTTTTGCACATTTACACTCACTATCATTGGCAGGATTTGACCTTGTATTAGGCGTGAATTGGCTCCATTACTTGGGACCAATTCTTTGGGATTTCACTAAACTTAGTATGAAATTTATGTGGTTCAGAAAATCAGTTCAATTATAAGGACTTTGTCAATAGGATTTCACAAGAGAAGATTCTATTTCAGAAGAGTTGGGTGAACACTGGAGGAAGTTTCCAGACCTTGCGGGCAAGGTCTTTTGAAGAGGGGGAGTATTTTATGATTTTAGAAGTATTAGGAATTGAGCTTATGTCTAAGGGATACATAGGAAGGGGCAATTGTATGTAGTTCAGGGTTATGCATGTAATTTCTTATTTTAAGTGTTTATCAGGTAGGACTTGGTCATAAGCCACAATTAGAAACATGGGCTTATGTGTTAGTGGGTTAGTTATTTGATAGTGGGTCAGTTATTTGATTAAGATCGATTAATTTGTTTAGGCCAGTAGTCATGGGTTGAATTAGTCTATTTTCAATGTCTATAAGTATTGTAACGATTATCAATGAAAATCATCAGATTTCATCCAAAATATTGTTAAATGTTTGGAAGTCAGACCTCTCGAAGTGCCTAGCTATATTTACTTAACTACATATTACAATTATGCCATAACATTTTCTAGGTTTGAATATGAGAAATCAGTTTCAATGGAGGATTTGCCCCTTTGCCTCCATGAGGATTTGGTGTTAACTAAAGATGAAGGAGCGATCTAATGTGATAATCATGACAACAGAAATGGAGAATACTTCGGACAAAGGGGATTACTATTTATTCAGAATTCTTGTTTCTGATCGTGACAGTGTAATTGTTCAAAATACTATGCAGAAAATTTGCATTTGTAGGGATCTATCCGATTTTCTAGGGTGGCTCGAATGTGTTTGTGATTGAATTTGATAACAAAGAGGATATCCACGAGGTGAAGATGGGTCGCCCTTGGTTATATGATAATTGCCTCTTTTGTATTAAAGACTTTGATGGGTCTCTTTTTACGCATTATTTGAAGTATACTACAGAGTTTTTTTGGGTTCAATTACACGGCTTGGCTTTTGGGTGTATGAATCTTTAGGTTGGGGAGCATATTGGTGGATTGCTGGGGATAGTGAATGTTATGAGTCTGACACAGAATGTAAGAACGTAGAGAATTGTGGATGGATGATTGTGAAGGATTTGTACTGGGTTTTGACTTTGTTCCAAATGTGTTCTTCAAAGTGTAGAAGTGTCAAGTTGTATCAAGGATGAATCCAGAATCGTATTTCAAATGGACAAAGGGTTTATGTCAAGTGTTGGTGGAATGAAGTTCTGGTATATGAACAAATGAGAATTTTCATGAACATTGTTTTTGTGTTTTTAACACTTTTGAAAGAAAATGTAAAATGGATTATGTACAAATGTAAAAAGGGGTTTGTGATTTGTATAGGAGATGTGTCATTCTGAGATGGCGTTTGCTAGTATGAAATGTAAAATTGAAATTTTGCAGCAAAAGAAAAGAAACAAAGGTTGTAGAAGAAAATTATGATTTGATCAAAGAGACAAACACCTAAGCTTCAGGTCTAGCTTTAGTAGGTTGTGATTCTTGTAATCTCAATCTCTTTTAATTTTCTCGATTATTAATCTAGTCAAGGTATTTATAATCAGAGGATTTGACTTTGGAAGTTCATTTGCAAAGTTTATCAATATATTTTCTGAAATTCATAAATGGAAATAAAAATTCAAGTTAATATTGAATCCTTGCATTATTTCAAGCATCTGATGTGCCTTTTATCAACAACAGATCTTGAGCAAGAGATTCAAGCCATTTATGAGATAAATCCATCCACAATACAGTAAATGAAAATGAATAAGAGCATGAACAATTTCCATTACAAGAAACCACAATCAGTTCAAGTTATTCCATTGGCTTAGGCTATAAAACCAGCCTTCCATACTCTATGTAAAATCAAACGAAAACACTAAGAAAATAACATTGCTATTCAAAGATAATTGAAAAAACAAAAAAAAACAAAAATCCCTCTTGTTCCTCTCATAGAACAGAGCCAAAAAGAAAGAAAAACCTCAAAAAAAGTCCGTAATGAAATCTACCCCAAGCCGTGATTCTCCCTTTCTGAAAAACACGCCCTCGCCACCAAGCTCTTTGCTCTTTTTTTTTTTTTTTTTCTTTTACTCCCAAGGACCACACACCAAAATACTCCATTTCCAGCCGTAATTTCTTTTTTTGGAAAACACACCCTTGCTCTCTAATCTCTGCTACAAATCGTGTATATGCCCCCTAGACCACTTCCAGCCGCAATCCGTGTATATCCCAGGGACCACTTCAGCCTCAATTTCTTTTTCTTCAGTTTCTATTCCTGGGAGTTTCTATTCCTGGGACCACTTCTTTCAATTTTTGCCATCTTTCCTTGTCTCTCGTGCCCAGGTGCTCCACTCTAATTCCCTTAGGCAATATCGGCTGAAGGGTGAGGAAATGAAACAACTCCATGCCACATGACTCTCTTTTAGTTTTCTTTCCAAAAATGCCCTGCAACCTATAAGCATAATATAAGTGTTTAACATTTGAAGGGCAAATATGAAACTTTTGTGTGCAAAATATTGACATAAATTAATTTGTCATCCATTACTAGAATTTGATGTATAATTAAGTGCTCAACTCTTTTGATGAGAAGAAATTGCTCCTCTGAAGGCTTGAGAGTTGCTGTCAAGGGTGGAAGTTGCTCAAATTTTAATCTCCATGGTGATACAACTTGCTAACCTATTGAGGAAACATGAGATGAGTCATAAACATTATCAAATAATTTCAAATCATCTTCTAATTCCTCTAAAGAATCAGTAAATTGAAGGTAAGATGAAGAATTTTCATCAATGAAAGTTTCCAGTCATGAACTTCCTCAACTTCTTGTGGTTGCCTGCAAGGATTGAAGATATTTAGTTCAAAAGTCGTATTTTCAAAACTCAACTTTAAAACTCAACTTCTACAATTTATAAGACCATTAGAAGTGGCTAAAAAAGGTCTTCCTAAGATAACATATGCTTAGAAGGTAGAATGAGTAGTCAATTACATGTCAAGTACCACAAAGTCTACCGGGTAGTAGATCTACTAGGGTAGTAGAATTTGTCTACTTGAACTAAAACTTCTTCCAACCACCTCTAGGAATCTTAATAGATCGATTAGCCAGCTACAAAGTGATAGAAGTAGATTTCAACTCACCCAACCCAAGCTGAACATAAACATTATAAGGCAATAAATTCACACTTGAACCTAAGTCTAATAATGCTTGACCAATTTTTGAACATCCTATTATGAAGCTATGGTAGGAGATCTTGGGTCTTTGTATTTGGGAGGGGTGTTGGTTTGGATAATGGCACTAACCTGCTCAATAAGAAAAGTTTTCTTTTGCACATTCAATTTTCTTTTTACAGTGCATAAATCCTTTAAGAATCTAGCATAGGTAGGAACTTGTTGAATAGCATCTAACAGAGGGATATTAATCCTAACTTGCTTGAAGATCTCAAGGAATTCAGCTTGATGCTTGTCTTTGTGCAAATGGGTTAGCCTTTGAGGAAAAGGTACGGGTATAGTGCTTGGAACTTTTTTAGGTTCTAAGGGGTCTTGTACATCATTTTCAAGAGCAGGTCTAGAAGTTTTACCATTATTTTCTGCCTCTTGAAGTGGTATGTCAATCACCATACCATTTTTCAAAGTTTTAATAGTCTTGACTTACTTGACATTGGAATCTCTAGCTACACTTTGAATTTGCTAGTTCTGGCCTTGGGGGTTAGGTTGAGGTTATGCAGGGAACTTCCCTTTCTCTTGAGCACTCAAGGTTGTGGTCAATCTGGTGATTAAACCTCAGATGTCAGTGATTGCTTGTGAGTTCTGACTATTGATGGCAGCTTGGCTTTGCATGAATTGCTGAAAATTGGTGGCCAGGTGCTAGACAGTGTTTTCAAGGTTCTTTTTCTGAGTTGGAAGCGTGTGGTTGGCATACTGAGATGGTCCTGGCCCCCCGGGGCTGTGTATGGTGCAAATTGTGAAGTCCAGCTGTGTTGGGCACGAGTACAACAGCTTGTTCACCCCTCCAACTGAAATTAGGATATTTCTCCATCCCGGGTTGTAGGTGTTCGAATAAGGACCTAAAAAAGGTTTAGAAACCATATTGACAGCGTAGATTGATCCAAGAGAACTTCTTTAAAGGTTGGGATGGTTGGGCAATCGTTAGTTGAATGCCCTTGGTCCTCACAAATGCTACAGCTATTGGTCATTTGAGGTACAACTTGTACCTCATTCACCTTCTTCAGTTCTATGGTTTCTAACTTTTTAGAAATCATAGCTAACCTAGCATTCAAATTATCTACCTCTTTCAAATTCTATTTCCCACCCCCCGAGATGGTCCTTGAACTTTCAGACCTATCATAAATATCATATGTATCCCATGATTGTGCATTTTCAGCTAGATAATCAAAATACTCGAAAGCTTTCTCAGGTTCTTTGTTTAAAAACTTCCCATTACACATGGTTTCTACAAATTGCCTCATTTTTTTTATTGCAAATCCTCATAGAAAAAACTAATAACGCGCCAATTCTCATAACCATGGTGAGGGCATGCATTTAACAAGTCCTTGAATCTCTCCCAACATTGATAGAAAGTTTCAACATCTTTTTAAGCAAAATTCATAATCTGTCTCTTTAAGGCATTAGTTCTATACATAGGAAAAAACTTTTTCAGGAACTCGGTTTGCATTTCTTGCCAAGTTCCTATAGTTCTAAGCCTTCAAGAGTTCAGCCATGTTTTAACTTTGTCCATTAGAGAAAATGGAAACAATTTCAATCTAATCACTTCCTCAGTGCAAGTTTGATCCATGAAAGTTGAGCAAACTTCCTCAAACTCTTTTATATGTAAATATGGATTTTCAGACTCCATGCCATGAAAATGAGGTATTAAAGGTATCATTTCAGGTCTGAAGTTAAAAACATTTGCATTAAAAGGCAAAATGATGCAATAATGTGTGCTAGTCCTAACAAACTGAAGATACTCTTTAAGTGTCCAGTTTTGATTAACAACCATCATTTCTTCATGCTCTTCTTCAGCCATTGTGCTTTGTGTTTCAGAAGTGGAACTAATGGAAGCAGTTACAAAATCAGGGTATGTGAGGGACTCAGTCCTGATCAATCTATCCATAGGATCATGAATCCAATTAGACATATGAATTCCACTGCATCTGTAAATGTATTACAGCAGTAGATCAAATGAAGTTGCAGCCTCAAATTTGTGAAACAAAGATACAACAGTAGGATTATGGACTTCAGTGCAGAAAGTAAAAATGAAAATTCAGAGGTCATCAAAGTTGTGAAGAGGTTCACAACAACAGAAGCTTCATCTCCGCAAAAGAAAATCACTCTAATAAACACCGATGTCCCCGGCAATGGTGCCAAAAACTTGACGTTGTTCCAAATGTGTTCTTCCAAGGGTAGAAGTGTCAAGTTGAATCAATGATGAATCTAAGATCGTATTCCACAGTAACAAAGGGTTTATGTCAAGTGTTGGTGGGATGAAGTTCTGATATATGAACAAATGAGAATTTTCATGAAGATTGTTTTTGTGTTTTTAACACTTTTGAAAAGAAAATGTAAAATAGATTATGTACAAAGGTAGAAAGGGGTTTGTAATTTGTAGATGAGAGTTGTCATTCTAAGATAGCATTTGCTAATATGAAATGTAAAACTGAAATTTTGTAGCAAAAGAAAAGAAACAAAATTTGTAGAAGAAAATTATGATTTGATCAAAGAGACAAACACCTAAGCTTTAGGTCTAGCTTTAGTTGGTTGTGATTCTTGCAATCTCAATCTCTTTTAGTTTTCTCGATTATTAATCCAACTAAGGTATTTATAATCGGAGGATTTGACTTTGGAAGTTCATTTGCAAAGTTCTTCAACATATTTTCTGAAATTCATAAATGGAAATAGAAATTCAAGTTAGCATTGAATCCTTGCATTCTTTCAAGCATCTGATGTGCCTTTTGTCAACAACAGATCTTGAGCAAGAGATTCAAGCCATTTCTAAGATAAATCCGTCCACAATACAATAGATGAAAATGAATAAGAGCAGAGACGATTTCCATTACAAGAAACCACAACCAGTTCAAGTTATTCCATCGGCTTAGGTTATAAAACTAACATTCCATATTCAATGTAAAATCAAACGAAAACATTAAGGAAATTAACATTGCTATTCAAAGATAATTGAAAAAACAAAATCCCTCTTGTTCCTCTCATAGAACAGAGCCAAAAAGAAAGAAAAACCTTAAAAAAAGTCTGTAATGAAATCTGCTCCGAGCTGCAATTTTCCCTTTTTGAAAAACAAGCCCACGCCACCAAGCTCTCTGCTTTTTTTTTTTTTTAAACTTCCAGGGACCACACACCAAAATACTCCATTTCCAGCCGTAATTCCTTTTTCTCAAAACCATGCCCTTGCTCTCCAATCTCTACCGCAAATCGTGTATATGCCCCATGGACCACTTCCAGCTGCAATTTGTGTATATCTCAGGAACCACTTTAGCCTCAATTTCTTTTTCTTCCGTTTCTATTCCTGGGACTACTTCTTTCAATTTTTGCTGTTTTTCCTTCTCTCCTGTGCCCTGGTGCTCCACTCTAATTCCCTCAGGCAATATTGGCTGAAGGGTGAGGAAATTAAACAACTCCATGCCGCATGACTCTCCCTTATAGTTTTCTTTCCAAAATGCCCTGTAGCCTATAAGCATAATATAAGTGTTTATCATTTGAAGGGCAAATATGGAACTTTTGTGTGCAAAATATTGGCATCAATTAATTTGGCATCCAATATCAGAATTTGATGCATAATTAAGTGCTCAACTCTTTTGATGAGATAAATCACTCACTTAAGCTACTTAATTATGCATTTCTAATGCTTTATTAGATTTAATGCAATGAACGATAAATGCTTGTGAAATAAAAACTGAGAATGGAATTCATATTGATATTGGGGTTCATTCGAGGGAATCCCTTAACCTCCAGAGTATTCCAATATCAACAATTGTCCATAATGATTCCCTCCCTTTCTCCGTTTCTCTCATATTCCCCATAAGGTAACTAACAGATCAAATAACTTGCTAACACGTGGAATTAAAATAACAACTTCAGAAAATAAACTACTACATAGAAAGTAAAATAACAACTAAGACTTAGGGGAGATTTGGATTCAAAACCCAATTCAACTCATCGCATTTCATCATTACAACTTTCTCAAATTCTTACATAAAATATAATAAACAATTCAACTTTTTCAAATCCCAAAATAACTTTTCCAAATTTCCACACCAAATATAATAAATAATTCAACTTTTATTCTACTATTCACAAACCATCTCAACCCATCTCAACTCATCTCTGTATCCAAACATCTCCTTAAGGTACTGAAACGCTAGGCTTCACTGAAATGGTGCGCTGCGGCAACTAGATCATACTCCCTTCAACTACGAAACGACGCGTTCCTCTAACCTCAACACTGTGTTTTGAGTTGTTCCCCCTCTTACACTTCTCCTCCTCATCTCCCTTACATGACGGTAAGGCTGTAACCGTAGGTAAACCCAGTCCCTTTCTTTGAATTCTCGTTCAGTTCTTTTACGATCTGCATAAAGTTTCATTCTTTGTTGGGCTAGATCTAAGTTTTCCTTGAGTAATGTCCTGATCTGGTCATGGGTGCGTAGTAGTTGGTCAGCAGTGTCCTTTGAAGCAGTACTAGGCACATAGGCCGTGACTTTGGGTGGTGGGTATCCATATAGAGCTTCAAAAGGGGAGAGTTTGGTCGAGGTGTGGTATGAGGTGTTATACCACCACTTGGCCATTGGAAACCATTGAACCCAACCCTTAGGTTTAGCACCTGCATAAAATCTCAAGTAGCCTTCCAGGCACTTGTTAAGGGCCTCAGTCTGGCCATCTGTCTCCGGGTGATAAGCTGAATTGTAATTCAACAATGAGCCTTGTAGTTCAAATAAAGGTCTTCCAAAAAGAGCTGAGGAACACTGGGTCTCGATCTGAAATGATGGCCTTAGGTAGGCCATGTAACTTAAACACCTCCTTTAGGAATATTTGGGCCACCCTAGCTGCTGTGTAAGGATGAGATAGTGCAACAAAGTGACCATATTTGGTTAGTCTATCAACCACTACTAAAATTACACTGGCTCCTTGAGAGACTAGTAAGTCATCAACAAAATCTAGGGAAATCTCTTCCCACGCTTGGTCACTATGGGAAGAGGTTGAAGAAGTCCTGGTGGCAGAACTGTTTCACTTTTATTGATTTGGCATGTATCTCATTCACTCACTACCTTCTTTATGTCCCTCTTCATTCCCTTAAAAAAAAAAAAACTCTTTTTGGGCCTTTTGATAGGTTTTTAGGAACCCTGAATGCCCTGCTTGCAAATTTTCATGTATAAATTTGAGGACCTTGTCCTTAAATGAGGATTGAGGATCTACTATAATTCGGCCTTTCTTAAGAATTAAGCCCTGTTGGAGTGTAAAGCCCTTTGGTGCCTCTTATTTAGACTAAAGTTTGGTTAAAATTTCTTGTAGTTCAAGTGATGTGGAATAAGTCATCTTAAGCTCATCTAACCAAACTGAAGTTGGGAACGTAATTACTGCTAACAACCCTTCTATTGTCTGATTTGGTTCATTTCTTCTAGAGAGGGCATTCGCAACCTTATTCTCCTTACCCTTTTTGTACTCAATGCGAAAATCATAGCCCATAAGTTTAGTAGTAACCCATTTTTGTTGGGCTTTAGCACCAACCTTCTGTTCCAGTAGGAATTTTTGGGCCTAGTGGTCAGTTTTAACCACAAAAGCTTGGCCCAATAAATAGGGCCTCCATTTTTGAACAGTCGTGATTAGGGCCAATAACTCATTTTTCGTATGTGGAGAGGGCAAGGGCCCTTCCTTTAAGGGCTTTGCTGAGGAAAGCTATAGGTTGCCCACTCTGCATTAGGACAACACCTATACCACCTCCACTTGCATCACATTCTAGGGTGAAGGGTTGAGAAAAATTGGGTAATCTCAGCACAAGAGGCTTGGTCACAACAATTTGAGTTTCTGAAATGCTTAGGCAGCCCTGTCATCCCAAGTGAATGAATTTTTCCTTAATAGATCAGTGAGTGGAGTTGCAATAATTTCATACCCCCAGATAAATTTTCTATAATAACCCGTTAGACCTAAGAATCCCCTTAGAGATGTAGGTCGCATTTGGTTGCAAGACTCAGCTGAACTCAATCTAATTTTAACCTGAGTCTAACATCCAAATACTTAACTCTCAAATTACTAAACTCATCTCTACTCAAAACCTTCTTACATGTGGGACCCACAACCTTTTTTAACTTAACACATCTTTATACAAGGGACCCACAACCTTTTTCAACTTCCCATAAAAGTACTAAACTCATCTTAACATCCAAATACACTTTAAACTCAGTTTAGATGGGTCTCACATAACTCTCTTCACTACTATTCATAAAGAACTGAGTTCAGCTCAACATCCAAATGCAGCCTTAGTGTTTTTGGGCACGAGCGACTCCAACATTGCCGCCACCTTTTTAGGGTCAGCCTTTATCTCTTCTCCTGTCACAATATGCCTAAAATAATCCACCTTAGCCACTCCAAAAAGGCACTTAGACCTCTTAGTATACCAGCTGTGATGGGCTAGTGTTTCCATGACCAGTTTTAAGTGACCCATATGCTCTCCCATGCTACTGCTATACACAAGAATGTTATTGAAAAATACCAGCACAAACATTCACAAAAATGGTTGAAAACAGTATTCATCAGCCTGTGAAATGTCGAGGGGCGTTGGTAAGCCCAAAAGGGCATTATAAAAAACTCATAATGGCCTTCATGGATTCGGAAGACCATCTTTGGTACGTCTTCAGGCACCACCTTGATTTGGTGGTAGCCAGACCTTAAGTCCAACTTAGAGAACACCACTGATCCGTGTAATTAGTCAATTACGGGTATAGGAAACTTGTCCTTCACTATCTCTTAATTTAGGGCCCTATAGTCCACGCATAAGTACTAACTTCCATCTTGTTTTCTTACTAATAGGACAGGGGACGAGAAGGGACGAGAAGGGACTAGAGCTAGGCCTGATCACTCCTGTCTTAAGTAGTTCAGTAACAATCTTATCTATTTCTGCATTTTGGTAGCGGGGATACCTATAAGGCCTTGTAGAAATGGGGCTAGTACCTTCTTTCGACACTATCTTGTAGTTGTGGATTCTCTTTGGGGGTAGCCCAATGGGTTCTTGAAACACCTGTTTAAAGTCATCTAGCACTTGCACAATTTTGGACAGCACACATAATTTAGCTACTGGACCTCACTAGGAACTGACTGTAAAAACAACCCCTTGCCTCTATTAAGGTTGTGCCACATGGTACGTTTTCCCCCATCATCAAAAGTAGTCTCCCTCGATTTCAATCCTCTTAACCCTATCATTTGTCCCTTCCACTGGAACTTCATATGTAAGTTTGAAAAATCTCATGTAATAGGACCTAATGTCTTAAGCCATTGTACCCCTAACATAGCATCACAACTAGCTAAGGGTAGAGTATAAAAGGAAAGGTTGAATTAGTACCTTGTATTTTTGTCAACATGCTGCTGCAGGTGCCCATACTCTGCGGAATTTCACCATTTGCCACCATGACTTTAAGCCTTCCAGCCCCATCGATAGGTAATTTATTTTTACTTGCAACTAAAGGATCAAGGAAGTTGTGGGTACTTCCCGAATCTACCAAGATCACCACCTCTGCATTACCAATTTTTCCACATAATCTCATGGTATTTGGGCAAGGAGTGTCAGTTAATGCATTAAAAGATATTTCAGGATTACCATCTGTAGCATTGTTGGGCCAATTTTCCTCCATATCTTTTGAATCATAAAATACTTCCTCCCCTCTTTCCTCCATTCCATCATTAGTTCCTTGGAGTAAATATAGTTTAGGAGATTTGCACACATGAAAAGGGTTCCATTTCTCCTCACAATGGTAACACAACCCTCTCATTCTCTTCTCATCCATTTGTGTTGAAGAGATCTTCCTTGCTGGGTTAAATGGTTTCTGTCCATGGCCTGGTATTGGAGCAATTTGAGGTCCCTAGGTCAGAGTAGAAATCGATCGGCCATTATACTTTTCCCCTAAGTTTTGACAGACTTCTTTGCACTAGCCAAATACTCCTCCTATATCTTGGCTAAGGCAAATGTAGCATTCAAACTAAGAGGGTTCAACATGCATATGGGAAGACGAATTTCATCCTTCAACCCGCTAAGAAAACAACTTAGCTTGTAGGATTCCGGAAGTCCCCTAAGTCTGTTAGAGATTGCTTCGAATTGAGCCTTATAGGCCACAACAATTGTAACTTGTTTTAGCCTAGTTAATGCTTCTATTGGATCATCGCAGACGGTTGGTCCAAATTGAAGCAGTAAGGCCCTAGTAAATGTCTTCTAGTTATTAAACTGACCCCCTTCAGCTGCATCTTGATACCTTACTAATGCTTCTCCTCCATATAATATGATGTCATTAATAACCTTTGTGCAGGTGGTGTTTGATGATAATCAAAATAATGAGAGGTTTTGAAAACCCAACCTGCTGGGTTGTCCTCGTCGAAATGGGGAAACTCAAATCTTTCTGGCCTCTCCTGCAAAATTCTGAAGCTCCATGTTGTGGTGAAGGTTTGGTTCCCTCTAGATTACCTAGGCAGCCTGGTTCATCACCAAGGTGTGAACCATCTCAGTGAGCTGGGCAATTTCCTCCCGCATGGCATGCATTTTTTTTCTTCCTGGGCATCTTAGCATTGGGCAAGTTCCTGATGTTTGGATCTAGTGTGTTCAGCCATCAAGGATTGGTGTTATGGATGCCAATTTGTTATGAGTCTGACATTGAATGTAAGAACGTAGAGAATTGTGGATGGATGATTGTGAAGGATTTGTATTGGGTTTAATGGAATGAACGATAAATGCTTGTGAAATAGAAAATGAGAATGGAATTCATATTGATATTAGGGTTCATTCGAGGGAATCCCTTATCCTCCAGAGTATTCCAATATCAACAATTTTCCAGAATGATTCCCACCCTTTCTCCATTTCCCTCATAATCCCCACAAGGTAACTAACAGATCAAATAACTTGCTAACACGTGGAAATAAAATAACTTCAGAAAATAAACGACTACAAGGAAAGTAAAATAACAACTAAGGTTGTGTTTGGGTAGTAAGGTGATCTCAAATATTCTATGAATAGTAGTGAAAAAGTAATGATAGAATATTGAATAGTAATGAATAGTAGTAAAAAGTATGTGAAAACTAATAATAAAATAATGAATAGTAGTGGAGTATTCTCAAATTAGCCCTAAGACTTGAGGTACTGAAACACTGAGCTTCATTGAAACGGTGCATCCCATGCTTTATTGAAACGGTGCATCCCATGCTTTATTGAAACGGTGCGCTGCGGCAACTAGCTCATGCTCCCTTCAGCTACGAAATGGTGCATTCCTCTAACCTCTACGCTGCATTTTGAGTTGTGTTCCCCCTCTTACACTCCCCTTCATCATCTCCCTTACACAATAGATCACTTCAAACCCCATTGTCTCTTCCTTCATCAAAGTTCTCCCAATCTCTCACAGTCCTTCCATGGGAGGTCATAACAGTAGGACAGGTCAATGTGGATCAGAATGGAATTGATTGGAGACAGTTCTTAAGGGTGAAAGTAGCATTGGACATCACTAAACCTCTGGTATGTGGAAAATCGGTGGTGGTTCAGGGTCGTTCCCGTTGGGTTTCCTTACGCTATGCACTCCTCCCACGATTTTGTTTCCAGCTTGGTATCATCAAACACCCATCTGGTGGGTGTCCGCTCCCTCCTAAGATAACTATGCATGGAGTCTCTTCTAAGGATGTAACACACCCAAATGGGCTAAGGGATAATCTCACTTCGAAGGTGAGTACCTTTGAAAGAAGAAGAAGATAGAAGAAGAAAATTGATCATTCTTTACTATTTGGATGATTTTTCAGAGTAAAAACCGCTCATTACATATAACTGTCTTCCCTAACAAATTCACCCACGTAATAGGCTTAGCTAACCAAAGCAGATAAATCACAATTTACAAAATAAACTAAGGCTACGGCCTAAGCCATTAACTATTACAACCAAAGGTCCAATAAAATAGTCTAATGCCTAAAACACAAGGGTAAAAGAAGTAAAAGTAAAAAAAAAAAAAAAAAGAGATAAATGCGGTCCATGGTTTGGATTGAGCCCAAGTTAATTGGCTTGTTACATTGTCGTCCCCTTCAAAGAACCTTATCCTCAAGGTTGGAAACATTGATGCAACTCTATGACTCGGTCTTTGTAACAAACTTTCCAAGATATATTTCCGCAGTCCCACATGAAATCCTCCCTCTTGCTCTATTGCATCAAGAATTAGCTTGACCGCCTCATGAGCAGCCTTGCAAGCCACAACTGTAGCATCAATATCACCAATAGGCCCTAGTTTATC
Source organism: Juglans cinerea (assembly GCA_961763995.1). Lineage (NCBI taxonomy): Eukaryota > Viridiplantae > Streptophyta > Magnoliopsida > Fagales > Juglandaceae > Juglans > Juglans cinerea. Next base: position 21,858,438 of record CAUIVZ010000013.1, read on the forward strand.
ACTACACCAGGCTACAAGCAAGCATTAGGCAACTGATGCCAATTGATGCCATCCTCGTTCGACTTCATCCCAGTCATTCTCATAACAACCCATTGTGAGATACATGCTACCACCACCAGGGTAAAAAATGAGGATGCTCTTTTTACTAATTTTGTCATACTTCTATTTTTTAGTCCATGCTTTTAGTCCCTGCCTAGGAAGACTTCCTCTCAAGAAGTACACAAGAACATATCCAAGGGATTCTAAATCATCCCCCCAGCTTTGTTCTATACCCAGGAGAATTTTGATACTTGCATATCTATCTACGAGACTAGCTAGCCATTGCTCATTCATCTTGATCTCACCCCTTTCAATACAAGTATGGGTCCACCTTCCTGCATACTCTTCTTTTTCACATACTATCCACTTCCCCAGTCCTGCTAAATCAGATTTCATATATTCTCCATTTGAAAATGTGCCACATTCACGTTGGAGGATTAGAGTGTTGAAAAGTGAGAGATTGATGAAAGGAAATACCTGGGTAATTAGCTTATAGATAGAAAATGAGGGTGCATGATTACAATGTAATCGACTCATAAGAGAATCCAAAGATTTGATGATATTATCCCACTGGCTGCTAGGTAGTTGTAGAGGAACACCTCTAGGTGATCTAAATGATTTTCCAACATGTACCCTTGCTTTGGGTGCCTGAATGCATGAGCCCAATAGTAGAAATAATTCTTTTCCCAAATTGTCACGACTTAGACAAGAAAGCTTCTCCACACAAGCAGTCAACTGTTGTTTGAATAGTATAGTAGGATATCTTGTTCCACATGTGACATGCCATCCTCAAATCCACCAATAAACTTGAAAGGAGATTTTGGACCATGCCCCACCCTGCAAATTAACCCAGAAGACCCAACAGAATGCTGAGTAACGGTGGTCAGAAAACCCTTAGATCTTAAATTTCTCTGCAGGAGGTATAAAAGTGTTAAGGCATTGGACATCCCATATGGCAATGTAACATTCTCATCCCCGACCTTCAGGACTTCACTAATTCCCTCTATTATGAAGTCAAACATTTGAGTCAAACTCAAGGGCATTCATAACTGATGCATGCTGCTAGTGAATTATTACCTTTAAAACCCAAGTCTAAATAAATACACCTTGAAAGGAATTCATGATTCTCCTGACCCATATTGAGCACACTTCTCTTATAAATCAACAACAAGAACAATGGTGCAAACAAGTTAATCGTAGCAAAGCACATCACATGATAAAAGGTCCAATAACTACCCACAATCTTATCCAGCATTACATCAAACACTTTACGTGCTGCACTCAACTCTTTAACAACTTTTGCAACAACCATCTCGATTCTCTCATCAAACCCACTCTCCATACTGATTCCACTCACTGACTCCAAAAGGCCTAATTCCACAAGCACCATCCCTTCAAGATTGTTGTTGTTAAGACCCAAGTAATATAAATTCCTCAAATGCACACCCATTTTTAGCTTAATTTCTTTAAGAAAATAGGAAGAGGAGAAGGTTTGTATCAAACACAGGATAGGTATTTTTTTTATCATGAGAATCACAAGCCGAGGCAAGAAATAGATCACCAACACCTACTCTTTTGGCCTTAAGCCATCAGCAGTACCACGATACCACACCCAAGGAATAATATGAGAAACTACCTGAGAAGCTTTGCATCCCTGAAGAATGAGCATCATGTAGTCTCGGTGTTTCTCTTTGATCTTGGAAATCATAAGGGTATCCATTCCAGATCCAGTTCCTCTTCTTGTAGAACGACACACCTGAAATTCATGCAAACAATCGTCATTCTTAGCCTCGAGCACATAATCAATGAGCTCTACACATTCCATTTCCTAGAACTTGGCTTCGATCTGGTTCCTAATAACTTGCCCCCAGGGTCAAACTCCCAAATTTGAGAATCTGATCATGAAACTTGAGGCTGGAGCAGCAGTGGTGCTCTATTCCAGCTCTGAGAAATTTTCAAAACTGCACGACATCTCATTTTTCTCTCTGGCCATTCTCTATTTACGATTAATGTGTAGTTGTTGCTAGGGACGACCGCCATATATGAAGGAAAGAGGAAATAACTTTTAAGAGGAAAGGAAGGAAACAAGAGTCAGAGAGGGAGTTATGAGAATTGAGAAATTGATTTCCAAATTCTAAAAGGATTTATGGGAATAGAAGAAAGAATCATCTCGTTGGGATAACACTTAGCTTGTTCTTCCTCTTCTTGCAACACACGAAGCTGTTGCTCCAGATGGTTCAATTTTTCTTCAAAATCCTTCCTGCCATCAATTACCCGCTGATGGATAATTTCAAAATTTTCTTGTAATCGCTCCATTGACTCCTTGATTTTGTTGAGGAATACAAAGATTTCCTCCATGATAGTACATAGATTAGTGTCTCTCTGATACCACCTTGTAACACATCCAAAGGGGCTAAAAGATAATATCACTTCGAGGGTGAGTACCTCTAAAAAAAGAAGAAGATAGAAGAAGAAAATTGATCTTTCTTTACTGTTTGAATGATTTTTCAAAGCAAAAATCCCTCATTACATATAGTTGTCTTCCCTAACAAATTCACCCATATAATGGGCTTAGCTAACCAAAATAGATAAATCACAATTTGCAAAGTAAACAAAGGCTACGACCTAAGCCCACTAACTATTACAACTAAAGGTCCAATAAAATAGTCTAAGGCCTAATACCAAAGTTTTGAATTTTGTACCATATCGGTCGGTACGACCGAGATATACCATTTCTGTGGTGTAGCCGGTACAGAGAAGGATATAGTTTCATACCGATCAGAATTTCGGTTGTTTCGGCCCGTACCAGCCAATATTTTTGCCTTTACTTTTTTTTCTTTTATTTCTTCAAATTGCAAGCTCATTTTTTTATCTCAAATTCAAACTAAATTATTTATAATTTATATATATCATTTATTCATATATAGACTATTTCAAACGGTATTTAAAATGGTATAAATACCAAAATATCTTATTTCAATACCTCGATCAAAACGGCTGCCGTATTCAAAACATTTCCTAACACACAAGGGTAAAAGAAGGAAAAGTAAAAAAAATAAAAATAAAAAAATAAAAATAAAATAAAAAAAAAAGGTTAAATGCGATGCATGGTTTGGATTGGGCCAAGTTAATTGACTAGTTACAAAGGACATATGGACCTTGGATTCGTTCGGCTACAAAACTCGTTTCTTCTATGATCGGAAAATCTCACCCTCCTCCAACGTCCAATGCTCAGTCTCCATCGGCATTTAGTTAACTGAAATCCCCAGTGGTAGTAAATCCAGCCGTTGTTTCTAATTCTCTGCAGATGGACAGTTATGCAGTTACAAGGGAGAACTACCTTTGTCAAAGTGTGGATTTGGGGGATGGCAAAATTAAAAATTTTTACCATCTCATTTGGATAAATCCATCAGGATAACTGCTGATAATCCAACTGAGGATGTGGAGATTCAGGTAGAGTCTTCTGGTTTGGTGTCCTCTACAACTGTGTCTTAATCAAGTGTAGAGCATAAAATTTGGAAAAGACATGCTTGGCTGGGTAAGGAAAATGTTCCATTGGGCATTAATCCGATTGCCATGCAAGAGAAGAGGAAATAGGTTGGTATTCTCCCTGAGAAACAGAAGCCAGGTAAACTTCCTAAAACTCACAAAACTCGCTCTGGTCTTTTTACTCTGAAGGAGACTGATCAAGATAATAATGAGATATCGACGGTGGCTGCTTGCAGCCCTATCAGGAATTATGAATCTTATAAACTGAAATTGTCGAGGGCTTGGCAACCCTTAATCAGTTCGAGCCCTTGCTGTTTGGTAAAGGAAAAGAGGCCGGCGATTTTGTTCTTATGGAAACGAAATTGCAAAAAAATAAGATGGAAGGTATAAAGTTGAAATTAGGTTATTCTCATGTGCTGGAAGTTGGTAGTGTTGGGGCTAGTTGAGGTATTTCTCTACTCTGGACTGATGCCTTTGTCATTACTCTATTGAGCTTGTTTGGAAATAAATTTCATCTCAAATTCACATTTCATATAATCTCATCTCCTTCCCAAACATAATTTAAATACAAAATTTTTAAACTAATCATTACAACTTTTTTAAACTAGTTATTACAACTTTCTAAAACTTTCAAATAAAAAAAAAAAATAAAAAAAAAATCAACTTTTCAAATCTCTAAACAAAAATAATATTATAAAATTATATTATAACAATATTTTAACTTTATAATTTTTTTTATTCAAATTTTTTTCTCTCATTTTCCAAAACTCAAAAAATACTTAACTCAAACTATCTCACTATTATTTACAAATTATCTTACTACTATTCACAAAATTCGCATGGAGTTAAATTTTTCCTTAAAACACATCCATGTTGAGGTAGCACTTGTGGGAGAATCTGTAAAGTGGGTTTTAACTGGCTTTTATAGTTATCCTGATGTGGTATGTCGGTTAGGTAGTTGGGCATTATTAAGGAAAATACAAGTTGATTTTCATACTCCTTGGTTAGTATTTCAATGAAATATGGGATAATAATAATAAAAAGTGGAGGTAGCATGCGATATGTCAAGCATATGGAGGAATTTCAGATGGCTTTGGATGATTGTGGTTTGATTGATCAGGGTTTTATTGACCCCAATTTACATGAAGGAATAACAGAAATTAAGGATTTATTGCTGAGAGATTGGATCGAATAGTGGCAAATAAAGCTTGGCTATCCAAGTTTGGAAGACGAAAGGCAAAAACCATTCCAATTTCTATGTCTGATCATATTCCTATTTGCCTACAAATTATGACAAATTCATCTAGCATGAACTATCACAGAAAAATCTGGAGATATGAAGCTCATTGGAAATTCAGAGAGGATTGTAAGGATGTGATTCACAATATTTGAAATGAAAGGGCTTCTGAGGGGAACTTTCTATGGTGTATAAAACATAAACTTGGGTTGTGTCAAAATGCTTTTAGAACTTGGGACAGATCTCATTCCCTTATGGAGGTTTCTCGGCTGAAGGAGTTACAGCAGGATTTATCCCAGTTGCTTAATAGAGAGAATTCTGCCACTAGTGAACAAACTAACCAGCTTCAAAAGGAAATTAATACTGAGTTAGAATGGGCTGACCTTAAGTGGAAACAGAGGGCCAAGCAAGATTGGCTTAAAGGGGGGGGATCGAAATACAAGGTTTTTTTTCACCTGTGTGCTAATCAAAAGAAGAAATCTAATTTTATATAAGGTGGAAAATGATAATGGTTGTGTTCAGTATGAAGCTAAAGCTGTTAAAGAGATTTTTTGCAGATTTTATAAGAATCTTTTCCAAATTTCTGAACCAGATGCTTCTATTGAGAGTCTATTGGTGATTGAGCCTAGAATTACAGTGGATATGAATCACGATCTTGATAAGCCTTATACAACAGAAGAGATAACTTCAGCATTGTTCCAAATGTCTCCATTGGTCCAGATGGTTATGCTGCAGCTTTCTATCAAGATCATTGGGATATTGTCGGTCCTGAGGTATGTTCTAGTATATTGAAGTGCTTAAATGGGGTTTGTTCTATAGAATCCATCAATGCTACTTATATTGTACTGATCCCAAAGAAAAAAAAAAGCAATAAATTGTACTGATTTCTGACCCATAAGTCTTTGTAATGTCTTATATAAGATAGTCCCTAAGGTACTTTCAAATAGACCTAAGAAAGGGTTGGATTCTATTATCTCACCAAATCAAAGTGCGTTTATACCTAGCCAGCTTATATATGACAATATTATTGCTGCCTATGAGACATTGCATACTATGCATTGTAAGTTGCATAGTAAAGAGGGTTATATGGCTGTTAAATTGGATATGAGTAAGGCCTATGATCGGGTTGAATGGGATTTTCTAAAATTGGTAATGGAGAAAATGGGCTAGTGATAGGTGGATTTCTTTCATTATGGAATGTATAAAATTGGTGTCTTATTCAGTTATGGTGAATGGAGAACCTCAGGAAACATTCAAACCTAGTTGGGGTATGTAGATGTAAAAGTTTGGCTAGGACTAGGTAACTAAATTGATAAGTTTGTAGAGGATTAGGTGACTAAAATAATAGAGTTTATCCTATCATTCAGTTGGTAATTTTGGATAAATGTAAATTATTTAATGACTTTATCTATAATAATATTAAGTTTATCTAAGAGGTATTAAATGTTGTTTAGATAAGTCATAAGTGGGAAAATCGAGTCTCAATGAATCTGTACTTATCCAGAGAAGAGGTTGATCTGAAATCTGTTACTGCAGTGAAGAGTTATCGCGAAATGTCAGCATTCCGTTGAGAGACGACTTCGCGACCGTTAGCAGAGTTCTACTACAGATCAAATTCCTACCAGACTCATTCCGTCAGTAGAGTCTTACTACAGATCAAACTCCTATCAGATTTATTCCGTCAGCAGAATCGTACTGCAATTTGAATTAATTTTCAAATTGTTTATTAAGGGATCCTATTGGTTAGGATCAGTAGAGATTCATATTTGCATATTTTCTAGAGTACTTTCCAGTACATATTTTGGTGAGAAAATTCGTTGAAGAATTTTTATACTGTTTCTCTTAGAGAGTGGTACTTGAGTGTGAGAAAATTCTCAAGTGTTTTATCTCTCTTTTTGAGTGCGTGCATACTCCATGTTGGAGAATTGATTGGTCGAATTTCAGCCACTGGAGTTCCAGGAGAAAAGCCAATGTTTGAAGACCGTCAGAGGTTTTGGCTGCTACTGCGGTAGAAGACAAATGGGTCATTTGTCTGGTCAAGTAAGAGTATGAATTGACAAAGGTTTTGTAATTGAATTTTACTTGTAATTGATTTTCAAATAATAAAATTGACTTTTTTGGTTTAACTGCCCCGTAGGGTTTTACCTTTAAAGAGTTCTTTAAATGGTTTCCCTTCGATACCAATCTTGGTGTTACGCACTTCGTTTGTTTTATGTATTTGATTGTTTATCAAATTAATTGTATGCTTGACGACTAACCAATTTGTTGAATGAATTGATAGATATTTCCGCTTGTTACAGGGGTACTTAGGTAATTTTAGGATATAAGGCAAGGAGATCCAGTAAGTCCTTATCTTTTCTTATTGTGTTCAGAAGTTCTAAGTGGATTGATTAAACATGCTGAATGTAAAAAAATTCCTCCATGGGGTTCCAATTGCTAGAGGGGTGGTATGGGTTTCACATTTATTTTTTGCAAATGATAGTCTACTTTTCATCAAAGCTAATTCTCTTGAGTGGAGTAGACTGTAAGGATTATTAGAGTTGTATGAAAGAGCTTCGGGACAACAACTCAACCTGGAGAAAACAACATTGTTTTTCAGTAAAAACACCACTCAAGAGACAAGGAACCTTATCCTAGCTATTGCTGGCATACAAACCTCTCACAGCTTTGAAAGGTATCTTGGAGCGCCTGCTTTAATTGGAAGATCTCGTGCCAAGTCTTTCAAACACATAGCTGATCGAGTGTGGCGTAGACTTTAGCAATTGGAAGCATATGTTTCTCTCACAGGCAGGTAAGGAAGTTCTTTTGAGGCCTGTTATTCAGGCAATACCAACTTATGCTATGAGCATTTTTTTGTTGCCCAAGACTTTGTGTTTGCAGCTTAATAGGATGATGCAGAGGGTTTTTTTTTTTTGGGTAAAAAAAAATGAGCTTGTAGTTTGAAAAAAAATAAATTAAAGGCCGAAATACAGGCCGGTACAGCCAGTATTTGGGCTGGTACAAAATATATATAATACCTGTACCGGCCTAGTGGCCGGTATGGCAAATACCGGCCATACCGGCCGGTACGGTACGGTATTTGAAACATTGGTTAAGAGTGCCTATCATTTGGAGAAGGAAATATCTGACAAACACCTGTGTGGCCCTTCTGAGGTTAAGACCTATGAAGAATTTTGGATGAAAATCTGGTTTACCCATGTTCCTAACAGTGTTAAAAATTTAATGTGGCGAGCTTGCAATAATCTATTACCAACATGTAGTAATTTTTCTAAACAAAAAGTTTTGGATGATCCTAATTGCCCTGTCTGTCATTTGGCTATTGAAACTATTGAACATATATTATGGTAGTGTCCTTTTGCAAAGAAGGACGTATGGGAAGATTGTTGTTCTGCTTTACAAAAATCATCTTTGCAGAATCTTACTTTTCTAGACATAAGTATGCATTCTCTGCAGCGGCTATCTGATGAGGATAGAGATATGATGATGGTTATTGCACGTGCTATCTGGTTTAGAAGGAATTCTCATACTTTTAGGCATTCCTTTCAACATCCAGTGCACCTAATTGATCAAGCTAAGAGGTTTTTAGTTGAGTATCAGGAAATTTAACAGAGTCAAGTTGTTCCTGGCAGGCAATACCTCCAATATGGCAGGTTCCAAGTAGGGGATTTATTAAGGCAAATTGGGATATATCATTATCTCGGGATCATGGAATGATTGGTGTCGGTATTGTTCTAAGAGATGATGTGAGTCAGGTTCTAGCTTCTAGACAACTTCCTAAACTTGGTTGTTTATCTCCTAAAAGTCGGGGGCTTTTGTAGCAGTGTACTTTTTTTTGGAGTTGGGATTCATAAAGGTGATATTTGAAGGGGATGCAAAGCAGATTGTTGATGCTATTATGAGAGAGGATGATGATTTTAGCAGCTGTGGTCATATAACTTCAGACATCAAAATGATGTTGTCATCCTTTAAGGAATGGTCTTTTATTCATGTAAAGAGGTTTGCTAACCAGGTGGCTTATCATTTGGCAAAAGGAGCTCTTCTTTTGCATGATGATGTAGTATTTATGGAGGATGTACCTATGGATATTCCTCCTTTTGTACTGCTGATATTTCTACTTAAGTAATGAAATGTGCTTTGTTTGATTAAAAAAAAAAAAACTCTTATCATTTCTCTTATTAACATACTCGGTAAACTTTCTTTTGGAGAAATGTTTAGGGTTTGTTTGAGAACATAATTGTTTTAAGATATTTTCAGATTATTTTACTATTATTCACAAATTATTCATTACTATTTACAAACTATTAACTAATATTTAATTACTATTCTCGCTATTATTCACAAATCATCTGAGATACTCTTGATATCCAAACGGAGATTCCTTACAAAAATAAATTCACAAATTAACATGGCTTGATGTGATACGTTAGATTGTAAAGTAGATTATAAATCACATCAATTTATAAGTTTATTTTTGTGATATCTCATTCTGGCAACTTCACTTCTCTTTCTTTTTTGTTATTACTTGCACTAAAAAAATGAACTTTCTTATTTATAATTTTCATATTTAATTTATTTATTTTTTAACGCTTTAAAATATATTTGTTTAATTGTTTTAGATCCGGTTTGTATAGTAAGTTGAGATAAAAGTTGAAATTTGAATAAAATATTGTTAGAATATTATTTTTTAATATTAGTATTGTGTTGGCATTTGAAAAAGTTGAATTGTTTATTATATTTTGTATGAGAATTTGAAAAAATTGTAATGATGAGATGAGATGAGATGTATAATTTCTTGTATTCAAACGGGGCCTTAGAGAACTTCTAATCTTTAAATAATTAATATAAAAGCGGTCTCCTAGGAATCTAGTATTATTATAAAGTTTTAAACTCGACTAATGTAACGGGAAGTGTTTATAAATATTCGATTAATGCTCTAGATATAATTATGGATTGTGTAAGCATTGCGCACTTCTTTTAAAAATAGGTGGGGTTTACTATTAAAAAATTAATTTTTTCATGTGGGTCTCATATTTACTCATGTTTTTACAAAAAAAGTGTACGGCGCTTACACACTCTATGACTACAAATATCATTCTCTCTAACATTTGGGTATATCAAAAAATAATAATAACAATATTGGAATAATTGATGTTAGCATGATTATAAAATCTAAACCATAACTTAGTGTAACAAACCGATCCTAAGTTTAGGTCATAATATAAGTTTTATGTATTTTTTTTTCATATAGCTATAAATATTCTATTATTATCATAATTATTGTTATTATTATCATATTTTACATTTATTAATTTTAATAATTTCTATTATGATTTTGTTTGAATTTAGTAGAATTTTGTTTTATTATTAATAATTATTACTAGATTTTAATTCTAGTTTGAATTTAAGTCTTACTTCATTCTATCTCCAACAAACCTCGTCTCTTGATTTTAACCTCTATTCAAACATAATAAACCTCCAAACCCGTACGTCTTTTCATCTTCTTCGCTAAGGTTTCCGTTGGTCTATATATAGAGGCTTAGTGCATCCAACCCGCGGCCCCTCTTCCTCTGTTGTGAACCATCCCAGAAATCAGATCCACGCACCCAGCCACTACACACCGCCCAACCCATGGGCAAACCTTGAACCTTCACTCAGTCGTCCCTTCCACCGGGAACCCACTGCACGTCCGAAGGAAACTTCTCGTCGTAGTAACAAATCCAAACCGTGCTTGCACCCGTGCCACAGGAAGCTCCTCCACGTCTCCTCCCTCAGCCACAGCACCACCAAGAGCCACCACAGAAGACAGCATACCATCCTCAGCGGCCAAGGCACGTCGCAGCAGCCACGGACGCACCTCTGTTTTTGCACGTTCGAAACAGAGCATGCAGTCACCTCTTCCACGGTAGCCACCGCAAGAGACGCCGAACCACCTCTCCGACGACACAGAAAGTACCGACCAGCCCAACCCCGTCGAGCCCACTCCCTTCCGGTAAGCCCATCGTCGTCAGCCACCATTCTCTCCCTAGTGTTTTTTTTTCGGTTCTCTCTCTCTAAACTCTCTCTCTCTCGGCGTAGCACCCCATTCCGAGAAGCCTCTGGTTGCGCCGCCTCCAGTCCCAGCCACCTTGAGCCGTCGTTCAGCCTAACCCTGTCGCGTGCCCCTCTCTCGGTGAGTATCTCATCCCTCTCCCAAGCCCTCTGTTTTCTGCAGAATATATTTTTAGTTGCTTTAGGTTTTGTGGATGAGATTACAAATATGCCCTTTTTAATCTATTATCTTGAAGGATTATTTTAAGTATAATTACACTTATATCCTTACATTTAAGTATATGTTAATTATGAATTTTATTAAGTCATTTTTATTTAAAAGTTGAGTTGGGCTTAATATTTTAAAGACGAGTTTTTACTTAAATAAATATATTATTTAAAGGCTATTTTTATAAGGAAGTGTTTAAAGAATTTAAAATATATTTTAAAGTATATTATTGAGCCTAATATTTTGTTAATATTCATTTGTCTATTTAGTAGAGAATATGTTAAGATTTTTAAACAATATTAGTAATTATTTGGTTTCTTATAAGATTTAATAATTATGTTAAGAAATGAAACTTAGTTTAAGAATTTAAGTTTCATGAATTATTTTAAAATAGCTTAAGTATTCTACTAAATTATAAATTAGTATTTTAAGTAATTTAAATATTATGATTTATTGATTATAGTGTTAAACAAAATATTTGTTTGACTATTTTTTAGATTGTGAATTTAATTAAGTAAGATATTAGTACTTCTTTGTTTCCAAACAAATTTAGTGATAGTTATTATTGCATATAGGTGTCAAGTTACGAAGTATTATTCAAGAAGAAGCGCATCGAGGTAAGTAATTTGATCATAAATTAGGATCATCACAATTTAGCTTATATATAAGTATTATTCAAGCCAGTTCATTGACAACCATTATTTATAAACCACTCATGTCATATGCAAACATGTCATCCAGCATAGCATACGATCATGTCATTTCGCATCATGTTCAGATTCAGAAATTATAATTATGTATGTAATATGTCATGCATCTCATGTGTATAAGACACGTAAGTCATCTTAAATTCAAGTGTAAGATAAAATCAGATCAATTAATAAGATGGCCATTCAGATGCATGGTACCAATGCAGTTCAGTTCAGGATGGATGTGCAAGCCACGAACTCAGTCATGGTCCACCATAATATGCTAGAATATTATCAGCGGTTCCCCTTGCTGCAGCGGGATGTGGGGCCGGTGCACAACCTTGCACACAGGGTTAAGTGTGTTGGCCAGTCAGATAAATCAGTTAAATCAGTCAGATCAGTCAGTTAAAACAGTCATACATAGCATAAGCATCAGTATGAACAGTCATGATTTTAAGCTCAGCATGAAAGTTTTTATGAAAATCTTATATTTATTACGTTTACGTTGTGATGGATTTCTTACTGAGTCTTCGACTCATTTTAGTTTTTTTTTTCATGTTTTTAACCACCCAGGTGAGGATGATGATTACGAGCAGGCAGACCAGGAATAGAAGAAGCAGTTAAATTAGTTTCATATTTTCTAGAATAAAACATGCTTTTATGATATGAATTTATTCAGTTTATTCATTTAATGTTTTTGGAAAACATTTTTATTAGACCTTTCTCCACTTAACATGCTTTTATTTTTATGAAAAATACGTGGCACTCCTAGCCTACGAGAAGGGGGTGTTACACTTAGCATCTCTAATTTTTTTTCCTCTTGCCTTATTGTGATTTTTAAGACTATGTAACAGTCTTATTCTACTTTTTAATTAGAGTAATGATATATACATAATACATTTTCACAACACATTTCACAACAATGTTATAAGATGAGGGTATTTTTATAAAATGATGTTACTTTTATAAGATATTTTACAAAAATACCCCTAATTTAAAACATAGTTGTGTAAAGTGTTGTGAAAAATGTTGTGTAAATCATTTTCCTTTTAATTATGCATTCCATCTCATTACTTGTCTATTATTTTATGAGAAAAATCTTACTTTTTAAATTTAATAATTCTTTACAAAAAGATAACAAATCTATTGACAAAACTCATACTTCTTAAACTTTGCATACAATTTTTTCTCCCTTAGCATCTGCAAGGACAATCTTTTGCTGATCCTCCTGCGTCTCTCTATAGCTTTTAGTGTAAATAAGAATATATATCATTGATAAAGACTATAACGAACTGGTCTATGTATTCCCTAAAAATCCTATTCATGAGGTCTATGAAAGCAGCTGAGGCATTAGTCAAATCAAATGATATTAAAAGAAATTCATAATGTCCGACTCATTGATTCTAAGTCGATGATCTATACCCAAATCATATGTTTATCTTTCAGAAGACCCGTGACCCTATAAGTAATTTATATGTGGCAGAATATAGTTTTGATAATTTTGTTTTATGGTTATTCTATTTAACTCTTGAAGTAGGGCGTATGAAATCCTTCTAGTAAATCTTGTAACTAGTCCTTGAATTGCTTTAACTCTATGGGTGCTATATGGTAAGGGGCCTTGGAGATAAGTGTGGTTCCCCGACTAAGGTCAATTGAGAACTCTATCTTCTAATTTGGAGGCAACCCTTGACAGTCTTATGGAAAAGGGTTTTGCTAGATACAAGCGACTTCGTGCACCATATCGCGTACCGATAATTTTTTTTATTTAAAAAAAATAAAAATAAAAATTTTAAGAGAAGAAGAAAATCTCATATATCATAAAAATTATTTTTATCTTTAATTCACATCATTTTGTTAAACATATATATTATATATTAATATTGGTACACAAATTGGTGCACAAACTTGCTTGCAATTAGATTTTTCCTATGGAAAAACATCAGGGAACTCACAAATTTCCTAATTACATCTATATCCTCATTCCATATGTTGTTGGTGAAACTAGGCTTGCCAAAAATCTAATACAACTTTGTCGTAATAGTTGGGTTGCCCACATTGCCGAAATAATTTTAGGGGATTCCCTCACGTAGCATTGAAACAAAACTCCTCTCCATCGGTGGGCTTGAAGACAACTTCTTTCTTGAAGCAGCCAACACAAGCATGATTCTAAGATAGCTAATCCATCCCTCGAACCCGAACATATTAAACACAATCAAGTTTGCGGGAAGGATTCTCCCGTGAATCTCCAATGGGTAATCACGTAGCGTGGCATTGCAAATGGACTAAAATACCCCTACAATAGATCAAGTTAGATAGAATAGCCCCGATTCAAATCAAACCAGCTAATTGATAGCTTGAAATCTCCACAGCTACAACTCTGAATCTACGCTTAGATCTCAATCAATTATAGAACATACACAAATTTTCATCTTAATCTTAAACATCACGATCACATTAGTCTGAGCATCATCAAGACCAAACCTACAGTAGTGTCATAAGTATCAAAACTAGTGACCCACAGTGTCGACGTGGGTTTAGATTATCCAAGGGATGGACCATGGCGTTATCGTGCATCCAAATCGACCTAGGCATGGACCAAGATATCGCCTTCCATCTAGATTGACCTAGGGATGGACCATTTTGTCGAGGAGATAAGCATTTTGCTTCCCATGGTGCTCGTCAATGTGTTGATCACTTTTGTTCCCGCGGAGCTCATCTTGGTGGCAAGCACTTTTGCTCTACATGATACTTGTCGAGATGGTGAACATTGTTGCTCCCCATGGTGCTCGCCCGGGGGGCAAGCATATTCCCTTTTCCCGATGTTCGATGAGGTGGCGAGCTTCATGCTCCTTCACAGTGCTCACTTAGGTTCACTTTTGCTCCCACAATGCTCATTTGGATGACGAGTGCTTTTGCTTCCAGGGTGTTCTCTGTGGGTGAGCACTTTTGCTCTCCTAGTATTCACCTAGGTGGCGAGCACTTTTACTATCCAAGCTACTTGCTTGGGGGCGAGAACTTTGCCTCCTAAGGACTCGGGAGGAGATCCCTTTTGTTCATCATGGTGCTTGTCTAGGGGTGAGCACTTTAACTGCCATGGTGCTTACTTGGGAGCAAGAAAGTACTAATTTAAATTTTAATACAACTCTAATGAGTTTATATTCTTTTTTAATGTATAAATTTTATGTTGAAAATATTTTCAAAATAATATATATTATATTTATTATTAATAACATTTTGGGGATTTATTTTTGGAAGTGAAGTATTATATTTATTATTAATAATAAATTGAGTCTTTATCTATACCACAAGTCATTAATTGGCTTAGTGATATTGATGACTTTGGTTAATCCAAAGACAAGGGTTCGATCCACATCCTATACAAGAAAGGAGTTTTAATCCTTTATTGAGAGGATGGCCTCCACACAGGCCTGGTCCAGCCCAAGGCACAAGGCCAACAACAACCCCATAGGGCGTGCGCCCACGAGTCTAGGCATAATTAATATATTTTCAGAAAAATGAAAAGTATAACTTTTCTTTCTCATCCGGCCCTCTATAAATAGACTCATTGACCTACGAATTTAATATGATAGAATTACATAATGGAAAGAAGGCAATTTCAAAACTTGTTATTAGGATCTGTTCATTCTGTAAAGAATACATTTTTAATATCTTAGTTGAATAGTAAAATCTGAGAGTATTCGGGATCTAATTTCACGCAATTAGATAAAAAAACTTATTATGTGTATCTTGGAGATAAATTCACTTGTAACCCATGTGCATACCGTTATTGGTGGGGACAAATATCGTCTTAAGGAAAGCAACATTTGTAACACGCCTTGAAGTAAACTTTTCTTTCACTATTTTTTGTTTTGCATCCCCTTTTGTACCAAAATTTTAATTTATAATTTAAATTATATTATAATTTGGGTCTAAAAAAAATTTTAGACCCAAAAATAATTTATAGACCCACTCTATCTCGCACCATACGACAAAACCTGATTTATCTCTCACCATGCTCTTCACTTTCAAGAGGACTTTTTCTTTTGAAAAATAATTTTGAATAACAAAAATAATAAAAAATATCATTATACCGACTCCAACTTGATCGGTGCTTAGTCCTATTAAGGAGGTAATCTTGTTACATGGGAGTAAGAAACTATGTATTGTGGCAAGGTCAAATGCAAAGGCTAAATGTAGAACAATTTGACACAACTTGTGAATGATATGGATAAATAGTCAGAGAAGCTTTCCTGCTGACAGCTAGGCCTATGAAGATGTTTAGTGAAAACCAAACAGCTACGTCCATTAATGCCAGTACGTAGTTTTGTATTTCACGAGAGGAAGAAGAAGGAATATTTAAGCTGATTTTTTTTTTGAGGGACTTTGGTATGGGTGAAAAGATAATCACCTCTTATTTGAGTTCCGGTAATCAGTTGGCAGATATCTTTCACTAAGGCATTTGGATCGGTTCATAATTTCTCATAATTATTTAACGAGCTGGACATGAAAGATATCTATGCTCCAGCTTTCGGATGAGTGTGATGAACTTAAGCTATAAATATATTGATATTGCGCGCACAGGACGGAATCTCATTTTTATTGATATATCCTCACTTATGGCGGAGGAAAACCGTAGTTACAATAAGACACGTGAAGATACATATAAGTGAAAAACCAAATCCAGGCATCAAATTACTAAGACCTCTGTTTCCAGAAAAATATATCAAAGAAAGTAGAGGATAAACCAAATCGAGACCTTATAGAACCAACTCGTTATGAACTAAATTATGAGATGAGAGAAGGTCCAGACATTATCTAAGTTTTTTGTCCATCTGTTTGAGCACCAAAGGATAGTGGCCGGTTAAGCGAGCTAAATAAACTAAATAGCTTAGAGGAGAATTACAGATTTGGCGTTTGAGAAGTCGGGAGGAAGACGTGGCATTAGAGATAAGGCTGCAAATCTAAAGGAGAAAGGACATCTTCAGGTTTTGACTTTATTGCAGAGAGGAAATGTTAATGCCATTATGAAATGGCCTTGGAAGGTTTTGAACCTCACCCAAATCTAGATGAGAATCTATTTGGACAAAATCTCCCAATGCTTGAAAGAACAAATTGGAAACTGAAACATGCTGAATTAGCCTTTTCCCTCTTAGTATAATTTACAACTTCACATTATCATTTAAATATAGAAAGAATTTTCCATTGAATTTATGATCTGACATAGTAAATGTGCAAGTGGGGATTGAGTTTATTATGTAAACTGTCTGGTATTCAAGGTATAGTTGTTCCTTTTCTCGAGAATTAAGCTAGATTTTTGCAACCATTTTGTCTATTTTTTTTTTTTTTTGTAGGCCTCAATGTCTGTCAAAACCCTTGTAATAATCATTGAATCAAACATGCGTTTTTTTTTTTTTTTTTTTTTTTAATAATCATGTTTATATTAAACTAAAAACAGAGGTTCAAGAGGAGAGCCTGGAGATCGGGGCTGGCTTGACTAAAATTGATATAGCCATATATCTCCCTATAACTTAAAATAGCCTATCTTTGTTAATGTTTATTAATCAACAGTAATAAACAGTAAAGAAATTTTTTTTTTTTTTTTTTTTCGCATATCCTATTACTGTTCATCAACAGTAACGATGAACAGTAATAAACAGTAAATAGACAATTTTTTTTTCCCGCATGTTTGTTTGGTTTTTCTGTTTCTTTTTGGTTCGTCCGTGTGAATGCCAATATGCGACGTAATACCACAATCGTGCGTGGGGAATAGAGAGAGAAAAAGGAAAAGTGAGGAAAAATATTAGTTTTTATATAGGTTTTAAATTCCAACGCTTCATCTTTAATCTTCAGATTTAACCTAACGGTTGAAGTTTAAATATTGATTTAAACTAACATAAAATAGATAATTAAAATATAAATATTCTATCATACACTAAAAATTAACTTCAATTTATAAAATACTAATTTTTCATCATTAAATAAAAGATAAAATTTTACTGAACATTTTTAAGAGAATAATATTATATCATACACTAAAAATCAACTTTAATTTATCAAATACTAATTTTTCATCATTAAATAAATGATGAAATTTTACTGTACATTTTTAAGATGAACATAAATAAATAATAATTTTATTCTTATATATTAGACTATTTTAATATTCAAAATTATACTTTATTTTTTTCTTCAATTTGACAGATGTGGCAAACGTGTTTTTTTTTATCAAGCCCATTCTAGAGATCAGCTCAATCACTGAATCAAATAAATAGCACAAACAGAAAAAATAATAATAATAATAAAATATGAACTAATTAATTATTGTCGTCTGGCGGATCTGATGCTTCTGTCCTTGCCGATCTTACTATACTAGGATGTCAATTAACCTTTTATATATGTGTGCGTATATATATATATATATATATCTCCTTATATTTAAAAGTGTGTATCGTCTGATGAATAGTAAGATGAACAGTAATGAACAATGATAAACAGTATTCTTATTTTACGCTTCCCTTCTTCGTCCATCTCTACATCCTCACAGCAATCCTCTTCACAAAATCACCACAAAATATCACAAAATTTATTATAAAATACCACAACAGATCACAAAATCACCGCATAAAATATCTTAATTGAATTATATATAATATAATCAATAAACGGAGAGACCCATTTTGGGAAAGGGAGTTGCGAGGAGACGAGGGCTGCCATGGGGGCTTCGACGGTGGCTTGAGTCCATGGGGGTGGTCGCCGGAGGAAGATGAGCTCGATGGTGGTGGTGCGGTAGTGTGTGGACAATGTACGGCGGCGGTATGATGGAGAAACAGTGTGAGACCCATGCGAGAGAGGGAGTTGCGGGGAGACGAGAGCTACCATGGGGGCTTCAACGATGGCTTGGGTCCATGGGGTGATCGCCGGAGGAAGATGAGCTCAATGGTGGTGGTGCGATGGCGCAGTGGCACAAGCGTTGAGACCCATTTCGGGTTGCTCACGTGCGACGAAGGGAGGAGCTGCCAAGGGGCTTCGACGGTGGGGTTTGCTCGCCGTCGTGAGAGGAAGCCGGTGACGAGGTCGATGACACCCACGGTGGCGCACGGCTGCTTGAGGGAGGAGATCGGGTGAGAGAGAGAAGCCGTGGCTGAGCGGAAGAAGAGAGAGGGAGAAAGAGAAAGTGAGGGGAAAAAAACTTTTTGGGATTTAAATCTAAATCTAACTCTTCAAATTTAATCAATGGTGAAAATTTAAATACTGATTTAAATTAATTTAAATACTAATCTTTCATCATTAAATAAATAATGAAATTTTGTTAAATATTTTTAAAAAAGTAAAACTATATAAATAATTAGAGTTTTAACATAATTTAAATATGAAAATATTCTTAATTAACTAAAGAGAACTGCTACAGCTACCTAAAAAGTAGTTTGAAAATGTGTCCTGAATGTGTATTTCACTTTTTTATTTTTAATTTTTTTTTCATGTATTTTTTTTAATCATCATAAATATTTTTTTAAAAAATAAATAATTCACAACATCATTAAAAAACACTTCTTTAATCACTAGGTAAAAAAAATGTGAAAGAGGGAGAAAGAGAAAGCGAGACGAAAATGAAACTTTTTAAGATTTAAATCTAACAATTCATCATAACTCTCTACATTTGATCAAATGGTAAAAATTTAAATACTGATTTAAATTAATTTAAAATAGATAATTAACATATCAATATCATATCATAAATAAATTATCAAATTTAATTTACAAAATACTAATCTTTCATCATTAAATAAATGATGAAATTTTGTTAAATATTTTTAAAAAAGTAAAACTATATAAATAATTAGAGTTTTAACATAATTTAAATATGATAATATTTTTAATTAACTAAAGAAAACTGTTACAACTAACGAAAAAGTAGCCCGAAAATATGTCCTAAATGTATATTTCACTTTTTTATTTTTCTTTTCTTTATTTTTCATGTATTTTTTTAATCATCATAAAAATTTAAAATAAAAAATAAAAAATTCACAACATCATTAAAAAAACACTTCATCAATCACTAGATAAAAAAAATAATAAAAAGAAATAAAAAATAAAAAAATAGGCAAACGTCCCTGGACGTTACTCTATATATATATATATATAGATATATATATATTGACAGAGACTAAAATTGATGTTCATATTAGCTAGCTGGTTCTTTTTATTAATAATGGTCAAATTAGGGATACTGTACCAAGTTATTGTTTTCAGAAGTTGTCTTCACTGGTTCCTTGTTCCACCTTCCAAACTATCTGCATTATTTTTTGAATCATGATGTGTTGCTTTGGATATGATCATAAAATAGGTTTTTTGAGTGATTGATCATTTATCATGTTAATGTTAAACTAGGATAATCGGAAAAGCTGAATTTACTATATTTTTTTAAAACTATTTTTCCATAATTTTTCACTTATGTGCTGTTTGGATAATAAGTTGAGATGAAAGTTGAGTAAAATATTATTTTTTAATATTATTATTATTTTAAAATTATTTAAAAAATTAAATTATTTATTATATTTTATATAAAAATTTAAAAAAATTATGACGATGAAATAATATAAAATAAAATAATTTCACTATCGGGCTTTATTCTGTCCCTTGAGTTCTGATCCATTTGTCCATGCAGTTAAACTCCTTGCATCCTTGAATATGTTACTTTTCATATATTGACTCCGTACCTATCGATTGTTGCAACTGTTGTTAGTACTCTTTTTCAAAGTCCACAGTCGAGTTTAGAAGTATTTTTTTCTTTGAATATATGGAGGCCTGTGGGGCCGGGATTGACTATCGTTGGATGATTTGAATCTTCTTTTTAATGGCTAAGACAGCACGTAGATTAGTTCAGTTTACATTATGCTGTTTAATAATCTAAATCTATGCCAAAAAATGGCCTTACCGGAAAATCTGAAGTCTTTTGAAGCTGTAGTATGGAAAATCTTTGTTTGTATCTTCTGGGTTTGTTTGGACTTTATCACAAGAGCTGCCAAAAATGTAATGATCAGTGTGAACTATGCCTACGGCATTGACAATATGAACAATTAATTATGTTTGACAATTTTATCAGTTTTCAGCAAGTGGGCAGTGTGGTGACAGTTTGTCGACGTCCTGATGAGGAGAATGGCAGCTCCGTGCATGCACCGAAACAAAGTATTATATTATGTATAATGTGGTGGTTTAATTAGATAGTATCATAGCAGAGAGTTCTAACATTGATTTTATATTTCATCCTATTTAATTAAAATACACGTGTTTGCCCGGCTACTTATTAAAGTAGAGTTTGGCCACACGAGACAAACAATATTAAGAATATAATAATTCAAATAATTACCTCCTCTCTCAGCTTACTCTCTTACGATAAGTAGTAGTTTAACACGCGAAACTATAGATACAAAATTAAGACATGGATTGATTGACATTCTGTTTATTTGTTTGTTTTTTTTCTCTAAGCAAGGAGTTTCATAGATAAACTACGGGTTACATGATACAAGATTTAATGGGGTTGAGAGTCTCCAACAATCATCACAAGGCAAACAAACACAATACCAATGAAAATAAAAAAGATGGATCTAGAGCCATTTGGCTCCCACCCATTTCCCACTAAGGAGAAGCCGCTTGGAGCAGTTTTTGAATAGTCTGATAAACAGACTATTAAACTGCGACTAAAAGTCACAGTGAGACGGTGTGTGCTGCAGCTTGTTTGTCTGGAATGGTTGGAAGAGACTTTCACTCTCACTTTCACTTGATCATCAGTTAGGAAAAACGAAAACATATATATGATAGAAGCTGAAAACTGTGTTGAGTCGTCAGCAAGAGCCAACACAGGCGGTGGCGGCGTGTGTAGGACACACACCACCATTGGAGTGGAAAGGAGAGTCAGATCCGGAGGATCTGAAGCCTCTGATGTCGGGGGGGCCGCACGTGGCTTCAAAAGCATCTCCAGTACGCAGCGGCGCATAAAAGTCTCGCACGGTATAAGCCTCACTTGTGACGAACAAATGAGCAGATTCCTTTCGCAAACTAGAAGCTCAGTGATTGGAGAGGCAGAATAAGCGGCGCGTGTTGGTCAGAAGTCGTCGGAAAGCAAGATATTGGCATATTTCGGCACTACGGAGAAAAACCTAAGACAAAAAACAGAAAATTTAGACAAAATATTAAAGGTTAATACTAAAGAGCTACTACGGCTTGCTAGGGGAGGAGGTGGGAGGAGCAGAAGCGCCGAACCCCCTCCGCCCAGTGAACAGGAAGAAATATTGGCTAAGGCAAATGGGTTTTCGCCTGGGGTAGACAGAAAAAGTAACGTTTTTTTAGATCATGTGAGTTTCAATACTTACGTGTATTTGTTTGTTTT
Organism: Juglans cinerea; assembly: GCA_961763995.1. Taxonomy (NCBI): domain Eukaryota; kingdom Viridiplantae; phylum Streptophyta; class Magnoliopsida; order Fagales; family Juglandaceae; genus Juglans; species Juglans cinerea. Next base: position 21,880,535 of record CAUIVZ010000013.1, read on the forward strand.
TCTTATTTGCATGTGTCACCTTGTTCTTGCAGGTTTTTTTTTTTTTTTTTTTTTTTTTTATATCAATTTGCTAAGGGCTGGTTCTTTTCCTTTGATTTGATTTGGTTTCTGTTATCTATGTGAACATTTTGGTATATTGTATTGTGGTTGGGTGTTTTTAGGTTTTTTGATGCCTGTGTTTGGTTTTATACTTATTTGTACCTTCCAGGTGCATGTCAATTTGTAATCAAGGTTTTCCTTCGTCATAAGTTAGAGTTATCAATAAAATTGGGCTACCGTCATTTTCTTATTATATATATATACACAAAACTATATGTTTAGAATCACAAAAACCCACAACGAGTTGGTATAACACACCAGTAAGTAAGAATATTTTATATAGGAATTATAAGGTTGGGGATAGAGTTGAGTTGCATAGACTGTGAGATATTGTTTGGAAATGTATTTTTTATTTTTTCAATACTTTAGAAAGCATGCATAAAAGTCATTTTTCTATAAAATTAATAAAGCTATGACTTTTGGTTGGTGGTGTTAACTTTTGACTAAAATCTTATCGTAGCATCAAATATAAGAAAATCTGAAACATTTATTAGAATACATTGTACGGCATATATGCATAATTTTTTTTTCTTTTCTTTTTTTTGTGAAAAAAAAAAACAATTTCGTAGCATTTACTTCATGGTTGGATGTCGATATCACAACGATTTTCTCGAAGATGATCAAGCAAAGTTTGGGTGCCGAAATTGCCATGCAGGTGCCACGTTGGACTTTTTATCCAACTCCCAGAATTAAGCAAAGTTTCGACGTTTTTTTTTTTCTTTATTGTATAGCCTGAGTGCTTGACCAGTAACTAAAGTGTAGTTGCACTGACCGTTTCAATTTTAGTTAAAGCATGTATGAATTATGAAAGCCTTGAATTTCAATACTAATATCTAGTGATTCTTTTTATTTTGCCTCTTGACCTAATATGTTTTGAGTAATTCTACGTACAATCGTGAAGTGCGTAAACGCCGCGTAATCGTTTTGAAAAAGAGTGTGGTCCACTATTAAAAAATTAATTTTTTTCATATCGGTCTCATATTTTTTTTTTTTTTTTAAAACGATTACGCGGTAGTTGCACAATTCACGGTTATAAATATCTTTTCTCATATGTTTTTCGAGTAGTATTACATGAACTTACAATTTTATATACATTATTATACGTATTGGGTATGAGCCTTATTTTATCAATTTCTTTTACTTTTTAATTCAAATTTTGAATTTTAAATCTACACCATTTCAATGACTAACATGTCAGCACGTTTGGTTATGTACGTAAAATAATTATAAGTATAGATAGTATTTTTCATGTTCTTTCTTTCTTTTAATGACTAAAGAGTGTAAAAGAATTACCTCTTGTTTGGTATGCAACTAAGAGCATTAGCATTGGTTTATCCATATGCATATGTAAAATTACCTCTTTTGCATAACCACTTTGCCATTCAAGCAAAATTCACACATTGGCTTATGCATATTTGAGACAAAATAATAATAAAATATTATTATTTTATTATTATTACTTTTTTGCTAAAATCAATTTTTTTATATATATTTTACAATTAACATCCACTACATACATTTGACATTAATAATACAAATGTAATAATAAAAAATATAATTTTTTAATAATAATATATTAAAAATATAATAAAATGAAAAATATATATAATATATTATAATAATAAAATGAATGTGTAAGTGAAAGTTTGTTGTGTTGTTGAAGGAGAGAGAAAATGAAATGATTGTGAGAGAGAGTGGGAGGGGAGAGAAATAATGATTAAAATATGATTTGTAGGGTGAATAGTGGTTATCCAAATTTGGATAAGCACTGTTTATAGGTAGCTAAATATTTGGATATGCATAAGCCAATATGGAGGATTTTAAGGCCATATTATGCAAATATGACTTTGCATATGCATATGCATAGACCAATACTAATGCTCTAATAAAAATGTTACTCCTAAACTATTTTTTTTTTTAAGTGAGAGATATTGAGATTGTTGATTATTCTTGGGAATGCATTGTAGAGCTAAATAGGTGGCATTACCATAATCATGTGAGAGTCACCATAATTTTCACTTCCAGTGTTTTTTTAAAGAGCCTTTGCTCCCACGGGAGACCATTGGCCTATTAATGGTATTGATTTGGTGGGTCAAAGTTGGTGAAATAGCATCTTCATATATAAAATAAACATGATAAATATTGAAACAATTGCATGTTTTCCACTACTCCACAAGAACTCAATTGATGACTACAATATTGTCCTAAACAAGTTTACTTTACTAAGGGATGTTGGGAAATGAGATGGAATGAGAAATATATAAATTGTAGTGAAATGATTTGTTAATAATAATGAAATAGTTTGAGTTATGATATTTTATGGGATTTTGGTAAATAAAAGATATAAAGTTAAATAAAAATATTATAAAGTTTAAATATTGTTAGAATATAATTTTTAATATAATTTTTATTTTGAGATTTGAATAATATGAATTATTTTTTATGTTTTATTTAGAAGGTTGAGAAAGTAATAATGATTAGGTAATAATTAAATGAAAAAATTAAATATTTAAAATTGAAAAATGTTTAATTTTGAATTATGTTTAGAAAGAAAATGAGATGGAATCCATCGCATCTTCCAAACAACTCCTAAGTTTACTTGGTGTAATATCTATTGAGATTTTACGGCTCAAGCAATCACAGTGTGTTCTAACTATAAAAAATGTATTTTTTATAATTTTATTATTATAATATTAAAAGTAAATTACATGATGTCAACTTGACAGTCCGACTACGTTATAATCTTAGAGCATTCTCATTGGATTAGCTAAAAGCTAAATCTAATGAGAATTTAACTATTAGGTCATAAAATTGCTCACATTGAATTAGCAATATTCCAGAATATAGCTACAGTAATATCCAAACTAATTTCCAAATTTGGAACACACTATTCATTCATCAAATCCCTTTTATATTATTTCTTTCTCTCTCCCTTTAATATCAATTATTTCTCTCTCCATTTTAAATGACAATTGAAAAAATATAATTAGAATACAATTACTAATTAATATATAATATTATGAATAGTAAAATATGATAAAATAAAATAAATTCATAATTAAAAAAATTAAAAATTTTCCAAAATTATTAATTATTCATTACTATATAATGAATAAATGGATAATCCAATGTGGAGATTTGACGTGAATAGTCAAAGTTAAATTCGTCTTATATTATTTTATTGTCATATAATGAAAAAATGACTATTCCAATATAGAAACTTATGTGAATGTAATAGCTAAATGCTAAATTCATCTTACATTCATAAAAAATGTACTTTAACTTTAGCTAATCCAATGAGAGTGCTCTTAGAAGAGTAGTGCAGTTTTTCATCCGATTCTAGTTTAGTTTATTTTCGTAAATGAGATGAGATGAGGTGAGATAAAAATTAAAAGTTGAATAAAATATTATAAGAATATATTTTTTTAATATTATTTCTGTTTTAAAATTTTAAAAAACTAAATTGTTTATTTTATTTTGTATGAGAATTTAAAAAAATTGTAATGATTAAATGAGATGAGATAAGTTGCTGGCAGGTTTGGGGGTGGGATGAGACACAAAATTTTCATCTCATCATTACACATTTTTCAAATTTCCATACAAAATATTATAAACAATTCAACTTTTTCAAATTTCAATTCAACTTTTTCAAATTCCAAAACAATAATAATACAAGAGTGCGGCTACTATGCTGCCCCAACTTGACCGCTGGGCATATTTAAATGCATTTAAAAATTAAAAAAAATACACCAATACATTTAAAATCACTTTCTTAATCATTAAGTAAAAAAATAATAATAATAAAAAAAATTGATCAGCGGTCAAATAGAGATGTAAAAAAAAGTGGGCATATTAGTATTTTCCTAATATTAAAACATAATATTTTAAACATTAAAACAAAATATAAAATTCTCATCTAACACAAAACCTGCCGTTTTATACACATTTGGTGATATGACACGTTTCAAGTGGTCTATTGTATCCACCACTTAAATGACAGCTATTTAAGATGTACCACATCACGGATGGAAAAGATCATTATAACTCATATTGAAAAGATCAATAATGCTTTTCATCTTAAATCTTATCATTCATAATCATATTTGATGATGCGATATATTTCGAGTGATTAGCATATTACATTTGAGTAGTAAGATATTTTAAGTATTTTATAAATAATAGTAAAAAGTAATGATAAAATATTAAATATTAAATAGTAAGTAAAAATTAATAATAAAATAATATTTTCAAAATACTTAAAAATAGCTCAGTACCCAAACTAGAATGTTATTATAAAGCAGGGTGACAGCAATGTTTCTAAACCAGGATTTACTCACAAAGACCTTTTTTTTTTTAATCAAGAATCATAAAACTGTGTATTAACTTTGAGTAATGTCATCAATACATTGCTTTTCCGTATCTATCCTATCAGAAATAAAAGTTGGCATATCTTCCATCCAAATAAGTTCTGATTCTAAACATAAAGCTTGCTTGGCTAATTTATGAGCCACTTCATTTGATGTCCTGTGAACATACTGCACCTTCCATCCTTGCTGCTGTTGAAGCATCTTCTTGGCATCGTGAACTATACTCCCATAGATTGGATAATCAGTATTGTCTTCATTGATAGCTTTCACAATATTTTGTGCATCACCCTCGAACATTACTCTATGAAAACCAAGGTCCCTACTGATCTCCATAGCTTTCCAAAGTGCCATACATTCTGCTGTTGCAGGGTGTTGCACATATTTCTTTTGATCACAGCAGGCTGTTAGTGCTTCCCCCATTTCATCCCTTATAACTATGCCAATGCCCATTTTTTCCATTTTTTTATCAATAGATGCATCGCAATTAACTTTCACCTGTCCTCTATTAGGTTTCTGCCATCTCGTTGGTCTCCCTATATTGCTGCTATGAAGTTTCTTCTCTATCTCTGATTGAGCCATTTTGAAATCTCTAATCTGTTCTCTTGCTGCATTGATAACCTGGCCAGGGGATATGAATTTGTTTTCAAAAACAAGCTGGTTTCTTCTTATCCATATGTTCCACATAATCAAAACCACTTCCTCCATTTCCTCTTTGGCTAATTTATGCATCAGTTTCTCAAGCAGTTCCAGCAGGTTACCCTCATTGGTTTTCCACTTTTGGATTTTAGAATAAGTCTCACACCAGACATCATTAGTAGCAACACACTGCCACAACACGTGTATGACAGATTCCTTTTGCTCCTTGCATATTGGGCATGCATCATTCTTTACCAGTTTCTTGCTCAACAAATTAGCTCTAGTGGCTAGAAAGTTGTTCCCAGCTCTCCACAAAAACTGTTTGACTTTCCTTGGTACATCCAGTTGCCATATCTTAACCCATCTTTGGTCATCTTCCATCTCTTTTGAAGATTCACCTTTAAGACTTCTCTTCCTTTCTAGTTCAAGATAATAAGCACTTCTTACTGAGAATTGACCTTTATTAGAAGGGCCCCATATCAGCTTGTCTTCACAATCCATCCTACTCAAAGGTAAGCTAAGAATCTGGTTCACCTCATCCACACCAAATAAATCTCGGATCAAGGCTTCATTCCATACCTTCTCCTCTTGCACAATCAGTTCCTCAACCTTTGCCTCCTCATTCAATCTTAAAACTGGGGATTGAAATCTGAAAGATGAAGGAGTTGTTAGCCATTTATCTCCCCAAATTTTAATACTTCTTCCATTTCCCACCCTCCACCTCAAACCTTCCTTGATCAGATCAGAAGCCTGCCAGATACTTTTCCAGATTTGTGAAGGTCTGCTGCCCAACTTGGAACTTAGGAAGGATGAGTCTTTAAAGTATTTATGCTTGTAAATCTGAGCCACTAAACTCGAAGGATTATTCAAAAATCTCCATCCTTGCTTGGCTAGTAATGCTAAGTTGAAACACTCTACATTTCTAAACCCAAGCCCTCCTTTTTGTTTTTGTTTTCCCAAATTTTCCCAACTACTCCAATGTACCCCTTTTCTGGTTTTCTGATTGCACCACCAGAATTTGGCAAACATACTATTAAGCTCATGACAGAGTCTTTTTGGGAGCAGAAAGACACTCATAGTATAGGTTGGGACAGCTTAAAGAACAGCCTTAATTAACACCTCCTTTCCTGCAGTTGACAGAAAGTTATTTTTCCAATTTGTGATTTTTCTCCAAACCCTTTCCTTTATGCCTCTGAAAGTGTGGTATTTGGACCTTCCAATAACTGGGGGTAACCCCAAGTACTTCTCGTAAGTCCCTACCATCACAGCCCCACCAGCTTCTCTTATCAACCTCTTATCTAGAAGGTTTGTATTTGAACTAAAATAAATTGCAGATTTCTCTTTGTTAAGCACCTGGCCAGAGGCCATCTCGTATATCTGCAACATTGCTTGAATTTTCTGCCATTCCTCAACTTTAGCCCTTCCAAATAAAACACAGTCGTCTGCAAACAATAAATGGTTTACTCTGCAACCCCCTCTTGCCACATTAACCCCTCTTGTATCCCCATGTGAGTCAGAAAAATTGAGAAGAGTGGATAAGCCCTCTGCACAGAGAATAAAAAGATAAGGAGATAGTGGATCTTCTTGTCTCAATCCTCTAGAAGGGTAAAAAGTAGAACCAGGCTGTCCATTCACCAATACTGAGTAAGAAACAGTCTGAACACACCTCATTATCAAGTGAATCCACTTATCACAGAACCCCATTCTACCCATGACAGATTCAAGAAAATTCCACTCTATTCTATCATAAGCCTTTGACATGTCCAATTTAATAGCCATGGAACCAATCTTGCCCTTCTTTCTGGCCTTCATAGAGTGCAAAAGTTCATAGGCAACCATAATGTTATCGGTTATTAATCTCCCTGAAATAAAAGCACTTTGGTTTGGAGATATAATGAGGTCTAGAAATTTCTTCATCCTATTTGCCAGCACCTTAGACATGATTTTATAAGCCACATTGCATAAACTAATGGGCCTATACTCACTAACTTTACTGGGGCTCTTAACTTTGGGAATTAGAGCAATTAAAGTATGGTTTAAAGAAGGGTCGAAAGGATTACCATTCAGCCAAGAGAGCACGGAATTGCTGACTTCTTCTCCAATTATGTGCCAGTGTTTTTGATAAAAACAAGCTCCGAATCCATCTGGTCCAGGAGATTTTAAAGGAGCCATTTGGTGTATTGCTTCTTCAATCTCTACTCTAGTAAACACCTTTTCCAGCCCTTCATTCATTTGAGCACTAACTCGAGGTTCCATCTTCAAAAGGCAATTACTTATTTCTGCTTGACAAGGATTAGAAGAAGTAAACAATTTCCCAAAATAATTGTTAAAAGCTGCTTCTACATCTTCTTTTCTTGACCAGTTTCTACCATTTTCATCACTAATTTCACTGATCTTATTCTTGGCTCTTCTCTGGTTTGCACAGCTATGGAAAAATTTTGTATTTTTGTCCCCTAGCTGATACCAGTTTTGTTTTGCTTTCTGCCTCCACCTTAAATCTTCCTTCTCCAATAGCCTCACCACCTCCTTTTGAATTGTTTTTAAAACTTCTACATTACTACTGCATTCCTTTTTTTGTAACCTCCTCAAAACTTTTGTTTTTTCTTCTAACTCCCTTCCCACACCTGATCCCTTCTGTTTACTCCATATAGTTAGAGCTTGTTTGCTGATTTCTAGTTTGGAAAGCCTCATTGGAGTCTCCTCTTCCCTTATTTCTCCACTACCCCATATCCTTCTCAATATCTCAGAACACTCCTCCTCAAGACCCCAACTAGCTTCATATCTAAATATTCTCTTCTTGCTCCTCTCCCTATCAACCATTTGGTTCATAAACCATAATAATGGCCTATGATCAGAACATCTAGCTGCCATTACATCCACCCAACCTTCTTGAAACAGATTTTTCCATCTTTCATTTACAACAGTCCTGTCTAGCCTTTCTTTAGTGAATGTCTCATCTTCATGTTTATTGCTCCAAGTGTATTTGTCCCCTCTCCATCCCATATCATAAAGACCCCCTTCCTCCAAAGCACTTCTGAATGCTGCCATTTGACTTTCTTGCCGCTGTCTTCCACCCTTTTTTTCATCCTGAGCAATTATTTCATTGAAATCACCAATAACTCCCCACCCAATGTTCATATCAGGTTTGAGAGAGGAGAAAAATCTCCAAGAGGAAGCTCTCTTGCTAGCTTCAGGTTCTCCATAATACCCTGTCAATAACCACTTGTTCAAATCTCCTTCATTGGTAATCCATAAGCTAATGTGTCTATGAGAGTAATTAGCCACCTCAGCTGTCACCGTGTGATCCCAAAACATAATTAAGCCACCCTTCCTACCAACTGGTTCCACTACAAAGAACCCCTCACACTTCAGTCTTTTTTTCATTTTTTCACTTTTATTTTTATTCATCTTAGTTTCCATTAAGAAAACTATGTTGGGCCTCTTCTCCTTCACCATATGGTAAAGGTCTTGAATTGTCCAAGGGTTCCCAAGCCCTTGGCAATTCCAGCTTAGCATTTTCATTGTGGTAGGTGGGGCTGTTCAACAGCCACCACCCATACATTTGTATCTGCTGCACTTTCTTCATCTTCCAGATAACTCATCTTCTTTCTTGCTTTTTTCCTCTCTCCCTCCTCCCCTTGGCTCCCTTTTCTTTTTTTCACTTGGATGAAATCCCCTCTCTGTATTACCTGTGGACCCACTCCCCTAGCTCTCCTTTTCCATGACTCCCTCCTCGGACCAGAAACTTCAATAACAGGAGTCTCAGAAATCTCTCCAGCAGCTTTTACTACTTCTGCCTCTACTCTCCCCTCAGCATTCCCCACAATAGGTGGCTCAACATTCCTCTCCTTCTCACCTTGAGTCACATTAGTCTTCCCATTATTATCAGGCTCATCATTCCTCTCCTTTCCATCTCTTTTAAAACCCATATTTTTCCTTTTTACCCCCTCTTTCTCACCTTCCCCTTCATTTTCCCCAGCTGCCCCTTCTGAGATTTTACCACCCCTCTCCCTCAACCTACCTCTTATTCCAACCCTAAGCCATGCTCCATATTGGTCCTCTTCTGTATCTTCTTCTTTCTCACATGAGCTCTTTTTGTGCATAATGCATCCACATTTAAAACAAAGATGAGGTAGTTTTTCATACTTAAAAGGAATCCAGTATTGCACCCCTTTTACTGAGATGGACCAACCCCTAGCTAGAGGTCTAAAGAGATCTACAATTATCAGTACCCTTAAAAACTCCCCCCATCCATTCCCATCGTTCTGAGTATCTACCTCCAGAACCTCCCCTGCAGTTTCTCCTATCATAACCCCCCTTTCTTTGTTCATACAGACAATAGGCAACTCAGACATTTGAACCCATATTCTTTCCCTGGTGAAAGCCATCTTATGTGCAGGTATAAAACCATTAAATGGCAATAAGACAAACATGTAGTTGTCAAAAAGCCATGGCCTACCTCCCATTACCTTCAGTTTGTCAGCTTGATTAGCAAATTTGATGACAAATATATTCAGGCCTACCTCCTTAAACTTGGCTTTCTTACTGATACGCCATACTTTACCCATGGTATCTTCCAGCACCCCTGAACTCAGTTTCCTCTCCATCCAAACCTTCCCCACGACACTACAATCCCCTTTTATTCTCAGTTCCTCTGATATGTCATCATCAACCTCTATGTTAAGAGACTCTTCCTCTGTTAAGCGCAGCTTGTCCCATCTTTTTTCAAGTTCGTTCATATTTCTCCTCCACTAGCCACCGTAGCTTTCAGTAACTACCGCCTTAAGATTCTTTTCCTCCCACTCAGAAAGTGTTTGTTGCCTGTTGTACCCGCCGCAAGTCGTAGCCTCTCTCCTTTCCCACTCACCAAATTCTGTTAGAATCTGTTGTGGACCCCCTTCACCTCTTTTTCCCGAGAGAGAAAAGAGAGAAGAATATTTCTCCTACGCGCCAACATATTCTCATTTACCTCTTAATACTCACAAAGACCTTGGTCCAAGAAGCTAGCACATCTACTAAAATCATTATCTTAGTTTATTTATTTATTTATTGTTCTAAGTGAGAAGTAAAATAATGATGTATGGCAGGGAGTGGGACAAGTAACCAAGGAAAGATAAATTCCTTTTGAAAATGGTACTATTCTTTCTTCTTCATCTATCCTTTTGAAAATAAAAAATCTTCGTAACCTCTTATCACTCCACATTATTTTTAATTTTTATTATTTTTTTCTTTTATTAAATATTTATTATATGAATAATGAATAAAAAATTTGAAATAATTTATAAAGAATAAACTCAAAAAGTAATTTTAAAAAAATATTAAAAATTTAAAAAATTTAAAAAAATGTGAAGTGTGGAGTGTGGTGGAGTTTGTGTAGCAAAACTCTTTTGAAAATCCGTCTGATAATTATGCTAGGAATGATGAGGCCTGTGGATTTTCTGTGAGGTAGGTATACTTTTTTTTTTAAAAACAGCATCTAGTAGGGTGGCTTTACAGCCACCGCTCTCAGTCCTGCTGGAGCCGCCGATAATGTAAAATGATGTATTTTTTTATTTTACGTTTTTATACATGTATTTTTTAACATTATAAAATATTTTTTTAAAAAATAAAAAAATTATAATATCATTAAAAAATACTTACTTAATCATTAAGTAAAAAAATATATATTAAAAAAATTAAAAAAAATATAGCGGGACCGGGAGTGGGATCGGGAGCGGTGAGAGTAGTTTTACTCCATCTAGTATATATAAAAAGAAAGTCTGCTGCATTAAGCAGCCAAGCCAAATTACAACATAAAAGGTGGGTCTTTTCCACTATAAAAACTTAATAAAGAAGGTGGAATTGCAATAAGTGGAATATTTCCAAACATGCTTTCGGAGGCAGCCCACTGCATAATTGAATGTGTGTATCGATTTTCATCTCGATGTATTTTCTTGAGTTTCCATTTCTCAAACCCCTTTAACACAAGCCTGATGTCATGTATTACTGGTTGCACTTTCCAGTCAGGAATATAATTATAATTCTTCACTGCTTGGAGAGTATTGAGAGAATCTCCTACAATAACAATTTTTCCAATCTTGCTTTCTTTGGCTTCATTCACTCCCATAAGTATTGTTTCTGCTTCCCCATTATTTGAATTTTGACTGTTGAGATGCTTTGTAATAACAAAGAGAATGGATCCTGATGTTGTTTAGCATACAATTGCCACAGTGCTTCCATTTTGTCTGACTGTAACATCAAAGGTGGCTAGACAGTGATCCTTTGTCAAAATTCCCTATTGTTTGTTAGAATTAATATGTAAATTACCCCAAGCATCACAATGATCTTTGAAAATCTTTCTAAGGAACCACATACTATCCATAGCCACAATTGTAAAAATTTGGAAATGATGTTCTTCCTCTATGGGAATTCCTAAAGTTCTAGATGGATCAAGAATGTATTTAATCCACAAGCTAGTGTCATTTTGAGCACAAGAGGAAATATTTAATGGCCAAGGAGAGTGAAGCCACAAAATTCTAGTGAAGCTGCAATTTAAGAAAAGATGTGATTGTGTTTCTTCACTAGTATTACAAACAGGACAGTCTATGCTTTCAAGATTCACAAAGTTCTTAATGCGAGATCGAGTTGTAATGATATTATTAATAATTTTACTTGGTGTAATATCTATTGAGATTTTCTTCTTCATCTATCCATTTGAAAGTCCGTCTGATAATTATGCTAGGAATGATGAGGCCTGTGGATTTTCTGTAAGGTAGGTATACTTAAATACATAGGAAAACACTACAGACATAAAATGATCCCAAACATTGATGTGGCACACTGTGAGTGTGTCACGTTTTCTCTCCATTTTTTTTTCTTACTTTTTTTCCTCCACCCGTGCGAGTCCCCTCCCCTCCTCCCCCTTTCCCTCTCTGTCTCCGCCTGTATCCATCCTTCCCGTCGCCGCCATGGTGGTCGGGGACCACGTCAGGGCCGACAGAATCCGCCAGCCGTCCAAGCGGCATCGTCCGGTGGGTGGATGGGAGCTCCCGTGCACGGCAGTTGGTGGTCCCCAACCACCATGGCGGCGACGGGAAGAGTGGATACGGGCGGAGACAGAGGGAAAGGGGGAGGAGACTCGCACAGGAGAGGCGCTGCCATGAATGGGACGGTGCCGCTTGGACTGCCGGCGGCTTCTATCGGCCCTGAGGTGGTCCCTGACCACCATGGCGGCGACAGGAAGGGTGGAGACGAGATGAGACAGAGGGAAAGTGGGAGGAGGGGAGGGGAGATGTATGGGAAGGAGGAAAAAATGAAAGAAAAAAAAAAGTGGGGAGACATGTGTGCCATGTCAGTATGTGAGATCTCTTTGTGGGATCCCTTTGTGTCTGTAGCAGCCCTCAAATACATATGATGATATATATGACATTCATAATATTTATCAATTTTTTTTTTTGGAAAGCAATCAATTACATATATTCTTAATATAAATTATTTGTTCTAGTAACTATATATTATAATTAATTAATTAGGAAGGAGACCCATTTTTTTCTTGCTGTTGATCTTAGTACGTACATAATGATCAAGATTATTACAGTACTTCATTTGCACTTTGAATTATATATTTTTTATTCGGAGAAAATACACTTTGAATTATATATTTTTGTACCAATATCTCTGTTTTTTTATTGCCGAGCACCTACAAGTAGTGAATTCGGTCATTTTCCGTTAATAAGAGGAAGGTCAAGGGATGTGAGAGAAAGAGGTTCAACTCCTATTTTGTACAATTGAAAAAATAATTCCAAGATTTCCAAAATAAACGACAATTACTGAAAAAATTAGACTTGAAATCCCGTTTTACTGAAAAAACAGATCGAGCTATTTATTAGCATGAGATTAAAAAAGCTTGAACAAAAATGTAGGCTCATTTACTAAATAAGCCAAATTCTTATTACTCAATTTAATCTGCCTAAATTCATATAACTTCATATTTACAAACTTTATAAAAATATTAGCAAAAAGACAAAATTTGCTTGTCAAAATTTCTAGATAAGTTATAAAATATAATGAGAAATGATAGTTACAGTCGTGAGTGTGCAAACGTCATGCAATCACTTTGAAAAAAGTAAATAAATACGAGACCAATATGAAAAAATAATAATTTTTTAATAATAGACCTCACTCTTTTTTAAAGTAATTATTCAGCACTTGCGCATTCACGACTGTATGTAACATTATTCAAATATAATATATAAAATCTTTTTTATCTAAATGAAGCAGTTCGTGAATAAGATCGAACTCGCTCAAATATTAAATGAGTTGTCCATGAACATAAAATCTTACTCGATGAAAAATTTAAGGAAAAGTCTACTTTACCTCCCCAAATTGACACCTTCATAAAACCCAAAAATATAATTAATCCTAAACTTTTAAATATCCTAATAATGATTTTTTAGATAATTATTAAACACCGTTGTTGGCAACGGTTAGATTAATCACAAAAGAAATTAATTTAGATGTTGTACTGTACAGAATGGTAACTATCATCCGCCACCTGTTGGCGGCGGTCACCACCATGAGCAGCGGCCGGAGCCTGCTGAAAAAAACCTAAACGATGGATTCGGACGAAGACGGCATTGGTGAGGCTGGATCCGGTGCCACCTGGACGCTGAATTTAACCGACTTTGGCCAAAGCTAGCAAATGATCTGGCACTAAAGAAGCATTGAATTCCCTACTCCTGTCGGTTTAGGCAGCCCAGCACCGGACTAGGGTGGTCTACACTGTTTTGAATATCGTACCTGCAATCGTTTCAGACGTTGAAATAAGATATTTTGATATTAATGTCGTTTTAGAATACTTTATATATAAATAAATTATATATAAATTATAAATAATTTAGTATAAATTGAATTCTAATCAGTATAAAATTATATCATTTTCTATATCGACTATGTCATAAAAATGGTATATTTCAACCGTATAATATGGTATAAAATTCAAAACTTTGATCTACAGCGAGACTGTGTTCAGGGTTGTAGTAGTCCACCAAACATTATTATTATCTAAATTTTAATTAATTTTTTTAAATGAATAGGATTAAAATTCTATGTGGGTGGATCGACTTTTACCATGTTATGTGTGTGCCAGCTTTTTATTGGACGGTGAAAAGGACCTGACTTACAGTGATAATATATAACACCAACACGATAAGAAATAAACGTGTTTGAATTTGATATAAATACGTTTGATTCAAAATGAATTGTTGGATAAGACATATTAATAAATGAGTTAATTGTGAGTCGGTCCACCCGCGACACAAAGTCCTAATTTTAGATTTTCTCTTATTTGTTGGTGGCAACTTTTTAATTTATCACAATATTCATACCTTATTTGAAGTGTCAACGTCAATTATTGGATAGCCTTTTTTTAATATAAAGAGCAAATTTTGTTGAGATGCATCTCAATATCATTTAAATACAAATACTTTTCAATTTAAAATTTTTAAATTTTTAACTTTTCCATCTACTTATTACCTAAATATTATTACAATTTTTTCAAATTTTCAAATAAAACACAAAATATAATTTAAATTTTCTAAATCTCAAAACAAAAATAATATTTTCACTTTATAATATTTTATTCAACTTTTTATCTCATATTTTCTAAAATCTCATAAAATATCTGACTCAAACTATTTTACAACTATTCACAAAATATTTCATTATCATTCACAGATTTCTCGTCTCATCTCAACGAAGAGTTATATTTGATTGATGTTTATATGAGAAACAAATGTATCTATAATTGTATTAAGAGGAGTATGTGAAAAGCCGCATGATCATTTTTCCTAAAACAAAGAATGAGCTCTACATATAAAAAAGAAGAGAAAATATATTTACAACCGTGAATTGTGTAACCGCCGCGTAATCGCTTTGAAAAAAGTTAATAAAATATAGGACCCACATGAAAAAATTAATTTTTTAATAGTGGACCCCACTTTTTTTCAAAGCGGTTATGCGGCGTTTACGCACTTCACGGTTGTATGTAGAAAAAAATTGAAGTTGGAGCAAAAAAAGAACTTATCATTTAAATATTGATACATTGGATAAGCGTTATACTAGAGAATGTCAAATGTATAAAATTATCTTTCTTCATTTAACTGGGAAAATCCTATTCTTGTACAGGATAGTTTCAACAATGACCTCTACTTATAAAGCTATTACGTCAGCTTCTCATCTCATAAAAAAAAAAACCTTAACTCAATCAAAAGAGTAAGGAATTATTAAAGGAGAAAGATACTATATAAAGACTATAGAGATGAAGAAAAAGGTTTTGCATGCACCAAAGCCGTTGCCCGTTGGAGTAATGATTATCTCTGATGTCTCTCATCAATACAAACACCATTTTCTAACACTTTCTTGCAGATATTACTAACTAAGGCTATGTTTGGGTGTTGAAAAGTGTTGAGAAGTGTTGAGAATGTTTGTGAATAGTAGTGAGTAGAGATTGGAGTGAGTTTGTGGGTCCCATTGAGAGTATTTTGAGTTGTTTGGATGTGTGAAGTATGTTGAGTTGTTGACTTTTGAGTAGGTAGTTGAAAAATGTGTGGGTCCCATAAATATTATAATGATTTTATTTTTAGTAATAAATATTATAATGATTTTATTATAGAGATTTTTTAATATTAATAAATATTGTAGTGATTTTATTTTACTTTTATACATAATAATGATAAATATTACTAAAAATAATATTTTTTTATTTATATTTAATATAGATAAATATTATAATAATTTTATTTTCATATATATAATAGTCATAAATATTATAGTTTTGCTAAATTTTTATTTAAAAATTATAGTGATATTATGTTTTATTTATATACAATAGTGATAAATATTATAGTGATTTCATTTTTTATTTATATATTATTGTCAAAATTCAGCTTATTTATATATAATAGTGATAAATATTATTAGGAAATGCAAAATTCTTAAAATTCCGACTCTGTCCTACTTCCGCTCCGACTCCGACTCTGACGGAGTCGAAGTCATCGGAATTCGGAGTCGGACTTCGGAGTAGCTCCAAATATCTATTCGAAGTCGGACAAAGGAGTAGCTCCAAAAAATACTGATTTTATTTTTTATTATATATTATAGTAATTTTTTTTATATATTATAGTGATTTTATTTTATTTTTATATATTATAGTAATTTTATTTTTTCTTTATATATTATAGTGATTTTATTTTTTATTTATATATTATAGTGATTTTATTTGTTACAAATTTTATATATAACATAAGTGCCTATATCAAAATTATTTGAATACTACCGGGACAATAACGTATTCAAAATTGTTGAGGGAAAAATTAGTTAATTGGCATATTCTTGTGAAAACCTATGTAAAGTTGAGTTGTAACAAGTGTTGATGCAGTGTTAAAATGAAAAAGATTGAAGTGTGCTCAACATGGCTCGACTGGCGCTCGAGCGGAACCTTCCATATGCGTTCGCTCGATGGGCGCTCGACGTAGCGCTCGAGCGAAACCTTCCAGAGTGGTTCGCTCGATGTGTGCTCGACGCAGCGCTTAAGCGGAACCCAAACAGAGTGGTTCGCTCGAGGTGAGCTTGACGTGGCGCTCGAGCAGAACCCATCCAGAGAGGTTCGCTCGATGTGCGCTCGACGTTGCGCTCGAGCAGAACTCATCCAGAGACGTTCGCTCGATCTTCGCTCGACACCTCGCTCGAGCCAATGTTCAAGAAACCTAAAAATTCATGTTTTGAGCGTCGTGACTTGCTGGGACTATAAATAGAACATATCATTTATGTTCTGTGGTGTGGTTTTAGAATTTGAAGACGTTCTTCAAATGAGTTTCCACTTCGTGACCAAATCTCTGTGTTGATTATTTGTATGATTTGTGTAATCTTTTAATTGCTTCTTGTAATTAATTTTTATTAGATTAGAAAATTTAAACTGCACCTATTCACCCCCTCTAGGTGTTGTATGGGATAGAACCACTGCTTTTTCAAAAATTATTATGCATTTCGTAATTTGTTTTGTATCATATGAAATTATTTATATAAAAATTTATAAAAAAATCAATCTTTTTCTAAAAAACATGTTATGATGACAACTCGCAACTGCGCTATTATAATAAAACAGGTAAATAGTTCATACATGCGAAAATCCCAAAACATAGAAAACATAAGAAATCCCAACATTTGCAAACATGTCCAAAAAAATATAAAAACATACAATACAATCAAATACACTGCAAGTGTCAATGGGCCGCCCTATGTGCCCACATATTTATTGCAATAGAGTCCCTGGTAGCAGCCATGGCTTGTGCTGAGCCAGATGACATGTCAGGCATATGTGTTGAATGGTCTGGGTTATCCTCAACAGTTTGTCCTTCAGCAAGATTCGGATTATTAAATTTACGCCATATCTTATCATTTGGTGTAATTGATCGAATAATGTTATGCATGACACAACATGCAATGACAATATACCGTTGTCGTGCCACCTTGTATGGGTTCATTGATTTCAAAATTTGAAATCTTTTTTTTAGCACACCGAATGTACGCTCAATCACATTCCGGAGGGAAGAATGTCGATAATTAAAATAATCTTGATATCCAGAGAATGAGCTATTGCTATGCCGGTCAGACCTATGATACCGCACCCTGGGGTACGGGGGCATAAACCCCAGTCTGCACGGAAAGGCGGAATCAACCAAGTAATAATAACCTAAAAACCAAATCACAAAAAAACTATCATAAGGGAATCATACGTTACATCATGACAAAAAATGCTAACTCAATAAATAATGGGTAATAATTCTTACCCTCATGAGGCAATGGGAAATCGATCCCTGGACGACTCAATGCATCCATAAATAGGCGTGCATCATGGGCAGTGCCTTCCCAGCCAGCGTATATAAATGTGAATTTCATGTCGAAATCACAGGCTGCCAGCACATTTTGGCTAACTTGTTGATGACGAGACAGATACGCGTTAGTAACCTCGGCAGGCACACATGCATCGATATAAGTACCGTCAATTGCACCAATACATTTCTGCAATCATATATTGAAAAATTGTGAGTTATCCCATTTTTAATCAAATTGTACCAACTATGGTCTCTTAATTTTGAACCATATATTTAATCTTTTTTAAACCAGAGTATGAATATTTTTACCTCAAACCATGGATAATGTTTTGGATTGCCTTGAATATATGGTGCTACCCCAGTAGTATGTGTAGCAGCAATTACATCAGGAGCAATATTACATAGGGCAACCATCACTGCATACACATGCCGATTAACTGTTTCAGTAGAGTGTTGAAATCGGTCGGCTGTGACTCGTTGAACTTTGGCATGTGCGACCGTGTATGCAAACATTGCCAAAGCTTCCTCCACAGATACCTCTCTTGTTGATGTTAGATATTCATTGGCCCGCAATGTATTGCATAACGCTTCAAATGCATATATCTCCATCCGAAATAAGTTCCAACAGTTATTCGGATGTCCATTGAGAACTGCAATTATATAGTCTCGTCCACGTAAGTCGATATTGTGTTCTGGCATTCGCTCAAAGGCTGGCAATGCGCTTTCCTCTGCTGCTGCGATTGTAAGCATAAACATATTATCCCAAATCGAATCATCACGCATCCTCGTACGTAGGTATTCGTCCCACACTGGATACGCGTTACTACTAGATGCTCCTACTCTCCTCCAAGCTTCGTAATCGTCATGGCTTGGAGGCTGGTTACTACTTGAGCCAGCCTCGGTGGCATTATTTGCCTCTACTTGCGGCTCATCGTCTGACCCATTCCCAACATCCATTCTGTTGTGTGAAAATTAATTAATAATGATTTATCACTTGATCCATTATAATAACTAGTGATTCTTTAATAGAATAACAATAAAACACAAGCCAAATAATTGAAGCTAATAAATTATTTGCATTCATAATCCAAGGTCATTATAACACGTTCATCTAAACCGTTGTCCATAAATCAATAAACAACAACCACAATAAAAATGTTTACCTAAGCAGCTCATAAATAACAATGTCAATGACAAATAATATCCGCAAACATAAAAATATATTTAATCCCGGCAAGAGACAAGCTACATCACTGCAACCCCCAAATCCAATCAATTTTGCGGTTCGGGGGCATCATTAAGAATGCTTCAACTGCCTTGTCATTCATAAACTTTTCTACTGCTTTATTATATTGATGTGCAGGGAGCGGTGGGATAATCTCATCCAAAAACTTCATAGCAACACCTAGCTTGCTATATGATGCATCCGAACCAAACTCAGTCTCATCGCCTTTGCTTCGCTTTCTACTACATTCCTCTAAAAACTGTTTATCCAACTCATTTCTCATTGCGGCGGTGGCGGCCATAACTTCCAAAGTTTTGCTAAATTCTGGGGATATGCTACTCCGAACAGGCTCCCTTCTTCGACGACGAGCTTGTCTCTGTCTCCCAGCTGGCCCATCGATGTTTGGCCCATCGAGATCTATCGGCGCGTCCGTGGCAGTTCCCAGTACGGGGCCCCTTGCCCTCACCTCCTCCTCAAGTCGGTCCTCCTCCTCACTCGTAGGGGGTTGCTGCGTCGACGCAAAATGGCAAACACCCGTCGCAACCGACTGCCCAAAAATGGTGCACAGTAGATCGTAGTCTCGACAACCATTAGTCTTGAATTTTTTCCATTGGCTACGCACCTAGCCCAAATAAAAAACTTATATTAGTATTGTCATATACACCCAAAAACTTATTGAAATCAATCGAAGCATATAATTCGATTGTGGACCCAACAAATTAAACTATTCTTTATAATTTTTTTACCTTTATTGCGTTAGCCCAATGTTCGTCGTTGGCAATTACAGTTTTTGTACTTGGATTCCAACCCATTCCTGTTTGGCCCATTAAATTCGTGAACATCCGCAACCGCTGCCTCAAGCGAGTGATTTTTCCCCTAATTTGTGAGGCATCAATTGCCTTCCTCCCAACTCGAGACAGCTGTTCTGCAAGTCTCAGATGATCACGGTTGGTGATCTTCGACCCAACCAATTTTCCATCAATGGTCTCTTGGTAGAGAATGTCTACGAACATCTCCTCCAATCCATCGGTCCACAACTCGTGATCACGCTGGACCTCATACTCATCCATGGAGTGCTGCTGATTGCAAACATAAGTATGCGAGCTAATCCAATAAAATCACATATTCTCCAGGTAATAGTTGATTGGTTAAAAGAATGTTCATAATATATCCTCCAAAATGTGAAATAATAATAAATATAGTTTCACTAAAATATTCGCATACAACTTTAACTGACATATTGGTACCATGGTAAAATAACATGGTACCAATGTTCCCTTGCTAGCACTAATTAGAATAGTAACATATTTGTTTTACTAATTACAATAGTAACCTAATTGTTTCACTAATTAGAATAGTAACATATTTGTCTTGTTACTAATTAGAATGGTAACTAATTAGGTTACTAATTAGAATAGTAACCTGTAACATATTTGTTATTTGAAGATGGTACCAATGTTAATTAATAGTCCAATATATATGGTCAAAATCATGTGTACAATTAATAAGGCAAAAAAACAAATTAAAATAATCTAGTGCTTTGTAAACATCATAGCAAGTAATAGCCCAATTCGCATGGGTCAATGACAAATAAAAACAAATATTCATACCTCCCTCGAAGCACGCGTTGAAGATCTGAGATAGTATCGCTGTAATATATAAACCGCGAAAAAAGTCAGGCACCAAGAGAAAAAATTTAAGTAACATGAGATGTTACTTTGATGGTTTACATTTGAATCCAATATGGGTTTATTGAATTGAATGAAATTCTAAACCCATATTGGGTTTATTCAATCAAAGTAACAAATAAAAACAGGTGTTCCCAATCAAAATCCATATTGAAAGCAACAATAACACACATGCAGATTTTTTTTTAGACCAAATAAACAAGAAACAAGCAAATCCTACCATTCCAACTAATAACTTTGTAGGTGCAGATGTTATTTTAGACCAAATAAAAACTTAAGTAATCAAATTGTATGCCATAGTAGGCAATTGGACAGATATACATCTGAAACTAGATGAAGCAGAATCTGCTTGCTTTAAAAACAGAATAAATAAAGGAGTAATTCGATTTTGCTTTAAAAACAGAAGCCTATTCAAAACAGATGAAAGTCCAGAATTCATACAGATTTAAAAACAGAATCTGTCACCAGCTCAATTTGTGCCAACTAGACTTACAAAAAGAGCAGCTATATACAACTTCAATTTAGAATATTTCGAACTTAACTAAAAACAATGAAAAACCAAGTAATGAAATGCCTAATCTTTTTTTATTTTTAAAAAGAGAATCTGTTGTGAATGATGAAAAACAAGGTAGTTGGTCAATTGATAAATCTTTACAGCAAACATATATATATATAGGTAATATATATATATATATAAATTACCTATATATATATATAATAGGTAATAAAGCAACAATCATGTTCTGAGTTCACAGTGCAGGGGAGTCCAAAAAAAAATAGCTTCATTTCAAAAACAACAAACGGTCCTCCTCAACTAGACTTTCATGCCATAAAGAAATATTCAAACAAAAACAACATTCAAACACAACAAACCAATAAATAGCTAGGTTCATTCAAATCAAACAAAAATTTATGTTCTGAGTTCACAGTGCAGGGGAGTCCCACAAAAACAGCTTCATTTCATTCAAATCAACCTACTCTACGATTTCATTCAAATCATGCAGTATTTATATATTTTATTCATACATGTATATATACTCTTTAATAATATATCATTATGATCTCTATTGAGAATGACTTTGTTGAAACAACCTGTCTTTCTTTATCTTCTCTTTGTATTTTGTTGTTTTTAATTTATTTCAACAAACATTACTTTTGTAACTGACATCTTTCCCATGATGATCAGTACCGGCCCTCAGTTTCGAGCCATAAGATCCTGATCCATCCCAAGTTCCATTCTTCCTCTAGCACTTAGGTTTTAGGACTGATTTCTCATGCACATGAACTTGTTTTTCCTGAGTTAGATCTATTTAATAGCAACCTAATGGATCAAACATACAAACCAATGTTAACTTCTAAATTGTAATCCATATTGACTACCTTTAGGATTGTTCAAGCTAGCTAGCAAAGCTTAAAGTAAGAGTGTTCTTCGTTTGAAGGGATAGAATATATATATTTCAATCCAAAAAATAATCAATTGCACAGAACATGGCATGATACTGCATACAATAACATCCCAAAACATAGAAAATTAAAGGACATGATCCAAGTCAAAAAACAAGAAAAAGATAGATCGAAACCCACATAATATATAATTTGTATTGGATGAATGAATGCAAATTGCAATGATAATATTCATGAAGAAACATGTTAATGGAGAATGTTTCTTTCAACTACTCTAGTACTCAACCGGACTAATCCTTAAATATCCCAATTAACTAGGATGGACTTGATGAATTGTTGTCAACAATTAAGATCTTCGAGTACTTATGTTCTAGGAGGCACTTGGGTATGTTTATATATATATATATATATATATATATATATATATAAACATGTTTAATTATAATTAGTGGAAGTGGCCATGACAGCCATTACCAAGGCACCGAATGGATTTTCCATCCATTATCCACCACTAAAGATCTTTGAGTACTTTCATTAGAGAATGCTTGGTTTTCAAATAAATAAAATGTAGTATATATCAGTCCGGGTTAGAGGGAAAAACCTCCCAACTACACCTGACTTCTCCTTATGAAATGTAGTATATAAAGCCTACTGAACAATACCCAAATCAGTAAGTATAGAAATCGTTCAGATCCTCATAATTTATGCAATCATAAATATTTATCTACCAAATTAATAGAAGACAAGCCAATGGAAGCATATTCAGTAAAGTAGAGAATAGGGATAGATATTGTAGTTACCTTAAAGGATCGCGTCTGAGGCCCCGTGATGAATAATGTGGTGGGAATCAATCTTGAGTGTTGTTGCTTTCGAACCCTAGACTTCGATTGGCTGGTACGTAATGTGGCTTTGGCCATGGGTGGTTTATAGTTATGAGGAAAATGTGGGATTCTAGGGGCACGGGTTGAGGAATCGAATCTTCGTCAGGCAAAATACACTGCCAAAACCCAGTGATATCGGAATCGTTCAGTAGAGATGGGATGGAGCATGGAGCACGCGTTCGGTGAGGGAGCAGCGAATCACTTCGGAGAGATTTGATTCCCAACTCATCAGGTTCACGTACTATATTGCAGACACAGAGAGAAAGGGAGAGAACAAGGAGAAATGGTAAAGCAGAGAGGGAGATAGAGGTCGAGTACGGGGAGTCTCTGGTTCACTATGGGGGGATTCTCTCCCAGCTGTGCGAGGAAGACTCGGGTGATTTGGGGAAGAAGACCGTGCAAAGGGTGAGGGGATGTTGTCCTCGGGGGCAGAGTTGATTTATTTTGACCGTTGAGCTCGGTCCTTCGAAATATAGTAGAGTCACATGGGGTTGAAAGTGTTTTCGGGTGTTTGGATAGTGAAGTATCTCTATCCGTACAAGAACCATCAAGAATAGCTGAGAGTAGTTGGACACCCAAACACACCCTAAACTCCACTTGCATGCCCATGTAACTCTTAAGTACACAACACTTGCAAATCAAAGAAATGCATGTTCCGGAGTAACTGTTCGAATTTTAAGGTTTTAAATAGAATATATATATATATATATATATATATCTACTTATATATAAAGTGCGAATGTTGGATGAACAGTAATTTCGTCTAACATTTTTGTTTCCAATTTTACCTCTACTTCTAATCCCAAATTTCGGTTTTGCCACTCGTATTCTTCCCATTTTGCCTCCGGTTTCTCCCGCAGGCGAGCCCCTCCTCCCCTCTCCCCCGTCCGTTTCTTCATCTCGTACAGTGCGCCGCCACACACCGTCGTGGTCGACACCGCCCGTCTCGGTCGACACTGCCCGTCTCATTCTCTTCCCTTCCAACCGACGTATCTTCCCTTCCAATATCAGCCCCTCTCGTGCCATCTTTGACTGCCACGAGCGAATCCAAGCCACGGCCCGTCAGTTTCTTCGTCCCCTCCAGTGCGCTGCCGCACGCCGGCGTGGCCAACACCGCCCCACCCATTCTCTTCCCCTCCGTCCAGCGTCTCTCCCCTTCCAATCTCAGCTCCTATCGTGCCGCCGTTAACCGTCACGAGCAAATCCAAGCCGTGGCCCTTTTAACCCGGTACCGGATCTCTAACCCGTACCCGAAATGGGTTGGTCCTGGTTTTACAACCCGGATTTGAACAGTTACTTCAAACGGGGTCGTTTTGTTCAGTGGAGGACTGGATTTGTCTCAAATTAGTTTTCGAGAAGTCTCTACTTCATGAAATTTTAATAGGCACCCCTTCTTTCTATAATGTTTTTAGAATAACCCAACGCAAGCAGTAATTTGCTCATACGAGCTAGACTCTTGAGAGTCTTTCATTGTGCCACTCCCATTGTAATTTCGGCCATAAGATTAGCCATTTGACATTTAAACGCAAAACAGCTAACCCATTGTGAATATTCTTAGCCTGGTTTGGTTTCCCAAATCTTTAAAACAATCACATTCTATCTCATCAATATTATATTCTGTTCAATTTACAATTTTATAAATGCTTGTCTTGTTCATTATGTTTGTTTTCATTCTTAATTTTTTATTATAGAGTCATTCAATAATTAGCATTTTAATTTAATTATATTTTGTTTCTTTATATGTTTTTTGTCATGGATCAGCTGGTTCAATTCTTATCTTGGTCGACAACATTTCATTACCTGTTCATTTGCGCTATTCTTACTGTTCATTTATTTCTCCTCTACTTTTCAGTATTTTTTATCGCTTTTACTTGAAGTATATTTTTTATTTTACTTTTTTGTAATATTTATTTTGTTTATTCATATGGCATATTTAGATTAATTAATTTAATGTCCCGTTTAGAGACTTTTTTTTTAAATAAATTTTTCATTTTCTTGCTTTAAATATAAATATTTACTATATCATCTATGTTTATATTCTTGTATATATGCATGTATATATGTATGTTTGATACATTGTTATTTAATTCTTATATTTTACTGTTAAATTCATGCAATATCAATAATTTACCGTAAAAAACGAGATTTGGTGAAACGATATTGTTAACATTTATACTTAAAATTTTCAAATATCATCATTATTAACTCTTATGTAAATTTTCCTATTAAAAACATTTTAAAAATTTAAATGAAAAAACCTCTAAGAGAAATTGATATATTGTTCAATTGAAGGAGGAAAAAGAAGACATTTACCGGAAAAAATCACTTAATATGTTTGATGTAAGGTTATTTAATATAATTTAATAATAAAGAAATTATTTTAGACACCTCATGTCAATTAATAAATATCAATTAATATATTAGTAAAATCCCTTATAATCAAACAAATTTAATAATTTTATTAATATGATTATAAATTTGCGTCAAAACAAATTGAATGTGCTATTTGTTAATGCCGTTCGTAAGACAACAAATTGAATGTTTTAAATATCTCTTTTAAAACTTGTCGCTCTTGTAATATATACTTTAAAAATATCTGTATATAGTTGTGACTTGATTCTTGTAAGTCGTTGTATTATAATTATAAAAATTATATAGATCATATGTATAATGTGTTCTAAATAGGAAAAAAGTTCTAAAAATATAGACAAAATTATGTCCGTTTATAGTTAAAAATTTGAAACATGATAAAATTGGTCAACTGGGCAAACGTGCAGCGCACGTTGCCCTTGCTAGTATATATATATATATATATATATATATAGATATATATGAAGAGAAATACTATAAAGAAGTCTTACATATTCCATACGATATGTGATTTGTCATTTTCAACATTTTATTTAACATAAAAGATTAAAAATAAAAAAATCATGTAAAATTTCTCATAGATTAAAAAAAAAAAAGAGTCTTGTAACGTTAATAAACGTACAGTACTGTTCAAAAAATTTACCAATATATATATATATATATATATATATATGAAAAATGCTACTCTTACCACTCATTTTTACCACTCTATTCTACTGCTATGATTTTTTATTTTTTTTTACTTAGTACTTAAGGAAGTGTTTTTTAATAATATTATATTTTTTTTTTATTTTTTTAAAAAATATTTAAAAGTGTTAAAAAATATATGTAAAAAAAACAAAAAAAAGAATTTTTTTTTTCACCTAACGGTAGCTCCCAACGGGAGCTGTGAGCGGTGGACGTGGCACGTCTGTATATATGTATATATATATATATACAAAAATATCCAACAGGGGATGAAGGGTTTTGAACCCACGAATTAATTGAATGGCCCTGGCGGCCCGCCTTGCACTCTCTGCATTCCCATTGCAATCGTGGAATCTACACATTATATGTATGTGTGTATAACAGTATATACAGCAACGAAGTATTTTTGTCAATGCTCCAAAAAAAAAAAAAAACAAAAAAAAAGTATTTTTGTCAAGTCTTTTCTAGAAGGCGTTGAAAGCGTTGGAGCTGTGTTCCAGCTCGTTCATACCAGAGACAGATTGAGACTCGAGCTACAGAAGAAGTCTGTGTCTGTGAGCATGCATGCAAGTCATACACAGTAAGTTTTTCTTCATCATCAAGAAATACTTACTTCTACGACATTACGAGAATATATATATATATAATTATTTTTGCAACTTTTTTATTTAATTATATTTTAAATGGATGACAGTTTTATAAAATAATTTATGAAAATAATATTATTTTAAAACATGATTATATAAAAAAGAATTATATATGTATCATTACTCTCATATAATTTTCTTAAATTTAATTAGTTTATTGACAATTGATATAAAAGACACATCCTTCCTTCTATGACTCGTGCTAGATGATATAACATGATCCAACTTATAAAATAAATTTAAAATATTTAAAAAATAATTTAATTATATTTCTTTATAAATTAAATTATATGATGTAAATCTTACAAAGAAAAATGAGATTAGGATGTATTACTATTTAATATTTTATTATTATTTTTTAATTTATTATTATTTATTATTTATTTATTATTTCTTTTATCACTTTTTCATTATGATTTACGCATATCATTTCAAGCCTAAAATCTAGATAAATTAAGTAATTAATGATCCAATTAAGTTAACTTAGTGCCTAGAAGTAATCATTTACTAACGACGTGTCGGACTGGTCAGAAGCAGTTAGGCAAAAGAGATAGGCACGCGCCCTGAAGCCACGCGTGTGTGAACATCAACATTTGTCCTCCAACGGATGCATCTTTAGTTTCATTATGGTCAGCAAAATACAACGTTGGAAAGTAAACGTCTTTCCTCTTTCCTACTTGGACCGATCAAAATAATATTAAAAAAAACAATTTCAATCAAAGTACAGTCCGAGACTCCAAAAGAGAGAGAGAGAATGAAAGACCTCGCTGGCCGCTGCTGCTCTTATTCTTCTTCTACACTACATATAAACTTCAAGACATCCTCGCAAAAATATCTCTCCCTCCGCTCCTTGTTTTCTCACTCACCAAACATACGCGTAGAAAGATTGAGAAATCAATCAATCTCTACGCTTCATGACTTTGTTGTGCTGAAGAATCACCAAGATTGGTACTCTATACGTTGAATTATTTTTAGTCTTCACTGGGTGCTAAAACTTTGAGCTAGCGTTTAGTGGTACGTTGTTAATCACTCCGAGGGCTGCCGGAGGACTCAGAAATGGCGGCGGCATTTGTCGGAGACGACCTGGCTAGGCAGTCGAGTAGTAGGAGGAGCTGGCGGTCGGCCAGTGTGCGGGAAATGTGGAATGAGCCGGACGTGTTTCAGCGGAGCGGGCGGCAGGTGGAGAACGACGAGGAGGAGTTGAAGTGGGCTGCAATAGAGAGGCTGCCCACGTATGATAGGGTGAGGACGGGGATGCTAAAGCAGGTGATGAGCAACGGGAGGGTTGTGCATGGTGAGGTTGATGTCACCAAGCTGGGCTCTCAGGATAAGAAGCAGTTGATGGAGAGCATTCTCAAGGTTATTGAAGAGGATAATGAGAAGTTCCTCAGGAGGCTTAGGGACAGAACTGATAGGTTGGCTTCTAACATAAATATATATATATATATATATTTATGTATATATATCTGCAAATGTTTTGTTCTTCTGGAATAGTTTTGTTTGGTTGCTGGGAAAATGGAGGGCATCAGAAAAGGTTTAAGGTTTTGAATCTAGTAGTGGTTTGAAGGAAAAAATTGTAGCTCCACTGGGGTTTGGTTTTATTTATTTTCTCTGATTATCCACTTCTTAGCAACCGAATATTAGGTGTTCGCTTTTGTGATTTTTATTTCATTTCTGGAAAATGGTAGGAATATATTCTTTTGATCTCCATTTGTCTTTTGATGCGAAATCTTCTTGATTGATAATCTTTTTTGGAAACAGGGTAGGAATAGAGATCCCGAAGATTGAAGTCAGATTCCAGCAGTTATCGGTTGAAGGAGACGCATACGTTGGGACCAGAGCACTTCCAACTCTGCTTAATTCCTCCTTGAACGCAATAGAGGTATTGTATTCATGCTATTGATTTCTCTCTTATTCTAGCATTAATTTTCCTGTTGATTTTACTATTTCCCCTTCAAGTTACACTTTATGCTGTGAACAGGGAGTTCTAGGGAAGATTCGGCTCACTCCATCAAAGAAAAGAGTTGTCAAGATACTCAAAGATGTGACCGGTGTAGTCAAGCCATCGAGGTATGTTCATGAATTGTGCATATATTGAAGAACTAATATCTTTTGCATACAAATTTTCTACTCGTAAAAGGAAGGACATACTAATTTATTGTTTATACATTTTCAGGATGACATTGCTTCTAGGGCCTCCTGCGTCAGGGAAAACAACATTGCTACAAGCACTTTCAGGGAAGCTGGATGATGACTTAAGGGTTTGTGATCCTCTCCTTCTTTCTACCTCGTGTGTTAATCCTGTTCACTCGTATACACAATTGATTTTGGAGGTAATATTAATGAGTGGGGGCGATGAACAGGTAACTGGGAAAGTCACATACTGTGGCCATGAACTCAATGAGTTCGTGCCTCAAAGAACCTGTGCTTATATCAGCCAGCATGATCTCCATTACGGTGAGATGACTGTTCGTGAGACGTTGGATTTTTCGGCACGTAGTTTAGGAGTTGGAACCAGGTATGAAATGCTATTAGAGTTGGCTAGACGCGAGAAAGAAGCAGGAATTAAACCAGATCCCGAGATTGATGCTTTCATGAAAGCTACGGCTATGGTCGGACAGGAGACAAGCTTGATCACTGATTACAATCTCAAGGTTCTATTACTTAGCGAGTTGGTTTCTTATGTTTTTATTCTGCCACCAGTTATATAACTCACTTAACAAGTTTTGACGGGCTTCCAACAGATACTGGGATTGGATATTTGTGCTGATACTATGGTGGGGGATGACATGAGAAGGGGTATTTCTGGTGGACAAAAGAAGCGTGTAACCACTGGTATGTATCAATGACATAAAGAACATATTTAAACATGATGGCAAAAAAGAACAGTTATGTCCCTTTTCTTCATATAGGAAGAGTTTCACCTACAAATATTTTCATAATCCTCTGCACTTGGAAATTTATGATAGATTATTTCCATAGATTGTATCAGATGTCGAAATGTCCTTTCTGGGTTACCATATCTTGGAAAACCCATTCTGTCTATTGACTTGTGTTATAATGTCAGCTTCTTCTATTATTACCTGTGAGTGTGTATTTAAGATTAAAGTTCAAAACCATTTCTGAATCTCAGACCAGAATTATTTGTATTGAGTGCAGGAGAAATGTTGGTTGGACCAGCAAAAGCATTTTTTATGGATGAAATATCAACAGGGCTGGACAGCTCCACCACGTTTCAGATTGTCAAGTTCATGAGACAAATGGTTCATATCATGGATGTCACCATGGTCATCTCTCTCTTGCAGCCAGCCCCCGAAACGTATGATCTTTTTGATGACATTATCCTTCTCTCTGAGGGCCAGATTGTATATCAAGGTCCGCGTGAGAATGTTCTTGAGTTCTTCGAATATGTGGGTTTCAAATGTCCAGAAAGGAAAGGAGTTGCTGACTTTCTGCAGGAAGTAACTTCCAAGAATGACCAAGAACAATATTGGTTCAGAAGGGACCAACCTTACCGATATATCTCTGTACCTGAGTTTCTAAGAGCCTTCAACTCTTTTCACGTTGGGCAACAACTCTCAGAAGATTTAAGAATTCCATATGACAAATCCAGAGCCCATCCTGCTGCTTTGGTAAGAGAAAAGTACGGGATCTCCAACATGGAACTCTTCAAGGCTAATTTCACAAGGGAATGGCTGCTGATGAAGCGCAGCTCGTTTGTATACATATTCAAAACTACTCAGCTAACAGTCATGGCAACAATTGCGTTGACTGTGTTCTTCAGGACGGAAATGAAAACTGGACAAATTAGAGATGGAGCAAAATTTTGGGGAGCACTATTTTTCAGCCTCATTAATGTCATGTTTAATGGAATGACTGAACTCGCAATGACAGTTTTTAGGCTTCCTGTGTTTTTTAAACAGAGGGATTTCTTGTTCTACCCTGCATGGGCTTTTGCATTGCCTATTTGGCTTCTTAGAATTCCAGTTTCACTGATGGAATCTGGTCTTTGGATCATTCTTACATATTACACCATTGGGTTTGCACCTTCCGCCGGTAGGTAAGTACTAAATTTATCTTCTCGTTTTAAATACTCCTAGCTTTAGATTTGTGGTACTTATGAAAATTGGAATCTAGTAGTTCAACAAATGATAACTCTCTGTTGATAAGTGTTCTACATGTTCAGGTTCTTCAAGCAGTTCTTGGCTTTCTTTGGCGTACATCAGATGGCACTCTGCCTCTTCCGTTTCATTGCAGCTGCCGGAAGAACACAGGTTGTTGCAAGCACTCTTGGTACCTTTACATTGCTGCTGGTGTTCGTTCTTGGTGGTTTCATTGTTTCCAAAGGTCAGAAATCCTTCTTTGTTCACCTTGTTAAAGAGTATTTAGCCATGAAACCACTCTTCTAATGCCTCGATTGTTGTAAATCATGAGAAATACAATGATAAACTGCTGGAATATTTGATATATTTTCAAGATATTAAAATGCCACTCATATTGGTGCATAGATGACATTGAGTCATGGATGATATGGGGCTACTACATCTCTCCCATGATGTATGGACAAAATGCAATTGCTATCAACGAGTTTCTTGATGACAGATGGAGCACTGTAAGTTCTTTTAGAGGACAGAAAAACTCGTGATTTGCAGTGAATTTTTATCATCACATTTGGTTCTCCTCATACATTAACATATATATATATATATATATATATATATATATATCATCATTGCATTTGTTAAATTCAAATCTATTATATGCTTGATATCATCTTGATTTCTTCGGTACAGCCAACACCAAACTCCAGTCAACCAACAGTTGGAAAGACTCTTCTCAAGGAGAGAGGCCTGTTCACTGAGGAATATTGGTATTGGATATGTATTGCAGCACTCTTCGGGTTTTCTCTTCTTTTCAATTTTCTTTTCATTGCAGCACTGACATTCCTGAATAGTAAGTGAATAATTTGAATTTCTTGCATTGGTTTTTCATACTGCAATAAGATACATGAATTGACATTCTGCCATTTCCTTTCAACTCAATTCAGTGCCCGGTGATACTAAAGCTGTGATCGTGGAGGATGAGTCTGAAAGGAAGCCCAGGAGGCAATTGGCAACCACTTCAGAAGGTTAGTGTTGGCATCAAAATTATATGGACTATGGCATTAATAAAATCAAAGCTAATAAGACCTAAAATCTTTGCCAAGCCTGCTCTCTTCTGGGGTATCAAACATGATGATAGCAAGAAAAGCATTAGGTTAATTATGACCATGCTGCAAGATTCCTATTCACCACTTGCCCCAATTCTAATCATGATGTAGCACTAGTTCTACAGCATAAGCCTCGTATTGAGTATAGCAGCCATGCTATCACATTATTTTGATGGTCTAATACTAATCACCATTACAGGTATTGACATGTCAGTGAGAAATGCTCAAGGAAGTACCAGCTCAGTTCAAACTAAACGAGGAATGGTTTTGCCCTTCCAGCCCCTTTCACTTGCTTTCAATCATGTGAATTACTATGTGGATATGCCTGCAGTAAGTCACTTGTTCCCATCAATATATGCATTGAAATATTTTGTTCATCGCTAAAGTATCATAAACAAAAAGAAACTGAAACAGTTACTTGATATTTGGTTACTAACTCATTAGGTTCCTAGAGGACAGTTTTTGTAATGCCCCAATGGAAGGCCCAAACCACATGGCCTATACTCCAAAAGAAACTGAAATAGTTACTTGATATTTGGTTACTAACTCATTAGGTTCCTAGAGGATAGTTTTTGTAATGCCCCAATGGAAGGCCCAAACCACATGGCCTATACTCCAAAAGGACTAGTCAATGATACAATTGGAGCCCCATTGGAACCTTATAAAGAGCAAGAACTTCTCCTTCCCAAGCAATGTGGGATCTCATACACCACCTTCCCTTATCCATATCATATGGGGTATCACAATCTACCCCCCTTAAATTCCCGATGTCCTCGTCGGGCCTGTCCATTGTAGGTGGCACGGCTCAAGTCTCACATTTCTGGTTGGGATAGTCTCTGATACCATTTGTAACGTCCCAATGGAAGGCCCAAACCACATGGCCTATACTCCAAAAGGACTAGTCAATGATACAATTGGAGCCCCATTAGAACCTTAAAAAGAGCAAGAACTTCTCCTTCCCAAGCAATGTAGGATCTCATACACCACCTACCCTTGGGAAGGAGAAGTTCTTGCTCTTTATAAGGTTCCAATGGGGCTCCAATTGTATCATTGACTAGTCCTTTTGGAGTATAGGCCGTGTGGTTTGGGCCTTCCATTGGGGCGTTACAGTTTTGACTGGAATTTCAAAAAATAATTGAATTTGCAGTGGATAGCGAATCAAACATTTTAATTTGAGAAATTTTTTAAAAGGCCATATGATACCAAACATCGTTCATGGGTCATATATGATTTTTCTAAAAAACAAAGTGGTATCCTTTTTAGGAAATGAAGACCCAAGGTGTTGATGAGACCCGACTGCAGCTACTCCGAGATGTTAGTGGTGCTTTCCGACCTGGTGTACTGACAGCATTAGTTGGTGTCAGTGGTGCTGGAAAGACTACCTTGATGGATGTCTTAGCAGGAAGAAAGACTGGTGGATATATTGAAGGAAGTATTAGCATTTCTGGTTACCCAAAGAACCAAGCCACATTTGCTCGGGTCAGCGGTTATTGTGAACAGAATGACATTCATTCCCCATATGTCACTGTTTATGAATCTCTCGTATATTCTGCATGGTTGCGTCTTGCTTCGGATGTAAAAAAGGAAACACGAAAGGTAGCAAATTTTTTCTTTGAGAACTCAGCATTTATTTCTCTAATTGGATACAATTGTATCCTCCAAATAGTCAACTATTCCACCTGAAATTGTGCGG
This sequence comes from Juglans cinerea, assembly GCA_961763995.1. Classification (NCBI taxonomy): domain Eukaryota; kingdom Viridiplantae; phylum Streptophyta; class Magnoliopsida; order Fagales; family Juglandaceae; genus Juglans; species Juglans cinerea. The sequence goes on from CAUIVZ010000013.1 coordinate 21,914,313, forward strand.
TTATATAATCTTCATTTATATTTTGAATTTATAATCATTTGTCTAGCTGAAAATCCTTTTACTCTCTAGTTTGCATTGAATATGAGAAACTGGATGAGGTGAACAATAGGTTTTTGACTGTGATCTTCTTCATTCTTATAGATGTTTGTTGACGAAGTCATGGATTTGGTTGAGCTTCATCCTTTGAGGGATGCTCTGGTTGGACTTCCAGGAGTTAATGGTCTTTCAACTGAGCAGAGAAAGAGGCTCACCATTGCTGTGGAATTGGTTGCAAACCCTTCCATCATCTTTATGGATGAGCCCACGTCAGGCCTTGATGCTAGAGCTGCTGCCATTGTCATGCGTACTGTAAGAAACACAGTGAATACTGGACGAACTGTTGTCTGCACAATTCACCAACCGAGCATTGACATCTTTGAAGCTTTTGATGAGGTATGGTTCAATTTTTAACTTATTCAATCTCTTATATGTTTCATGTATGATGTAACATCATTTCATCTGCTCTGTTTCACCTTGTTATTGTCTTGTGCTTGCAGCTCTTCTTGATGAAAAGAGGAGGACAGGCAATTTATGCCGGACCTCTTGGTGATTGTTCTCACAAACTTGTCGAGTATTTTGAGGTGAGTTCCAATTTTTCTTACATGCTTGATTGCACACCAATTATGCCCAAAAGTTGGCAGCTCAGAACTTCTTTCCAACATGTTTGTGTTCAAGCGGCTCACTGTCCATTGTCATACTACTAATCATTTCTAGTTGCATAGTCAATGTTGAATCCCTTTAATGATGAAACCTCTGCCTGAGTAAAATGGTTAATTCAGATTGTTCATATAATTTTCTAAGGATCAGGAAGAGTATTCATGTCATTTTTTTAAGGACTAGGAAGCATGTGCTCCTAAAATTATCCAAATACAATTTTGACTAATATTGAGAACCTCTGTTAGGCTATCCAAGGGGTCCCCAAGATCAAAAAGGGGTACAATCCTGCTACCTGGATGTTGGAGGTCAGTTCTACTTCAGTTGAGGGTCAACTTGACATTGATTTTGCTGAAGTTTTTGCCAGCTCTGACCTCTATAGGTGAGTAATAAATGAGAGAATATTCACTCTTCTCTCTCTTCTGTTGCAACGTCCTCCCTGTCTGCATGTGTGCTGACCTATCGCTATTTTATTTCGCTAATTTTCAGGAGAAATCAGGAGCTTATCAAGGAGCTGAGCTCTCCACAACCTGGTTCAAAGGATCTTTACTTCCCCACTCAGTACTCCCAAAGCTTCCTAATTCAGTGCAAGGCATGTTTCTGGAAGCAGCACTGGTCATACTGGAGAAACTCGGAATACAATGCAATTCGGTTTTTCTTGACAATTGTCATTGGTGTTATGTTTGGTGTTATCTTCTGGAGCAAGGGAGACCAGATGTAAGTCTAAATTTCTTTATCCTAACCTTCATTTGCTTTTGTTTCCATCATTTAATGGCCCATCTAAAATCACTTTTAAGAGCATGTAAATCTATTTTCTTTTTCGGAATTAGCATAGAAGCAATATTGTACTTCATGTTCCTTACTCTGAATTGGTACTTACGAGGTCAATCACATCTTACTTTCTTAACAGACACAAACAGCAAGACCTGATCAATCTTTTGGGAGCTACCTATGCTGCTGTTCTTTTCCTTGGAGGTATCAATGCTTCTGCCGTACAATCTGTGGTTGCAGTAGAGAGAACAGTCTTTTACCGTGAAAGAGCAGCTGGAATGTATTCAGAGTTGCCCTATGCATTTGCTCAGGTAAGAGATTGGAAGTTGTTCTCGGTTACAACGAGCTCTATTGTGTATCAAATTGCCTGTTGTCTCAAAAAAGAAAAAAAGAATGGAAAAGTCTATATGTAATCTGTATATATACTGATGGGTGACTTTTTCATTGCAGGTGGCCATTGAGACAATTTATGTTGCAGTACAAACGTTTGTGTATGCTCTTCTTCTGTACTCGATGATTGGATTCCACTGGAAGGTGGACAAGTTCTTGTATTTCTACTACTTCATATTCATGTGCTTTACATACTTCTCAATGTACGGGATGATGGTTGTTGCACTGACTCCGGGCCATCAAATTGCTGCAATTGTTATGTCCTTCTTCTTGAGCTTTTGGAACTTGTTCTCTGGTTTCCTCATTCCTAGGCCGGTATGTGATTTCAAAACCATATCTTTGTTTCATTTCCAAGCATTAGAATTGGAAAAACTATGGGAATGTATCATTTCAAGCAGTGGAGATCCAAAAACAAAGAAGTTTTTATTACTTCCAAAAACTAAGAATAAACTTGGAAACTTAGAAACCGAGTTGTGTATATATATAATTTTCATGAAAAGATACCAAACCATTCAATTGAGAAAAATAGAAAAGGCATCTTAATTTTGAAACAGAGTCCTTGTGCTGTAATCATAACACTTTGGTGCTTTTTCATTGCAGCTGATCCCCATATGGTGGAGGTGGTATTACTGGGCTTCACCTGTTGCTTGGACAATCTATGGTGTTTTTGCATCTCAAATTGCAGACAAGAAGACTCCGCTTCTACTTTCTGATTCAACCCGCGTACCTGTAGACCAATTCCTAAAGGATTACATGGGTTTTGAGCATGACTTCCTTGTCCCTGTAGTCTTCGCCCATGTTGGTTGGGTCCTCCTCTTCTTCTTTGTCTTTGCCTATGGCATCAAGTTCCTCAACTTCCAGAGGAGATGAGGAGCTTTTTTTCTGCACCAGAGAAACTTTGGAACATAAAGATATATAGATTGGTAGATAGCTGATTGATTGTACAATATTATACTGAGTCAGTGAGGAAAAGTTTTATACTTTTCCCTGTCTTTCCTTTTTATTTCTTCACTCCAATTTTTTTGTGTAATTTTTCTTGGCTTGGCTATATCAAAATGTATAGTTTTGGAATTTCCCTCTGGAGTTTCCACACAAGTTTGTTTTTGTACTCTTAAATAATAGATGAAAAGCATTGAGTTATTTATTATCAACATTGATAATTGCTTGACCATTTTTTTTAGTTATTTTATGAAAATTAAAATTTAAAAACATAAAATCAAACAAATTAAAAAACATAAAATCAAACAAATTTTACAAAAACAACAATAAAAGCCATCATAAAAATTTATATTCAAATAACTTTTCAACTTTACCTATCTAGTAATACCCATACAACACATTTTACAGATGACATTTCAAATAACTTTTCAACTTTGTTGCTGCCATGGCTTGTGCAGACACAGATGACATGTAAGGAACATGCAACATATGCTCCAGATGATCTTCAATTGTTTGCCCCTGATAGCAATCCAGATTGGTAAACTTACGCCAATATATATCATTCGGTGTAGTTCTGCGAATAATATTATGTATGACACAACATCCAATGATAATATATCGCTGCCTGCAAAGCTTGTACCTATTCATGTACCGCAATATCTTAACGCGTTTCTTTAGAACACCGAATGCTCGCTCAATAACATTCCGTAGGGTAGAATGCTGATAATTGAAATAGTCTTGGTATTCTTGGAATGAACGATTGTCGTGACGTTCAGACCTGTGATATCGCACCCTCGGATAAATCTCCTAATACAAGAAAGACAGAATCTACTAAATAATATTTATCTAAAAAATATAAATATTCTATTAATAATATTTCTTCAAAAATTACGAAATACTGGTTGTCCATAAATTAATTAATATCCAATACTTACTCTCGGGAGGTTATAGGAAACGTGTGTTTTTACGACTCAAAACATCCATAAATACTCGAGAATAGTGGGCAGTGCCTTCCCACCCATAGTATACTAACGTAAACATCATATTGAAATCACACGATATGAGGACATTATGGCTAACTCGATGATGCCGAATTATATATGCTTTAGTTATCTGTGCAGGCACAACTACCTCGATAAAAGTCTCGTCAATTGCACCGTAACATTTCTGCACATAATAAGGAAATTGTGAGTTCTAAATGTATAGTAAATAAGACCGAGTACACTGCGAAAGTGTCAACTACATATCTATTTTTCTTAAGGCAAAGGAAGAATTTGTTACCTCGAACCATGGATAATTTCTAGGATTGTCAAGAATATAAGGCACCACCCCATCATCTTATGTAGGTATAATCCCTTGAGAAGCAAGGCGACATAGTGCACGCATCACTCGGTACACATGTCGATTAACAGTTTCAAATAAATGTTGAAACTGGTCGGCTGTGATCCGTTGAGCTGAGCCATGGGCGATGGTGTATGTAAACATGGCGACGGTGCAACGGAAACCTCTCGGGTCGATTCGAGAATGGCATTCGCACGTAATGTATTGCATAACTCTTGGAACGCATATACTTCCATCTTAAATATGTTCAGACAATTCTCTGGGTGTCCATTGAGAATTACTATGATATAATCTCGTCCGCGTATGCTGATATTATGCTGCGGCATTCACTCAACCGCTTGCACGACGGATTCCTGTTCTGTAGCGACAATAAGAAGAGCTAGGTTGTTTATATCTGAGGGATCATGCCTCTGCCATTGTTGACATTCCTATTGGTTATAACATTGAATATTAATAAAAGCTTATCAATTACAGTCAGCTTATATCAGTCAATAAGTTTTAGTTAACACGTATGCGCAGATAATAATTAGGAGAACCGTTTTATGATCAGAATATAAATGAGCATGCTTAGTCAAACTAGCTAGTTTTGTTCACATGATTGCATATTCATTAATGAAACAACATCGTTTCTCTATAATGGATGCTCTATAACTTGGCATGGCAATGGCAGGGACTAAAGTAATGGATGCTCTATAATTAAGCTGTTCATATGCAATGGCAGGGACTAGAGTAAGGAAAACTCTTAAGTCAAGCGAGATTGCATACCGAAGTGCACCCGGCCAGGTGCAGACATGGATTAATTAAATGAAACGAACGGTTTTTGTTTGTAATTGAATAAGCTGAAGGTTTTGGGCAGGATCTGAGTTATGAAGTGAAATGAAAATAGAGAAAAAATGCACAGTTTTGACAATATTCTCTTCGTGCCTTCTCTCTTCTCTGGTTTGCTACTCTACGTGCGTGCCTTCTCTGCATTGTTCTGCCATCTTCTTAAGCGTGCCTTCTCTACTTCTCTTCTTCGCGTGGGTTCACATATTGGACATCGATTCTCTTTTCTCTTCCACCTAAAAGCTCCCATTTTTCGTTTAACCCCCATTTTTTGGTTCGAGCCCTAATCAAGCTCCGCATGCCTTCGTTGCGCCTCTTCCCTACAAACACAGCTGCTACCATCGGTATATCTCTCTCTCTGTGTAGCAAATAATTATGTAGATAACTAATTGAAACAACTTTGGTCTTCTATACTGAAAAATGAGTTTTGAAAACATGTTTTATTAGGATTAATTATTCTTGAGATTTTGAAGGAAAAACCCTATAGTAACCTTAGATTTTAAACAAAATTATCATTTGGAGTACAAAATAGGAGTTTCGGGACTGATTTGAAAACCAAGTTCTGAAGTTTAACTGGAGAGGGAGAAGAAAAAGGGAACTGGTGGATTTTGGAGAAAAAGTCTTCAGAAGTAGAGACTCGTACCAGGCCTTTCGTAAACCAGAGATAGATAATTAGACTAAAATTTTTTTATTGCATGTCTTACAATGAAAACACAAGAATTCATTGTACTGCTTATAAAGATGTGGGTGCTGTATGGGTTATAATCAGGAAGAGAGGAAAACATACTCAATCTTTTGAAATACTATTGGTTAATATTTGTGTAACTGGAAATGGAAAGTACAGATCACAACTAAGACTACCAGTTTGTTATCAACATTAATTTTGGTTGCAGAGTTTACCAAAACAAAAAAGAATTATAAAAAAAAAAAAAAAAACTGTTTGGAGATATAAGTTGATGAGAGGGAGGTTGGTTCCATCTTTGAAGAGATCTACACAACCAAACAATTATTAATTGTGATTTATACATAAATTTGGAAAGCGACAGTAACTCTACGGTAACAACAACCCTTCATGCAATATAAAATATCGTTTCATTCTTGGTTGTTTATATGTTTAGGTTAATGGATGGCTTGGTAACTGTTATTATTGATGTCTCCATGTTTATATCCAAGTACTAGTTATTTCCCCTGCATGATGAGAATTTTATGCTTACAAAAGACATTACACATTCAGTTTACTTTCCAAAGGGTGGGGAATAAATGAAAAAAAATTAAATGTAGCTAAACTTATCACCATGCATAAACATGCTTGAGTTAAATTCATGTAGGTATGGCTTTTAGATCCTTGGGACTGGTATTTAATTCAAAGAGAACAAATGGTAAGCATTACGAAAATGAAATTTGTTATATAAGATTTGATGTGTTCTTTCCTAATCACGTGTTTGGTTCTGTGGGTCTGCATTTTGTTGATGTTTATTTGCTGTATTCTGAACCAACCCCAACCTCTTGTTTTGTGATGCATTGCAGCTGTTGGTTGGCATTTTTTAATCTAAATTCTAAAATGCATCTTGTTCTATGGATTTAATAACTTTTAGATTATTGTAATAGAATATAGCAAGTTTTTTTTTGGAGGGGGGTGTTATTTTGTTTTTAAACTAGTGAAAGAAGCAAAGGTTAGCAAATGCTTTTGGTTTGCTATTAATCTCACTGATCAGTTTCTAAAATTACTAGTTAGTACTCAAAGCAGATTTATGGTTTTCAAGCTTTGCTCTTGCTCCTGCAAAACTAACTTCAGTATTTTGAGGCTCTTCAATAATTAAAAAAAAAAGCAATGAAGAAGGTTCTTTAAATTATACTAAGAAAAAGAACTTACTTGTGTGATCTACTGGAACTCATGTTACAATTTGTTGAACGCATTTGTTAGTATGGTAAAAATCGCTCAACAGGTCGGAAGGGGGGAAAGAGTCATTCCCGGCCCACTGGGTCCACTTAGGCCTCGTTCGGTGTTGTTTGGAGCCCCCAATGGTGTTCCGATGCGACTGTACGGCGGATGTGCGTACGTCCATGGCTGTGAATGAAAAACATAAGTGCAGAGAAAGAAAGAGATGAATACATAGATTTACGTGGTTCGACCTAATGCCTACATCCACGGGCGTTTGGAGAGGAGAAATCTACTATAATATTCTTGTTTACAGTATCTTATGATCTCTCATATCTCACTGTACAATGGTGATGCCGTAAATAAATTCATTGGAGAATGGCATTCGCTGGAGCTTTTTGTTCTCTGGTTGGTAGAGAAGTCGAAGAGGAAGAAGAAGCACTGAAGAAGAAGAAGACCCCTGGACGGAGTAGAGGGAGCCTCTATTTATCCTGATTTTCTTTCTCGTGTGCCCCCTGCAGGTATGGTCACGCCTTCTGACCGCGCCCCCTGACATGCCCATGCACCCACGTTACCTCCTGGCGTCTTGCCCCCCCTGACACCCCATGACCCCCTGGCACCTTGTCCCCCACTCACCTTTTGTCTTTTCTCCTGAAGTGGCCAGGTGGTTGGGCCTTGAGCTTTATTTGTTTTTACTCCCTCGCAGTACCTCACGATTCTTAAGGGCTGGTAAGGACCTTGAGAATCTTTAGAGGTAAAAATGTTGATGACCTAATCTGGCCGGATATATAGGGAAGTCAATTTCGGAGGCCGGTTCCTGTTCATTTGTTCCTCTAGTGCAAACAACAAATATATCCTAACTCAGGGTTTGACTGTGTAGAGTGCGAGCGCAAAGCTCTATGTATGGTTCGAGCGAGAAGCTCGGATGAGGTGGGAGCTCGACTGCATATAGTGCTAGTGCGGAGCTTGGATGTGGCGGGAGGCTGGCTCGACTGCATATGGCGTAAGCGTAGAGCTCGGATGTGGCGGGAGGCTGGCTCGACCGCATATGGTGTAAGCGCGGAGCTTGGATGTGGCGGGAGGCTGGCTCGACCGTGTATGGTGTAAGTGCAGAGCTCGGATGTGGCAGGAGGCTGGCTCGACCGCATATGGCGTAAGCGCAAGCTTGAATGTGGCGGGAGGCTGGCTCGACAGTGTATGGTGGGAGCATGGAGCTCGGATGTGGTGGGAGGCTGGCTCGACCGCATATGGTGTAAGCGCGGAGCTCAGATGTGGTGGGAGGCTGGCTTGACCGCATATGGCATAAGCGCGGAGCTTGGATGTTTGTCGTTTATTCGTATAGTGCATGTTTGTTTGAGGCCTTTGTTTTGTTGTCTGTGTTGGAGTTTGTGTGAGTTAACCCACACAAAGTGGTCAAAGGGCCCGTCAGCCCCTTGGGTCCACCTTATGTGGTTTGCCAAGCCTGTTGGCTCTTTCCCGAAGGTTAACCGCTCAAGGCGGTTATGGCTCGAGTCAAAGGACCCGTCTTCTTGCAAGTGTACTCGACTTTTATTGAGTCAAGGGACCTTTTTTCTTGCGAGTGTAAAGACTCGGCTTTGTTGGATGGAGGGTCGGTGCCAAGTCTGGGAACTTGGGACCTTACCCCGTAGTGAGTCAAGGGACTCTTCTTCTTGCGAGTGTAAAGACTCGGCTTATCGAGTCAAGGGACCCGTCTTCTTGTGAGTGTACTCGACTTTTATAGAGTCAAGGGACTCTTGCTAGTGTAAAGACTCAGCTTTTTTGGATGGAGGGTTGGTGCCAAGTCTGGGGATTTGAAACCTTATCCCGTAGCGAGTCAAGAGATTCGTCTTCTTAATCTGCGTTCCGCGCTAAAGGAAGTAATTTTGTTAGTAAAAATAAATTCACAAATTTTGAGAGACAATACCAAAAAGTTTTTGCCACTCCAGTTGATCTTTTTTTGGCCAAAATTTGTCTGTAGCTGTCTGTCACTTTACCCCTCCTTTTAAAAAAAAAATAAAATTTGGAAGCATGCTGAGCCTTCTCGCTGGTCCGAACCAAATTGTGTCAGGCCCTATGTAGGTGAGGCGTTGTCCAAGTCGTTCAAATGAAGAATCGTTGAGTCCCATGTAACCGAGCAGTGCATGGCACCTGGTGGAGCTGCACGGTTTCAGGATTCCCGAGCTGTGAGGAGTCCATGCGTGTTGGTTTCCTGAGCTGTGTCTTCCGGGCCTTGTCTTCCGAGCCGTGCATGCTGCGGACAATTTCGAGCCGTGCATGCCAAGTCTTCCCAAGCTCTGCATGTGAGGAGTCCATGCATGTTGGTTTCCCGAGCTGTGTCTTCCGAGTTGGTAGTCTCCGAGCCGTGCATGCTGTGGACAATTCCAAGCCGTGCATGCCCAAGTCTTCCCGAGCCATGCATGTGAGGAGTCCATGCATGCTGGTTTCCTGAGCTGTGTCTTCCGAGTTGGTGGTCTTCAAGCCGTGCATGCTGAGTAGATTCTGCGTAGGCGAGCTGCCGAGCCGAAGGGTTCTCGAGCTGAGTAGGCTCCGTGCAGGTGCCACTATTTAGTTGAGGACTCCGATGGTGGGTCGTGGAGGAGGGCTCAGTGGCTAAGTTCCCAAGCTAGTCGAATTGCGTCCAAGCCCCATGTTGTGATGTTCATGTCCCATGTAATGGGGAATTGTCCGAGCTAAGGAGAGCTTCCTTGGTGGCAAGCTGCCGAGTCCCTTGTAGTTAGTGAGCTACCCAGTGGCCCCGAGCTGGGTGACTGAGCAGAGGTGTCCGAGCTGTGATGTCCAAGCAGTGGTGTTCGAGCTGGTTGCACGAGCATAGTGGTGTCCGAGCTGGTTGCTCGAGCAGGTTGGTGTCCGAGCTGGTTGCCCGAGCAGGTTGGTTTCAGAGCTGGTTGCTCGAGCAGTGGTGGTTGTGACTGTGGCCGAAGGAGAGGTGGGGGAGCTGTGGAGGACCCCATGGGGGTAGTGCCTGAGCCAAAGGAGAGGGAGAGGTGGGGGAGCCGTGGAGGACCCCATGGGGGTAGTGCCCAAGCCAAAGGAGAGGTGGAGGAGCCGTGCTCAAGTTGAGGTGTGTCTGCCGGTGGCTCTACAAGGCCTCTGCCACGGATAGGCGGCCATGGGCCGTCTCCAAGGGGACAGACGACACCTGTAGTTCACATGGACACCGCCAGCGTAGCCCCTGGCCCGGTGCTCACGGTTGGAGGTCATGAGCTCTTTGTCGTGTGCGTGACAACGTGTGCCTAGGTGCACGATCGTTGATCACCGCGTGCCAGCAGCGGGTGTTGGGGACACCACCGGGGTGGTCAGAGGACGTCGGCGGACCATGGGGGTCTTTGCTAGCACCCCTTAGTCCGTGACACAACTGGGCAATGCCCTGGCCCAACGCACAGGGGGATACGGTCCGTGCGAGACCATGTCGTGGGGGAGCTGGCGATTGGAGACAGACCTAGAAGAATCAGACGGCGCCAGCAGTCATCATGGTTGTTGCCGACGCCGCATCCGGGTTGTGCCACGGCTGGGCTGTGGCACCATTGGAGGAAGTGCGGGTGTGGTTCGTGTGGAACCACGCCATGGGAGAGGGGTGGTCGGCGACCACCCCTGGCGGCTCAGACGGAGCCGGCTATCTGTTTGGTGGCCGCCGGTACCACCTACCGCTGTGCCACCGTGGGTTGCAGCGCCACTGGGTGCACGTCGTGCACCCAGTTGGTATGTACCCCATGCATGGGACATACGGATCTACGTACTGTGCATGCGTGCACAGTAGACGTGTTTAGCACTGTGCACTTAAGTGCTGTGCATAAGTGCACAGTGCATAAACTCTGGGAGATGGGCAACCCGGCCGGTGTGCTATTCATCGTCCACCCATTTTTAATAAATATAAATGTTAAAAGAAATTGAGAATACTCATCTGGAAGAGTGTCATCTGTTCGTCCGGTGATTTATTCAGTGTGCTGAAAAATCGTCTTTTTCACACCTCCAACGAAGAGAGGAAATCAGATCTCACAGATGACACCACTGTTGATGTGGTAAAAATCGTTCAACAAGCCGAAAGGAGGGAAAGAGTCACTCCCGGCCCACTGGGTCCACTTAGGCCTCGTTCGGTGTTGTTTGGAGCCCCCAGTGGTGTTTCAATGTGACTGTACGGCAGAGGTGCGTACGTCCATGGCGGTGAATGAAAAACATAAGTGCAGAGAAAGAAAGAGATGAACATATAGATTTACGTGGTTCGGCCTAATGCCTACATCCACGGGCGTTTGGGAAGGAGAAATCCACTATAATATTCTTGTTTACAGTCTCTTATGATCTCTTATATCTCACTGTATAATGGTGATATCGTAAATAAATTTATTGGAGAATGGCATTCGTTGGAGCTTTTTGTTCTCTAGTTGGTAGAGAAGTTGAAGAGGAAGAAGAAGCACTGAAGAAGAAGAAGACCCCTGGACGGAGTAGAGGGAGCCTCTATTTATCCTGATTTTCTTTTCCCGCGTGCCCCTGCAGGTAAGGCCATGCTTTCTGACCGTACCCCCTGACATGCCCATGCACCCACGTTACCTCTTGGCGCCTTGTCCCCCTTGACACCCCATGACCCCCTGGCACCCTGCCCCCCACTCACTTTTTGTCCTTTCTCCTGAAGTGGCCAGGTGGTTGGTCCTTGAGCTTTATTTGTTTTTACTCCCTCACAACGTTGATCGGGACTAACATCCTAGTCTATACAACCTCAATGCTTAGTTGAATTCACTCACTTGGAAGGCCATGAGATTGTCTATTTCAATGCCACCCTTCGGATATGTTTTGATTGAAAGGCTGCATAGAATGTTTGAAATTATGTTCGTAAGCACTGCCTTAACACATTTAGCACTTCCTTAACACATCTAAGAATTAGAAACTTGTGGCCTTATGCAAAGTTTTGGTATTCTTTGGTTGCTTTGTTGACATTGTTTATGGGTTGTACGTTGTTTGTTGAAGCCCGCTTCTTCATTAAGATGTCATCGTCAACTTCTTCATCTTCTCTTCTTAATTGTACTTTGACATGCATTTGCGTTTCTACAAAAATTTGATATTTTACATACAAGTCGTTTGTTTATATATAATCAGGGATTACCATACTGCAACTATTTCAAATAGTCAGATAGCAGTGGCGAAAGAGAAAAATAACTTGTGAAGATAGAAATTTAGTTGTTAAGGAATGAGGAAAAGCTTCGAAGAAGAGAGGAAGATAATGTAAAGAAGGAGTTGGGAGTCCACAATGACCAACTTGATATTTAAAGGCAACAAGTAAGCATCTGGCGTGAACGCACACTTCTTCGTGTATATTGGATTATTTCTATATTAATTTCATTGTATTTCATATGGTTACAATGAAACTATATTACTGGAGGGAACTTTGTATATACTTTTGTGGCCTTTGTTGTGTATAACCTCAACCAACTAGTTGTGAACTTAGAACTTGTAAACGATGCATGCGCATCAGTACTCTTGTATATAATTTCATTGTATGAAGCTGGAAAGTGTGATCTTTGTGAAATAATTTTATTATTTTATGTTGGTCATGGGTGTCTTAGATTGATTATTCTGAAAAGATGCATGCCCATCAGTACTCTTGATATTTATAAATGGGAGATTCAATTGCAAAAATAGACAAATCATGGCAAATTGTATGGCAAAATAAGACCATACACAAATGTACTTTTCAAATTCCTGCACTCAGTGGCATAAACTTAGAACTTCATTCAAGTTCCTGATTCCACAAACTTCCCTTGTAACATGTTCCAAGTAAAAAGAGAGCTAAAAATATCAACATGTTCCAAGCACAAAAATACTTAAAATGGCAATAATATATTTTTCTCAACTTCCCATCCATCCAAAAAGAAGTATTTAACATCAGTACAATATTTCTCCTGATCTAACATCAATACATCAATATCAATACATCAATACAATAATCATCAACCAGATTTTCTCCAAGCACATTGACTTGTAGCCACGGTTGTGTCCCAGACAAGCTATCTGGCTGGGTTCCATCCATCCCAAATTACATCTGTGAACATAATATAATAGTTAAAAACTCATCCGCATGTAACAAAATCAACATTCATGAAAAGAGTGACAAAATGGAACAAAAACCATTCAACATCCACAAGTCACTCACTTAAGAAGCAAAATCCAACGGACTCAATTCAGCTATTACAATTACCGAATAATCTAACAACCCACTCACTAAATTTAAGGAACAACTTAATAACTACTGAAGACCAAATCTGCAGCTGATTCACTACTAACAAATTGCCTAAAAATCAACTGAACAACCTAGCTAGCTATGAACATGCAGCCTGTTCTTTCCTCGAAAACCAATTGACCTGATGATCAGTACACTTGCACGTGTTTTATTCTCCCATTATCAATAACTTTCAATTAAATGAAATTATTCATGAATAATATTGTGCTATAATATTAAAAGGTATAATATGCCAACTTAATTTCATTCAACCCGAAAGAATTGGACAGAAATGGTTTGAGTTTCCTCACCAAACCATGCGGTACATGTTTCTATTAATACATGAATATACAACGTAGCTTTCAGCACCATGGTCCATGCCTATATACGTATAAATCATAGCAAGTGAAATTGTCTTTCAGTAGACTTGAAATTTAAGTAATGAACTAAATGGATTAGAATCTTAAACAGGGGGGGTGGGGAATCTTAAACAGAGAAGGGCAGTAGCAGCAGAATGACTCCAAGATTTTTGGTGCTAGACGTTTGGTTTTTGGGAAATTTAGCACATTTTGGTAAATCCTCAATGCCATTGATCACAGAAACCCATCACAGGAAGTTTTTTTTTTTTTTCATTCAAGACGCATGAAAGCCATCACAGAAAGAGGAGAGCAAATCTGAAAATAATGGAAGGGAAGGAAGAGGCATAGAAGTCAATCTGAAAATAGAAAGAAGAGGCATTGAAATCATTTCAATATTGGGGATGGAGCACCTGAGACTGTCGACACAAAGGAGTCCGTCGCCGTCGCTCGCAGAGGAGACCGTCGCCGTCGCACGCAGAGGAGATGCCGGCGTGGAGAAAGAGATTTGGGGGAGATGCTTGCTTTGAGGAAGAAATTTGGGGAAGATGAATGGTGTTGAGGAAGATATTTGGGAAGATGAATGAGTCGAGGATCAAGAGATTTGAGAGAGATGAATGCGGGCTGCGTAGTTCCTTTATGAAGATGTTCTTTCTATTCTTGCGTTGTTTCATTTTTGTTTTTAATATATTTGACAAAACTTTCCACGTAGGTCGTCGGTACGCAATCGGTATCCAAAATCGCTTGCACCCAGAAGAACTGCTAAAGTAATGGAAACATTCGCATATATTTAAGCTGTTCATAAACAAACACTCGATCAGTAATGGATGCTCTATAACTTGGATGCTCAGTATAACTTAGATGCTCAGTAATGGCAAGCCCACTTATCGACATTTCACTAATACAAATCAGTCAGCTCCCACTTCGGTAACAAAGGTTCATAGCTCCAACCTAGACAAGGCATTTTTACCAAAGGACCAAATGGGGAAGAATAAACAGCAAAAATATTTCATTTTATCTGATATCTAATGAAAAATGCATAGTTCTTGCATAATACCAAAAACCAAAAATGCGTAGAACATTTCCCATATAAAAAAAAAAATCATATTTTCTTATTTGTATCTCTGTTAACTGCAAATCAGTCGATTATTACAAAATCAAGACAAATCAACATAAAACATGTCAGCTCATATACCAAGTTTCATCCAGCTGGAATAGAATCCAAGCACAAATTTCACAACCCAACAACGGATACTTAATTTTTGGGATGGGTTTGTCTGCATGTTGTATTTGAAAAAAAAAAGATTTATTAGTAAAAAATTAAATTTTTTATATGAATTTTAAATTTATTTATTTTTTTAAAAAAACATGTATAGAATTTACGCATTTTAAATATCATTTTTCAATCAAACATTCTATATTGCAGTCATTTTTGCGTACTCTTTACATGCGCACTTTACTATGTGATTGACTGTATCACTTTTTTTTAATATATATAAAATAACTACTTAGGAAAATCACATCAATAAAATCCATAAAGAATACGTAAAAGTAACTGTATATAGTGAAACTTATTTAGACGGCAAAAGACAGTATTCTTTTGTTCTAATTAAGACTATCTATCCTAAAAAAATACCCTGCTACAGGCAACCGCCCCGCAAAACCATGGGGGAATCGGCATGTCATGTTAGCCCATTAAAATAAAAAATAAAAAGAAGAAAACAAAGACGAGAGAGAAGAATTCAAATTTCAGGAGCCAAAAGAAAAAAAAAAACCATAGATCTCTGCATCGTGTCTTTGGGTCTGAAAGAAGAGATTGAGTACACTCATCTCTTTCCCTTCATAATCTTTCTTCCATTTCTATTTTTGCCATAAACACCGTAGAAGCATCCTCTCAGTTTTATGGGTGAAAAATCCAGTCTACTATTTCTCCATTCTTCTTCTCTCGCTTGTATCCATCAATCCTATAATCCCCCTACATTGCCATTTATTATTAACAATTGCAGACCCATAACAAAAATTGCAGACCAATGATCCAGAGGCAGAGTCTAAAAATGGGTTCGGTGGGAGAAATAGATAGGGAAGATGGAGACCAAGATTTAAAGGTTGGTAGAGAAGACGAAGTAGCAGCTGTGGTGTTGCCAACACTTTTCATTGCAAAGCCAATTCTGTGAAAATCTTGAGATCTTGGTACGAAGGAGCAGACAAAAAGAGTTTTCTTTTTCTTCAAATTGAAGGAGCAGACGAAAAGAGGGTAAATGCATAAACAACTTTAATTTGGCCCCGTGGGACGCAGTTTTCCTGGCCAGTTGTAAATAGATTTTTTCTAAAAAAATATAGCATGCCCCTATTATATAGCCGTACGTAGCTTGAGTACTCCAACAACCGATATAAATTAAGACAAGTTTAGCTTTTGGAATGGGTTTGGATTTTATGGTTCAGAACCCAAACTTGTTCCAATAATTAATATAGGTTAATCATCAATGTCCTTCTAATTAATCCAAAAATACTTGCAAAATACCAAATATTTCTTCCCAAATACTCTAATTTCCACCTTATCTCTCTTTCCTACCTTCTTCTAATAACTCCAAGGATCATAAAAGCAAAGTCCATGTAATCGTGTGGAATTTATTATTTGAAATTTATTTAATATTTCAAATAGTTCATGTACTATTATATAGAATTAGTTTACATATGGTTTCCAAATGGTGACTGCTCATGCAAGTCTATACAATTATGTTTAAAAAAAATTTAAAATTATAATAATATCCTTTTTAAAATGATGTTTTTTCCCTTTTTACCCATATTCATCAATGAGATTGCACATGTAGTCACCCACTCAGGACTGCAAATAAAATTTCTCTATTATATAATTGTAGAAGATTAACAACTAATTAGCTAGGGTACTTAAGCATTTGAGCGTGAAGATATATATATATATATATATATATGTATATGTTAGAT
Organism: Juglans cinerea; assembly: GCA_961763995.1. Taxonomy (NCBI): domain Eukaryota; kingdom Viridiplantae; phylum Streptophyta; class Magnoliopsida; order Fagales; family Juglandaceae; genus Juglans; species Juglans cinerea. The sequence continues at coordinate 21,930,700 of CAUIVZ010000013.1, forward strand.
CATCCATATAATAATAATAATTAGAGTGAACCAAAGCATGCAATTACTAATTAAGCACAATATATAATATGGCCACGTACGGTTCGTAATTACTTAATAATTTGTATTTCCATTTATTGGCAAAAATCTCGTAATTTTTTGTTTAGAAAAATTGAAATGATTTTTTGTCCAAAAAAAATTGAATAGGGCTGCGGAGATGGCATTTTACAATACGATACCCGCAGGGGCGGACCTATGTTGGTAGTTGGGGGCTATTCCCCCCTAAAAAAAAAAAAAATTTAAAAATATATTTTATCAAAGATATCTTAATATAAAGATAATTTACTCCCCCAAAACATTTTAAAAAATCTCATTTAGTAATTAGTTGTCTAGGTTTCTTTTAAATTTTTCATAATTACACCTATTTTTTTCATTAATAAAATCTCACATTCTTTTTTTTTTTTTTACATCTCATATGAGACAATAAAATATCTTGATCTTTTTTTATAAGCTAGCTTGTTAGGATTAGTTTTGTTAGTAAGTATATATATACTACCATCAAGTTAACAATTATGAGTGAATGTAACAAATCTCGCATAGCTATTTATATCTATATTATAGAGACTTTACAATATTCAATTTTAGATTCAACAAAAAAATTTATCTTTGTTTACTTAATTTTTATCATTTACTTCAAAAAATCTTACTTGGCTATTTCTATCTTAATTTTTATTTTTCACTTAAGTCCGATGGAGCTCAAGTGAGAGGTTTAGATGGGTGGCTTTAATAATTTAGTTTGTCCCTAGATAACAATCTTATATGGTTAATATTAAATGTCGGTGACACACTTTGCTACTTTAAATATCAGTTACTGTTCATCCCTACATACGACACATTTTGCTAATCACCCTCCTACGCACCAAATCCTAGTTCCGCCCCATGATACCCGAACCATTGTCACACGTCGATCGGAAGGGTAGTAAATAGGAGATGCTATTTAATTGGTCCAGGAATATATATATGAATTAATTATAATAATGCAAGCACGTACATTCATTTTACAACCGGTGAGCATGACATTAATATTGCTACTTCGTATTTAAAAGTATTAGAATGCTTTTTAATTTTTCATTTGATGAGCCGATTTAATCTCTAATTAATCTCACATTATATATAACCGTCTCTTATTTTTCAAGTAATAATAAAAAATCGTAAAAGAGTCGTTGTATTTGTATCGTTAATCCAAACAATATTGAATTGCTTGCATTATATATATATATATATATATACAAATATATTTTCATCTGGATTCTGACTCGGGTTTCAAACCTTAGCCGGAACTAACAATTTAGTGTCTACAACGTTGCAGAAAGTTCCGATATTCATTTCTTGGATCCGCTATCTACCACACATACAGGCTGCTTCTGAAGGTGCAATATGAACACATCACACCCACCATAAATGGGATGAGAATAGACAACGGTATAATGGAGGTCAGTGCCCTGGTAGCCATGGTTTTTGGTTACCGTCTTCTAGCAGACCTTTCTTTGCGGAGAATGAAACTCCAATCTGGAGCTTAATAAGTTTGCGATCTGCAAAGGAGCATAGATCTGGTCCCTGGATAGCTGCACAAGGAGCTGAGTGCATGTCTAGGTGAAAAGAAATGGTAGCAAATTGATCAATGTGTAAAAATCATCCCCCATAAATGGCACCGTCGGCGCATAAGACTGCCATGTGTTCCTCTATTACAAGCTGAGCCTCGAGGCCTGGCCCTCGCGCATCGAGGGCTCCGACTCCGATTTGCTCCGACTCAGGCTCTTCTCCTCGGCTATCAAAGGTCACAAGGATAGCATACCTCGAAAGGTCTGCTACATCACTATAAATTAACTCGGATTCATCCATTGCGGTAATTGTGATTTTGCTAAGATTTTAAGCCCAAGTTATGCTTTAGAATTCAGATTAATCGGTTTAGGATCGGAGTAATTGCGATTTTCTGTATTGAAAACCCATCAGCTTCGCTATGGCTTTTTTGTATTGAAACCCATTAGCTTCTCTAGTACGGCTGTTCATGTAAAAAAGAAAATGAAAAGGAAAGCAGAGTCATTTTCAACGTTGAGAGAGAGAGAGAGAAGAGAACTTGGCATCTCTTGCCCTCCACGCTGCTTAAAACAGAGAGCTAGACTCAAGCTTCGTGCTTCCGTTGGAGAAGCGAACACTGGGAAACGAGGAAAACATCAATGGGAAGAAGATGTACATTGATGCCAGGTCATGTTTTTAAAAAAGACCCGGGTACCGGGTTTCAAACCAGTACCCGGACCGGGCATGTCTGGATTTTGGCAACTGGGGTTTCGGCCAGATAAACAGTCTTTAGTTGGTGTTTATATCTTATCTTTAAAAAGTTAGAAATTGGTGGCACTTCTATTTGTTGATCGAGATATCTCGCTAATTTTCCTCAAAAAAAAAAAAAAAAAACCACACACAGATATATATATATATATATATATATATATATATACACACACACACACACAAAACACGCATGCATGCACAAGGAGAAATATTTCAATATTAAAACTTCAATGTCATCACTGGGTGATAGGCACGTACGTCTTACATAATCTATAATATATATATATATATATATATAAAGAAACATTAATGTTGAAAGGAGAAAACCTTCCAAGGAAAAACCAGTAATTAATTAGAGAGAAATTAAAAGATATACCAAAAATTCAAGAAAAATTAAGCTACGTATACGTACGTACGTACTGTGCTAGCTATCTAATTACAGCACACGAATACCAATGGATGATGATCATCTAGTTTTCTTTGATAAACACATGCATGCATGCATGCATCTTATTTCAGGGTATCCACATTTTTGCTGAGCTCCTCCAGCTTCCTCAGCCTCACTTTCTCACTTTCACTCACCATCTGACCGACAAGCAGACAAATATTACAAAATCAGAACACAAATTAATGGTTATAAAATTAATATCTGCACATGATAATAATATAAGATATCATAGCTTGAAATTTGCCCTACAAAGTACTATGACTTATGCCTAATTAAATGGTCAACATATATCTAGTATATATATATTTACCTCCATTAATTTGGTAACTAGTTGAGATTTTTCCTTGTTTTTCTCATTGAAAGCCTCAAGGGCTTCCCTGTATTCTCTCTCCTGTAACAAACAAAGTTGTAGAAGAACTTTAAATTTTTTTTTTAAAAAAAAAAAAAAAACCCTTGGTTATGATTTGATTTAGGGTAATATCACAAAAAAAGCTTGAATATTGATGCATTTAATTGTGTCGTACATGTCAAGTCATGATTCCATGATGTTCCACGTACACAGCTTGTATCATGATGTTCTATAATAATTTGGAATCATCATATCTTAACTTCCAAATCTAGTATTTATATATTGACGTAAAACGTAAGGGATCGAAGGGTTTCCTTTCCATGAAGTAATAATATTCAGATGCCTCTTGATAAGCAGCTAGCTAGCTTTTTGATATTCAAACCCAGATTTACAAAACAACAAACTAAACATAATTAATATCATGAATATTGTGCAAATTAAAGCAGAAAAGTGGTACCGGACCTTCTTTTGGCAGCTCTGCCCCAGTGGCTTTAACTCTTTGTTAACTACATCTATCCTCTTGCGAACCAGACCGACTTCCTTCCTCATTGGATCTGTGAGACCCTCAAGCTCCTAATACAATATTTCATTTTCATTTATTTGATCAAATAATCCACCATACTTTATGATCATTAACATGTCATATGTAGATAATATTATATCACAGTCGTTTCTTGACGTTCAATTTCTTCAATCACATGCCAACATGATATCAGCTTGCGTGCAGATTAACAAAAAAAGATCGACCAGCATCAAAAGAAGTGAAAAGAAGCAAAGAAACTAATTGGCACTGTCAATGTCTCTCATGCAATTAATGAAACTGATCAGCATCAAAGATTATCATTTTTTTTTCTGCAAAGATTCTCAAAAGACGCATGCAAAATTAAGTAATAAACTTACTTCCCGAATCTCTGCGAGTCGCTTTGTTGCTTCTTCGACGCGGCCCAACTGGGTGTGAACCTTGTCCCTAACCTCCATCTTCTTCCTCTGAATTTCTTCTTCCTTTGCGCGGAACATAACCAGAACCGACTTTGACATGTCTTCTTCCTTGTCGATCAGCTCCTTTGTCGGGCTCCCACTCATCATAATTCCCGAATTCTTGATCACCAGCTGTTGCATTTGTGATTGCTGCTGCTCCAACATCTGTTTTGGCGTTGCCATCGCTGTGACACCCTTTTTTTTTCCCCTCAAATTAATGTGCAGAGCTCTCTCTTTCCTACCTCTCTTCTTTTGCTCGATCTTTTTGCTTAGAATGATGGTTCTTTTTCTCTTGTTTTAGGTTGGATTATACGAGCATGACCGGTTGGCTTTAAAGGTATGAAACCAACAAGATTTCACTAAAAAGATAATACAATAGTACAAGTTAAAATCATGACCAGAATACCTCCTCACTTTATATAAATCATAAAGGTTATTTCAGAAAATCATGACTCGAACGCCTCCTCCATTAACACCATCAAGACTTTTGTGTTGGAAGTTAAATCATAATGATCAAGGCTGCAGTATTCTTACCTGCAGCTTTGGTTTCATGAATATATTCGATGTAAACTTGGTGATCAAGGATCTAGATGTGTCCCTTTTGGGTAAGGTCAGGTAGCTATATATTTTCTTAAGTTGGTATAATGGCAAATTCAACCAACTGCTACTGTTCTTCTCACTTGGGTACCAAATTTTTTTTATATGAATATATATTTATATAAGGTAAACTGTTCAATGATGGTTTATATATTTTATATAACTTACCACCCCATACATGCTGACATGAAGAAATGCAGAAAGTGGGAATTAACATTTCCCTCTATCCCTGATCTGATAATTTTCAGAAAAGATTTCTTCATGTTATTGCCGAACTTAGGATTTAAGCCGGAGAGAGATGGACAACAATATTTATTATTGCTCGTGTCAGTTTTTTGTGCATAGCATTAAATGCTCATTTTATTTAGAGTAATGCTACCTATAGTCGTGAAACACAAATACCGTGTAGTCGCTTTGAAAAAGAGTGGGGTCTACTGTTAAAAAATTAATTTTTTTTCATGTGGATCGATCCCATATATATTCACTTTTTTCAAAGCGACTGCACGGCGCTTGCACTCACGACTGCAAGTATCATTTCTCATTTATTTATAATAAGACTCAGTTCATGTGTATTTTTAAATTCTGGTATGATGCAATACAGTGATCACCGAACAGTACTATAAAAGATTATTGGTAATTATTTTGTTTTCTTGAAGAGGGGTGCTTAGGGTGGAAGCTTTGTTCGTGGAGTGGACAGTAAAGGCTCACCTACACAAAAGCATGAAAAGAAGGAGATCACTTGGGATACAAGATAGAGTAGGGGGGATTGGCACCTAGCTAGCTAGCTCCCTTCCTTTGTCACGTATCATTACAGACACAGCTTGTAGCTAGGGTTACATGCAGCAGCTTGGACTTCCAATTAGAAAGAATCTGATCCACTTTATTCACTTTTTTTTTTCCTTTCTAAATTATATCTTGTATTAATATTATCTTTTTGTGTTTTGAGCGTATGTTTTACATTATTTTCGACAAAAAAAATTGGGTTGGTTGGATCTAATTAGCATAGTGAATTAATTATAGCAAATATATATATATATGTTTGGAAAAGAGAAATAAAAAGATCATTGCTTCTTATTTTGTTAACTTTTCTCCACTTTCCACCAGAATTTTCAGGCCTAGGCATGTGATCTGATCTTCCTTTAACATGTCCAACAGGTAACTATTTGGGGATCATCATGCATTGGAGGAAAAAATCCTGATCTCAAGTCTAGTTCTTTTTTTCCCACTTTGCAGCTGGGGGCCTAATTGACAGGCATTTGATCTGATCTTCCTTTAAAATGTAGAACAGACTGATCGATGCTTCTAGCTATTTATAATTACAAGATATATAAAGAACAGGTAAACTTAAGATCAGTAATCCCACTTTTATCAGAATTTTCCCAGATGATGTTAATAATTAATTATGATATCTCTTACAAATTAAATTTCTACTGTTTGTAACGGTACGTACATGTCTTGACTGATTTTGAGAAATAATATATGATCCATACGCAAAAAGCCTCGACATAATGATATGGATTAGCACGGTTACATATCATGTATGTATGTATGTATATGTATATACCAAAAGGTGCGGAAGTAGGAAAGAGTAATGAATCTGTAACACCCCGTATTTTAGTGTATTTTTAATGAATGAATTATTTTTATTGATTCAAAAATTTATTTCCTTGTTTTAAAATTATTGGATTTTTAATTGAGTTATTTTTATGATTTTTAGTTTACGAAAATGATTTTTGAAGTGTTTTCTTTAAATTAATTATTGTTATGTGTTTAAATTTCTTCTCGAATTAAATTAACTTATTATCGGGTTTAATTATTTATTTTAATTTTAATCACTGCGTTTGAAATATTTTATTTCACTTGCTATTTTAAAATCGTTTCCGTTTGATCATTTTTGTGACCCAAGATGTGAGGATTGGACCTCATTTATTTTCCTATAATTTCTCTTTCCTCTTTTCTTTTTCCTTCCTTTTTCTTTTCTTCCTTTCTTTTCTTTCTTTTCTTTTTCTTTCTCTGGTTCCTCCCGCGCGAAGCCCAGCCCCCTCCCTTTCTATCCGTCCGTTCTTCGTCTCCACCCAGAGCCGCCGTGCGCCGGCGGTGGTCGACACCGCCCAGCCCACCGTCCTCCCCAGCCACCGGCGACCACCACCCTCCAATTTCAGCCCCAGCCGCACCGCCATTAGCCCCCACGCGCCACACGAAGCCGCGGCACCTCTTGTGCTCGCGCGCCGCCGTTGCACCACCATTGGCCGCCATTTCTTCACCACATCATCATCGACCTCCTAGTAACCCATTGGACCCAACCCCACCTCCGATCCGTCACCGGTGAAGTACATCCAACCTCATTTCCGATTTGGGTGTTTTTAGCCTCCAACCACCATTTGCGCCGCCACCCACGGCCAACCACCACCACCACTAGTTTCACCGACATCCCTAGGCCCTACCCTATCAATCTCTGGTCTTCGTTTGCACCCGTTGGAAAGTGGGTATCTGTGACCCACGGCCACAGTGTATTTTGCACTGTTCTGCAGCTGTTTTTCCACTTCTTGTGCCTCCGTGATCCTCCAGAAATTATTATATAGCACTGTAAGTATTTTCCAAAGAATTCTCGTGAATTTAATGTATTTTTACACTAGCACATTACACTGTATTTAATTGTTGATTGGTTTTGCCAGACTGAGTCCAAGGAGTAATGGGGTTGATTGGATTGGGTGATGGAGTTGTTAGTATGATTGGTTTAGACTATGAGATTTGTTGGTTGTTCGGGTTTAAATATTGTTGTTTTGTGTATGACGTGGGTTGTGGTGGATATTGGTGATTTTAGGAAGTAATGATATATTTTGGGATTATGAAGGTTTTAAGTTTTGAGAAATTTAAAATAGGTTATTTAAGAAGCTTAGGCTTAAATATCGAAATATGTGATCTATTGGAAACTTACAGAAATTACGTGATTATTTTTATAAGTGACGATTTATAGTCGACTCGACATTTTTGAGGAAATTTTTGGAAAAGTTAAGTCGTCCAGGTAAGCGGGGTTTCTATGCTAGATTTGCATAAAAAGAAATGGACTGAGGTTGGTTTGTAAAAATGTGCATGTTGTTTTAAAAAGAAAAAGTGAAAAACAACCTCAGTATATGTTTTGCATTCTCTCATGAGATACGTATGAAAGAGAAAAGAAATGTTTTTGACATGAAATGTGTAGACATGAGCAATATTTGACATGTTTCTGAAATATGCAAAAGAGCGAATATGATATCATTGAAATTTTTATGCATGTGATATGAAATGATTTGGATCTGCTTTTGATCAAATAGAAATGATATGAATATGTTTCGCATGTGTTTTGATATGATATGGATATGATAAAACTTTGGCATACTTATCTGTTTTGAATATGGTTCTGATATGATGATATTGTTCACGTGATATGGTTGGTACCACCATGATATGATATGAGTGCACTCACTTTGGAAACAAAGTGGTCTTTTTTTGTGTTCTTTCTTGTGTGCACACTCGGGGCTCCGAGATTGAAAAAGGGGAAGTTCACCACATGATACTGCCTGGTTTGGCCACCGGGGATAGCACAACCCTACCACGGGGGTTAAACATGGTGTATGATATGATATGATAAGATAAAGATGTTCAGTTATGTTATGCCAAAGCGTTTTTGAATATGAAATGGATTCTTAAATATGAATTGTTGATTTTGAGTATGAAAAGATTGAAAAGTCGCTCTGATTTTCTGATAACACGTTTTTATGAGATCTGCATATAAAAATAAAATGTTTTTGTTTTTGCATACTGAACTTTCTAAAAAGGCTCATGTTTACATACTAGTATATGTTCTCTGCTTACTGAGTTGTTGATAACTCACCCCTTTATCTCCACAATATTTTTTAGATGATTTGAATGTTTCAGTTGAGGATCAAGGATACGGAGCATGGGTGAGAAGAGTCAAGAATGATGGTTTAAGCATAGAAAGTTTATATGGGTATTGAGGATTCTCATTCAGTAAGCTTGTTGTGCTCTGATGATGTGATTTGTTGGGAGATTGTTGTTTATATTAAGACTTTGTATTATCTTAGAATAGTTATTCTGGAGTAATTGATGTAAATATATGAGCATTTTGTGCGATAGAGAAAAATTAGATTATGTACTATGTGGAAGGAAAATTATTTTTAAGTGACATGAGTTAACTCTCCGGACCCTCGGGGTCGGGGCGTTACAGAATCAGTAATAGGACCAGATAACTAGAAGTAATTAAAATGACTGTCATTAACTGAAAGTAATTAAGTAAATGAAAGTAGATACGAGGACCAGATAACTTGAAGCAAATGATAATGAAATCAGGACAATATAACTAGAATTAATGAACGCAAGACCATATAACTACAATCAAATGGAAATAATGATAAATGGAAGATGAAAGTAAGTATTAAGTTAGAGAAATTATAGCTGTTTATTCAAAATAACTTACAAAATATTATCAGAAAGGTTGGAGAAATAAGTTTCTTATCGACCCAAAGGTGTAAGAATATTTTAGAGAAGCAGGTGGTATGAATGAGAGATGGGTGAAGAAGGTGATACCTCTTCTGAGGCTAGGTTCTCATTTGATAGACCAATGAGTCGCCTTTACAATCTTTTCAACAGTAGAAAAGCATTAAAGCAAACAGTAGCAAAGAAAAAAGCATCAGAATCTTTTCATCTTGCAGTAGCAATTATTGAACCACTCAGCGGCATTTGCAGGAGGGTAATTGGAATCTTGTCAGAAAGGCATCAAACAAATCAGCATCTTTTCAAAGGCAGTAGTCTTTTGGTGATGCTTCCTTCATTTGTTAGCCAAAGCATTTATCAGTTTGTGTGGACGGATCAATCATAAAAGAATCTTGGGGTGAAATTTGAATCATGTCCAAATATGTTGATGTAGGGATAAGTAACTGAAATTTCAGATGATGCTTTAGACTCAGTATCCGAATTATCATCGTTTTCTAAGCACTTTTTTAACAAATAAATCAAATCCTTTTTCTTCAAGCCTTGGAGCAAGGTTTTCCCCTTGGATCCAATGGATTTTTGGGATTTATCAGATTTAGTGGAAGTAGCTGGTTTAACAATCTGTTTTGCAGAAGTAGTGGCTTAAGTAATTAGGTATTCAGGCATAGTTAATTGTTTAACAGCTGGAAATTCCTCAATATTCTTAAGATCTAGAGCAGTTTGAGGAAAATCTCTGGCAACATTATCAACCACATCTTGTATGTGGGGATATTTGTCCCACCACTTGATGAACCAATATCGGACCAATATATCATCATTCCGATCATAACTCCATTTTAGTATCCAAGCAACTTTGTATTTTTTACAAGATGGTGAAAGTATGGGAATTTCTGATTATATTGATTCATTTTGAAGACAATAACAAAACACTTGATGACCTTTTGAAGTATGGCAGAAAAGATTTCCGGAATAGGGCCAAATTGGTGCCACCATCTCAAGAACCAAATAGGGAAATCATTTTATTTTTTGTCGAAATCAAGACACCAAGAGCATGTCATCTCTATGGTTTGAAATAACATGAATTTGAACCAAGTATCAATGTAATCATAGTAGCAGTAAACAACATCAGAATGAGGTAGTTTCTTTGAAGTATAGGGACGTGTTCTCCATTTCTCTTCATTAACAATGTTTAATATATAGACACTATGGTAGATCAGTTTGGTTTTATCAATTTTATCATAGATGGGCTTAATAATCAGGGATTTTTTTTGTAATAGGATAGAAGAATAATATTGGAGGTTTTTAGCAGGATTCTCAGGATTCCAGTGAAAATCGGGGGGGGGGGGGGGGAAATAACCTGAAACAGTTTTGAAAGGTTCTGTATACATGGACCTGTTTGGTTCAATGTAGAATAGATTCTAGGCATAAAGCTTTTTAATATATTCAATTTTTTAGGCAGGGTAATATTGGGTAGAAGAAAGAGGCCTAGCATAAGGATCATAAGGTGTATTGAGAGTATATGAAAATGAAGCAGGTTCAATAATAGGAATGCTACCAAGAGTAGTAAACCTGTTAGCAATCTCCAGAGGAGTAGCAGACTCATGTTTAACAAGCTTAGTATCAAGAATTGGGGGAGGAGTGACAATCTTCCATTTGTCTTTTTTTTTTCTCATGATTGTTGCAAGAATTCACGGGTGAGAAAGTCAGGAATAGAATTTTGTGATCCTTTAATATATTCAATATCAAAATCAAATATACTTAAAATGGTTTGTCATCTGGCAAAAATATGTTTAGATGCAATGTTTTCAACATCTTTTTCTAAAACATATTTAGCATTTGTACAATCAATTCATAATAAAAATTTCTAATTTTATAAATCACTTTAAAAATTCAAAATGCATTGTACTATAGAAAAAATTTCTTTTTTAATAGTACTATAATTAATTTGTGCAGTATTCCAGACTCCTGAATGGAAGCGAACAATTTGTTCGGATGAGTCTGGTGAAACAATTTGTTTTAGAATGTCTCCATAACCAATGTTAGAGGCATCTGTTTCAACAATTTTAAAAGAAGAAATAGTAAGGATCCCAAGACATGGGAGAGTTTTAACATGTCTCTTGATTTGTTTAACAATAGAAGTATGGATATCAATCCATGAAGGAGGTTTGGAACATAATCGCTCAAAAAATGGGCAACACTGTTTCCTCATATCTTTGTTAAATTCATCTACATAATTAAGAGAACCAAGGAATCTTTGTAACTGAGTTTTATTAAGGATGATATTAGGAAACTTATTAGCAAATTCAATAGCACGATTGATATTTCGAATTTTGCCTTCAGAGATATCATAACCAGGGAATCAGATTTTGGTTTGAAACAATTTAATATTCTTAACAGAAACAACAAGACCATTTTGTCTAATAATGTCAGAAAACGAATGCAAGTGTTTCTAATATTCATCAATAGACTTTGAGTAACTAAGGACATCATCAATATAAACAATAGTGAAATAGGTAAATGAGTTGAAGATGTCATTTATAATGTTTTGGAACTCATTAGGAGCATTCTTGAGTTCAAAAGGTATAACATTCCACTCGTAATGACCAAAGGGATAGTAAAAGCAATTTTATACCTATCAGTTTCACTAATCTGGATTTTTCATAATCCTGACTTCATATCAAATTTAGAGAAGACTAATGCATTACTGAGCCTATGAATCAAATGATAATTCTTATTGGGGATATGATACCTAATCCACTTTAAGACTTTGTTCAATAGTTTGTAATTAATGACTAATCGAGGTGTCCCTCTCTCAATCTCAGTATTCTTCTGGACATAAAAAGCAGCACAAGATTAAGGAGACTTGTTGTTCATAATAATTTTCTTGGAAAGCAAATCTTGAATCTCACTTTTGCAAAATTCTAAAGTCTTAGTATTCATTTGAATAGGTCGAGATTTAGTGAGAAAATTTTTCTCAGAAAAGTCTTTAGTATAAAGTAAAGTAACAATATGTTTCTTGCTATGACAAAAAGCATTTCGAAGATTAGAACAAACATCATCAATAAATTCTTTTATTAAAATCACTGATTTTTTATTGTAACAATTTATCATATAATTGTTCAACAATCATTTTATATTTGATTTCTTGCCGTAGGAAATTCAAATGCTTTGTTTTAGCAGAGACCAAAGATTTCAGACAATCGTTTGTATCAATATCAAATTTGGAAGCAAATCTAAACTTTACTTTCTGATCAAAATGGTCAGTGTAACACCCCGCTCTCCAATAAAGACATTTTAGAATTTTTGGAGAGTCAGTGTGCTACTAAACTTGAATTTAAAAACTTTTCTTTTTAACAACGCGATAGATGCGAAAGATTCTATAAATAAAACAAAATTTAATAAATACTTAAAATCCAAAATAGAGTCTGCGGAAGCACTTATTTAAAAAATACGAAAGTCTCATGAGCTTATCAGAATAATTTATTTAAACCTTAAACCATAAAACTAATCATAGCATAATCTATCTAGGCCTTTGCCTCGCCTCCTGGGGTCAAGTCCTGTCCTACAGTCTCATTCTCATAAATATCATCACGTGGGTGGTTTAAAAATATAAAAATATACAAAATTGAGTTGAATACTTAATAAGTAACATATCATACAGTAAACATAATAAACATAATGTTTTTTGAAAAATGTGTATACTCATAAATACATACGTAAATAACATGAGCATGAACATGAACATGAACATTAACTTATGTTTCACTTATCATAGGTCGATGCCCACTGTTGACCCCCGTGAGTTAAGTCTAGCGAATTTAAGTAGATTCTGATTCCGCCCATGGTTGTGGGTTATGGAATCCATACATAAGGAAGACATATTAGGTGCATTAGCAGCATGTACGACCTGGTAATGCAATATGCCCATAATATAGGTACCGTCTTCATATCATAATATAGGCCGTTACGTATTTTATAATTTATACTTCATCATAATCATACTTGCATACTTGTCGTATCACAGATTACAAAAGAAATCGCATACATATTTGTCATATCTTGTCATAGATTTCAAATGAAATCGCATTCTTTCATAAATGTCGTGATACATGTTTCCTTATATAAAATCATGATTTTTCATAAATATTTTAATGCATAAATCTTCACATAAAATCATGCATGGCTTTTCATAAATATTTTAATTCATAAGACTCATATAAAATCATGACTTTTCATAAATAATTTTATGCATAACTCCTTTGATAAAATCATGGATTTTCATGATTTTATCATGATTTGGGTACGTAAAGGGGTTTCCAATGAAGGCATACATGCATAATATTTTTATAAAAGACATGTCGTTTACCGTACATACATGTAAGGATATAGTGCAACACCAATCCACTATTTTCAACTCATAATCGGTCACCTATACAATGAGAGTGTAATTTTCGTAAATTTTCCAATTGAACACGTGTTAAAACATTTAACCTTGAAATGCTAAAATTAACCTATTTTAATTAATATACTAATCCCTAAAATACCATCATTTCCCTAATTTCATCGACATCCAACTGATATTTACTTACCCTAATTTTAATTCAATACAAGTTTATTTAGAAACAAGCCTATCCCACTTAAATAACATATCCGTTGCTCCAATAAAATATTACCAAGCCCAAGATGATTTACAACTCGAATACAGCCTAACAACATATGTGTTTATCCTCATGGTAATTTAAAAAAATACCCAACTATAATTAAGATCCTAATACGCCTGCTTAGGCTCATTACAAACTAAACTCAAAGAGCAAAATTTTCATATTATTACATACGTTTCAAACAACTACGTAGACGGACAACAAGGCTTACCAAGAGCTAGGCGTGAGATTGGCTTGCACTTAACGGTGGCGAGCACAGTGGCACTCCGGCGAGCTGAGGGACTATGTAACTAAGAGAGAGAGTGATGAGAGAGAGAGAGGCAATGTGATGAGAGAGAGATTACGGGAGAGAAGAAAACGCTCAAAGGCTATGCATGGGGAGGATCGACGTGAGCTTATCGAGCGAGGGTGGCGGCTTGGGGTGGCATGAGGTGCCGGGCGGCACTCTCTGTGCAATGAGGTGACTATGTGGAGGGAGTTGGTGTCGTGGGGTGGCTGGGCTGTGGCTCATGGTGGGGACGTACGTGCTCTATTTTTGGTGTGAAGAACAGGGCCTGTTCGTGTATCACGGTTGGGTTTCGTCTAAGTTGTTCTTGGTGTAGCTGTGACGTGGTTGGCGTGGCTTCGGGGTGGCAAGGCAACGGAATGTGCCTGGTGGTTGCCGTGTGGGTGGTCTGTTGGACTGGCTGAGGGAAGGTGGTTTGTGAAACGCTAAAAGTGAAGCGTGCTGTGTGTGGAGGAAACGACATGGACCAGCTCAGCAAGTGAGGCTATTTTCGGTGGTTTACGATGGAGGGAGGCTGTTTGCTCGTGGCTTATGGGGTATGGTGGTTACGTCAAGGTAAGTGGTCTGGGTTGGCTAGTATGAAGAGAAATGTGGTGTTGTTTGCGACGAGGGGCTTTCTGTGAGAATGGGTTTCTTTTTGTGGATTTTTTGTTTTGTGTATTTTACTGGAGGGTCTCGGGTAGTTTTATAGGTAGGGGAAGAGAGGTATCGTGGATCATAGGAGTTTGGATAGAGTTTGGAGTTGGGAGTTGGTTTTGATCTAAGAATCTTATTCAAACTGGAAATCCAACAATATAGGAATACACGCACGGGATAGGGAAAGAAATTAAAAAAAAAACACTATCTAGAAACCTATCTTAAAATATATCTCAAATTAATAAAATAAAAAATTGTAATCCTACTTCATCCATAAAAATGTTAACCGAAAAAATAACCTAATTATCAAACCTAATAAAATATCCGTAATTATCCCTAATAATATAAGATCGAGTCGTTACAGTCAGTAATAATGCTATCATTTTCCAAAAAGAATGGATATAAAAAAGAAATAAAAGGAATTCCTAATATGACCTTATCAGTTATATGTTTAAGAAGTATAGAAGGAATTTTAAAGCAAACATTGTCGTGGCAGACATGAGTAATATTAAGGTCGTATTTGATCTTCATCTGAGATCTGTTAGCAGAAAACAATCTTCCAATAGATTTTTCATAATACTTACTAGGTATTATCCCTTCTTGGATATAATTCATATTCGATCTAGAATCAATCATAGCAATCACAGTGAATTCAAACTCATGACAAACAATAATATTTACTTTAGAAAACCATTTGGGTGGAATGCTATGATGGGTTAAACAAATTTGATTGTTATTAGGAAGAGGTACTTCCTTTGGACTTGAATCAGAATCATCATTTTTTTGCTCATTATCAGAAGAAATATCTTGATAAAAATGTTTATCAATTTTTAAACATAATAATTATTGTTTAAAATAATTATTCAGATTTAATATTGCTTATCTCAACTTTGAGATCAGCAATATCCTTTTTAATAGAAACAATTTCCTGTTGTAAATCTTTAGGTTTCTTCTTTTCAAATATCCTTAGAGTTTCTTGAAAACTAATTTTGGTTTTAGAAATCTCAAGTTCCTGGTGAACCATGGCTTTCTTGTGCTTTTAAATGTATTCTTCTTTGAGCTCAGGATTAGTAATTTAGCTAATCAAAGTTAATGAAATATTTTCTTGTTCTTCAACTTTAATTAAAACATTGATTGTTTTACCTAAAGGTTTACAACAAGAATCATCACATCCGAGCTTAATGTCGGGAGAATCAGACAACTTAAATTCTGAGTGGTAATCAGAATCACTTGAGCATAATTCATTAATATCAAATGATTAAGAGGATTTTGATTCTAGAATCCGAACTAGTTCCTCACGATCATTAATATCAATGTTTAACTGATTAAGCTTGTTTTGAAATTTACTAGGCCTTTTGGTACATTCTTTGGAGAAATGTTCATACTTTCCATAGTTATAACATTTCTTTTCGAAGGATTTTGGGAAGTATTTTTCTTATAGAAAGGTTTTTTCTTATAAGAATTATAGGTTTTCTATAAAAATCATCACACATTCGATAGGTTTTCTTAGCATGAGTTTTAGCAAATTTATCAAAATACTTGTGCTTATGTTTAGAAGGAGCAATAGGAGGAAGACCAAATTGTTCACATAAATTTCCTATTTCATATTTGGCTTTCTTGCTATTCTTCATATGTTGTCAAAAAATCTTTTGATCATTGCACATACTAATACCAAGCTTCTTAATTGTACTTATGGTATCAGAATATGTGTAATTATCATAATTAAGAAGTCTCAAGATATCAGTAAGTCCATCCTTAACTTTCTGAGCAAATAAATGAGATAATCCATCAATGAATTTTTCTTTACAATAGGGTTTATGACTATCTTCTCTAAGCATACCTCTAGAAAGAAAAACATCTTGATACCATCTGTAATCAGACATTTGACATAATCTCAGGTTATTCAAATAATCACTAATACGATTAGTAATATTGGAGGGAGTTCCAACAAAATGTTTAACAATAGTATAAATCAAAGTATTTACACCATCTGGGATACCCTTTCCTATGGTTTGGTCAAACTAGGGCTGCTACCCGCATGGTGCGGGGCGGGGGGTGCCCTTCCCCGCACCCCGCCCCGCACCATGCGGGGTTGGGGATTTCCCCACCGCCCCCCGCCCCCGGGAGGCGGGGGCGGGGTCCCCCGCCCCGGTGCCGGGGGGCGGGGAAAAACCCCCACCCGCCCCGCCCCCCGCCATTATGTTAAAAAAAAAATTTTTTTGGTCTAAAAATATTTTTTTAGACCAAAATTATAATATATTTTAAATAATAAATTAAAATTTATAAATATAAAAAAATATAAACTCATTAGAGTTAGATTTTGGATTGATTTGGCCTCCTAGGCCAATCTTTATATAGGAGGCCAAGACAATACAATAGTCATCCTTAAGCAATGTGGGACTTAGTAGTAAGTCCCACATTGCTTAAGGATGACTATTGTATTGCCTTGGCCTCCTATATAAAGATTGGCCTAGGAGGCCAAAACAATCCAATGACTTGAATATAATTTTAAGTCTTTTATAAATTGTGTATATCTATATACAATATATTTATTTAATATATATAAATAAAATTTTTTTTTTAATGTGGGGCGGGAGCGGGGGCGGGGCGGGGCCCCGCTGGGGTCATCCCGCCCCCCGCCCCCGCTATACCCTCTCTATGCGGGGCGGGGACCCCGCCCCCGCATGGGCGGAGCGGGTTAGCCCGCCCGCCCATGCGGGGGCGGGGCGGAAGCCGGGCGGGGCAGCGGGGGCGGGGTGCCCACCCCTAGGTCAAACATAGGCATGCCATCATCATGTTTGATAGAATTCCTAATGGTTTCTCTAGAGTCACTAGAGAGATGTTTATCCCACCAATGACGAAGCATACCAGAGAATCCAGTAGTTAATAAATCAACCGTCTAAGTTTGTCCAAGACTGTTGTTATTAACATATGCATTTGCAACCATAGACATTTGATTCATTTTATTGAGAATTTCTTGCTCAGATAATCCATCAATATTCTATTCATACAACTTATCAGAATAAACAAAAAACTGGCTTTGAAAAAATCCTTTTTCAAACTGTAAATCAAGAAGAGTAGGTCTAGTATTCCAGTTTTTTGTAATACTTCTGAGAAAAGATTTTTTCGAAGAACATCGTTTGACCCAGGTTTTCCATGTAAAAAAAATATCTTCATAGACAAAGGAATCAGAATTAGATGACTATTCTGTAGAAAAACCAGAAATAACTTCTTTACCTGTACTATTTACAACAATGGCAGAAGGTTCGTTTTTCAAATCAGCAAGCATTTGATTGATTTTTTCAAGAGTCTTGGCCTGTTTGATCTTAGGGCCTTGCCTTATTTCTGGTAAAATAATCAAAGTTTTTTCAGACTTAGTAGTTGGGGCAGAAACGAGGCTTTCAACCTTTTTTTTAATACAGTTTAGTTGTTGACTAATAACATGAAGAGTTTTATTGATAAAATTGTTTTGCTCAATAATCTTCTTGGTTTCAATAAAAGCAGTGGCATTAGAATTAGTCTTGAGTATCTTAAAATGAGAAGCATTTATTTCTGCTCCTTTGTAAGAAATAATAATTGTCTTTAAAGGTGGGTGACTAGATCTAACCATCATTTTTCCTTCTTCATTGACAAAATTTGTTTTAACAACATTTAAACTATTTTTAAGAATATAATAATTTTCAATAAATTTAAAGAATAATATATACTTCTGCAGAGCATACATCTTTTCTTTTCAGTTTCGTTTAACATGTAATTTTTCTGAATAAGAGAAATTAGCATGATAAGATATTATCTTATCACGATTTTTAACATTATTATATTCATTATATAGAGCAATCAAATTAATTTCAAAGGCTCTATTCATCACAAATAATTGAGTATGATGAATAGGAGCAAACATATCTGAAACTTTTAGTGATAAAAAGGAAGCATCTTCTTTTTCTTTATCAACTTCTTCCTTTATGGCTTTACCTTTAGATACTTCTGTATCTTTGATAGTATAATAAATAGAAGTAACTTGCGAAGAAGTAGAAACACCTTTCGATTTTAAATCAGGCTTAACAGTTTTGACTAAGTCTTCTAGAAAGTTTATGAGATTTTTGTCTCTTCTTTCTGAATTATCAGTAATAGATCCAGTAAAAGAACTTCTAGTTTCAGCAAAAGAATTTCTTCTTTTGTTATTAACTAGAGGTTGATCAAAACTAATTTTTACACTACCATTCAAATATTGTTGAATATAATTAAGCTGGTGGAACTTTAGGCTCCAAGGTCCATTCATTGGGAAGATTAATATCTTTTCAATAAATCATTTGGAACCTAAATATTAGCATCAGGAGTATAACTTTGAGTCAACGAAGTTTTATGTCCTAAAGTTTTTAAAATAGCTTTAGGATTCAATTTAGTTTTTAGCACAAGATAATAAATACGGTAAACTATAGCAAGAGGTTTGCTACCTTCTTCCATGTCATATCCAGATGTCAAAATATTTAAAGTCAAAACTTTTAAAATATTAGGATCATCTAAAGCAAGAGTCAAATCAGAAAAACAATCAAAATAAATAGGACCACCAAATAAGGATGACTGAGTCATTCTGAGTATGCTAGTTTCAAATTTTTTGAATCTCACATCTCTTAAAACATCTCCTAAACAAAGAAATATAGAAGCATTGATGCCTTTCCTCGTGAGAGGTTTAACAACAACCTAAAGAGAACCAATATGCAGATATTTATAACTTTTTATCAAGAAATCTTAAATAGATTTTCTGTTAAATAGGCAACAATTTTTATGAGTTTTTAAAATAGCATATGTTTGTTCGACAGTTTAATATTGAACTCAATCTTAAAGAAAGACAGATTGAGTCTAACTGGTTTTGTAAATAAATTTAGCATCAATCTTTAGCATACGCCATTTGTTGAAATCAATGTTATCAGTCTCCTCAACATAAAAGTCTTCCTCATTGATAATATCAGGAGGTATACTAGATCTAGAAATAATAGACGAATTAGATCTAAATATTCTATTAATCTTGAAATCAATCAAAACCAAAACCTAACAGTTACTAATCATGTCTTTATTCTTGTTCCTATTGCGTTAGGTAACACAGACCTTGGCAAACTGTTTACCAACCTATGCCCTAACGCTCTCCTAGCAAAATGGGTCTTACAAACAGGTTCTTGAAATTCACTTTACAACTAAGGTGGCTCCAACAGAGACAAGATTTGAACACAATTAAAATAAGTGAGAAGCAAGGACTGAGAGATTACTCATTGAATTGAAGTGAACATATATAAATCATCTACCAACAACAAGAAATGGCTCTGATAGTGAAGCTGCATATATTGATCCAAGATCATGATAGTGAAGCTGCATATATGTAGTACGTCGTTAAAGACATTAACTGACACGAAGGCAGATCATGCATGCCTAGACACCGCCATCTCAAAACTACGTGAAGCTAAACTTTGATGTACTAGCAGTTAGGCTGACTTTCCATATTCTAGTTGCAGTATGCATGCCAAGATAAAGAAAAAGTCCTTCATGTGTACTGGACACTCAAGGATGTTCATGCGAGCCGAGTTTGGGAAATTAATTAAATAAAAGTCTTCTATTAGCGGTTAGCAAAGCAAAAAAGTAATTAGGAATGCAACGCTTAATACCGGAGGCTGATGACTCGATTGAAGTAATCATGTATAGTAATATAGAAAAAGCATATTACTTCAATTGCCTTGGAGCATAAAGTTCAGAAGTGCCAATTTTGCCATCCTGAACATATAATATAGAAAAACTCTACATGCAAGAAAACTTTACACGACACATGACCTCTACCTAATTAATATGTGATTTGTTATTTTTGTCATTCTATTTTAATACTTCATATGTATATGTTTAGATAGAAGGACAAAAATGATAAATTACATGTTAGGTAGAAGTGTGTTATGGACGTGTTTCACATTGCCACGCATGTAATCACCTGCAACCAAAGGGAGAAAGGGCTTGATGTGCGTAGAAACGCCTCCGATGCCTAAGTCAGAAAAGATAACAGAGATCTCTTAGGAAGTAGAAGATGATCTCGTTGTCAAACCTGGGCTGTATAAATAGAATCCACAGTGCCCTCTTTTTGGTGTAGTAATGGCCTGATCTCTCATTTGAAATTCAAATGACAAGATAGCTACATGAACTTCCATTGCCTTTTGGAGCGGTAACAGATCATAGCTTATTCGAGATTGCAGAGTGGTTATCACCATCTTATCTTAGTAGGCTGAGTCCTTAGCTCAAGACTTGTTGACCTAGGTTTGGGCTTAGGCTCAAAAGACTGTCCAATGGGCCTGCCAAAAGAGGGGGGATTAAACCCCTTCCATTTACTCCGCTAAGTCTCATCATGAACGGCGTGATGGGACTTATAATGATGGCGTTGCTTTGTGTTTTGGGTTTTCTGTCCTTTCGCGTTGCTCGTGTCAGAGCGTCGTTCCACTTGCATGCCTCTTCGCGTTCCCCTTTATCGTTTTACGTTCAATTACATTTTTCTCTCGAACATTCCTTCATCATTCCTTACTCTAGCCCTTTCGATACGTTCCTCTTCTTCTCAAATGCTCTGCTTCCCTGTGCATCTTTCCTGTATTCTTTCGAATTGATGGCCTCTCCTAAATCTTCTCGCCTTTCTTCCTCTCGTGGAGACAGGTCTTCTCGACCCCGCGATCCTTCCCCTCGCTTCAAAGAGGTGGTCGCTAGCCTTCGTTCTGCTTTAGAGGGTCATCGATGGGTTACGTCTACAACCCGTCGCGAGCTAGACTCTATGAGATATTGCTATGGGATCTCGGATTCCGTTGTTTTGGGTTTGCCTGAGCAGCATCGTGGAGCTATAGATATGAGAGGCTTGGCCGTTTCTGTGGCCTTATACCTGGCTATGTTCTCGATGGGGCTTTGCTTGCCTTTTTGCCGTCCTGTGTGTGATGTGCTCGATTTCCTAGGCCTCATTCCTTCCCAACTTGTGCCCAACGCTTGGCAGATTCTAATGGCATGTTGTGTACTTTGATGACGGGTTCTAGAGCCCACTAGTGATGAGTACCTCGATGTGATTACTCGTGAGTTCCTTTCCCTTCATGGCTTCAGGGGTTTGGATGGGAACATTTATAGTTTCAGGGCTCACAATCGGTTGGTCTAACTAGAGCGTAAGTATTCCCACAACAAGGACTGGCAGAGGAAATTTTTCTTCGTGTCAGGCGAAGGTTAGGAGTTCCCTTCAGACGAGGCAGCGAATCGAGAATTTCCCATTATGGCCTCATGGAGCCCTGTTCCCAATGATTGTAGCTTCAAGATTATCCTTTTAGACCGCGAGGTGGCTCGCATTCATTTGGTGCAAGCTTGGGTGGAGGAGAACAACAATTCCACCTGGTCGGATGTTATATTAACCCGTGCCAATATTGATAGATTTGTGATTTCGCCCAGTAGGACACATGTTTTTGGTCGCCAATTTCTAAGTACCCCATCATTGACTAGTGGTCCAAAAAGAGGTCCGTCGTCAGTAGCATATGATAAGAAGGCGAAAAAAGCTCACCTAGGAACAACATCCTCTGCTTGTGCTATGGCGAAACCCTCAGACGAGTTTACGTGATGGTGCCAATTGTTATGGACGTGTTTCACACTACCATGCACGCAATCACCTACAACCAAAGGGAGAAAGGGCTAGAGGTGCATATAAATACCTCCAATGCTTAAGTCAGAAAAGATAACAGAGATCTCTTAGGAAGTAGAAGATGATCTCATTGTTATACTTGGGTAGGTATAAATAGAATCCACAATGCCCCTTTTTGGTGTAGTAACCGCCTGATCTCTCATTTGAAATTCAAATGACATGATAACTACATGAACTTTTCTTGCCTTTCGTAACGGTTAATAGATCATGACTTATTCAAGATTGTAGAGTGGTTATCACCATATTAGCTTAGTAGGATGAGTCCTCGGCTCAGGGCTTGTTGACCTAGGCTTGGGTTTAGGCTCAAAAGACTGTCCAGTGGGCTTATGAAAAGAGGGGGGGAACCAAATAAGGTGTGTGGTGTAACGCTTTCTTATAGCATTTCTTTTAAACATAACCAAATAATTGGTTGTTGCATGCCAATAATTTAGTTAGTTGCTTGCATTCGTATACGAGAAATGCTACTCATTATCTCCACACAACACACCAACCTGTGATTTGTCATTTTTATCTTTATATTTAAACATACATGTTTACACATTAATATGTGTGTGTTTAAATTAAAGGGTAAAAAGAACAAATCACATGTTGGTGTGTGGTGTAGGGGATGATAAGTATAATTTTTCTTCGCATACAGACCATCCCAAACTAGCTTAGAGCACTAGGAATGGTGTAGCCAAAACCAGTATTTCGTTAGCAATCCTATTAAATATACTGCATTGGATTAGCCAAATGCAAATTTTTTCCATACTAGCTACAGTGTTTCTACATATTTGGAGATGCACTGTTTACCCTCTATAGTTTATTTTATTACTTTTCTCTCTTTCCACCCACACGCTCTCTCTCGACACTCGACAAACTTTCAACTCTCCCTCTCTATCTCTCTCTCTCTCTACATAAGTCCTTCTCTCTGGACAAAAACCCCAATGGTTCTCTCTCTCGACTACTCTCGACGGAATCCCATTGGCTCTCACTCGATCTCGCGACGGATTCAGTAAGATTTATTAAAATTTTATGTTATAAATTATAATATAACATTATTTCATATATAATTATAATTTATAAAAATTATATATAATATAAAAAATATTACATATAATATTAAAAATTAATTAAAAATATATAAATATGCAAACCAGTCCGATCCTAGAAAATATAAAACAGAGATCGGACCGATTATGACCGGTTTTTAAAAGGGAGGAACCAATCCCAGACCAAACCGGACCGAACCAACCGGTCCGAGCCAATTTTCCAATTGATCTCTAGTTTATTTTTACAGCCCTATACACATGTTATCATTATGTATTGGATTTCTTCATGTAGATCTTGTTGTAGATTTTATGTAGTGGGTTTTAATTGTAAAATATGAAAAAGAAAAATTGAAAACAAATTATTATTATTAAAAAATAATATTTTATTATTATTTTGATTAAGAATCTACTTTAAATGATAAAAGCAAAACATACTATTTTAATCAAATTTTATCTTTATCTTTGCCTTTACTTACGCTATTACTAATGCTCTTATAGATCTCAACTCCGTATTCAAACCCCATGATGCATAATCATTCCATGCTTTTTGTATCATTGGCCCGAGAAAACAAAGAAAAAGGAAAAGAAAGAGAAGAGAAGAGAAGAGAAGAGAAGGTTGATAAAATCCCGCATCATATTCATTGGCCTGTTTAGTTTGGGCTAATTGGGTGAGA
Organism: Juglans cinerea; assembly: GCA_961763995.1. Classification (NCBI taxonomy): domain Eukaryota; kingdom Viridiplantae; phylum Streptophyta; class Magnoliopsida; order Fagales; family Juglandaceae; genus Juglans; species Juglans cinerea. The sequence continues at coordinate 21,954,872 of CAUIVZ010000013.1, forward strand.
GGGTTACAGCTAATTACAATTCTCAATTTCTGGACTAAAAAATGGTGTCCGAAAAATTTATGAAAGTCCCATACTATATTGACTCCTTCAAACGACATAGGCCCAACAAATATATACCTTGTCGTGGAACGGAGGGAGAGAGAGAGAGAGAGAGAGAGAGAGAGATGGACAGTGCCGGGGATGCGCAGGGGCCTCTGAGCCTTAACCCTAGCAATGGAAGATGGGAAGACGAGAAAGAGAAGCCAAAGGTAGTGGTGATAATGGGTCCGACTGGGTCAGGGAAGTCAAGACTTGCCATTGATTTGGGGTCCCGCTTCCCCATCGAGATCATCAACGCTGATTCCATGCAGGTCTACCGAGGCCTGGATGTTCTCACCAACAAGGTTTCCCTCAATGAACGGAAGGGTCTCTACTCTTTCTCTATCTCTCACTACTTTTACATGTTTTTCAGTGTGTGCGTGTTTTTGAGAGAGAGAGAGATGGGTGAAATTTACGTTTGCGTTACTTTGGTATAGGAGTGCCACATCATCTTTTGGGGACTATAAGCCCAAACGTGGAATTCACAGCCAAGGATTTCCGGGATTCTTCTATTCCTGTAAGTTAGTTATGCTCAATATACTCCATCTATGTTTGCTTTTCCGTCTGTGCATCTTTGAATTTACATTCGGAACCTTTTACTCACATAAATGAAAATGGTGTGAAATTTGTTTTATGAAGCAGTTGTTAGAATGAAGATTTTGATGAATATCTTGTTATGATGGCTTTTATAAGTCAGCTCTCTGTGTTGTGTCTAGGCACTATCTTTGCAGTTACTGAAGTTTCTTGAATTTCTTTCCTATATAATCAGTTTGGTTTGATAGCTAATGCAAAAAGTTACAAAGTCTTTATTGACATTTCATTAATCATCGTAGCATACCAAGATGTACATTGTTAACTCCTTATGGGACATGCTACAATATGAGATTTTCTTGAAGAACTTATCATATATAAGCCCATAAACCCCTAGGGGTTGGCTCAAGTGGTAAAGACCTTGGGGCTTGGAGGTATGCTCCCTTTAGGTCTAAGGTTCAAATCCCATTGGGTGCAAACAATCACTAGGGGCCATCGGACATAGGGATTTTTCCCTTGAATTACTTGAGGTGCACTTGTGGGAAACTCCTTGCCGAGGGCCTGTGCACCCCCGGGATTAGTCAGAATGTTGTTCTCGCCTCTTGGACACCCATCACCAATAATATATATATATATAAATCAACTAAAGTTTTACGGGTTTTATCTTTTCTGCAGAATTTTGAGAATTTTCAGATCGTGATTAATTAGTCCTAAGAATATCTTGAGCTTGTTTGATTACTGTTGTGCAATCCATGATATGGTTATATATATCGCAACTACATAACTGAAGGAACCAATTGCATCATTCAATATCATCAACCTCTTGTGGTTAAGTTCATGTGTTTCATCTGAGCAGATCAGCCTAATTGTTAGATCTAGAGACATAATGGGGGATTTATTTATTGCCTTTTCATCTGGACTTGGCCTATTGTTTCCATCATATATTTTAATTTTTACAGACTAGGGGCATGTAGTGCTGCAAAATCCTGTTTCTGTTTACGTTTTCTGTTTTTGTGCCATTCCATGTGTGTTGATTTTATGTTTGATTTTCTCAAGCTCTGTTCTATCCATGTTTATTGGCTTTATTGTTGTCATGGTGACTTGGATCTCTATAGTATTAGATGTGACTAGGTGTGAGCACCGACATAGGAGTCAGATTCCCCTAAATCCGACTCCGACTCCAACTTGTGTAGGCTCTGATCCGACTCCGACTTGTTGGAGCAGAGTTGGATTTGGGCTTTTTTTAGTTTCATATTTAGCCCATTTTTAAAAAAGAATTTTTTGTGGGCTTTCAAATTTTAGTTTTTCCAAAAATTAAAAACTAAAACTAAATCATTCACTGCTGATTCATTTCTATACTAATGTCTAACTTATTTTTATACTAGACTTATAATATATTTTCTAATTATATGTTATCATACTATAGTATTACATATTATTTCTAGTGTCTAATTACATGTTATTATACTATAGTATTATGTTATTAACTTATTATATTAGACTTATTTCTATACTAGTGTCTAACTTATTTATACACTAGACTTATTTCTAGTGTCTAATTACTTGTTATTATACTATACTATTACATGTTATTATATTATATGAGACTTATTTCTAACTTACTTATATACTAGACTTTCTAGTATCTAATTACATGTTATTATACTTTAATAAATTAGTATTATATGTTATTAACTTATTATACTAGACTTATTTCAATATTAGGGTCTAACTTATTTCTATATTTGATTATGTATGGTAGTAATACTATGATATTTACATATATACAGTAAATTATTATTAGTTTATTTATATTATAGTATAAGTATATTATGTTATAATAATTAGCTCATACTAGTATATTATTGAATTTAACTATATAAATTCTAGTTATATAGCTATATAAATATACTAGTATATATGATAAATATATAAATAAATACATATTTTTATAACATATGTATAATATTGGAGTCGGATTTGAAGTCGGAGTCAGAGTCGGTCCATCAACACTTCCGACTCTGACTGAAAGATTAAAAAAATCCGACTCCGAATCCGTTTTGTTGGAGTTGGAGCGGAATTGGATTTGGAGGCGAATTTTTGGATTTTTGCTTAATGCTAGATGTGACAAATATACATATGGATGTGATGATTTAAATAATGTTTCAACGATACATATTAAATTTTTGTAACTAAGGCTTGGCTCCGCATTTTGGAATTGCAGCTCATTGATGATGTATTGTCTCGCAATTGCATCCCAGTCATAGTTGGGGGTACTAATTACTATATCCAGGTAGGCGATTATTGCATTCTGTTCTTTCACAGTAAAGGAGAATCGATTAATGTTAACTTTTATAATCTTCATTGAGTGAATCCTCGTTGACCAATGTGAAGATGTATTACAATACTTCTCTTCCAATTTATTTTCTACAACCCTACAGAGAATGATTTTACCTCTATAACATGCTTTTTTTTTTTTTTTGGCCTATGTGTTCTGTTAAGGCTTTGGTAACTCCATTCCTCTTAGATGATTCATCAGAAGACATGGATGATAGCTGCACATATGGTCCTTCTGGTAAATACCTTTCCTATTGATTTTGATTTCCATATTTGCTTTAAATGCACCTCACATCCATTATAATTTCACAGGAGAAGATCAGCTAGATCATGACCTGGATTTTGGTAGAGACAGTTCGAAGTATGGCTATGACCATCTTAAGGACATTGATCCAGTTTCAGCAAACAGAATCCATCCAAACAACCATAGAAAGGTAAGGGTGCCAACATTATATTTATTCTTTCCTCCTTGAAATACATAAGCAAGGGATTTATGATAGATTTCTGTTGTTTGCATTGTAAATTGATTGTTGGGAGTATAACCAATACTGTTTCTATTTCCACCGACATCTCTCTGCCTTCTTCTCAACAGAATAATTTTCTATACTGAAGAACATAGACAACTGGAAAAGTAACAACCTAGTCCCTATTAGTTGGCCAATAGTTACTAACTCAAAAGTTGTTGCCGTTGGCAGTAAAGTAGGCAGTTGGCCGGTTTGAGTTTGCCTATTCTGAAATAAAACATGTTTAATGCTTGGGTAGTTCCTAGGGGCTTGGGAGTCGTGGCTTGATCAACTTGTTTAAGTTCACCTCAATTTGGAGTTTGCTTGGGATTTGCATATTGCCTTTTGAAGATTATATATTTTGCATGTTGATAGAGATATATATATATATATATATATATATATCTATATCTATACATGTATATGCAGGATTAGATGTACGAAAGTATGCATGCGATTTTTAATTATAATGATGTTCATTACAATGTGGCTATTCCATTATTATCACTGATTTATAGATGTAGATTAGAAGTACTTTACTGGTGCTGATTTATTAATTTATCCATGGAATTGCTATTATTTTTTATTTAATTTTTGTTCTTTTAGTCATTAAAGGGGTTTTCTCTTGCATACAACCCTTTTTGAAGTATCGTGTGTGCATCACATGTACTAGGGTTGCATGTAACGCCCCAATGGAAGGCCCAAGCCACATGATCTATTCTTTAAAAGGACTAGTCAATGATACAATTGGAGTCCTATTGGAACTTTATAAAGAGCAATAACTTCTTATTTCCAAGCAATGTGGGATCCCATACACCACCTATCCTTATCCTTATCATATGTATCACAATCTCCCTCTCTTAAATTCCCAACGTCCTTTTCGGGCCAATCTATTGTTGGTAGCATGGCTCAAGTCCCACAATTCTGGTTGGGATAGGCTCTGATACCATTTGTTACACCGCAATGGAAGGCCCAAACCACATGGCTTATGCTTCAAAATGACTAATCAATGATTCCATTGGAGTCTCATTGGAACCTTATAAAGAGCAAAAACTTCCCCTTCCCGAGCAATGTGGGATCTTATACACCACCTACCCTTTTGCTTATCATATGGGATATCACATTGCATCCCTCTGCAATTGTTTTTTCTTTTGTTTAATGAATTGAATTTATCATAAAAGTATATGCTATGGGGTCAATTGTTTTGTTATTTCAATATTCTGCCCTTGTAAGGTTGTAGAGGTATTTGTAGTTGTATAAAGCTTTCATTTTTCAGATCAGTTACATGTTGGAGGATAGAAGTTTCAAAATTTTCCATTATGTTGGTATTATAATCATGTGTTGCTTTTGCAGTGGGAAATAAATTCTTATTAGCAATCTTGTTTCTAATGCTAACTATTTATGGAAAAAATTGTAAAAAAGGTGTTATCCTCAAGAGTGTAATGTGACTGGAAATATTGTTAGTCTTGTTTACATTAATGCCATATCTGTCTAAGAACATTCTTTTGATGCATTTTTTTTTTTGTGCAGATTAGTCAGTACCTCAATTTGTATGCTCGCTCTGGTATTCCCCCTAGCAAACTTCTCCAGGAAAAGACTGCTGCGGTTCAGTATCATTAGTGATTTATATTTATTTGGTCATAATTATCTCATTATGATATTGAGTTTTTTTTTATTACTGTCAAAAGACCATATAATATTAATGAAAATCTATATACTTTTTGAAATTTCACTCTTTTGAATTATTTTAAAATCTTACACGTGGCAGGGCAGAACTGGGGTCGAGTTGATAATTCTAGATACAATTGCTGTTTTATTTGTGTGGATGCTTCTCTTCCTGTACTGGACCGATATGTGGAGCAAAGAGTGGATTGCATGATAGAAGCTGGATTGCTTAATGAAGTCTTTGACATTTACAGTCCAAATGCCGATTATACTCGAGGCCTGCAACAAGCCATAGGTGTTCGGGAGTTTGAAAATTTTCTGGGAGTTTATGAAGAAAGTAGTTCAATTGACTTCTCTTTAAATTCAATGAACAAGGGTGACAAGACGTCGTTACAGAATCTTAGTGCTGTCTTGGATTCCTTTGACAATAACCAGCCCAAAATGCTGATGAAAGAAGCGATTGAGAAAATGAAATTAAACACCCGAAGACTTGTTCGTCGTCAAGTTAGTGTACTTTATCCCCATTTCATGAATTTCTTTGACATGCATTCCTACAAAATTATTATTTTGCCAATACTTCAATTATCTGTCCAGAAATATGCGCACTACCTTTCCAGTTAGCATTGAATCTTCGGAAGCATGACTCTTTCGTTTGAGAATGTGTCATATTGTAATCTTGTGTCGCATATAGATCACAAGGTACTCACCATTTGCAGTGATTAGTCGTTGGTGATTCATTAAACTTTCTAATTGTTCCTAAATGGTAAATACTGAAAGAGCAATGCTTGCCCCACCATTTGAATTTGTCAATGATGGAATTTCCTCCAGTTTTATTTATTCCTTCAGCTTTTCTAGAGTTCTTTCTCTTAAGAGTTTTCTTCAGTTGTATAATTAACTAGGGGAAAGTACACTTTGCACCTCCAAACTATCATCACTTTTGCAATATACACCAATGTTTTTAATCTCGTACTGTACCGGCCATACCAGTACGGCCGGTACAGGTATTATATATGTTTCATACCGGCCCAAATACCGGCCGGTACCAGACGTACCGGCCTATATTTCGACCTGTACCGGTTGATATTTCGGCCTTTAATTTTTTTTTTCATTTTTTTAAACTACAAGCTTATTTTTTGACCCCCAATTCAGACTAGACTATTTATAATTTATATATATATGTATTTATATATAATTTATTCATATATAGACTATTATTTTGGAATATAATTTATATATATTTATATATATAATTTATTCATATATCGACTATCCCGAAACGGTACCGGTACCGAAATATTTCGTTCCAGTGCCTTGACCGGTACGGCGTCCGGTACGGTATTCAAAACATTGATATACACCCCAAACTATCAAAACTAACAAATCATATCCTAGACTACCAAACTTTGGTAATTTCCACTCTTAGGTTAGATTTGATGTTTTGTACCATATGCTCTATTTTTCATTGATCTTAACAGTCTGATTACAACCAAGGGTGCAAACTGCCAAAATTTTGTATGTGATTTGCAGAAAAACAGTAGTTTTTCTTCTTCTGTTTTTTTTTTTTCAAATTTCCCTTGGTTAAGATTTAGCCATTTGTGCCGCACGTTTTATTTTTCATCAATCTTAATGATCATATTTTAACTGGGAAAATTATTAGAGCTGCTCTAGGACATGCAAGCCCAGGCCTTTTGAAAAAAAGTGGAATCCATCTAAAAAATCTATCTTTTTATGGTGGTGGTTCCTACTTTTTTCAAAGGCATTGCAGGTGCCTTGGGCCTATATATAACTATAATCTTATGGCCATAGATCAATTGGAAGCTTTAGTAATACAATGTTGTTTTCTTACAGAAAAGAAGGTTAAGTCAGTTGCAAGCATTGTTTGGATGGAACATAAATTATGTTGATGCGACAGAATCCATATCATGTATGCCTTCTGTACTCTTTTATGTTTGTATTCTGACAAACAGCATTAGAAACATAGTTTCCAGTTCTTATAAAAAAAAAAAAAAAAACATAGTTTCCAGCTATACTGAGTCAAATATTCTCTTGTATAGGCAATTCAGAAGATTTATGGGCCTCAGAAGTGGTCGAACCTGCTGCAAAAATTATTAGATCTTTCCTTGATGAGAATGCCATCTCAATGCATGATTCGGAGGCACTGAATTCCATGGGACAGAAGTTAATCCAGAGGGACTTGTGGACTCAATATACATGCAAGGTCAGAAATTGTAGAGTCTAGGATTTTACCCTTCTCTGCTCGCCTTTAGCCCCATGTTTTTGGTACTGAGTTGGTACTAGTGTTCAAATCTGCTAGCTCTTTGGACAACGTTCCTGGCTTTAACATGAGTATATTTATAACTTCTCTATTGGTAGGCTTGTGGAGATAGGGTACTTAGAGGAGCTCACGAGTGGGAACAACACAAACAGGGCCGTGGGCATCGAAAACGCATTTCAAGGCTCAGGAAGTCTCAAGCTTATGACTTACAGACATAAGTGTGGCAGCAACATCCAGACTCTTGCTAGACGCCTTGAATGAGCCAGTATTAACCAAGAATGCGTGTTGTTACCCCTACCCACTATTTTTTTTTTTCTTGTTTTCTGTGTTTTCATATATGGAAGGATGAGAGCAAAGTCCCATGTGTGAGGTGCTGAGTTGCATGAGTATAATAATATATTTTCTTTGCTCTTTTGATGAGGGGGTTTGTGAAGGTGGTTTCTTTATCGATAGGAAGGGCCTAAACGGCGAGAAGCGGTAAGCACTTATTCAAGTTGGATTTGAGTCATAACTTATATGACCCCAACTCCACTAGAGAATTCAATTAATTCTTAGGCGGCTAACAGGCCTGTGTTTGGCTGTTGGAGTGGACTCAATTCATTCCAAATTAATCATTGATGGAAGTCACTACTTTTTTTAACTTCCTATAAAAAAAAGTTAAACTCATATGAACTTACTTCATACCTGCAAATACATATCTCAACTTATTTTTATTCAAACACATATCAATAGGACTCACAAAATATTACTTTTCACATACTAACTCAGATCATCTGAGATCATTTCAACATCCAAACACAACTTAGTAAGATTAAGATGACTCCATATTTGGATTCGAATTTAGAACCTATTACTTTCCAAACCACTTGAGGGAATCCAAGGACCATTGAGCTGCCACCCTTGGTGGTATACTCTGATGAAGTATAGTGAATTTGAAATCTTTTTAATTTTTGATCGAATTTCAATCTAGACTTTGGTCAATATATTTATAACTCAATTTAACTAAATTTTGTCATATAAATATGCCGACATAAATATTTTTATGTCAATAGAAGAAATAAGTTGATATATAGAGTACATCTCATGAAAAACTATTAGCTAAAATAGGTAAATGTATTTTGGACCTTTGATTAAGTATTTTAGATAAAAATTTAGATACGCTAATCATATATTTTCATTGAAGTATTTTAAGCTCCAAACGAGACATCATGTCCAACTAATCATTGCATATAGGATTGCTACTTGGTCTCGTTTATTTTCACAACTATTTTTATCTTATCTTATCTAATCATTACAACTTTTCAAAATTTTCACACAAAATAAAATAAATAATTTAACTTTTTTAAATTTTAAAATAAAAATAATATTAAAAAAATATATTTTAATAATATTTTATTTAACTTTCATCTTTTATCTCATTGAAATGATCTATAAAAACAAACCTTACAGTTTACTGCATCACCTTGATAAAGCTTTGAAATGTTATCAAAACGCAGATTAATGACACGTGTTGTAATTCTATTGGTATTGTTGGGCCGTGCCATTATGGCCATGGATTTTATATAAAAATATGACTGTTTTAAATCAGGATGAAAAACCCAAGTGCCTAAAATCGACATTAATTCTTATAAACCAGAAATATTAATTATCTCTTATCAAAGGCATTTTTATTCAACGATGTATATAGTATTTCAATTTGTATCGAATTCTTCTTTCTAGAAATAAAAATGGTTTCATCTGAAAGTATTATAATTTCGGTTTGCTTTTAATTTGTTTGTGCAAAACGTCGTAAACAAATAACATATTAATTTTTGAGTTCCTTTTTTTTTTTTTTGATAATCAAAGAAACTTCCATTCATAAGAAAACGTTACATAGCAAACTTATCAAACCAAAGAGCATGATTTACAAAAGCTGGGACATAGTCCCACCACATCTATATATCAACTACGTTCCATGCAAACCGAGCCAGGCTATGAGCTACTCCATTTCCTTCTCTATAAACATGTTTAATATTTAAATCATTAAAATGTTTCATTAGATCTCTAACATCCTTTAACAGATTGCCATTTGAAGAGGAAAACTCATGACTATCTTGTAATTCCTGCACCAATAGTAAACAGTCAGATTCTACTACCAGTTTAGAGATCCCAAGTGGAGGACAGAATTGTAATCCTCACAACACAGCAATCAACTCGATTGTAGCAGGTTCATCCACCATATCCTCCTTTTTAGTTGCTGCCATGACGACTTGTCCCTCATCATTCCGTAAGATCACACCTATTCCAGTTTTCCCCACATCAGCAAACATTGCACCATCAACATTTAGTTTTAAGAAACCAGGTAGAGGTGGTTCCCATCTACAAATTTTATCCTGCTCCATAGCACTAGAGGTTCTCAGCTATGTAAATGTTTTATGGAAAGAAAGAGTATGATTAATTGCTGCCATAGGCTCAATCACAATTTTCTCCATTATCATTGTATTACGTCTGAATCATAAACTCCAACCAATCAAGAAAGAACAAATTTTTGGTGAATCTTAATTGTATATTAAAGGTGAATCTTGTACGTGTAATCGTTTTTTTGTCCATATATGCTGCACACATTCAAAATAAACAAAACACGTGACGTCGACGCATGAGTACTACTTGAGAATAATGAAAGTTAGAAACTCAACTTTAAGGCGATTTTAAGATTTTTTGTGGCGACTTAGATATCTTGTAGAATTTGTTCGGTAAGGAAATGTTTTTTTTAATCAAAAGAATGGTATTAAGTAAATGCATGGCACGTACGTTTTCATTCAGTTGTCATAAAAAATGGTTTATTAATGCAACAACTAACTTTTTGCCCTTTTCCCTTTTTTCTAATATTTTTCTAGACACACGTGGCATGATGAATTGTTGATGTTGTTGTTGAGGTTAATATATTAGTACTTTTTAAAAGAGTTTTGTCAAAGTGATAGAGCCCAAAATGTGTGTAATAAATAATCCGTTTGTTTTTTAAAAACAAAACATGAAAAGCCACCTAATTAATTATGGGCCACCCTACCTTGTGGTTATAAGAACGTACGTACGTATTGGCATGCATGCTAGATTTTTCCACCATGCTAGTGGGTCCTGGCATGGTGGAAAAATGAATGAAAATAGGTACGTACGACAAAACTTGGGTTGATAACTTTTTAATACCGACAACTAATTGGAGTAGGACTGCTCATGGGATTAGTTCCAATTATTCATTAGAAAGATTCCATGGCGCCATAATTCAGTGGCGGCCCTACATAGGGCAGGGGGCCATGGCCTCCGAAAGTTTGAAAAAAAAGAAAAATATGTTTTAATTTTTTATAATTTAATAAGATTATATGATCTTATATTATGTTGGTCTTTTTTCTAAAAAAATATTTTGACTCCCTTTATAAAATTATTTTGATTCAAAAATAGAATAAAAAATATTTTATTATAATTTTAACTTTGCTCGGCCTTCCCTACAACAAATTTTTAGTTCCGCCACTGGTGCCATTGACAAGTGATCCCTCTCTCTCTCTCTCGATCTCAATCGATATATACATGAGTGGTTCTACCCTTCCATCCGCATGTATCTATTTTGTGTGGCGTTTAGTATAAAATATATATATATATATATTTACTTTTTATTTTAAATATTTTATAAATATATTTAAATATTTAAAAAAAAACTAATATACTAATAATTACTTTCTTAATTATTAAAGATTTTTTTTAAAAAATTAAATATATAAACGATTAAAATGAAGAGATAAAATAAAAAATATACTAGCATTATATATATAAACTGGCCAAATCAAGAAAATATTTAAAACCCTTTTAAGTTCCTCTTGAATTATATTTTAAACTTCGAAAATTATTTGAAGCCTCATAATAATTTTGAAGTAGACTCATTTACGACCGAAAATATATAATAAGAAAAATCAACTGATCTTTTTAAGTTTTTGAAATTATATAGTATAATTAAATACTTTTTGCTTGGAATTCATCATGTACAATGAAAACAACTCATTTGGTTACACATATGAGATGAGATGAAAGTTAAATAAAATATTGTTAGAATATAATTTTTGTTTTGAGATTTGAAAATATCAAATTGTTTATTATATTTTGTGTGAAAATTTGTGAAAATTGTAATAATTAGATGAGATGATTTATATAACCAAATGAGACTAATAATCATACTGAATAGAGGTTTAGAACACAACTCATCGATCATAAATAAATTTAATGGGAAGTTAAATATGGAATTAATGATGATAATGATAAATAATGTCACTTTTTTATAATAATGTTGACATTCGATAAATTAAGAACCAGAAAAAGGAACACAGACAGAAACTTCAAACTTGGAACCAATAACATCATGTATCCAGAAGTCTAACAAATACAATTAACATTCACACATGGATGTAATTTCAAATAGGCCCCTCTTTTGTTGTTTCACGTGCCCAAAAATGCGACCCTCCTGCCGTGTTCCCCGTGTTCGATCACTGTACTATTTACTTTGCTTCGTTCCTAAAGCCAAATATGCTGGACATTTTATTATATAAATATCATTCACATCACAATGATCGATCCATGCACTCTGATCTCTAAGCTAATTAATTAGCTAGCTACGATCCCCCACCCAATTAAGCATATATTACGCACAATGGACTCTGAGAATATTCAGTCTTTGTCTTCCTCATCATCATCATCATTTTCCTCATGCCAGTTTTCTCCATGCAGCGCATGGCAGGACCCTAACCCTCTATTAATATCCCAGCCTCCATGCATATCATCACAGAAGCGAATTAAAGGCCTTGGGAGAAAGAAGTTCAAAGTGACACGCCACCCAATATATAGGGGTGTTCGGCAAAGAAACAGCAAAAACTGGGTTTCTGAAGTACAAACTGGACCGAAAAGTAAGTCGAGAATATGGCTGGGGACTTATGCTGCCCCAGAAATGGCAACTAGGGCATATGATGCGGCTGCCTTAGCAATTCGGGGAACTATGGCTGTGCTCAATTTTCCTGACTCAGCTTGGCTTGTTCCACGAGCTAGGTCATCTTCACCTAGGGATATACAGGTGGCCGCTTTAATGGCTGCTAAGGCTTTTAAGCCAGGCGTTGTATCATCTTCCTCTTGCTCCTCCAGTACTACCCTTCTATCCAATAAGACCCAAGATAACGTTTTGGGAACTTCCAAGGGAGAGAATAAAGATCAGAAGGTCTTAGAACCTTTGTCATTAGAAATTGTCTCTCCTAATAAGAGCTCCTCCTCTGATGATGAAGAGGTTCCAAACAAGTATAGTACGTTTTTCTTTGACGAGGAAGCATTGTTCAATATGCCAGGTTTATTGGACAGCATGGCAGAGGGCTTGATTCTTACACCACCAGCTATAGGTAGAGGATTTGATTGGGATGATCATGACTTTACATGTGACATGGATTTGACTTTATGGAGCGATTGATAATATCAAATTAGGTCATGTTGGCGGCAGATATATCAAGATGAGGCGAGAAATAGATCATGCATACATGTGATCATCATAATTTGCCGGCCAACTAAGGATCGATATATATATATATATATATATATATATATAACATGATTAGCTATATGTACGGTAAACTATATACATACATACATACATACATATATATATATATATATCTCAGAAATTTGGGATATATTTAGCAACGAAAAATTAGTTAATGCAAAAGATTGAAAAATCGTTGGTACTAAACATCATTTCCAACTGTTTTTGGATGGTTGCCATAGTTCTAGGGTAAACACAAAATAAGCTATATATGCAAGTACTAGTTTCTTTAACCATTGGAAGAAGATCTCCTTGTAGCGATTAATATTTGTGGTCATAATTGCTAAAACTCTAGATTTCGCAATGATATCTTTCATTTTGAAAATATTAATTTGGCCGTAATTGATTGTCTATTTCATAATTTAGGCTCCGTTTGGATAGTGAAAGTGTCTCATCTCATCCTGATGCCTCGAAAAGGAAGCTATCATGGGAGTTATTAGCTTCATAGGGTCCTCCTTGGTGCATTGGAGGGGACTTTAATGAGATATTAAGGCAAGAAGAGAAAAAATGGGGAAGACTTCGAGATGAGAAAGGAATGGGTCTTTTCAGAGGGGTGTTAACTGAAAAAAAACCTCTATGACTTAGCGTATGTAGGCTGCCCTTTCACATGGAGTAATACGCATGGGGATCATACCTTTACCAAGGAGAGATTGGACGGATTTGTTGCCAATCATAGATGGAGGGACATGTTTAAAAGGGTGACAGTTAAAAGCTTAAGTGCTATTTTCTCTGATCACAGACTTGTTGTACTTGAGGCTAGGGAAATGCCATTTGTGGCTGACAGGAGGGAAATAAGCTTCTTTTTTGAAGCTTCATAGATAAGAGAAGAGGAGTGTGAGGAGGTGGTGAGGGGGGGTTGGAGTTCACAGGGTTCCAACTATGATCCATTGAGTAAGGTGCAGGGCCTTTTAAAAAATTGTTGTGGGACATTAAAGGAGTGGGCTAAAGATAAGGAAAAAAAAATAGAGGAAAGGAGTTAGGGAGATTGTTTGAGGAAATAAAGTTACTACAGGATAAGGAGGGGCCTGACAACGTTGAGAGGATTAGGGGGCTCCAAAAACAGATAAGGATCTTATTAGCTCAAGAGGATCTAAAATGGAGACAAAGGGCCAAAAAAAAAAAAAAAAAAGGTATAAACTTGGTGATAAAAAATCAAGTTTTTTCATACTTGTGCCTCACAAAGAAGGAAAAGAAACCAGATTAAACATGTGGTGAATTCTAATGGTATTCTATGGGAAGAACATGAGGAAATTGAAGGGGCATTCTACAATCATTACCAACAGGTATTCCAGTCAACTTCCCCATTGAGTGAGGCCATTGAAATATGTCTGGGTGCAATGAAGTGTAGTATTATAGCTGAGATGAATGATGGTTTGCAAAAAGAATTTACTAGAGAATAAGTGGAAGCAGCTATGAAGCAGATTGGTCATTTGAAATCCCCAGGCCCAGATGGATTTGGAGCAGCTTTTTATCAAAATTACTGGAAGGTTGTAGGGGAGGAAGTGATAAAGGCTATGCTCAGTTTTCTTAAAGGGGATGGGAATCAGATGTCATTGAACCACACCCATGTGGTTTTGATTCCTAAGATTAAGGAGCCTAATAATGTTGGGGATTTCAGCCTATTAGTCTTTGCAATGTTCTTTATAAAATCATTGCAAAGACACTAGCCAATAGACTCAAGGGAGTGCTGAATCATGTTATTTCTTTAAGTCAGAGTGCTTTTATACTTGGGAGACTGATCACAGACAACATAATTGCAACTTATAAGATACTCCACTCCATGAAGCTTAAGAAGAAGGGAAAGAAGGGGAGTTTGGCCTTGAAACTCGATATTTCAAAAGCATATGATAGAGTTGAGTGGGGTTTCTTAAGGGCAGTTATGGTTAAAATGGGATTTGGTGAAAAATGGGTGGCCCTTATCATGCAATGTGTTCAATCAGTTTCATATGCCATTTTGGTTAATGGGAAACCTGGCAATGCTTTTGTTCTAACTCGTGGCTTAAGGCAGGGAGACCCTCTATCACCCTACCTATTCCTTTTACGTGCAGAAGGGTTGAGTACCCTTATAAATAGCTGAAAGTAAGGGGAATTAAGAGGAGTTTCAGTTGCTAGAGATGGGATAAGGGTAACACCTCTTAGCAGATGATTGCTTGGTGTTTGGGCAAGCCTCTTGGCAGACATGGATGAAGATGAAAGAGTTGCTTGAGATCTATGAGAAGGCTTTTGGGTAATGCTTAAATAGGCAGAAAACTTCATTATTCTTCAGCTCAAATACTAAGGATGATATAAGGAGAAAGATTTGGCTGGATGTGGGGGTGGGGATCCAAAACAGCTGTGAGAAATACTTGGGTTTACCTGTGATGGTGGGGAAATCCCAATACAATACTTTCAGAGGCATAAAGGATAGAGTATGGAACACAATCAGCAACTGAAAAAATCACTTCCTCTCACCATCTGGAAAAGAAGTTTTGTTAAAGGCAGTGGTGCAATTAGTCCCAACTTATCACATGAATGTTTTTAAACTACCTGTGAAATTGTGTAAAGAAATAGCTGCTTTAATGGCCAGTTTCTGGTGGGGTTCTCAGCAAAATGAAAGAAGGATTCAATGGAAGAGTTGGGCTAAGATGGGGATTGCAAACTCAGAGGGGGGGTTGGGTTTTAGAGAGCTACAAAGTCTTAATACTGCCCTTCTTGCAAAACAATGCTAGAGAGCGTTGACCATGCCATACTCAGTGGCTGCTAGGGTGCTAAAAGACAAGTATTTCAAGCATACTGACATGTTGAAAGCTAAACTAGGATATGGGCCTTCAAATATATAGAGGAGTATGTGGGGTTCCTTGGGGTTACTAAAGGAGGGGTTGGTTTGGAGGGTGGGAAATGGTGAACAGGTGAACATTTGAGAGGATAAGTGGTTGCCTAGACCTACTCTGTTCTCTATTCAATCACCTCGAAAGAATTTGGTTCAAGAGGCAAAAGTAAAGGATCTTCTACTGAATGGAAGGTGGAATTTCAAACTTGTACATGACACTTTCTTACAAGAGGAAGCTGATGTCATATGTGGTATACCTGTAAGTCAAGCTAATGCACTAGAAAAAAATTTTTGGGCTTTTACAAAGGATGAGTTATACAGTGTAAAGAGTGGGTACCATTTGGAGAGGTCCAGAAGAGGCAAAGGGAAATGGTGCTCCTCAGAATCAAAATTGGGAAAAGAGGTGTGGAACAAAATTTGGAAGCTCAATACTCCTGAAGTAGTGAAAATATTCATATGGAAAGCTGCTGTGACGAGCCTACCTACCAAACTGAACCTGAACAGACGAAAAAGTAATTGAAAACCCCTTATGTCCTGTCTGTGGAAGGGAGAATGAGTCAATATTCCATGTATTATGGAGTTGCAGTGCAGTAGCTGATGTGTGAGCAGACAAAGAGAGCCCAGTTCAGAAATGGCATGGAATGGAGGGGGATTTTATGGACCTGTGGCTGAAGCTGACAAAAAAATTACCAAGGCAAGATTTAGACTTAGTGGCAACTGTGATGAGGAATATGTGGTGCTGGAGAAATACTTTTATCTTTGAAAATAATTTTAAGGGGCCATTTGAGCTATTTCTACAAGCTCAAGAAACTCTAAAGGGATTTGTAGAGGCTAGAGCAGAGGTGGATAGGGTATAAGGGGAGGGGAAATGCAGGAAAAAAGAAGTGAAATGGAAGAGACCATGGAGGGGTTATGTGAAGGTGAATTGGGATGCTAGTTTAGATACTGAGAAGAAAAGGAAGGGGGTAGGGATTGTTGTGAGGGATGAAGTTGGGGAGGTTTTGTTGTCCCTGTGTAGTTTTGATGCATGTCTTTGTAATCCAACTGTTGCAGAGTTACAAGCCCTATGGAGAGCTTTAAAGTTGTGTGCTGAGCTACAGTGGGACAAAGTCATCTTCGAAGGTGATGCTATGGGTATCATTTATGCTGTAAATAGGAAGAGTTTCTGCTGGGAGTGGCATGGACAATTAGATGAAGACATTAAGTTGATTTTACAAAATAGATTGGATTGGTCAATTCAATATACAAACAGAAAGTGCAATATAGTAGCTCATACGTTAGCAAAAATGGGTTTGAATGTAATAGATGAAACTATCTGGGTGGAAGGGGGGCCTACGAGCATTCATTCCTTTGTTTTAGAGGATAAGAATTGTAATGATCTAGTTATGAGGTAATACAGGAAGATTTTTCTCGTTTAAAAAAAAAAACTAAAAGTCACCACTTTCATGATCAAGAAAAATCATATATATATATATATATGGTTAATATGCTATAACCTAATTACCAAATGAAATTTCCAATTCAATCATTATTGACAATGTTGAGTCCATTTATATATAGGCTCACCCTTTCATTGTTGTAAATGCTTTTAATTTTGGGGGCCTGAGTAAATAAGCTTAATTTACGAAAATTATACCTCAATATCTATTAATTCCTTTTCACACCTAAAGATGAAAAGCCAGTTTTAGTAAGAATAAGATTAAGAGTAATGCTAGATATAGCTCTAGGATGTGCATGCAAGCCCTGTGTACTTTTTTTTTTTTTTAAAGTAGTGTCCGCCCATTAAAAATTAAATAATTTTTTCAAGTAAGTTCTAGATTATTCACTTTTTTTAGAGGGATGTGCGAGGCTTGCATACCTTAGGATTGCATACCCTAGGATTGCAAATATCATTTCTATGTTAATACGATGAAATTTTCAAAGGCATAACCAATGCATGTGTAACGCGATACTGTCAAACCTACTAGTTTGATTGGTGATCATTATAATGGAAGTTTAACAGAAATTTTTGAAGCTAAACTCAGTTTAAAAAATAAATACATAAATTGGCCCCCCAACTATCATTTCTTTTACAATTTGACCACAACTTATATCAGTGTCATCCCTTAATTAGTAGCCCAATTTACCCCCTCATTAAGTTCTAACCATTTAGGTAGATAACAAATAGATAACCGTACTATCTTAATGGTTAGAGCTTAAACCTTATATCATTTACAAAAAAGAAAAAGGAAAAGCAAAGCCAAAGGTTATACTTTACACCCTAAACAGCCATATTTCTTTTTGCAATTTGGCACTAATTAACTGTGAATAATTTTCTCCATTTGAGAAATGATATTTACAGTCCTAGCTAGGGTGTGTAAGTCATGCACATTCCATTTGAAAAGAGGGGATAAATATGAGATTTACATGAAAAAAAATTAATTTTTTAATTGTACTTCTTACTCTTAATTTTCAAATAAAGTGAACAAGATTTGCATGACAACCTATTCTAAGATTGTATCTAGTATTACTCTTTCAATTTATCCACTCATGAAGCTCCAGTCTTTTAAATAGATCATGAAATTGATGATACAACATGATCCTTATTACAAAATTTGTATAAGCAACAATATCTGTGCCTATCAATATGAAATTTGCTTGAGAGAGAGAAAGAGAGATGAGAGGCTCATTCCTTGCGGGTACGCGCGTACGTAGGGGATTATCCACGAGTACAGGACAGACAAGAGGGCCCATTGAGCAAAGACCCAACTACGAGGCCGTCAAACTGAAGCCTTGGAGATAGACTCTTGATCATAATATGACTAGGGGTGACTTGGATCTCTATAGTATTAGATGTGAGTCCGCGCTGTCGGAGTCACTCCAACAACTATTTGTGTAGGTTACGATCCGATTCCGACTTGTTAGAGCGGAGTCAGATTTGACCTTTTTTTAATTTCATATTTAACCAATTTTTAAAAAGAATTTTTTATGGGCTTTCAAATTTTAGTTTTTTCAAAAGTTAAAACTAAAACTAAATCATTCAATGCTGATTTATTTCTATACTAATATATAATTTATTTTTATACTAGACTTATACTATAGTGTCTAATTATATGTTATCATACTATAGAATTACATATTATTTCTAGTGTCTAATTCAGGGTGTTCATCCAGGTTCCAACCCGGGAATCCAGGTATACCCGGATCGAAACCCAGGTTTCAAACTCGGGCCGGATTGATCCGGATCAGACCCGGGTTGGAACCCGGGTGGATCATGGTTTTTAAAACCCGGAATTCTGGGTTCCGGATTATACCCGGATTTTTTATTTTTTTTCGAAAAGCCTTTATTTTATTAATTGTTTTTTTTTAAGAAATCAAGTTCATGAACCGCTTAATATTTGTGTCATAAAAGTTCAATTAAGCTCAATTAGCAAAACACACAAAATTTCAAACTATAATTATTTTTTATAAAAAAGCCTTTATTTTTTTTTAAATTTTTTTAAAAAAAGTTAAGTTGGAACACATAATCTGTTCTAAATATTAAATGCATAAATTCATCCATGCATGCATCACAATGCAATCCATTACATATTTCATTATTTGTTATTTATACATTATATTACAATATACAAAATTACAATATATGAATTGCAAAATCAGTAACATATCCATCAATGATTTAATCTCCACACCAAATTGCAACTTCAAGTAATTGGACTGAGAGATCCTACAAAACACACAAAGTTTTCATTCAAATAGATTAAGATGATTTGAAACTACACCCATCTACATCCAGCTTGACAAAACACCGAGGAGTTTTGATACCTTTTGGTGTTTTGATACCTGAGAAGGTAATATGCCTAATTGATGCATAATGACAATATCATAATTACTAACTTTCTTACAAGAAGATAATTTCATCATTTGTTCAGTAAGCAGAAGTTTAGACTTAAAACGACGTATCCGCGTGTTTGTCAGACTCATTTTTATCTTCCATGCAAACTATGCACGTAGTTGGGAGACAACATCAGACTCATTTTTATAGGTCTTTGTCATCTGATGCCAACAGCTTCTTCTTCCTTCTATTTTGATGTCCAGTAACCTTGCACAATAATCCCATAACTAATAAGCAAACGGACTTAACCTTTCTCTCCATATGCTTGAAAAACCTTGTGCTAGAAGCATTCCATATTGAATAGTCATTCCCTTCTCTGATCCATAATTAATCCTTTTTCACTATTTGGTTTATTAAACTCTCCCCCAATAGTTCTTCCATTTTATATTTATTCCATCCATCATTATTAAACAAACCAAAGAGCTAATGTCGCATAACCATAAAGAATTCAGAACTAATGTCATCAAGCAAAGCTCACAGAACAGATCTAACCCATAAAAATACTCATCAATCATTCAAACAGATCTAAACAGATATTTCTCAAACATTCAAACATATCTAACCCATAAAAATACTCCTCAAACATTCAAATATTCTCATAAAAACAAATTCAAAATCAACAAAGAGAGAACAAAATAAACAAAGAGAATAAAACATACCCAAGGATGAAGACGACAGAACGAGGATGAAGACGCCGCTTTACGTAGCAAACCCAGACACAGCACCTTGCAAATCGGGAAAATCTTTGTTGAAAGCCCGATGGCAAGACAGATCGTGGTCACTGGGGGATTATCAACCCAAAAAACAACCCAAAATAAAAAAAACAACCCAGAGTAGATATAAGAGTAGATCTAGAACAAAAAAGCAAAAACAACTCAAAGCCACGTCTTAGATCTAGGAGTAGATCTAAGAGTATTAGGGTTTCAACACTCGGCAGAGGAAGGCTAGGGTTTCAGCACTTAACAGTCAAAAACTCAAACCCATGACAGAAAATATCGAAATTTCCCTCACCTGGTCACGAAATGGGAACCTGACGACGCGAGAGAGAGAGAGATGGAGACGACGGAGCAACGGAGGTGATGAAGACAACGACGCGAGAGAGAGAGAGATGGAGACGACAGAGCGACGGAGGTGATGAAGACAACGACGTGAGAGAGAGAGAGAGAGAGAGAGAGAGAGAGAGAGAGAGAGAGAGAGAGACGACGGACCAACGGAGGTGATGAAGGTAGAGGAGACTAGGGTTTCGTCGTGAGAGTGAGAGAGGACATTGGGGCAAGTTGCAGAGAGAGAGATCGAGATCTGAAGAGGAGTGATGAATTTGCTTTTGCATCGGGTGATACGTGGGTTTAAAAAAAAATTCCTGGGTATCGGGTTTAAATCCGGGTTCCGGATTTAAAATCCGGTGCCCAGGCCGGATGAAACCAGTTTTAATCAAGCGGGTATCGGCCCGGGTATGTCCCGGGCTAGAACTCGTACCCGGGACCCGGTTATCCAAGTTCCGGACCGGGCCGGAAAAAAATCCGGCCCGGATGAACAGTCTTATGTCTAATTACATATTATTATACTATAGTATTATGTTATTAACTTATTATATTAGACTTATTTCTATATTAATAGTGTCTAACTTATTTCTACACTAGTCTTATTTCTAGTGTCTAATTACTTGCTATTATAATATACTTACATGTTATTATATTATATTAGATTTATTTCTAACTTAATTATATACTAGACTTTCTAGTGTCTAATTACATGTTATTATACTTTAATAAATTAGTATTATGTGTTATTAACTTATTATAGTAGGCTTATTTCAATATTAGCGTCTAACTTATTTCTATACTTGATTATGTATTGTAGTAATACTATGATATTTACATATATACAGTAAACTATTATTAGTTTATTTATATTATAGTATAAGTATATTATTTTATAATAATTTTATACTAGTATATTATTGAATTTAACTATATAAGTTCTAGTTATATAGCTATATAAAATATATTAGTATATATGATAAATATATAAATAAATAAATATTTTTATAACATATGTACAATATCGAAGTCAGATTTGAAGTCAGAGTTGGATTCGGAGGGCAAAGTCAGAGTCGAAGTCGGTCCAGCAACACCTCTGACTCTGACTGAAAGATTAAAAAAATCCGACTTCAACTCCTATGTGTTCTGTTAAGGCTCTGGTAAGTCCATTCCTCTTAGATGATTCATTAGAAGACATGAATGATAGCTGCACACATGGTCCTTCTGGTAAATACCTTTCCTATTGATTTTGATTTCTATATTTGCTTTAAATGCACCTCATATCCATTATAATTTCACTGGAGAAGATTAACTAGATTATGACCTGGATTTTGGTAGAGACAGTTCGAAGTATGGCTATGACCATCTGAAGGACATTGATCTAGTTTCAACAAACATAATCCATCCAATCAACCATAGAAAGGTAAGGGTGCCAACATTATATTTATTCTTTCCTCCTTGAAATATGTTGGTAATGGGTAAATCCCATGACCAAGTGGTGTCCACATGGGTGGGGAAGTTATTTGTTAACTCCCCACCACTATCACAAATCTAGGGAATTTATTTAACTTTCACATATTTAAGGAAGTTAATTAACTTCCAGGCATAAAAACTCTTTTAATAAGAGGACGTACATCATTTTAGGGTGACAAAAAAAGTCCAAAAGAAGACAAAGACTTTCCTCTCTTTCTTCATTTTTCCTAGAGAAACCATCTAGATCTCTTGATCTTGAAGCGTGGAATTTTTTAGGAGACTCTATTAGCCTCATAAACGACGTAGAAGTGCAAACAACAAAGTAACGTGAGCTGTAAGACAAGCAAATATCTGACCTTGTGGGAATTCCGCTCCTTGATGTAATTCGATTTAACCTTATTTAACATTGGTATTAGAGCCTATGCTGCTTGTTTTTGCTCATGTGAATAAGTTGTTTGATGCTTTGGAATAAGTTTAAAAGCATGTTATTAATGATATGCCATGGTCTATTGTGTTTCCGATTTTTCATTAGAGGCTACGGTATGACATGTTTAAGATTGAATTATTTACATGAAAATGACCCTTACAATGCCAGAAACATATCTATTAAATTTGGTGAAATTTCGTCGCATATAGAAGAAGAAATCCGAAACCCTAGTTTTAAAACTTCTTGTTTGGACCGTGATTTCAAACCAAGTTTTAGCCAACCAAATCTATTTTTTTGGTAGTAATTTTTATATGTTTGGAAAGCTGGGTGCATTAACTTTAATTTGATATATTATATGCTTAATTTGGACTCCGTATGAGTAAGTTATGATCGATTGAACATGACTGCTTGAAATCGGAAAAAACCAGTTTTTTTGCTTGAAGATGAAGATGATGAACAGTGTTTTGTTTTCCAGTCCCACTCTCGGTAAGAGAGAGTGTAGTCCACCCATCCACTTGGCTCCAGTTTTTAATCACTTTACCGACATATATACACATTAAGATGACTGAATTTTGAGTTTAGAAGTCTCAAAACACAGTGAGCGAAGGAGGTGATGTTCACTTTCCGTCGTGGCAAGTGAAACAGAGGCAAAACAGCCTCTAGAGCAAAAATGAATCCCACACTTGTAGGCGGCGCGTGTAGGCGCGTGCAGAGGATTCTGGTGTCATTTTTTGACACCTCCGGCACGTGTAATCATGTGTTGGTGTCTAAAGTTGATTGCTATTTGTTTTTTGGTTGAAATAGAGTGCCGAAAATATTTTGTTTTAAAAAAAATGATTTGGGACCTTTTATTTTTGTCATACTTCCTCAAGTCCAATTTTTCCTGTGTTATGTGATATTTATATACATTAGTTGTGGATTCTCTATCCATTGAACCATCATGCATACCAGTTTGATTTATTTATTTTTTATAAGAAATGGATGGAATTGAAATTAGTAATTTGTTGGGATCATGTAAAATGTATGTTTTTTTTATGTGAATGGATAAGGTGTAACTTATAAGTATATCGATGACGTGACATAACTATTTATTTATTATTTTTCCTAGAAAATTATTAGTAGAATTTTCTTTGGAAATGTAATATTGGAAATGTAATTTTATTATTAAGACCATGTAAATGAATGTGTTTTACGTTTATCGATATACTTTAAGGTCACCTTAACATGATGTACCAAATTACCAATGTGGCTTCGGGTGGAGCCTATGCACTATGTGTTTAGCACAATAATTGTTATTTTTCATATTTGATGAATGAACTATATGTGCATGAATTTTGAGGATTTTCAAAAAAAATCCTCCAAATTTTATTCAAAATTGATTAGATATGACATTTAGACTTATATAGTGGGAAATGATTATTAGCTTTTTGCGAAATTTTTCGATCTCACTATATAGGAAGGAATTCCATGGTCTAGTTAGATTTTGGAATAAAATTAAATGTGTGCTAATGTCAATCTTGCGTAATGAATGTAGTGATGGCCACTAAGAACAAGTTGCTGACCTTACTAAAGGAGAGAAACTGGATGGAACCAACTATGACATGTGGCATAGAAAAATTCAATATCTGCTTAATGAACAAGAGGTCCTTGAAAATATGTCTCACCTGATGATACAACCTGAAGAAGGGAATACTTCCCAACATCGTCGTGATATGGAAGCATATCAGGCTTGGGCAAAGAAAGATTGGTGTGCACACTTTACCATACTTAGTAGCATGCATAATGATCTTATTAGGGAGTTTGACAACTGCCCAACTGCCCAACTGCCCAAGATATGTGGAACCAGCTGAAAAACACCTATGGGGGGACATCAGCTACTAGGTTTCTTGCTCTCGCTTTGGGATTTAAGCAATGTTATGGACCCTAAACATACCATGACTGAGCATTTGAGATCGATGTCTATCTTGATTCGTGATCTAAAGGCTGCTGGCCATAATCTCACTGATGAACAACAAGTTACCATTGTGATATGATCTTTGCCCGAGTCAACTTGGGGGCAAATGAAGCTTGTTTTGATACACAGTGAGAATATTAAGACTTTTGCTGATATATCTCGCCATTTGGAGCTAGAGGCGGAGCGCATAGATGCGCACCGTAATATTCTACTTGTTGCCCAAGCTGGGAAGCGCAAGGCATTCAGGCCTAAGTGCAAGCAACATGGGAGATCTGCTGGACCGGCAAATAGTCTTGGGCCAATGGATGGAAAAGTAGCAAAGTGCAACAGAGGCAAGTGTGCTAGCAACGACAAGTCCAAAATGAAGTGCTATAACTGTGAAAACATGGGACACTTTGCTCGTGAGTGTACGGAGGCAAAGAAGGTATTCCCTAAACACAACTCTCTCATTACTTTTGTTTGTTCACATATTTTTGTTATTCATTCAATCCCTGAATGGATTGTAGACACAGGAGCAACCAAACATGTAGCTTGAGATCGAGTTGGGTTCATAGATTATAGAAGAATACCAGTTAGCAGATAGTACGTTATATTGGGTAACGGAACTCGGGAGGAAGTGCTTGGAGTTTGCACCTACCGACTCAAGATGCGTCTGGGGCACTTATTACTTCTTCATGATGTGCTACATGCACCTGGTGTTCAATGCAATCTATTTTCAGTTATTTCTATGTTGGAACTTGGTTTTACTTTTCATTTTGATGGCCCTCAATTGGACTTTTATTTGGATAGGGCTTTGTATGGGCATGGATTTCTTTCGAATGGTTTCTTTATGTTGGATTTAGATAATTCCTCAGTTTCTTTTATGGCTTCAAATGATGATGATGTTGTTTCTAATTTATTGAAATGACATGCTAGACTAGGCCACATAGAAAAAGATAGAATGACTAGATTAGCTAGAGAAGGTCTATTGGGGTCTCTCGCTAATGTCAGCCTACCTGTGTGTGAGCCTTGTTTTGTTGGTAAGGCTTGTAGGAAGTCTTTTGGAAAGGCTCCTAGAGTATCTTATTCTTTAGAGTTAGTCCATTATGATATTTGTGGACCTATAAATGTGAAGGCACGCCATGACACCTCTTATTTTCTCACCTTTATAGACGACTACTCACGTTTCAATCATGTTTATCTGATCTCTTATCGCTTTGAAACATTAGATTGTTTCAAGCGCTTTGTGGCTATGGTTGAGAATCAGAAAGAAAGAAATTTAAAAATTTTACGAACTGATCGTGGTCGAGAGTACTTGTCTAAAGAGTTT
The DNA here is from genome assembly GCA_961763995.1 of Juglans cinerea. Lineage (NCBI taxonomy): Eukaryota > Viridiplantae > Streptophyta > Magnoliopsida > Fagales > Juglandaceae > Juglans > Juglans cinerea. Next base: position 21,980,749 of record CAUIVZ010000013.1, read on the forward strand.
CAGGGACTATATGAGCAAAAAGGGATACGCAGGCAATTAATAATTCCTGGCACACCACAACAAAATGGTGTTGCGGAAAGGAGAAATCGTACCTTATTAGAAATGGTTCGATCAATGATGGCACAAGCTAACCTACTAATATCTTTTTGTGGGGATGCTCTTCTAGCTGCTACCTACATTTTGAATCGTGTGCCTTCTAAGTCCGTTCCTTCAACCCCATATGAATTATGGAGTGGTGCAAAACCAAATTTGGAACATTTACGGTCTTCTGCGGGTTATGTTCAAACCACTTCCCATAAATATGGAAAACTTGGTCCTAAAGTAAATAAGCATATATTCATAAGATATTTAGAGACCTCAAAGGGCTATGTGATGTTTGGTGAACATCCTAAAGGAGGGATGACAGAAATAGAGTCACGTGATGTCACATTTATCGAGAATGATTTTTCCAATATTGGTGAAGCAAAGAATGATCTTGAACTTTTTGAGTTGCAAGAACTTGAGGGAGCTACACAATCTTTAGGCGAGGGTGGAGAATTATCACATCCTAGAACCACAAAAGATAGTGGGAGTGACTTGCCTCCAAGTGGGAGTATGTCAAACGTACAAAGAAAAATTTTTTAATTTTGTTTTTGTACGTGGATGACATCTTATTAGCTGGAAATGATATGGAGATAATTGTCGCCACAAAAGAGTGGTTGTCCTCTACTTTTGACATGAAGGACATGGGTGAAGCAAATTATGTGTTGGGAGTTAAAATTTCAAGGGATCGATCTAGGAAGTTTCTTGGTTTGTCTCAAGAGACTTACATTAAGAAAATTCTAGAACGATTTCGTTTGTACAACTCCAAACCCATAGACACTCCAATTGAGAAGGGTTATACTTTGAGCCTAGAACATTGTCCTAAGAATGATGATGAAAAGAAAGGAATGACCAGAGTTCCTTATGCAAGTGCAATTGGAAGTCTGATGTATGCTATGTTACGACCTGAAATTTGCTTTGCGGTTGGATTGGTTAGTCGTTATCAGAGTAAACCAGAACGTGTTCATTGGCAAGCAGTTAAGAGGATCTTTAGATATATTCGTGGGAAAACAGACCTTGTTCTTTGCTACCAGGGTGGAGACATGAGACTGAAGGGTTATAGTGATACTGATTGGGATAGTGACAAAGATGAGCTAAACTCCACGACGGGTTATGCATTCATGTTTAGTGGGGGAGCTATTTCTTGGTGTAGCAAGAAACAATCATGTATTTCTTTGTCTACGATGGAGTCAGAGTACGTTGCTTGTTCAGCAGCTATACAAGAGGTTGTTTGGTTGATGAGATTTTTCCAGTGCCTAGAGGTTACAGCTCTTGCAGATGAAGCCGTTAAGATATACAGTGATAGTATGACAGGTTTGGCATATGCCAAGGATCCCAAATACCATGGCAGAACCAAACACATAGATATTCATTTTCATTACATTCGAGATGATGTTGCGCGAGGTGAGGTGATCTTACAACATATCTCTACTAGCAAGATGGTAGCTGATCCTCTCAGTAAGGCTACTAGTAGAAATGTTTTCCAAACTCATGTTAGGAGTTTGGGACTTCATCGGATTTGATATATGTTATATTAAGTCTAACTTAGACTTTATTGTATATTTAATACTGTTAGTATCTATTGCAGTGAGATTATTGTATTTATCTCAAATTATTAAATAATTGATACTAAGTGAAAAGCACACATTATAAAAAAGTCACCAGGCAAAGATCAGTTCACTCACATGGATGATCACTTTGGCGCTTGAGTAGCGAGCAAGATGAGACAAGTTAATTACTTTGGTGCTTGGAAAGCGAGCTAGTAAATATCTTAATACTTTAGAGTATTTAAAATAAATTTAAAGAATGTCACCTTAGCTTGGCTAAGATGAGACTTACAAGAGTCGTATATGAAGTATTTGCACAAATTCATAAAGCCTGATTAAAGCGGAATATGAGATCTTAGACAGGCGCTAGATGAGTGACTGTGCTAAGAAACTCAAGTTAGAGCGCTTTTGTAGCGACTAGACTAAGATTCCTACGACGTTTGAATGTGACAAGCCCAATTAAGTGGGAGTTTCGTCGTAACATACATTTCATACTGTATGTGCTGTAGACGATCATATGAGGGAGTGATTAGATGGGTCCCTGCTTCATCACTATGTGAGCTCTAATGGATCATTAAATGATCTATTCATATTCCCTTGAACATGGAACTATGTCATGAAATGAAAACTTAATGTTGCTACTTTAGCATTTTTTCTTAGGGCCACGAATAATACGGTCTCGTGAAATATGGATAGGAAAATAGTCAAGTCTAATTGAATTGACATGAGTGTCTAGGGAAGATTGTTTAGATTCTTACTTGTTATTTTATGTCTCATAGCCCGGGTGATTGTGTCGTTTTGACTCGATATAATCATGAGCATATTATAAGAATTGCTTTGAGCTATAAACTTGTGAGGGATTAAGGACACTTGATCTAGTGAGATCAAATAATCTGGGGCATAGACGAGATATAATGAGTGATGTACTATATATGTTAGTGTGATGGTGACTTAATATAGTACTCCTAACCTTTGTCTTCTCGTTAGGTCGCACGCTTCATTTTCTGTATGAGGGATAATTAATTGAGAGAACATGAGAAGATTGTTAATGGACATAGCACTCATAGTGGACAAGTGGAAGATGTTGGTAATGGGTAAATCCCATGACCAGGTGGTGTCCACATGAGTGGGGAAGTTATTTGTTAACTCCCCCACCACTATCACAACTCTAGGGAAGTTATTTAACTTCCACATATTTAGGGAAGCAAATTAACTTCCAGGCATAAAAACTCTTTTAAGATAAGATGACGTACATCATTTTAGGGTGACAAAAAGAGTCCAAAAGAAGACAAAAACTCTCCTCTATGTCTCTTCATTTTTCCTAGAGAAACCATCTAGATCTCTTGATCTTGAAGCGTGGAATTTTCTAGGAGACTCTAGTAGCCTTCTAAACGACGTAGAAGTGCAAACAACAAAGTGACGTGGGCTGTAAGACGAGCAAAGATCCGACCTTGTGGGAATTTCGCTCCTTGAGGTAATTCGATTTAACTTTATTTAACAAAATACATAAGCAAGGGTCCATTTATGATAGATTTCTGTTGTTTGCATTGTAAATTGATTGTTGGGAGTATAACCAATACTGTTTCTATTTCCACCGACATCTCTCTCATGCCTTCATCTCAACAGAATAATTTCCTTTACTGAAGAACATAGATAACTGGAAAAGTAACAACCTAGTCCTTATTAGTTGGCCAATAGTTACTAACTCAAAAGTTGTTGCCGTTGGCAGTAAAGTAGGCAGTTGGCCGGTTTGAGTCTGCCTATTCTGAAATAAAACATGTTTAATGCTAGGGATCACCTGAATCTAGGGTAGTTCCTAGGGGCTTGGGAGTCGTGGCTTGATCAACTTGTTTAAGTTCACCTCAATTTGGAGTTTGCTTGGGATTTGCATATTGCCTTTTGTAGATTATATATTTTGCATGTTGATAGTATATATATATATATATATGTATATGTATATATATATATATGTATGTATATGCCGGATTAGATGTACGAAAGTATGCATGCGATTTTTAATTATATTGATGTTTATTACAATGTGGCTATTCCATTATTATCACTTATTTATAGATGTAGATAAGAAGTACTTTACTGGTGCTGATTTATTAATTTTGCCATGGAATTGCTATTATTTCTTATTTAATTTTCGTTCTTTTAGTTCACTGATTTATCGTGTGTGCATCCTATGTACTAGAGTTGCATGTAACGTCCCAATGAAAGGTTCATGCCACATAGCCTATACTCCAAAAATATTAGTCAATGATACAATTGGAGTCCCATTGGAACCTTATAAAAAGAAAGAGTTTCTCATTCCCAAATAATGTGGGATCTCATACACTACCTACCCTTATCCTTATCATATGAGGTATCACAATTTCCCCCTCTTAAATTCCAACGTTTTCGTCGGGTCAATCCATTGTAGGTGGCACAGCTTAACTCCCACAATTTTGGTTGAGAGATGCTCTGATATCATTTGTAACTCCCCAATGCAAGGCCCAAACCACATGTCCTATGCTTTAAAATGACTAGTCAATGATTCAATTGGACTCCCATTAGAACTTTATAAAGAGAAAAAACTTATCCTTCTCAAGCAATGTGGTATCCCATATACCACCTACCCTTATGCTTATCATATGGAGTATCACATTGCACCCCTCTGCAATTGTTTTTTCTTTTGTTTAATGAATTGAATTTATCATAAAAGTATATGCTAGGGGTCAATTGTTTTGTTATTTCAATATTCTGCCCTTGAAAGGTTGTAGAGGTATTTGTAGTTGTATAAAGCTTTCATTTTTCAGATCAGTTACATGTTGGAGGATAGAAGTTTCAAAATTTTCCATTATGTTGGTATTATCCAATCATGTGTTGCTTTTGTAGTGGGAAATAAATTCTTATTAGCAATCTTGTTTCTAATGCTAACTATTTATGGAAACAATTGAAAAAAAGATGTTATCCCCAAAGTTTTGAATTCTGTTCCGATGACCATTCCGGTTGGAGTACTGGAACGGAATATTTCAGTACCGGTACGTTTCGATGTACCGTTTTGAGATAGTCGATATATAGATAAATTATATATATATAGAAAAACTATATTCTAAAATAATATCAATACAAGTCTTAAAGATATACATATTTGAAAAACTCAATAAAATTTCTAAGTTGTAATTAGTTCTCAATCACATTGCTAAAAAAATCGATGTAAAAAAAAACTCACTATAAGAAATAAGGCTTTTTGCGGCGATTTTATATCTGTTGGAAATAAAATCGCCGCAAAAAGTCTTTAATTGCAGCGTTTTTTGCATCATCGCAATCGTTTTACATCAAATTTCGAAATTGGTCTTTTGCGGCTATTTTTTCACTTTTTGCAACGGACAAATTCGCCGCAAATACTAAATCGGTCTTTTGCAGCGATTTTTTACTTTTTTGCGACGAACACATTCGCCGGAATATTAAAAAACTTTTTGCGACGGTTCGTTAATCGCTACAATTGCGAAAGTGATCTTTTGCAGTGATTTTTCATCTATAAAAATCGCCGAAAAAAGTCTATTTGCACCGATTTTAAAATCTTCCAAAAAAGTCGTTGCAAATACATATTATTTGCGGCGATTTTAAATTTTGCGGCTGAATTCAGCACAAAGTTTGAAAATGAGGATGGAATTCAGCACATAGGGGCTTCAGCCCATATGACACCGGACCTCTCCCACTTGGATCACGCAAGTAATTATACGGATAATGATCGTGTAATTGTTGGGAATGGTACTTCCCTACCCATTACCCATACTGGTACACTCTCTCCTACCCCAACACTTAATTTATTGGATGTCCTAGTTGTTCCTCGTCTAACCAAAAATCTCATGTCCATTAGTAAATTAACATATGATTTTCCTCTCTCTGTTACATTTACTAATAACCTTTTCTCTATCCAGAATCTTCAAATGAGAAGGGTGGTGGCAACCGGTAAACGAGATGGTGGATTATATGTGCTGGAGTGCGGAAATTTTGCTTTTATTTATGTTCTTAAAAATAAGGCTCTTCATGCCTCATATGACTTATGGCATGCTCGTCTAGGACATGTGAGTCATTCTATTATTTCTTTTTTAAATAAAAATGGTCATCTCTATCTTATCTCATTATTGCCTTCTCCATCATTATGTGACACATGTCAAATTGCAAAAAATCATCGCTTGCCTTATTCTCGTAATGAACGTCGTTCGTCTCATGTGTTGGGTCTTATTCATTGCGATATTTGGGGTCATTCCCCAGTCAAGTCAAATTTGGGATTTATTTATTATGTGTTATTCATTGATGATTATTCTTGTTTCACTTGGCTTTATTTTTTGAATTTAAAATCTGAATTTTATGGCGTTTTTATTCACTTTAAAAAATTTGTGGAAAATCAACATTCCACCCGCATCAAAATTTTTCAAAGTGATGGTGGTGCTGAGTTTACAAGCAATTGCTTCAAAGCGCATCTTAGCACCTCGGGTATTCACCATCTACTCTCTTGCCTATATACACCTGCCCAAAATGGCCTCGCTAAACGAAAACATCGACATGTGACCGAAATAGGACTGGCACTCCTTTTCCATTCCCATCTTTCTCCTCGTTTTTGGGTTGGCGCCTTCAGCACTGCAGCATACATTATCAACTGTTTGCCCACACCGCTTGTTGGAGGTATGTCTCCCTTTGAGGTTCTCTATGGTTCCTCACCAAATTATGAGAATTTTCATCATTTTGGTTGTCGTGTTTATCATTGTTTGCGTGATTATATGTCTCACAAATTTTCTCCTCGCAGCATCCCTTGCAATTTTCTAGAATACAGCCCTTCCCATAAAGGATTTCACTGCCTTGATCCCACTACCTCTAAGCTTTATATCACCCGCCATGCCCAATTTGATGAAAACCACTTTCCCTCCAGAGATAGCTCTCAGGCTCAACCCCCTTCATCTCTTCATTTTACGAATTTCCTTGAACCAAGCAGGCCAAATACCGACCCACCTTCACTGTCTCCTTTGCACCATTCTCCGCAAATTACTCCATCTAGGTCTAACCTGTGTATTATTTGTGCTGACCCAGTGGACGAGTCCTTGCAGGTTACTAATTCTCTTGCAGGCCCCTCTTCACCGCCTCAGGAGCCTCGCCCATCTCATATTGATTTTGATGTTACTCCTGCTCCGGCTCCTCCGTTGGGTTCTCCTCCTATGCTCACACGAGCTAAAGCTGGCATTTTCAAGACTCGTCATCCGGCGAACCTCAGTGTTTTGGGATCCTCTGGACTTCTCTCTGCTCTTCTTGCCTCTACTGAGCCTAAATGGTTCAAGTCTGCTGCTAAGAATCATGCATGGCTTGCGGCCATGGATGAAGAAGTTCTAGCTTTGCAACACAATCGCACCTGGGTTCTGGTCGCTCTACCTGCCAACACCAATATTTTCGGTTCCAAATGGGTGTTTCGGACCAAATACCTGCCTGATGGATCCATTGAGTGCCTCAAGGCTCGTCTGGTGAGCAAAGGCTATACTCAGGTACCTGGTCTTGATTACACTGACACTTTCAGTCCTGTTATTAAGGCTATTATTGTTCGTGTTGTGCTCTCTCTTGTTGTCACCAGCAGGTGGCCCCTCCGCCAACTTGATGTGAAGAATGATTTTCTCAATGGCACTCTCACTGAAAATGTCTATATGGAACAGCCCCTGGGTACATTGATCATCAATACTGGAATCATGTATGTCAGTTGAAGAAAGCTCTCTATGGCCTCAAACAAGCACCTCGTGCCTGGTTTCAGTGTTTCAGTTCCTTTCTTCTCACTCTTGGGTTTTCTTGCAGTCGTGCAGATACTTCTCTCTTTATCTTTCATCAGCAGTCTGATACTATCTATCTACTCCTGTATGTTGATGATATTATCATTACTGCCAACAACTCTTCTCTTCTTCACAGCTTCACTCGCAAGCTTAATTTTGAGTTTGCCACCAAGGATTTGGAGTCTTTTAGCTAATTTCTTGGTTTGGAAGCTACTTACACTATTGATAGTCTCTTCATCAGTCAGCTGAAATATGCCTGGGATATTCTGACTCGAGCACAGTTACTTGACAGCAAGCCTATTCCCACTCCTATGGTTGTCTCTCAGAATCTGACTAGCGATGGTCCTGCTTTTTCGGACCCCACTCTCTACAAATCTCTAGTCAGTGCCCATCAGTACTTAACCATCACTCGCCCTGACATTGCTCATGCTGTTAACTCTGTCAGTCAGTTTTTGCATGCCCCTACTACAGATCACTTTCTTGCTGTCAAGCGCATCTTACGTTATGTCAAGGGCACACTTCACTTTGGTCTTACTTTTCGCCCTTATGCTGCCTCTGGTGCCCTAGTTGCTTCCTCTGATACTGACTGGGCTGGTTGTCCCGACACTCGCCGTTCCACCTCTGGCTACTCTATTTATCATGGTGATAATCTAGTTTCTTGGAGTGCTAAGAAGCAACCCACTGTTTCTCGTTCCAGCTGTGAATCTGAGTATTGAGCTCTTGCAACCACTGCCGCTGAACTTCTTTGGCTCACCCATCTACTTCATGATCTCAAGTTTCCCATTTCACAGACGCCTATTCTCTTTTGTGACAACAAAAGTGCGATCTTCTTAAGCTCCAATCCCATTTCCCATAAACGGGCCAAACATATTGAATTAGATTATCATTTTCTTTGGGAACTTGTTGTTGCTGGCAAACTTCGCACTCAATATGTGCCCTCCCATCTACAGGTTGCCGACCTCTTCAACAAAATTATTTCTCGACCTCGCTTCGAATTCTTTCTTACCAAGCTTCATGTTCGTTCAAATCTGACGATCAGCTTGCGGGGGGGTGTCAAGGATACGTTACCAACGTAATCCTCGGCTTGATCTATTGTCCTTAATCTTAGGAGATTTATTTGTACAGATCAATTCTTTCCATTTCTATTGTAATGAGTCTTAATACCTTGATTTGTAATTATTCAAATTGATAATATATATAGAAGAAATACTCACCACAATTAAGGTGGTGACTTTGCTCAAACATTCACATTCTACAAGCATTACAAGAACTCAAACCAATTCGGAGAAATATTTTTCATCTGCTCTACAGATAGTAAGTTAGTTTTCTATTTATTCCAACGTGCTTCAGTTTATAGTATTTTTTTTCTGTCGATTTGTCATATAATGAGAATTAGGATGGTTTTCCTGTGATGCAGCAAGCTTACTTGGATGAATTTAGGGTTTAAACAGAAGAATGCTGCACCGTTAGCATATCTATTGGCATTAAGGAAGGTTGTATATTTCTTCTTTTCTCCTGCTTGGTTTCTTACATATCATTTTTTACAACTCAGATATTTTACCTGATTGGTGACACTTGTTATTGGTTTTTAGATAATTTATAAGTTTTGTTTTGTACTTCCCACTTGTGCAATTGCTTTTTTGAGCAATATCATACAATTTGGATGTGTATAATATTTTTTGTGGATTCTCTTTTTGAGCATTTTCTTTTTTTATATTTTCTGAGAAAAATTTTCCAGCGAGTACAATTTGCTGCAAATAATTTTTTGGCCACAAAAACTATTTTTCGGCGACAAATAATTGCAAGAAATGTGTAATGGCGACAATAATGCAAAATCGCTGGAGAAATATTATGTCATTTGCGGCGATTTCTCAACCTTTTGCGACAATATGTATTGCTGCAATTGACTTTTCTCAACGATTTAATGGTAAACGGAAATGCCATTTGGGTCGATAATTGGGACAGTTGCGACGGACAAAAATCGCCGCAAATAGTAGTTTTTTGTGACGATTTTTGTCTATCGCTAAAATTAATCAGAAAAAGGCACTTTAATTTCGTCGAACATGCAGCGAATTAGAAATCGCTGAAAATGATTAATTGTAGCGATTATTAGGGATATTTGCGACGATTTTGAGCTCTGGAAAATACCTAATTTCTTATAGTGACTGTTTAAAAAATTAAATATCTTCATAAAAAAACACACACTGCCATGGGCCACTTCTGGCAATCCGTTGTTTTTTATTACCTTGAAAAGTGCATCAGGTTTAATTGCCTCTCTCGCAAATTTACTTTACTTCAATTCATGTATTAACATTTTTCGAGTATTTATTTCTTTTCTATTGGGTTTTAAGGGCGTTATTAATTTTCTTGTACGGGAATTCATGCATATATATGTGATGAAAAGGGTTGAGGCTGTTACAAGTTTGCCCTTTTCTTCTCATTATATTTGTGTGGATGCTTCTCTTCCTGTACTGGACCAATATGTGGAGCAAAGAGTTGATTGCATGATAGAAGCTGGATTGCTTAATGAATTCTTTGACATTTACAGTCCAAATGCCGATTATACTCGAGGCCTGCGACAAACCATAGGTGCTCGGGAGTTTGAGAATTTTCTGGGAGTTTATGAAGAAAGTAGTTCAATTAATGACTTGTCCCTCTCTCTAAATTCAATGAACAAGGGTGACACACTTCAACACAATTGCTTTTTAGTGACGGTTGAGAAATTGTGACATTCCCTAAATCGTCACTAAAAAGCCTTTTCTGTGACAATTATTGAGAAAGATGAGATTTTTTTTTAAGTTCCAACGTAAGGAAAATTTACGTTCAAACATCACATATACGTTCGAACATTGTGGCTACTTATGTGTGAATGTTACGTGCGAACGTGAAATATTTTGGCGCCAACATTCGAGCGTTAGTAATTAACGTTCGAAAGTAAAATATTTTGCGCCAACATTCGAACGTCAATTACTAATGTTTGAACGTTAATTGTAAATTTAAATTAAATATGACTCTAATTTAAAAATTATGTAATTTTTATAGTGCACAATATGTGAACAAGTCTAAAAAATTGACTTGTATATATTTATATATACACAATTTGTAATATATAAATATATATTTATGTTTATATATATTTGAAATGCAATGATTTAGTATTAAAGATGAAAAATATGACATTAAAGAATATTGAGAATTGAAATTAAAAAACCTTAGAAATATTAAATAATATTTTTCTTTACATATAATAAAAATAAAATATAAAATATGATTGAATTTCTTAAACAACACTCAGATGATAGCGTTGTTCGCGAAATTTGAACTCCGTACCTCCTCAGTCAAGGTATCAACCTTGTCGTTGAGGATACCTACACGATGGGCGATCTCGGAGACAGACGCCTCTATAGCCGGGAGTGATCGATATGCGCAGTCAACTGTGAGATCACCGCATCAACCCAAGCAGGCCGCGCATCTCCCACAGATGTACTCGGCGGCTGCTAACTACTACTCCCCACATGATTTGGCTCTGGTTGCGTCGGAGGAACTAGATCCTCTACAGGGGTGGCTGACGTCCCCTCACTTGTCCAATGCTACGTCGATGCGTGGTCATGTCGAGGGGGCTCATCTGATCTTTGACCCGCTCCTCTGGCTGGGTTGGCACACGTCGTGCAAGTAATAACCGGCAGATCAGGACACCGTATGGGAGATTATCGGTGGAGACGATGCTCGCCTCGTAACGGATCCTCTCAAAGATGTGTAATGAAAAATCTATGGGATCTCCAAGTGCCACTTGTATAAAACATTGTGCCCGAAGCAGACTAAATGTGGTTTTATGTGCCATAGCATCCACGTTTGTTGCAACAATAAGGTGCAACATGCGAAAGAAATGTAGCAAATGGTTCTGGTTGAAGGCGTTCTTCCTCTCGATCTGCATGTGGTCCCTCCCGATGAGGATGTAGAAATCCTCGTCTCGGTCATCATCCTGAGCCTCGAGGCTATTATCCTCGACCTCTGACCGGTTTACATCTCTGGCTGATGTTGGCTCAAATGGGCGGCCAATAAATGATACAGAAGTGCCTACATCCTCACGGGGTGTAGCGTGTGCAGATGTCTCAACTCCTCGACGAATCCCTAGGTGCTCGGCGATGACATCTGGTGAAATTTCAATGTAAACTCCGCGTACAGTCACGGTGTGAGAGGATGCATCCTGAGGCATGTCACACATCCCCATATGGAACTTCTTAACCATTGAGGGGTATACCTTCCCCCTCAATGTGCAGATATTTCCCTAGCTTCTATTGACAAAAAAATCTCTTAGGTTCGTCTGCTCCCATATGAGTTCGTCGAACTCATTAATCAGGACCTCTCGCTCTACTATAACAGTACGATCCCCGATACGAGCAGTGTCCTAAGTGGCTCCTTCCCTCCCTCGTTTCCTAGTATGCAGAGGATGAGCCATATCCTGAAAATATAAAAGAAAAAAAAAATATTTACATTGATGCATTTTTTGTGTTAATGTTAAGCTGCTCTGCATTAACGTTCGAACATAGTAAAATAAACGTTCGAACGTTAAGATAAAATGTTCAGACGAGTATCCTTTATGTTCGCACGTAAAACACATACGTGCGAATGTATAACATACATGTTCAAAACGTAAGAAGTAAATAAATTTAAATGACGTACGTTTGGACGTTTATGTTATACGTTCGAATGTAAGGGTTTTACTTGCGTAAAGGATGAACGTCCGAACGTTGAAGCATAAATAAATTTAAAAAGTAGTATGTTCGGACATTATAATTAAATGTTTGGACGGAAATTTTATGAAAAATAACATACGAATATAAAACAATACACGTTTGAATGTAGAAGCCTTAACATCTATGTAATTGAAACGTCGTATGTTCGAATGTCTTTGTGAAACATTCGAACGTTATGACACAGAATGGTTGAGTCGACTCAGCCATTATTGAAATTTCGAAAATCAATCTACAAGGTTCTAATTGCCGAAATGCCACCGTAGAAATGAAGTATACACTTCAAGAAACTTTTCTACGGTGACTATTTGCCCAATGGCAAGCCGTGGTGGCCGAAAAATGGAGTTGAAAATCCGACCACCACTTGACCCATTTTAAACAAAACCGAACCCAAATCTCAAATAAAATACATGTTATTTGATTAAAAGATGAATGTCTACCTTTTACTGATGATTGTGGTGGAGTTTGACGGCGGCGGCGACGAAGGAGTGGCGGCGTGCAAATGGGAACGAAATTAGATAACGATTAAAATGACGTTTTGCCGTCCAGTTTTGGCCTTATATAACAAAAACGTTCGAACGTAATTCTTAGTACGTTCGAACGTTTTTCAATTTATTTTTCAAAATATTGACTATAATATATTACATTATTAATATATGTTATATATTATAATGTACACAATAACATATAGCATACTATATATAATATTATATTATAATATATATAGTATATATATATACTGTGTATTATATATATAATGTATTATATAGTATATTATATATATATTGTATTACATATATAGTACAGTATATATCTAATATTATATTATATTATAATATAATATATAATATATTATATATATGTGATCCATTATAAACTAATGAAAACAACATTAGAACTACAAGCTCTTATTGCTAGCCCAAAACGATATACTTTATTATTACAATCTAGTACCCAAAATTCTAGTGTACAAATTCCTAAATAGATTAATTGGAATCAAATTACTCTCCATAATGAATGACAATTAGATTAATTGATTTTTTTGAATTTGTGAGTGCTAGTTATATTTATAAAGTTTAACAATATGTTTATATATGATCTAAACGTTCGGACGTTGAAATTTTACGTTCGAATGTTAGTCGATGAAAATCACTGAAAATTTATAAACGTTCGAATGCCAAATTTCTTAACGTCCGAACATGAAAATAAAAGTGCGGAAAATTTTCCGCTCGATTTCGGGCATTGTCATAGGAAGATACGTTCGAACGAGTATAGAAAACGTCCGAACGTTCTTCGTAGAAAATTTCTCTGAGTTTTTTAACGTTCAAACGTTATCTAAAAATTGGGCGGGATAATATAACGTTCGAACTAACAACTTAAACATTCGAACGTTTTATTTAAAAATTTTATGATTGAATGAATACACGCACGAGAGGCAGCAAACTCATTTATGCTGCTTCACTCGTGCCCGCAACAGAGAGAGACATGAGTGAGAGTCTTCGTGGGTTAGAGAGAGAGAGTTGAGTGAGAGAGGGACTTGAGTTAGAGTGAGAGAGAGTTGAGTGAGAGAGGGACGTGGGTTAGAGTGGGAGAGTGTTAGAGTGAGAGTTGAGTTGAGCTTTGGTAAGAAAAAATTATTTTTCTTTTGTATTTTCCTGAATTTTATGATATTTGTCTTGTGTTATATATATTTCTAATAAGTTAGTATTGTATTTTTTTGAAGAGTTGGTTGCTTTGGCAAGTTGGAAGCTTTTGATTTGTAAGAGGATATTGTGAGTGCTAGGTATATTTCTAAACTTTAACAATATGTTTTTACATTTTATGCTTACTCTTGAAATATTGTAATTATTGTTTGTATAGTTCTTGAATAGTTTGTGAGTTTATGGTATTCATTGATGAATTAATATGTGTATAAATATTGTTGTGGGAATATTGTGAATATGTTTTGATATGGATTTGAAATATTGTGATTATTGTTTGTGAATTTTGTTTGAATATGTTTACATAGTTATAAATATATTGTCTTTAGGTTTTGGATTTATGTGAAAATTTTGATATAATATTTTTTGGTTTTGAAGAATTTGTGAGTGTTAACTATATTTCTCAAGTTTAGGAATATGTTAATACATGTTGTTATGATTTTATGCTTACTCTTGAAATAATTGTGATTATTGTTTGTGGATATTTTGAATAGTTTGTGAGTTTATGGTGTTCATTGATGAATTAATGTGTAAAATTGTGGGAATATTATTGTTGTTGTTGTGATATGGATTTGAAATATTGTGATTATTGTTTGCGAATTTTTATTGAATATGTTTATATGGCTAGAAATATATTGTATTTAGTTTTTAGTATTTATGTGAATTTGTTTGTGTTTTTTGAATTTGTTCTTTAACAAGAAAATTATAATTTTAGACTCTTAATTTAAGTAAAGATTAAAAACATTTAATATACATTTAATATGAGACTTAATATTAACATTTAATAAGTATATAGAATATATTCATACTAATTTAGTTAGAATATGATTATTATTCAAGTTATAACTATAGTATATAACTTAATTATATATAAAGTATAATATATACATACAATAACTATAATTAATAATTACTTATTAAATATAAATAACTCACTCAATTAAGTATAACAATTAAAATGATACTTTAGGAATGATAATAATTAAAATTATATTATAACCTTTGAAATTATGTATAATAATTAAAATTATACTTTAGGAATGATAATAATTAAAATTATATTATGACCTTTGAAGAAATTATATATAATAATTATAGTAACAATTATATAATAAGAATTAAAATTACATAGGTATCAATTAACAATGTCCTAAGATATCTAATAACAATTAAATTATAATTGTGATGCATCCGAGATCAATCGTTATAGTATTTCGTATAGGATAGCCCCAACCAATCTAAAATCACTATAAAAACTTTGTCGCCTGTTGAAAAATTTGAAGTTTCGATTCCATAACTATTAAAATTTATTTTATTTTTATAAATTAACAGTGTCACCTTCGTATTGTGTTATATTGTTAAAATAGATATAGATGAAAGAATATGTGAACAAGTTTCGTGTCTTGTACACAACGAGGGAGTATGATCATGAAGAAATGTTGGAATTTTAGTTTAATTGCTTGACTGTCAAAGTCTCTCCGGCCTTGAGAGTTGTCAAGGTCGGACAGTTTGCGATGGTTAAGTAATTAGACTAAAATTTAGACGTTACTTCAAGATCATTCTCTCTCATTGTGTACTGATAGGAAACTTGTTCACATAATCTTCCATCTCTCTCTAATTTAACAATATAACACTACTAGAAGGTGACATTGTTAATTCAAACAACATGGAGATATTGCTTGTAGTGTTTTTTGATAGATATGGTGTGACATTGCATAAATAACCTTAGACCCGTTTGGAAATTAGTGTACATTTATGTGTCCACTAATTCCTGAATTGTCCAGTGTGGACAGTTCGTGATTATATTATCTGTATTGTACATTTTTGTTACTACTACTTTCCACGTTTAATGTGAAGTTTTGGTGTCTTCCTCTACTGTTCTTCTGGTATACTGTTCGAAGGGTCACAATCCCTCTATTTGAACATGTATACTTGGAGAATTATGGGGAGGTGCTGCCGAAATTTCTACTAACGTGAAAAGTAGTAGAGTGCCTCCGCCAAAACGACAACGAAGAAATGTGTCTCCGCCAAGTCCAAGTCCCGAACCCATTGAGGACTCCCCACTCGAGGAATCCGCTCCTAAAAATCAAGTTAACACGTAAGAGAATAATAGCAAGTCGACACCTACTAGTAATGAAATATTGTCGTTGATAATTAATTATATAGTTAATACTTTTGTCTCAATAACTATATAACTATAATTATATTATCTATTATCATGTAGTTGATGCATCTGCACGTCGCGGTCGTGGCTATACACGTGGCATCTCTTTTGAAAAACATAGAAGGCATGGAAAACTCAAGATCACCATTCCTGATAATTCCACTGGAGGAGTGGATGATAGTGTAGCAGCGCTTTCCTCCTATATTGGCACAGAAGTTCGAGCTTATGCTCCATTTTATGTGCACTCATGGCGAGATGTTCCGAATGAGATTAAGGAACACATTTAAAGTCGTGTGCTGGTGAGTTTATTTTGAGAGTACATTTTTTTCACCTAGATTAGTATATCATATTTTTTACCTGATTCACTTGTTAGGATGAATTCGACCTCGACTTTGGCCGTAGCGAGGATTTGAAAACCGTGAATGAGTTGATGGCTACACTATTCCGACGTCACAAGGGACGATGTCATGACCATTTCAAGAAGTTTGAGACGTTGGAAGAGGCTGCGCAGTCTCCTTTCCAACAGATGAAGTTAGATAATTGGAGAAAGTGTTGTGATTTTTTCGCATCTCCAGATTATCAGGTATTTTACATTTATATCTTTTAATTATTTACATTCATATTCATTCTATATATTATATGTATACATATTACAATTAAAATTCTTAATATATTTTGTAGCACTTGAGTTATACAAATGCACAGAATAGATCTGCTCTGACTGTCCACCATCGTGCCGGTTCAAGGTCATTCCACCGTCTTGTTGAAAAAACGGTAATTAAAAAATTAAAAAATTCATTTATTTTTCTGATATTATTTTATTTAAGTACTAACATTATCTTTTTAAAATTGCTAATGTCACTTTGTTAGAAACGTGATGATCTTGAAAAGCTTTTCCATCATTCATGTCTATGCTACTGCTCACACTAATGAGCATAGTGAGTGGATGGATTATGTCGCTGTAGATAATTATGTAAGTAATGTTAATTTTGTTAAATAAATTATGTAACATGTGAATAATTTATTTTTTATTTCTATTTCTTTTAATATGTTACTTATTAACGATCATTACCTTTTAAATTGCAGGAAAAATGATGGAGATGCAGTCGGCTTCTGGGGAATTCTCTCCTAGTGACATAGACATGATATTCACGCAAGTGCTCGGGCCGCAGTCTAGTATGGCAAGAGGTTTTGGACAATCTATCAAGCATATATGTTCATCCTCCTCAACCTCTTCGACTTCATAAATTAATAATCTTACCAAAGATTTAGAAGATGTACGGCATGAGAATGAGTATATGAGGTCGAGATAGCAAGAGTTAGAGTTTCTCTTAGAACGACAGTCTCATATAGAGACGCGTTTGAAGGACCAATAGAGAGACCAAGAGGAAAGAATACGCAGTGAAGTCTAAGAGTAAGTGCAACGGGAAATGATGGTGCAAATGAAACGTGTTATGTCGTTGCAACTGAATCGCAGTAGGCAAGGAAAAAATAAGAAATAAATTTTATAAGCAGTGGTGGCTAGTTTTAATATCTAATTTTAAAATTTTATAAGACATTGTTATTTGTTAATTGATGGTATGTAATATGATACAATTAATATGTTTTTAAATTTTATGAAATTAGTAATTATGATCTGTACGTTCCAATGTAAAGTAAAAACGTTCGAACATTGGTTCACATTCGAACCAACGTTCGAACGTGAATACATAAAATTGTATAGTAACATTTGAACGTAGGCCTCTACGTTCGAACGTACTAACCCTCAAACGAACAAAACGTTCGAACGATTAAACGATTAACGTTTGAACAAACCTCCGAACGTACCACTTGCATTCGAACGCTCTTTCGTTTACATTCGAACTAACATCCGAACGTTAAATCTGTTACATTTGAACATTGGTCTGTTAACGTTCGAATGGAAATTCGAACGTTTATTATAATTAACGTTCGGATGCATAAACGTTCGAACGTAATATGATACGTTCAAACTATAATCAACGAACGTCAACTTCTCTCATTCGAACACCAATCGGTCGGGTTGCCGTTCGAACGTTCAATTGGACATTCGAACGCTACTTTCTGTGACAGTTCTCAACCGTCACAAAAAAGGGAAGGTTTGAACGTTCAACCAAACGGAACACCTCCAACCGTCACTAAAAATATTTTTAGTGACGGTTCAACAGTAAACCGTCACCAATTGTTTTCTGTGACCCACATTAGGTGACGGTCGTGAAATATCTTTAGTGACGTTTTAGCAATTTTTGGTGACGGTTTCTTCTGCCACAAAAGACAAATTCTGTTGCAGTGACAAGACGTCGTTACAAAATCTTAGTGCTGTCTTGGATTCCTTTGACAATAACCAGCCCAAAATGCAGACGAAAGAAGTCATTGAGAAAATGAAATTAAACACCCGAAGACTTGTTTGTCGTCAAGTTAGTGTACTTCATCCCCATTTCATGAATTTCTTTGACATGCACTCCTACGAAATTATTCTTTTTGCCAATACTTTAATTCTCTGTCCAGAAATATGCGCACTACCTTTACAGTTAGCATTGAATCTTCGGAAGCATGACTCTTTCGTTTGAGAATGTGTCATACTGTAAACTTGGTTCGCCTTGGCCCAGTCCAAGAGAGAAAAGAACGGGCCACTATTGTGGCACAGCCCGATAGAAAAAAATAAAAAATAAAATTCTGAAATTTATTTTTTTGTTATATACATGTTATTATTGGTATATACATGTATTAAATTAAATTTTATGCATGATATTATTGTTAAAGACATGTATTAAATTTTATTAAATTTTCTATACATGTTATTATTGATATATACATGTATTAACAAATTTAAGAAAATATATGAATTGTTTAATACATTTATGAATTGTTTATTTTGACTGTCATTATGTTATGCATATTTCTTTATCCAATATAGGGCAAATGATTTACGTCAAAATTTAAGAAAATATTGGTTGCCCAAAGGTATAAGATTTTCTTAATTTTGGTGACAAATCATTAAACCCATAGTAAGGTGGATATGATGGAGTGAACACTGTGTGTCAAGATCTACTCCCAAAGGAGGGTCTTGATGACACTTCTAGTTCATCCATCAAAAGTAAGGTTGGAGGGAACACCTTGTATGTCAGAGTTTACTCCCAAAGGAGAATTCTGATGATACAACTAGTTCATCCACAGAATTTAATACTGGTGAGAACACTTTGTGTATCATGATCTACTCCCAAAAGAGGGTTTCGATGACACTATTAGTTCATCCATAATTGTTTAAATTCTGATTATTATTTATAAGTGTTTAACTCAAAGCATTATGTGACAAAAGTTTCTTGCAGTAAGCATACCTACATCACTACACTCACAGACTTTATCTGTTCCTGTTTTGACTGGCTCTAATTTTTCTGAATGGGTTGAGCGAGTCAAGTTCACCTTAGGAGTCCTTGACCTGGACTCATCACTTACGAGTCCAAAGCCACCACCCCTCACTGAGAATAGTAATAGAGATTAGAGAGAGTCATCTAAACAATGGGAGAGATCAAACAGACTGAGCTTAATGTTCATGAAAATGACCATAGCCGAAAATATAAAAAATTCACTCCCTAGTACTGAGGAGGCCCAAATTGTTTTGAAAAATGTTGAGGAGAGGTTTCGATCCGCAGATAAAACTTTAGCAGGAACACTTATGGTTAGACTTACCACCATGAAATATGATGGTGCTAAATGAATGAAAGAGCATATCCTTGAAATGACAAATATTGCCGCCAGATTACAAACCCTAGGAATGAAAGTAGAGGAGTCTTTCATTGTTCAGTTTATCCTGAACTCATTGCCACCTCAGTATGGTCCATTCTAGATGCATTATAATTCTATTAAAGATAAATGGAATGTGAATGAGTTGGCAAGTATGGTAGTTCAGGAAGAAGCGAGACTGAAACAACAAGGACATTACGCTGCAAATTTTGTGACCAAAGAAGCTGGAAAGAAAAATCACCATTATGGCAAAATGAAACGAACTGGACCACTGAAAGGAAAGCAGCCTAGGAAAGTTTATCAGGTTCAGCATGACAGTAGCAAATGCTACTTTTGTGGGAAGCATGGACACATGAAAGCTGAGTGTCCGAAACGTAAGGCTTGGTTTGAAAAGAAGGGTAGGCCACTTGCCTTTGTATGTTTTGAATCAAACCTTGTAAATGTTCCCAATAACTCTTGGTGGCTAGATTCAGGTACTAATGTTCATGTTTCCATAACCATGCAGGGATACCATACAAGCCAAACACTAAACCCCAGTAAGCGATTTATCTTTATGGGAAATGATAATAAGGCTAAAGTTTTAGCCATAGGAACTTTTCATTTGGTTTTGAGTACCGGTAAATATTTAGACCTTCATAACACAGTATATGTGCCTTCTGTGAGGAGTAATTTGATTTCCTTTTCCAGACTAGATATTGATGGTTATTCTTTTTCGTTCCATAATGGTAGTTTCAATTTGTTTAGAAATGATTTATCTATTGGTTCTGGGTTTCTTTCTGATGGCCTTTATCGACTTTGTCTTGATAATACATTTATTAAAAATACCTATATCCAGCACCATGAAACATGTATTGGAACTAAAAGAAACATGATGAATGAAAATTCTTATGACTTGTGGCATTAAAAACTGGGGCACATCTCCAAAGAAAGGTTATAGAGATTAGTAAAAGAATGAATTATTCCGCATCTTGATTTTACTAATCTTGATGTATGTGTGGATTGCATTAAAGGAAAACAAACCAAACATACTAAGAAGGGTGCCACAAGAAGTAAGGGGCTTCTTGAAATAATTCACACCGATATATGTGGACCATTCTCCACTGAATGTTTTGGTGGAGAAAAATATTTTATCACCTTTATAGATGATTTTTTACGGTTTGGATACATCTATATGCTACATGAGAAATCTCAAGCTGTTTCAGTACTTGAGGTATTTCTCATGGAGGTGGAAAGGCAATTAGATAGAAATGTGAAAATCATCAGGTCGGATTGAAGTGGAGAATACTATGGAAAGTATGACGAATCGGGCCATAACCCTGGCCCATTCGCAAAACTTCTTGAACAGCGTGGCATTGTTGCACACGATGCTCGGGATGCCACAGCAGAACGGTGTTGCTGAAAGGCATAATCAGACCTTATTGGATATGGTCAGAAGTATGGTAAGGAATTCTACCTTACCCAAATCACTATGAGGTGAAGCTATTAAGACGATAATGTATATCTTAAACCAAGTTCCTAGTAAGTCAGTTCCAAAAACTCCTTTCGAGCTATGGACTGGTAGGACACCAAGTTTAAGGCACATGCATGTTTGGGGTTGCCCAGCAAGACTTTACAATCCACATGAAAGGAAATTGGATCCTAGAACAGTAAGCGGGTATTTTATTGGGTATCCAGAGAGATCCAAAGGGTATAGGTTTTACTGTCCTAATCACAGTCCGAGAATGGTGGAAACAGGAAATGCCAAATTCATTGAACCTCTGCGAGATTAGTGGGAGAATTGAACCCAAAGATGTGATCATTGAGGAAGTATGGGTAGATGTCCCTATACCTACATCCTCAGAAAAGATAATGGTTCGTCTAATTGATCATCACGATGATACATTGGAACATGTAAATGATCATCCACCTAGGAATGATAATACCATGGACGAACCAAGTTCGGAGTCACCAAAACAGGTTGTCTTACGTAGATCTCAGAGAGATCGGAGACCTGCTATTTCAGCAGACTATGTGGTGTATCTCCAGGAATTTGAATTTGACATTGGGACAAGTAAAGATCCACTAACGTTTTCACAAGCCATAGAGGGAAATGATTCTAGTAAATGGATCGATGCCATGAAAGAAGAGTTGAAATCCATGGATCAGAATCAAGTATGGGATCTTGTTGAATTGCTTGAAGGGAGTAAAAGAATCGGGTGTAAATGGGTCTTTAAGACTAAACGCAACTCAAAAGGCAATGTTGAACGGTATAAGGCCAGACTTGTTGCCAAGGGTTTCACTCAGAAAGAAGGCATTGATTACAAAGAGACATTTTCTCTAGTATCTAAAAAAGACTCTTTCAAGATCATTATGACATTGGTGGCTCATTATGATTTAGAGTTACACCAGATGGATGTGAAAACGGAATTTTTAAATGAAAATTTGGTTGAAGAGGTCTACATGGAGCAGCCAGAAGGCTACTCAGAAAAGGGCAAAGATCACCTAGTATGTAAGCTTAAGAAATCAATATAGGGCTTAAGCAAACTTCCCGACAATGATACTTAAAAGTTCAATGATACTTAAAAGTTCAATGATACCATTACTGCCTTTGGATTTAAAGAAAACATTGTTGATCGATGTATATACCTAAAGGTCAGTGGGAGTAAGTTCATAATTTTGATCCTGTATGTTGATGATATCTTGTTAGCTAGCAGTGATCTTGGCTTACTTTATGAAACCAAGGGTTTTCTCTCTAAGAACTTTGAAATTAAAGATATGGGTTAGGCATCCTTTGTGATCGGAATCAAAATTTTTTGAGATAAAAAACAAGGACTGTTGGGATTGTCTCAGAATAGTTACATAGAAAGAGTTCTTGAGAGATTTGGCATAAAAAGTTGTTCATCACTGGACACTCCAATATCAAAAGGTGATAAGTTTAGCCTATCACAATGTCCTAAAACTGAGTGGGAACATAAAGAGATGGAAAAATCCCCTATGCTTCAGTCGTGGGGAGCTTGATATATGCACAGATTTGCACGAGGCCAGATATTAGTTTTGCAGTTGGCATGCCTGGGCGCTACCAAAGTAACCCAGGGATGTCTCATTGGAAAGCAACAAAGAGGGTATTGCGATACTTGCAAGGAACTAAAGATTACCATCTTACCTTCAGAAGAACTGACAGTTTGGAGGTAACTGGATACTCAGACTCTGATTTTGCTGGTTGCTCTGATAGTAGGAAATTCACTTCAGGTTATGTTTTCATGTTGACTGGTGGAGCAAACAATCACTACTTCATCTACAATGGAGGTTGAGTTTGTGGCGTGCTTTGAGGCCACAGTGCATGGTTTATGGCTGAGGAACTTTATTTCAAGGCTTGGAGTTGTCGACTCTATAGCCAGGCCGATGAGAATTTATTGTGATAATTCCTCTGCAGTATTTTTCTCCAAAAACAATAGGTATTCTAAAGGTGTCAAGCATGTGAAGTTCAAATACCTAAGCGTTAAAGAGGAAGTACAGAAACAAAGAGTGTCCATAGAACATATTAGTACTATGCTTATGATAGATGACCCATTGACAAAGGGTCTAGTAGCGAAGCAGTTTAAAGAACATGTTGATTGAATGTGTCTTATGATATGAACATGTTAATGAGCTCGTAGATGTTTTGAATTCTATTTGGACACTTAATGATATTTATTATGGTTGTTTTGTTTCTGTTTTCTTGCTTTTTCCACTTTATATGTATATTAAATGGTGTGGATGAATGATGACAAGATAATGTTTACACTAGACATGAATTGGAATCCAAGGTATTACAATATTAGCCTTAATTATCCCAATCAAAGATCATGTTAAATTAAGTTAATACTGGTGTTGTGGTACATGGAAGAGAATTTGTTGATTATATAACAGAGGACCGCCATGACTCGTATTAGTAGCTAGTGTGACATTGATATTACGGAACTCATGAAATGTATTTTTGAGCTATGAAAAGTTTCAAGAAATGAATTTGTGCAGTATGCTTAATTTCCTGTAATAAACTCATGAATGGAAAATATTATTTATGGGCGTATGAGCCAAGTGGGAGAATGTAAGAATTCTATTTAAACTCTGTGTCCCACTCACCCATCTTGATAGAGTTTGGAATAGTTCAAAACTTATTAGTTAATAGATGAGTTATAATGGGATAAGAAAACTCCTAAGAGGTAAGATTAACTCTATATCTCTAATCATAGTCAAACACAAAGTCTTAAATTTCTTGATGGTCAGAAGTCTATAAATAGCACTGAGGGGTTAAAGGGTTCTCATCTACAACATCAAAGTGCCTCTAGCTATCGGGAGACACTAGTGATGCTAAGTTGCTAGGGTGATCCTTCTCTCGTAATCAGATTGATTTTTTCATCAAACAGATTGAGAAATGTACGTCTTTTACTGCTGTTGTTTATTATTGTGGATCATAGAAAATCAAAGATCCAGTTATTAATGTTCATGTTAAAATATATAACAAGGTCAGCAATTGTAGAGTCTAGGATTTTACCCTTCTCTGCTCGCCTTTAGCCCCGGCCCATGTTTTTGGTACTGAGTTGGTACTAGTGTTCAAATCTGCTAGCTCTTTGGACAACGTTCCTGGCTTTAACGTACATGAGTATATTTATAACTTCTCTATTGGTAGGCTTGTGGAGATAGGGTACTTAGAGGAGCTCACGAGTGGGAACAACACAAACAGGGCCGCGGCATCGAAAACGCGTTTCAAGGCTCAGGAAGTCTCAAGCATGACTAGCAACATCCAGCCTCTTGCTAGACGCCTTGAATGAGCAGTATTAACCATAGGTGCTGTGAGATTTGAGGGCGTTTCTGTGAAAGCGCCAAGAATGCGTGCTGTTACCCCTACCCGCTATTTTTTTTTTTTTTTTCTATTCAATTTCTTGTTTTCTGTGTTTTCATATATGGAAGGATGAGGGCAAAGTCCCTTGTGTGAGGTGCTGAGTTGCATGAGTAATAATATATTTTCTTTGCTCTTTTAATAATATTCATACGACTATCACAATTGGGTAAAAAAGATATTTCTCACAATATTTCCTTTTCAAAAAGATAATATAGGTAAATTGTACTATTGACAAAAACTTTATAAAGCATGATATATAAAAGCTAGAATATTTTGAAAGTATCACATTTTAATATGGAGGAATAATCATAATAAAAACATTGGGTTAAAAAATAAGAATATTGGAAAAAAATTTACTATGGACGATTTTTATTTTATTTCATTTTTAATCTTGATTTGGGATATTTTTGACATTTTGAGTACATAGTGAGACAGTGCAATAACATTAGTATGTAGGGTACATTGTAAATATTGAAAGATCAGAGGTTATTAATGTAATATATAGGTAGTTAGAGGAGATAAGAAATTTAAATAATATAGAGAGAGAATATGATCAAAGTTCATGTGCAACGGAAATTAATTAAAAAATAAAACTAGTATATATACAATCATAGACATTACTAATTTTAATTATTCAATTCACCAAGCAATTTAGTTAATACGGATATCAACATCTAAAAAGCAATCAAACACTGAACACACATTTTGGTGAACAGGTGGATTCCCTAGGTTTTGTTTTTCAGTTTTGTTGGATTTGGGGGGGGGGGGGGGGGGGGTGCTGTGACTATAGTAGCACCTTATATAATCTTCTGGAAATTGGACAGGAGGGGCCTAGACAGTGAGAAGTCGTAAGCGCTCCCTCAAGTTGGATTTGAGTCATAACTTATGTGCCTCGTCTCCACTAGGGAATTCAATTAAATCTTAAGCAGCTAATACTAATAGTTCAAGGTGAGTCCATATTTAGATTTGAATCTAAAACCTAGTATTTGCCAATAAGGGGTGGGCTCCGACTTCATTGGAATTGGAAAGCCCACCTCCACAATAAGTTCACAACCTGTCAACCACCAAAATTACATCACAATCACTACCAAACAACCACCCATCCACCATAATCACAACAAACCCTAACCAATTTCACCAAAGTTCTCAACCAATTTACAATGTAACAACGCATCAGAAAAAAACAAAAAACTACAAATTGCGGGGAGGTTTGGATGGTGTGTTGAGTTGAAATGAGATAAGAATTTAAAGTTAAATAAAATATTGTTAGAATATAATTTTTTTAATATTATTTTTATTTTGAAATTTGAAAATTTTGAATTATTTATTATAGAGAAATGATTTGTACAAGCCCCAAATAGATAAACCCCATGCAAGTCGTTGTAAAAAAGTGGACCCCACCTTAAAAAAGTGTAAAAAAAACTATTATTTATTAGTGGGACCCATTGTTTTACAAAAGGCTTGTATTAGGCTTGTATCTAGCATTACTCTTTATTATATTTTGATTGAAAGTTTGGGAAAGTTGTAATTATTATATGAGATTAGATGAGATGAGTTGAGATGGTTTTTAAATCCAAACAAGACCTAATTATCAGCACCATCAAGCAAGAATTTCCAAGAATCCTGCATTGTTTTGAAAATTTTTAAAAAAGTTAGACATTACACTACTTAGCTAAATTAAACATACTAACAGTTAAGTACCTCAAATGAAAGTTAATAATATACCAAACAGTTCGGACTCCATCCCACCAGAGCTGTAATCGAGCTAAGATGAGCTGGTCATTGGCTTGTCGAGCTCATCTCGACTCAAAAAGCCCAAGCTCGAGCTTTTTATTTCTTCTTTGTTCGAGCTTGACTCGGTAAGCTAAATTCTCAACTTGAGCTCGTCCCACAAACGAGCTCGATCGAGTCGAGCCGAACCCGAGCTCGAATTGTTTATTTTTTATTTATTTTTTGAATAAGATTTAACAATTAATAAATTACATAAATAAAAAATAAAAAATCTAATATTGAATTTGTACAACTAACAAGTAGAACCTCTATTGAATTATAAGATTTTATAAATTTATAAATAATTAATATCTAACTAGTTGATATTTATCCATAATAACAATATATTATATGCATATATATATATATATATTAATACATACATATAATATATATGATATCATATATCTATTTCATATGTGGTTCCCGCATACTAGTATATGAAATTATTAAATCTTATCGACTAATTATTGTACAAAATATAAAATATAGCTATGAAGTATATTCAATATATAGACATAAGAAATTAGGTTCATATTATATATTTAATTATAAAAGTGGTATGCTTATATTATTAGCTAATACATATATATATATATATGTATTTATGTCTATATATATAGGTGTATGTATATATTTATCAATATATGAATGATTTTTAATCGAACCGAGCTAACGAGTCAACTCGAGTATAAACGAGCGGGCCTTAACGAGCTTTAGCCGAGTTGACTCGAATTATGTCAGGTATGTATCATTTACTAATCGATCGGGTATCTGCTTTCATGGGCGAGCTTTTTTTTTCATAAATCGAGTTCGATTCGAGTTTAACTGGGCGAGTACCGAGCGAGCTATCGAAGAGACTAGTTCATTTACAGCCCTACATCCCATGGTGCGTCCGTCTCAATCATCTGTAATTATTTTGGGGTTTACAACTAGGTCTACAAAATCATAAAAATAATAAGTTAAATAATTAAAACCTTAAAAAATATGTAATTAATCATGTAAAAGCATAAAATTACCCAATTCAAGCCTATAACTCTCGGCATCATTAACAATATCTAGTCGAATGGGCGTTGAACTTAACTAATTCTGTGTACAAATGAGACCTCCACGCGGTGGTCAGACCCAATGTACTTCAATAAGCATCCAACATGCGAGTTCGGGTGCTAAACACCAACGCAAAGGCAACGGTAGTGTTAGGAATAGCTAGCACATCCTGGGCTACTTGGCAAATGACTGGAAATTTGGTGGAATAAACATTCCTCCAAGTTAATATATGAAATACATCACTAGGTGTCTCGACATCTTCCATAAAATAACGTTCAACTTTATACTTACACTGCATAATATTCCAAAATGCTCAGATTTGATGATACCTTCGCATCAAAACAGATGAACAACTTCCACACGTGTCATCTAAGGAAGATGTCGAGCTGGTCGGGAGCTACTACCTTGGTTTGAAGACAAATCATAGTTGTTGTAATGGCTATATAAGTCATCAATATCACTATTTAGCACTCTAATAAATTGATCAGACTTCTCATCACTAAGGATATCCTTAATCCAAAATTCTACAATAACCAACTTAAATATTTATTATATCTGCGATTTCGAGGGTCAGAAATCACAGCGACAAATAATAATCTATTTATCTTCTCAACATCTCTTCAATATTTATTATATTTGGATTTCATCCTCATATCCATACCATTCAACAACCCGACGGTGTCAGCTCTATTGCAAGTGGTCATAAAGCCCCAAGAGCTCTTCGAAGTACATGTTCGTATTACAATATTTGGAACCAGATATGCGCACAATTATGTTATAAAATAACTTAAAAAATTGAACAAAGTACCTCATATTGGCCCAATCAACACTGTTCGGCGCACCATGACCCTTTCTCCCCTACTAACTCCAGCAAAACATACCTAATTGATCTCGAACGAGCTTTGGTACTTTTGCGCTACATCCAACATTGTGTATACAGAATTCCATCAAGTGGGAATGGTCAAGCTCAACATACTAGAAAATGGGGTCTCAAGTAGTTTGGCTATAGTCTTAAACTTGCCAAGCCTTTGGGGGGAAGCCTTTACATATCTCACAAGGTTGTGGATTTTGGTAATTGGATCATACACCTCTTTCAACCCCTCATCAATTATGAGGTTGATGATATGAGCATAACATCGAACGTTGATAAACTCATTCTAATGAATTGTATCCTCTTTTACCGTCGTATTCTGCCTGAACCAATCTATTGCAGTGTCATTGGCACTAGTATTGTCAACTATGACACAAAGTATTTTTGAAATCCCTCAATCCTTTATACATTCATCCATCTCCTTTCAAATGGATAAACCGTTGTGATCTTCAATTTGTTTGAAGCCAATAATCCGCTTGTACAACGTCCACACACTGTCAATGAAGTGGGCTATGATACACATGTAGCTGAGATTCTATATAGACGTCCATGTATCAGTCATGAATGACACTCTCTAGCCAGTAGTAATAAACATCTCCTTCATCTAGGCCTTCTCCTTCGTATACCTCTTCAAACAATCTCATATCACCATATACTGCAAAGCATGAGAAATCAGGGCTCAAGACACTGCACAAATTTACGGAATCCTTTTAATTCCCTTAACTGTGAGAAAATGCATCTCAACCGTAATGATCATTTCCACAAGCAAATCCCTCAAAATGTTCTCACTGTATTGAGGGATTGACAGTTTCTTACTCTACGTACCATAAGTGGCTATATAATTTTCGTATCTTAGATTCACCTAATCATTGGCTACCAACCCCTTGTGTATCTTATACCGTTGGCAACCTATAAGATGTGTTATTAATACAGAAGTGTCTTGCTTCTTAGAATGACAACCACAAAGTTGCCTACAGTGGTGACATCTTGCTTGCGGTTTCTCACAATTAGTGAGGATTTTGGTGAAATATTCTCATGTCCACGACATTTTTTTACTAGGAAGTGGTGGTCGACCGACATCAATATCCAACTCCTCCTCCTCTTTAAGAATACTCTCATCTCTTATATCTATAGGTACTCGACTACTTGCACAGGAAGTAGCTACTCCAGATGTGGGTTGTAAGACCCAACCACTGCTAGACCATGTACGCGGAAAACATTTCCAGAATACGCCGCACGGGTTCATGCAATCCGTCGCACGGTTTCACACCGTTTTTTTTTTTTTCCATTTCCATGCACGTTCCTTCTTCCCTTTTATTTAGGTTTGATCAATTTTCTATTTTTAGTCTATATATATGTTAACCAACTTCAACCCTAGGATATGTGCCTCTCTTTCCCCTCTTCACAGAAGGCCATGTTTTCTCTATAAAACACCAAACCAAAGGGCTCGGTGTGCAACCAGTAAACTGCCACCCGCAAAGCCGTTTCACGTGCCGAAACTACACCAAACATAGTCCACGTCGGTACCTCAGCCACTCTGATTTCATCACCCCAGCAGTGCGCCACCGCCCCTCCGAGTATCCTGCCCGGTTCTCAGCTATCGGTAACAACCCCCACCCCTGTTTTTACACCAAGAAACAGAGGAGTGTTTCCTCCACTATGTGCCATCAACCTACCAACCCACGCTGCCAGCCATTGTCCCGTCACCCTTAATCCTCCACGCGCCACCTCTGTCCCTCGGTAAGCCACCAACACTCGCTCGCCGTATCTCCCCCTTTCGGTTTTGCTCTCCCCCTCTGTCTCTTCTCTCACACTATCTCCATCTCCCTCGTTTTCAGCTCTCTCTTTCTCTCTCCCTGTGCAACGCCGTTGGGGAAGTCACCACCACCTCAGCCCAGCTTCCGTCGCACTCCCATGGTGCCACTGCCTCGGCTTTCCATGGGTAAGTTCCTGTCGTCGCTCACATTTTGGCCTCCATTGGTTTTTGTTTTGTGGTGTTAGTAGTTACTTAAAAAGGAAACTGTGTGTCACGGGTAACTTGGTGGATCAAGGGTGTTATTACCCTTTTGCCCTCTTTTTGTTTGAATACATCAACTGATGTGTATTTTGTGTTTGAAATGAGGGCCGCATGTGATTTTTATTGATTTAGACTTAGACGCGTGTGGGTTTATTTTGTTAAGTTGGTTTATTTTTTAAGAGACTGATATGTTTATCGAAATATTTATTAAGTAATTACTGATAAATTTTTGGAATGATCAATAAGTGCAAAATCTTTTTTTTTTAAATCCTTTTAAAAGAATATATTTCTATTTTATTTAGACAAATGTATGACCATCTACTTATAAGGATTTCGATATAGTTATGTTATTTTAGTTTTATAAATTATAGTAAGATCTCAATTGTAAATAAGTTAGAATTTAATGTTTTAATCGGACTTATTATGTTGGATATTGAGAGTTTAGAAAGTGATGTTTTTATTTTAGGAATAATAAGAATTTTGGGTTTGAGGAATTTAAAATGGATTATTTTAGAAGTTTTAGGCTTGAATATCGAAATACGAGAGTGATTGGAAATTTATGAAAATTTACATGATTATCGTATAGGTGATGATTAATTTTTGTTCGGCATTGTTGAGGAAATTTTCGAAATCCTAAGAAGTCCAGGTAAGCGGGGTTCCTATGCTAGGCTTTACACAAATTATTGAGACTGAGGTTGACTTTCTGAAAACTTTGCATATTTTTGTGATGAAACGAGAACTTGGGAAAGATCAACCTCGGTCGCTTATTTGCATTACTCATGAAATCTGTATGAAAAATAGAAAATATTTTCTGACATGCATTGTCTAGAAATGAGCTAAATTTTGTCATGTTGTCTCTGAAATTTGAAAAATTGTGCATTGATTTAGAAGACTCTCCGACTTTTGTTTTCGGTATGTGAGAATGATCTGACTATGTTTTGGTACTCTGTTTTATTTTGATATGGCATCCGAAAACCTTTGGCATGGTGTACTGATTTTGTATCTGACTCTGTCTCTACTCTGCTTTGCTCTGCTCTGTTATGCTCTGCTCTGTTTGGGTTGGCACCAACTTCTTTGTCTCTGAGTGCACCCACTTTGGAAACAAAGTGGTTTTATTGTGGTATTTCCTGTGTGCACACTCGGGGCTCCGAGAAGAATAAGGGAAAGATTTCACCTCTGTCTCTGCCTGGTTTGGCCATGGGGATAGCACAACCCTACCACAGAGGTGAAACATGGTCTTTGCTCTGTACGATGCTCTGTTTTGACATGACAATGATGCTCAGGTTATGTTATGCCAAAGTACTCTGGGTTTTACTTATCTTAAAACCATTGCTCTGTTACTTGTGAAAACATGTTTTGTCCTGCATGATAACTCTGGAAAATATTTTGTGTTGCATACGATATTTTGTAAATGCTTATGTTTGCACGCTAGCATATGTCTTCTGCTTACTGAGTTATTGATAACTCACCCCCCTTATTTTCATAATATTTTCAGATGATGGGGAGAGTCCAACTGAGAACCCGGATAGGAATTGTGAGCATGATTAAGCTGAGGAGAGGATGTCGAGTACCCTAGGGTACCATCGTTAAAAGAAGGATTTCTGATGTCTTTTAGATTTGATTTCTTTTAGATTTAATTACGTTTTTGGTTTAGTAAGACTTACGGATTTATCAGTTTGGTATGTTATGACTACCGGGAGATTGTTGACCCATTGGTTTATTATTATTGCAATAATGACTTTGTGAAGTTTATAATGTGTTTATTTAGAAGATATGAGATTGATTTTGCTTATGAAGTCTTTGGAGATTTTTAGATATGTTGGGAGACATATAAGTGACAGGTAGTAATTCTCCAACCCACCCGGGTATGGGGCGTTACATGGGTATAGGGGGAAGTACTTGTTGGTGTAGGAACTATGGCATTCCCTTGTGAATGATTGTTCCGAGTAGGTGTAGCATCCATATTCATATAAATTGCACTGAAAAAAAATTAAGAAACAACCAATAAGGACATGTTACGAAAATAATATAGACATTGAAAACACATTATGATCATTTTGTTAACCAACAGATTGTTTTGAAAAGAAAAAACACGTGTTTCTGAAAAAAAAACATACATGTTTTAAATCATTTGTGTCGTGTGTGTGGTTTTAAAAAGAAAAAAAAATACTAAAACTCACACATATTTAAAAAAAAAATACAAATCACGCATATTTATTGTGGAAAGACAAAACTTGTTTAATTAAATTAACCCATTATTTTTGTTTTGCTGGGCTGTTTGCTTGAGCGGAGTGCGAGAGACAATAGAGCAAATAATCTGTCGGAATGGTCGAGCGAATATCGAATGAACAATCGGTCTTGAAGTTTGCTCAAGCCAAGGTAGAGCGAGCATCGAGTAAACAATCTATCTAAAGTTCACTCGAGCCACAGTCGACCGAGCATCGAACGAACATCGTCTAGATGGAGTTTTCAAGTTTTCAACAACAAAATCAACCCAATTCAATTTTGGAACCCTATATCGAAAAAACCATAAATCAACAGCAAACACAAATGAAATTAGAAGGTTAAAATAGCCTTGGATGATGGGAAGTAGTCTACGATGGGTCTGGGCTCACGATGGATTCGGGCAAGAGCAGGAAGGTGCCGCAAGGTTGACAGGTAGAGAGATCCAAAGAGGAGAGAGAAGCTTCACGAAAGTGATGGGGAGAAAAGGGGGTCCTGCAGATGTGCACAAAACGACGTCATTCCACTTGAAATGGATGGAACAACCTAGTTTATTTAACTTACTAATTCAGTCTATCAGAGATAAAACAACGCCGTTTTACATCTGATTTAAAAAAAAAACGGTCAGAGTTCGAATGGAGTCGAAATTCGGAGCCCATACGGACTTTGACATTAAATTTCAGAGTCACTCCGAATTCTGACTACTTTTACTTTGTCGGGCTTGGAGGGGGAGCGGGTGTCTGCCGAAGTCGGAGTTGGTGGAGGATTTGCATGGCCCTACTTCCCAAACCACTTGGCGTAATTCGAGGACCATTGAGCCAGCAATACTTTTGATGGCTTAATCTAATGAAATATAGTGATCAAGTTGAAATCTTTTCAATTTTTGATCCAATTTCAATCTAGACTTTACCCAATATATTTATAACTCAATTGAACTATATTTTGTCATATAAATATGCCAACATATTACTTTTATGTCAATAGAATAAATACGTTGATATATAGAGTACATCTCAAAAGCTATTAGCTAAAATAGATAAATGTATTTTGCACCTTTGATTAAGTATTTTAGACAAAAATTTAGATACGCTCATCATATATTTTCATTGAACTATTTTAAGCTCCAAATGAGACAACATGCCCAACTAATCATTGTATATAGGATTGATGGTTCAAACCTAATAGTTTACTACACAACCTTGATAAAGCTTTGAAATGTTATCAAAACGCATATTAATGACAAGTGTTGTAATTCTATTGGTATTGTTGTGACACGCCATTATGGCCATAGATATTATATAAGATATATATATATATATATATGTATATGTATATATATGACTGTTTTAAGGACAATGCTAGGCGAAATATGCACACCAGTGCAAATAGTTTTTTTTTTTTTTTTCTTTCTCTTTAAAGCATTTTTTAAACATCATTAACCATTAAGAAAAAAAATAAAAATATATAAATTTACTAATAGTCACTTCCTTAACTATTAAGAAAAACAAAATTAAATATATGAGTGGGTATATTTGGTGGGCACATTTGGGAGTCATACTAGCATTTTCCCTGTTTTAAATCAAAATGAAAAACCAAGTGCCTAAAAGGGGCATAGGACAACAAAATGTACCTAAACAAACCCGTCACTACAACAAATCTGATTTTGTGAGACCAAAAAATTTGAAATGAATTTTTTTTCGACTCAAAAGGTCACTTTTAGGGACGAAATACTTTGTTCGTCCCGAAAAGTCCCAGCAACCCGATTATCGTTCGAATAAGAGACTTAAAATTCGAATGGAAGAATTTGGGATGGAAATATATCATCCCCAAACAGATTTACTATTTGAATTGATGGTACACCGTTCGAACTAATATAATTTTTTGTTCGAACATATAATTATAGTTTGAATGGACATTTTGGTAGGAGAATTGTATATAGTTTGAGCGTAAGTATTGGACGTTGTTTGAACTGAAAATTTCTCGTTCGAACGTAGATAATGTGTTCGAACGAAAACATGTTCAAACTCATAGTGTCCGTTCAGACTTACAATGTTTTAGTTTCATTAAATATAAAAACAGATCATGTGTAAACATTTTTACATGATGCCCATTGTGAAAAACCATTAACTAGTAATTAATTTAGTTAATGCCTAGAGTTAATGTTTAGTAATTAATTTAGTCCATGCCTAGAGTCTTAACAATCAACTCTATCTCCTTAAACGAGCATGCACCCTATTTATATGTCGATCAATGGAAGGCATCATGCTCCTCTCAATATCAACTACAAGGCTCATCCACAGCTCAGAAATTACCACACGGATCTTTGTCGGCAAAATATCAGCAATGGCAGCACGTATATTTGTGCACACAATATCAGTAAATGCCACATGGATCTCGATGCGCACAATATCAACGATCTCATCTATACGTTCAACTGCTGTGGTGGCGTTAGTACGTCTCCCTGAGGCTGGAACATTCATGCCCTCAATAGGCTCTGATTGCTGCCTAGTACGAAGGTGGCCCATGCTTTTGCCCAAGGTGACGATATTTATAGGGCCAATTTGTGATTGATGACGCTCGGACAAAGTGACCTCCACTCCCGTAGACAGAAGTAGTCTAGAGATTGTCAACGCAAATGGCAGACTACTCTCGAACAAGTACTTAGACTTATCTCTGATCAGAGATAGGTAATATAGGGGCAGATCAATCAGATAACCTCTCGCCAATAACAATATGAATCTAGCCCGATTGATGTTAAAATTCGTCGTATGCTTCAACAGGTCTATGTTATATGAGACGATTAATGCCAACATTAGAAAGAATGTTGTGCAGTCAACCTGCATGTTGGTCTTGCTACCATGATAAGGAGAAGTTGTTCACAAGGGATGCTTGTGAAGAATCTTAGCTATCTTGTCAGC
Source organism: Juglans cinerea (assembly GCA_961763995.1). Lineage (NCBI taxonomy): Eukaryota > Viridiplantae > Streptophyta > Magnoliopsida > Fagales > Juglandaceae > Juglans > Juglans cinerea. The sequence goes on from CAUIVZ010000013.1 coordinate 22,016,265, forward strand.
TGAGAATGTGATACTCACCCCTCATATAGTGAAGGTGAATGCCTCATCTACGACACTCATTTCACTGGCTCCTTCATACAACTTGTACGCCAGGTCAGGATAGACAACCCCTGATTGGTCACAGATGGGACCCCATCCCTATCAGTGAATATAGAAATAAACCAAAAGAGGGTTGATGTCGTAGTGCCTAAAAATAAACCGGAAATATTAATTATCTCTTATCGAAGGCATTTTTATTCAACGATATATATAGTATTTCAATTTGTATCGAATTCTTTTTTCTAGAAATAAAAATGGTTTCATCTGATAGTTTAATTTCGGTTTGCCTTTAATTTGTTTGTGCAGAACGTCGCGCGTAAACAACTAACATATTGATTTTTGAGTTCCTAATTGGTGAATTTTGGTAGCCTTGTACGTATCTATTGCTTGCTAGATCCTATCAAAACTAGATTTAATTAAAAGAAGTTGAATGAAAAAACGAGTAATATTTAATTAAAGCAGCTCCTCTGCATACATTAATTAATTATATATGGGTCATATTTTTTTATGCAGTCGACTATTAATAAATGATTATTTAATAGTGATAAATGTGTTATATTTTACTTAGTGAGATAGAAGTGAGATGGTAGTATGGTGTATAGAATTTTTCAATATATATATTCTGTGTTGAACACGCATTTTTTTGTCCATATATACAATGGTGCACGTACTTTGACATTAGGGTACTGACCGATCATATTAATTAAAGTGGACATTTTGCTAAGCACATGCTGCATGCACACATTCAAAATAAACAAAACACGTGACGTCGACGCATGAGTACTACTTGAGAATAATGAAAGTTATGAAAGTTAGAAACTCAACTTTAAGGCGATTTTAAGATTTTTTGTGGCGACTTAGATATCTTGTAGAATTTGTTCGGTAAGGAAATGTTTTCTTTGATCAAAAGAATGGTATTAAGTAAATGCATGGCACGTACGTTTTCATTCAGTTGTCATAAAAAATGGTCTTAAAGTGAAGGAGAAGAAAGTGATAAGCCGCCATGTCACGGGCAAGCTGGGTGCTATATAATTCTCAGAAAATGGTGTTTTGAATTTTTTTATAAAATGTGCTATTTTAGAACAATGAATTAGAGAGTTTCATTGTATCATGAGAACAATTTTATTAATACTCTATAACAGTACTTAGACAAAAAATATGTTTTAAAAAAAGCATCGTTACGATTAAATTTTTTATTTTCTACATTAGTGATAATTCCCTTAATGTGATTATATTTTCTTACATGGCAGCCATCATGGATGATTCTTATTAAGTATTATTTTTAGTTTTTACATTTTGACTTCAAAATTTGTTTTTTTTTTTTTCTTTTTTTGAGGTTTTGGGTGTTTTGAAAATCTTGGAGAGTCTTTACACTGTTCAAACTTTATGTTTGGAAAGAAAACTCTAAACTTTGAGGGTGGGGGTGTTGATCAGTTGCCAAACTATATATGGCCTTATTTAGAAATTTAGAAACTTATTTACGTGTATATATATATATATATATTAGAAGAAACGAACGTCAGTACGTAGGAGAATTATTGTCACAATATTTTTGAAAGATATTATTCGCTATATATGATTATAATTCGTATTTTTGTTTTTCATTAAGTAAATAATTACTATATATGAAGTACTTCATATATATATATATATATATATATATAATTTAACGAAATAATCGTAATATTGGAATATAAAACTTTGATGCAAATTATTCCCATGCATGCAGTGAGTATTTGCAGTCTAAAATACATGATTTTTTACCTTTTCTTTTCTTTTGAGCAAGACATTAATTTGTACGTATATATGGCCGATTGATACTGATATATTTATTTATTTTTTTAATATCATGTGGGCCACATATTAAATATCAGAAAATATCTTATTCGTACGTATGTTCGACTTTTGAAATTAACGTTTGGATCAATATTCTTTCCAAATCCACGTGAATACATACAAATCCATTAATGAGGCTGTGCATGTGTGTTTGCGCGCGCGCGCATATATTATATATATATTTGTAATATTATCTGCTTCAAACGCATCAATCTTTTCATTAATTAATATATGCTTAATCAATTGTGCTAATTAATCAATTGCCCTTATAACGTCGATATATATATATATATTGGTTTTGACACTGAAAATTATTCAATAATTAATGCTTGTTTGGTTTAGGGATTCAATATTGGATTTCTATATGTATTTTTTTTATAATTCTTTGGTTTTATGTTTCTTTTGTTAATCATCAACTTTTCCGGAGAAAACTTAATTAATTAAAAATCCAAAAATATTAAGATAAAAAGCCATTAAAATAATTATATATATATATATATATATATCAGTACCTCCTCATATGATCAACGTCGTCCCATATATATATATGCATGCAATTAATTAACCTGATCCCCATGCATGGTGGGAGAAGTAGTACTTGAAATTTCATTACTCTTTATATATATATCATGCATTTATATGAGTAGTTAATCATGATGGTGACAGCTCTTTGTACTGGCCATGGCGATCTTTGCCACCGCATGCATGCATGCTTGATATATATATATATATATATAGCTTAAAAAATTGGTGTTTTTTTTTTTTTCCTTCTTCGTCTTCGATCCTGTTTTTGTTTTTGTTTGTGCATGTTACGTTCTCAACGTGCGGGAGAGGCCGGAGGAGTCGATCGAACCCAAGGAATATATATATATCACTGGCGAACTTCAAATATTGCACCATCATCATGTACTGTATCGATCCCCATATATTGTATAAAATTAATATGACCATAATTAAAGCAATAAGCTTTTAGCTAAATTATATTGAGCTAGTGAATTGCTCTGAGAAATTAAGCTCATGTAATATTTAAATATCAAGAAAATATTTATAAGTTCCTCTTGAATTATATTTTAAACTTCGAAAATTATTTGAAGCCTTATAATAATTTTGAAGTAAACTCATTTACGACCGAAAATATATAATAAGAAAAATCAACACTTTGTAAGTTTTTGAAATTATATAGTATAATTAGTACTAATTTTTGCTTGGAATTCATCATTTGCAATGAAAACAACTCGTTTGGTTATACAGATGAGATGAGATGATATGAAAATTGAATTAAATATTGTTAAAATATAATTTTTTAATATAATTTTTGTTTTGAGATTTAAAAAAGTTAAATTATTTATTGTATTTTGTGTGAAAATTTAAGAAAATTGTAATGATTAAATATGATGGTTTGTGTAACCAAATGAGGCAAATTAATAATCATAATGAATAGAGGTTTAGAACACAACTCATCATAAATAAATTTAATGGGAAGTTAAATATATATGGAATGTTGATCATGATAAATAATGGCTCAAATACAGGGTTGGGTTTTTTTTTTTTTTTTTTTAATTGCATTCGATAAAATTAGGAACCAAAAAAAGGCCGGACACAGACAGAAACTTCAATTAAATTATTTGGAACCAAGAACATCATGCAGTATCCGGCAGAAGTCTAACAAGTACAACTAATTACATTCACGTACACATATATGGATGTAATTTCAAATTAATAGGTCCCTCTTTTGTTGTTTCACATGCCCAAAAATGCAACCTTCCTGCGCCGTGTTCCCCGTGTTCAATCGATCATTATATTCCTCTTTAATTTGCTTCGTTCCTAAAGCCAAATATGCTGGACATTTAATTGTATTATAAATATCATTCAGATCACAATGATCGCGATCCATGCACTCTGATCTCTAAGCTAATTAATTAGCTAGCTACGATCCCTCACCCAATTAAGCATATATTATGCACAATGGACTCTGAGAATATTTAGTCTTTGTCTTCCTCATTATCATCTTCATCATCTACTTCCTCACGCCAGCTTTCTCCATGCAGTGCATGCCAGAACCCTAACCCTCCATTAATATCCCAGGCTCCATGCATATCACCACAAAAGCGAATTAAAGCTAGAAGAAAGAAGTTCAAAGTGACGCGCCACCCAATATACAGGGGTGTTCGGCAAAGAAACGGTAAAAAATGAGTTTCTGAAGTTCGTACTGGACTGAAAAGTAAGTCGAGAATATGGCTGGGGACTTATGATGCCCCAGAAATGGCAGCTAGGGCATATGATGCGGCTGCCTTACCAATTCGGGGAACTCTGGATGTGCTCAATTTTCCTGACTCAGCTTCGCTTGTTCCACGAGCTAGGTCATCTTCTCCTAGGGATATACAAGAGGCCGCTTTCATGGCTGCTGAGGCTTTTAGGCCAGGCGTTGTATCGTCTTCCTCCTACTCCTCCAGTACTACTCTTCTACCCAATAAGACCCAAGATAAGGTTTTGGAAACTTCCAAGGGAGAAAACAAAGATAAGAAGGTCTTAGAAGCTTTGTCATTAGAAATTGCCTCTGCTAATGATAGATCCTCCTCTGATGATGAAGAGGTTCCAAACCAGTATAGTACATTTTTCTTTGACGAGGAAGCATTGTTCAATATGCCAGGTTTATTGGACAGCATGGCGGAGGGCTTGATTCTTACACCACCAGCTGTAGGTAGAGGATTTATTGGGATGATCATGACTTTACATGTGACATGGATTTGACTTTATGGAGCGATTGATTATATCAAATTAAGTCAAGTCGGCGGTAGATATATCAAGATGAGGCCAGAAAGAGATCATGCATACATGTGATCATCATAATTTGCCGGCCAACCAAGGATCGATATATAGCATTAGTGTACGTACGGTAAACTATATACATACACACACACACACACACACACATATATATATATATATATATATATATCTCATAATTTTGGGATACATTTAGCAACGACAAAATTAGTTAATGCAAAAGATTGAAAAATCGTTGGTACTAAACATCATTTCCAACTGTTTTTGGTTGCCATAGTTCTAGGGTAATAAGCTATATATATATATATATATATATATATATATATATGCAAGTACTAGTTTCTTTAACCATTGGAAGAAGATCTCCTTGTAGCGATTAATATTTGTGGTCATAATTGCTAAAACTCTAGATTTCGCAATGATATCTTTCATTTTGAAAATATTAATTTGGCTGTAATTGATTGTCTGTTTCATAATTTAGGCTCTGTTTGGATAGTGAAAGTGTTTCATTTCATTTCATCTCATCCTGATGCCTCGAAATGGGTAGTGAAAGTGTTTTATCTTTCTAACGGATGTATATTTTTTGTACTTGAAACTTATTTAGACATGCAGGAAAATATTTGATGATACGAACCAAGATTGTGAGGTGTCGGAAGCTCCTGAAAATGTTAAGGAAAAAAATTTTGTTGTGTATTAATTCTATATTGCTTCCCATTGCATTCATAACCACTTTCTAATTGTGATTTTTATTTTATTTTAAATTAGGTGCAGATACCCAGTGCAGCCAAGGATGATTTTGTGGTTCTAAGTCAGTGTAGTACTGTAACAGAACCAACGCCATCAGGCAATGAGTAGCTGTTGTGATGTATTTTTATGTAGTTTGAGTATTGTTTTGTATTTTTGTGGATTTTGGAAGACTTTGATGTATTTTTATGGATTTTTGGAAGACTTATGTATTTTTATGGACTTTTGAAAGACTGTTATGTAATTTTTATAGATTTTTGGAAGAGTGTGATGTATTTTTATGGATCTTGGAAGAGTGTGATGTATTTTTATGGATTTTTGGAAGACTATTATGGATTTTTATGGATTTTTGGAAGTGTGATGTATTTTTATGGATCTTGGAAGACTGTGATGTATTTGTATGAATTTTTGGAAGACTGTTATGTATTTTTTATGAATTTTTGGAAGACTGTTATGTATTTTTATGGATTTTTGGAAGACTGTGATATAGTTTGGGTAGGTTTTGTATTTTTGTTGATTTTGGAAGACTGTGATGTAGTTTGGGTATGTTTTGTATTTTTATGGATTTTGGAAGCATGTGATATATCGCCACCTATATTAGGTGTTCTTATGTAGTTGGGTATTGTTTTGTATGCTCATGGTAGTGAGTTTAGCCCTGATTAACAATATATGTGTCATCTCAAAGCAGTGTAGTAAAACAGTACAATTAACAACAGATTTCCAACATTGGCCTTAACATTAATATAATTAGTACAATTAATATACATTAATCCGTACCATCCATCTACAATTTACTTCTTCAAAATACATTTTTAGTCCAAGGCAACCAAATATTATTAAAATTGATAACACCCAATAAATACATAATAATATTCGTGCACATCTATTCTCTACAAGCTGCTTTCCAATTTTCTTCTCTTGCTTGTAAAGAACATTCTCTCTCTCAACTAGTTTATCTTTCGTTTTCTGAACTTCATACTCGCGCAACAGTAAATCGTCCTCCCTTTTTCGGGCTGCATTCTCTCTTGTGCATATTTTCTCCTCTACCAATTGAAGTATATCTGTCCATATAAAGAATTGACACATTTCTTCTCCCTGCATATAAATTGTTAATTCCAAGATTGTTAAATATTACAAATAAAAAAGTACTATAAAATTATGATAAAAAAATATGTTTTACCGTGTTATACTTCGGGCAGGCGTAAAATTTCCTTCCAAGATTTTCGTTTGTATGGGAGGTCTTCAATGGGCCTTTCAACCCACACCAACAAGTTGGTGTTTCGATTTGCAACTCATCAACAACACATGATGATTGACTCGAGGCCATAGGTGATCTAAATGAAACATTGAGCAAGGATTATCGAAAACAGATTCCACACACATGATGCATTTGAACAACTACTAAATAATGGCAAAATCAACACTTCAATAACCCAACACTTCTATAACTAAACACTTCAATACTTCGATAACCCAACACCCAACAATTCAATAACCCAAAACTTTAATAACCCAACACCCAACACTTTAATAACCCAACACTTCAATGGGTCAATAACCCAACACTTCAATAACCCAACACCCAACACTTTAATAACCCAACACTTCAATGGGTCAATAACCCAACACTTCAATACTTCAATAACCAAACACTTCAATACTTCAATAACCCAACACCCAACAATTCAATAACCCAACACCCAACACTTCAATAACCCAACACCCAACACTTTATTAACCCAACACCCAACACTTCAATAAGATTCTTTGAGATATTATTTTGGAATGCCCATAAATGATTGGAAGGTTGGGAAGAAAGTCACGAGTGGACCTTGATTTGAGAACTTTGATACATGACTACCATAACCAATTTCATATGGATATGGACAAAAATTACCAATAAAGCATCCAAAACCTTGTATATGTGATGAAGCATCGAACTGCAACTTTCCTCTCCCACAGTGCTGCAGCTTCGAATTACAAGATAAACCAACACACAACACTTCAATAACCACTGAATAATGGTAATCAACCACATGACACCACAATCATTTATGATGCCTCAAACCTTTAAAATACCCATTTAAGCAAATCTGAAAATTTTAAGCAAATCATTTTTATCCAAAGATTCAACTTAAGGACCTAAGTTGGAATCTGACTTTCATTTTCTTTAATCTAAAATTTAACTTTCCACTTTCTTTTCTGTAGTTTATTGATGGACCATACACCCCTTTGGCTTTGCCCTCTTTTAATTTTGTTGAAGTGATTACCATTTATCAAAACTAATTATTACTTTAGCATGCAAAACTAATGTGTGAAAAACTTTATAAAAAGATTTAAAACAGATTCAAAACAAGGAAAAACCAGATTAAAAACAAGGAAAAAAAAAGATTCAAAACAGAGAGTTGGCATTATTGGGTATAGAATCAAATTACTGATTAGAAGATCATGCCCACTGTAAAGATTTCCTTCCAATACTTGGCATCATTGGGTATAGAATCAAATTACTAAAATCAAATTACTACTCGCACAGGCAAGACTCATGAACAGTGCAATTACTACTCTTCAACGTAGAAAAAATTCGCACATAATTAAAGAGGGATTAGCTTACGGTCGTGGAGCTGGAAGATGCGCACCAACGGGCACAACAACGCAGCACTCGAAGATGGGAGAGAGAAGTTTAGGGTTTATGCGCTTCTCAGAGAAATACGAAGGAGAAGATGGAGGGGGGTTCTGTGTTTAGGGTTCTCGGATTCACAGATGGAGAGGGCGAGTGCGTAGATGGATTCGCAAATGGAGGGGATTCGCAGATGGAGGGGAGGGGGTTTGCAGATGGAGATGGGGAGATTGCGTAGGGGAGATTATAGAGGGGGGGAGGTTACAGAAGGGGGGAGATTTCGGGAGTTAGGGCTCTGAGATGGGGAGGGAGCGATGGAGGTAAGCAATGAGGGAGCGATGGAGACGAATCACGATGGGGGAGGAGATTTCAAGAGTTAGGGCAGAAAGATGGGGAGGGAGTGATGGAGACGAATCATGATTTGCGGGGGGAGTTACTCATTACTCGACCGTTTTACTTAAATCGGGTCTGCCACATCAGCAGGTGTGTGGAGTGGGAGTTAGACCGGGCTTTAGAGTAGATTTTCTCGTAAAAAAATAGTAATATTGAAGATTACGGTCACATGATTAATTATAAAGATCACGATCATTGTGATGATTGTGTGTATTATTTATTGAAATATGAAGTAGCATATTTGCAAGGAAAAACATTATTAAGATTGAATAGCTTTGAACTTTGAAATAACATTTGCTGCTAGTTTGAAGAACAAATTCAAGCAAAACATCGCATCTTGTGGTATGTTAGAAGAATTTTATGTAAATAAATAAATATATATATATATATATATACATATAGAAAAATTCTTATCATCAGTCACAATTCAGTAACATTTCACACCCCACACCCTATGAAAAACACCCCCACACTCTATAAAAAAACTATAAGTGTGGGATGCGAGAGTGAATAGTGGTTGATGCATAGTAAATCACACACACACATATATATATATATATATACAAACACGTTATTCATCCATATTTTGCTAGTTACAAACTAACAATTTTTTTATCACTTGTGATCTTCTCCATTAACACATGTTAAAAATATAAATATTATCTCTACCAACGAACTTAAATTGTTGAGACAAGTAGTGATTTTATATATTATCAGAGTATAAGTTCTAAATTCTAACCCGACTCTACACTTTGTCCAATTAATTAAATATTACACATGGTGAACTCACTTATTGAATAAAAGTCTAGCCCACAAGTGAAAATAAGTGTTAGGAATATAAATAATGAAACCTTGTACTTCTTTCCATCATAATTAGTTTAAACTTTTAGAACAAATAATAATTTAACAAACACATATCACTACAATATAACTGGTTTTTTGGGACGACAATTTTTGTCTCAAAAATTGGGATTTCGTCCCAAGAAGTATCTTGGGACGAAAAAAAAACGCCCCAAGGTCGTTACAATAACAGTGTCCCAAAAGGTATTTTGGAACGAAAATATCAATTTTGTCTCCAAAAATATCTTTTCGAACGAAATTGAGCAGAACCATTCGATCATGTTCAAACGGAATATTTTTTTTTGAACGCTTGAATTTCATCCCAGAATCATATTCAAACGGTACAAAATTGACATTCGAACGTATTGTATGTTCCAATGCGTCCTACGTGAGTGGTCAATCAATACCAGTCCATTCGATCAAATAGGCATGAGGAAATATTCGAACAAACAATTTGATAGTCGAACAGTAAGACGTTTGAACAGACAATGATAAGATCGAACGATTTCATATTAGTAGATGTACGTTCGGACGTTTAGTTCAAGTTCGATGATTCGTTCGAACGGTTTCACGTATTGTTCAAACATTTAATTCCGATTACTTTTGAATGTCATGTATCGATATTCGAATGATTTTACTCATCTTATTCAAACGGTTTTTTCGCATTCCAATGGTAACTATTTTATTTTACCCAATAATTAAAAACCAAGTAGACATACATAATATTTTAAAAAATACATTACAATTTGCTCAATACCCATAAAACTAGTCTAATAAGTGCGAACTAAATAAATAAAACAGTAGTAGTACTAGCGTTCTTTGTACAGAAATAAATTCCAAAATCTGTACATATAATGTAAATCAGTTGTTTGGAGGCCTGAACAGTTGCCCAAGCATCTATATTTGGAGTTGCACATCTCTCCTAAACTCTTCTTGTTTTTGTTCTTATTGTTTCATGCGCATATTCATGTTTGCTTGTTTCTCCAATCAAACCTCTGACTCATGTTGTCTTGCAGTTAATTCTTCGATTTTAGACTTCGCTTTGTCTAAGTATGCTATAGAGGTATTATAGGAAAACTCAGATGATGAGGAAGAGCTAGAAGGCTTTGTATAGTGATCCAAACCCTTCAAATATCTTGAACGTTGACCTTGAACTTGTATAAAAATTTCAACATCACTTATTGAGAAATTTTGATATGACGCAGATTTAATATGTAGGGCAACCATTTTATCCTACACATAAAAGAGAAATAATTAATATCGTCACAAATATTCAAATATTTTTAATTAAAACAAATTATAATATTTACATAATTTTTACGAGTATCGAGATGAGTCCACTTTCCAATACATCAGTATGTGTTGCAGCATATAATTTTGTCATATCACAATTAGTGTCTAACTCTTGCTACAAGAGACAATTGTTGAGATATAGAGTCATTAGAATACCTTCAAATAACAAAGTATATACAATTAAAAAAAATAGCATTACCAATTTCTTAGAGAGGCGATAGAAAGATCTTGAACCTGCATGATGATGAATTTTTAACTTCGATCTATTTGTTTTGTTATAAAACTTTGATCCTACATAGAAGTTGTAAATATTAGGAAGCGAAAATTATAAATAGGACACATAAAAAAATTCATTTAATTTACTTTATATGATAGATCCTCAAACATGTCACAAGATTTTTTCCAATCAGAAGGTCAGACATTCTGAAAAGGATGATGGCGTGCATCTTACTTGTTCTCGAACTTATCTAATGCTCATGATAACTAGTCTTATATTTGCGAAATGCATTACACATAAGCTCATTGACAGTCTTACGCTCCTCTCTATAACCAAAATTTAGTTCGAAGTCATCATTGAGAAAATATATACACAAAGATATTATCACCCACAATATTCTAAATTTTGCATATATATATTAAATATTATTAATATAAATCAATTATTTAAAGATTACCAAACAACGCGTCTTGATAAACTCTTTCACATCTTTGAAAACTTTCTGCCATGAACTCGTAACCAAAGGTGCATAAGTTCATATAAGAGGACCCATGCGATACAAGCCAAGCTGTTTGTTGTCCTTCACTTCCGATATGTTCGTCCGGAATGTTACCCATAATCTTACCCACTTTATGATATTTTTCCAACATCACACCTCTAGTAGTGCCTCGACCTTGACGAGATTGTACTATTAACTCTATAAAATATTTAATTCATTGTAGAAACAAAATAAATCATGGTTAGAAATGATGTCATATGTACGAATGACCTTATAAATTAAAACAAAATGACTATTAGATTTTTACTATATTCTGTAGAGTCAATATCTTGTGGTGAGTCAGACGGAGAGTTAAGAGATGGGATGCAAACTTCATTCCTCTTCGGTGGCATGATTTCGAAATACTGATACATTCATTACATAAAATATTTGTCATAATGTGTAATGTGAAGTTAATCATCTCTATCAGTTTCATTTGTAGATTATTTAACCTCATCATCTGTAGATACTTCATATGACTTAACGTTTTGCTCACCTGTCGCATCAACAATTTCAACATCAATATATTCCCTATGTAATGGAATCATCTCATATTAGCTCAAATCCACAAACTTAAAGATGGTTGACTTTCTTGGTATGTTTATTGAGTAGAGAGATCATCTTCTTTTTCATCTTGTCCCCCCGCCTTAGGAATAACATCATATATATTTCTTGGAGAAAATTTTTGTACTACTCGCCATTGATTTTCTAACTCAGGATCATCTAAATAAAATACTTGAGATGCTTGAGAAGCCAAAATAAGAAGATCATCTTCATACTATTTTTTTGATGTATTATTAATACTAAAAAAATATTCATTATTGTGTTTTCCCCTTCGAGGATTGCCTAAATCTCACCAATCACACTTAAACAGATATACCACAAGCTCTCTCAAATATCTCATTTCAATTATATCGACAATAACCTCATATAAATCAATGTGTTCTCCGTCATGACTTCATTCGACTAGAACACCACTATTTTTGTGTTTTCCTATAGTCTTCTCGATCCATTGTGTGATACCAACTTTCTCGATAAATACATGTAAAATATAGAGCAACGCGTCTCGAGAGGCCACGCGGCAATGCATACAGTCTGTACGATATATCGTTTGGATTACTCTCATGCATTCGTACAATCTACATATTGAATAAAGTATAAACATACAAAAATAAACAATCAATGTATTTTTTTGGTAATTTAAACTCGCATTTGTAATGTCATTACCTGTTGTACAAACCATTTCTGGAACTTCTCTTCATGTTTCTACTCTATATCATTTACTCTCAGTTCTTTGAACACGTTTATATGATCACTAAAATTAAAGATTACCAAATAATTTCTCTTTTTATAATTTTTTTAACTAAATTACAATATTAATTAACAAATAATAACAACTTACTTCAAGTGGCTCTCTATCTCAAGGCAATTGTTTTACACGTACCACTGAACTTTCTCGAACTCTCTTCCATACAAATCATAATCACGCACTACACCAAGTAGACGTACTTGTTGGGAGAACACAGAAAACTCATTTCGTTATCTTGCTTGGTCAACATTAAAGTTTCTTTCCGGCTGATCGAATCTTATATCAACTCCGTGGAAGTATTTGGAACAGAATATATATCACTCATCATCAATATATGTTCTGCAATTGAACCTTCTAGGTGGGCCTTATTACCCACTATGCATTTCAACTTCCCAATGAATCGTTCAATGGGATACATTCATTTATATTAGACTAGTCCTGCAAGTCGAGCCTCATGGGGCAGATGATCGGCTAGATGAACCATGACGTCGAAGAATAATGGTGGGTAAATACTCTCCAGCTTACACAATATTATAGCAATTTTCCGTTCCATACGATCCAAAACTTCTACATTCAACGCCCTAATACATAAGTCCTTAAAAAATGTACTCAACTCAGTCAAAGCCACATGCACATCACTCGTCAAGTACCCACGGATATCAACAGGAAAGATACATTGTAAAAATACATGACCATTATGACTTTTTAATCCAGTCATTTGTTCCCACACACCTTGTTAGATTCGACCCATCACCGAAACTGCATATCCAGACACTACAAGAAAAACGGACTTTTGCAACCAATTTATTACGACTAAAAGACTTTTCGCAACCAATTTTAGTTGCAAATATTCATTTCGCAGGAATTAACTGGTCGCAAATAAGCAGTTTTCTTGTAGTGAGAAAACAAGAATGGATGACTCTACCAAAATCATAATATCGGATACTAACAGATACAGTTGGATAGTTTGCGAGAATGATCTTATAATCTCAAACTATCCACTTTGGACAATTCAAGAGTTATCGATCAACCATTCTTCTGGATTAATAACTCTCGAACGGGTTTAAGATTTATTTTGATGAAACATACAAGATACGAAGTAATACACAAAAACAATGCAAGATATAATATATCAAAAAACAGCTAACAAAATTATCAATCTTTATATTAAATTTAATAATTAATTAACATTTTAACTTATTCTATATATTATTAAATATTTGATTTGATATGATTTTCTTGTAAATATGATTATTATTAGAATAAGTTAACACGTTATTAAGTATTAAGCATTTTTTAATATTATTTAAGCATTAAGTATTATTAAGTATTAAGTCTTTTTAATATTTTTTAAGTATTTTTTGATAATTTTTAATATTTTAAGTATTAAGTATTTTTTTAATATTTTTTGAAGTATACATCTTAATATTTTTTAAGCATTAATTATTATTAATTATTAATTCTTTTTTAATATTTTCTTAAGTATTTTTAATACTATTATTATGTTAACAATGATTGTGTTAACTATTAATTATTTTTTAAATATATATACTATTATTTTTTTAACTATTAATTTTTATTATTATGTTAACTATTACTATATTAACTATTAATTATTTTTTAAACTATTTTGTAATAAGCATTTTTTTATAGTATTGATTTTCTTGTAAATATATTTTTGTACAACAGAAAATAGTTTATAATTGTTTCAATTAGTATATAATTTTGTGAATATTTATGTATATTGCATATATATTTTATTTTTTAAATTTTAGGTTGATAATTTCCTATAGGGGACATAAGCGTGGCAGACTAGGGCAACCTTCCATCGAAACAGTTCGAGAGAGGACTATCTTATTAGAGCGTTAGGTGAAAATTTCTGACTTTCTGACTCTAACCTGGGAGGCACATTCTTTGACATCAGTCTTCAATGATCATGGTTGGATACCAATCCTCGATCAGAAGTACGAAGCATGGGACCTCGTGTCTTATATTGACATTGTCTCGGAATTCTATAAAGAGCTCAGTGGTACCAGCCTAGATGACGGAGGAGCAAACACGATCTCTATCTGAGGAGCTTCAGTTATATTTTCAGCGGACAAACTCGTTGATTTTAATGGTAATCCCAGATTGCGCACTGCATATCCGAACGTGGTGCCCAGAGAATCTCCAGCTTCGGGTGATGGGGAGACGGCGGAGAATGAGGGATCAGCTTATTCAGATGAGCTCGATACCCTCGTTGTTTGCTGATCATGAGGTGAGGGAGTTGGTTGTTGATCCAGATGTTCCTTTGTATGATGGGACGAAAAGCATCAAGGAGGCAGATCTATCTACTTTCCTCAAGATCATGAACTTTATCATCGTCAACAATACTAATCCTTGGCAGCACAAGACAGAGGTTCGTATGGACGAGCGAAGTTTATGATACGTGTCGCTTGTGGGGTTCCTATCGACCTAGTGGATTAAATATTCGATAGGATTCGATCGGAGGCTCGGTACATTACAACAGATATATTGTCATACGGGATCCTGATCACCCGATTTCTGTTACATGCTGAGGTCCTGCCAAATATTGCCAAGCGTGTTCAGGAGCTGATGGGATAGACCAACAACTCCACCTTGTCACGAAGCATGGGACACTCAAGACTTCGTCTTCGTAGTCCTATTCCAGACCCAGTCAACACTCAAAGAGATGGACACCCAGAAGATCGTGGAGTATCGGCCTGTGAGACATCCACGCAGGTCGAGGCATCACGCATAGCTATTTGTGAGGAGATAGCTGATAGAATGCATGAAGAGAACAACGGATAGACATCAGCGATGATTGATGCAATGCGTACAAAGATCCGTATTACCATGTTGACTTACGAAGATTCGTCAATGTCCTACTAAATTTTGTCACTTAACGCGCCAAATTATCGTTCGACCATATATAATTTCCGTTCAAATTTTTATTTTATTTTGTTCAAATGTTTTTTTCTAGATGTTGGAACGGTTATTTTATTAGGGATGAAATTTTTCATCCCCACATATAACGGTAAACACCTTCCGTCGTATTTTAGGAATGAAATTTGAATTTCATCTCTACATCTCATTTTCTAAGACGATTTTCGTTTCGTCCCAATCAAAAATCGTCCCAAAAAGAAATTTTTGTTGTAATGTATATAGTTCAATTAGAGTATCCATTGCATCTCGCCCTACCGTGGCACCTCGCATGGCATATCTCTCTTTGTAGTAGTACAAACAAGTACCAACTCAAATCAGATGCATATAGAGTGACCCTTTGCTTTGCTAATATAATATTATAGTACTTTATTGTCCAAAAAAACTGAGAACATGTCTTTTTCTTTTTTTATTCAACAAGAAAAAAATTATATATTTATTATTTATTTGGCTTTTGAATACGCCAGCAATATCTGGGAGTTATAGGATGACTATAATTTTTTTCGTATAGAAGTCTCCAAGTAACCAACCATCTCTTTGAAATCTTGGAGTACATCAGCTAGCTGTAAAATCCATGGCCAATTCTGTGCGGTGGCGTTATATTTCTTAAGAGACAAAAACAAGAGCTATCTGCCAATAAGGACGAATCAAGGGGGATCAAGTTTCAACCATGGATTTTGTAATTTAAAAAAGAAAAGACTTAGGCTCCTTTAGGGGTAGGCAGTAGGGGCCCACCCCCGTCAGCCCCGCCTCGCATGGGCGGGCTACCCCACATTGCCCATGCGAGGGCAAGGCCCCCGCCCTACACCTTGCTCTGCATCCTTCCATATTTATAATAAAAAAATATTAATTTCTATATTTATATATATTGTATATAGATATATACAATTTGTTAAAAACTTGAGGTTGAATTCAAGTTAATGGATTGTCTTGGCCTCCTAGACCAACCTTTATATAGGAGGCGGCCTAAGAGGCCAAGGCAATACAATAGTCATACTTCAGTAATGTGAGACTTACTCCAAAATACAACTTTAGTCTCTAATGAGTTTATATTGTTTTTAAATCAAATTTATAATTAAATTCTATGATAATTTAGGTTTTAAAAAAATTTAGACCCAATAGACTACTGGGTTGAGCTGGGGGCAGGGCAAGGTGCGGTTTCAATCCTATCCCCAGTAACAGGGCAGGGGGAGGGATTGAAAACCCTCCCCCCGCATGGTGCAGGGCAAGGGGCAGGGAAGGGGTGCCCCCACACCGTATTTGAAAATTATTAGCAAAATTTATGTTTTTTTTTTCTCATTTTTCTCAAACATTTGAATTTTCTAAAACGAAAATGACTTTCCTTTTAATAAATTGATAATTTTTACAGACCCTCTCGAGAACTCCTGTGATCGTGGAGGTTTTTTCCCTATCTCAAGTACAGGTCTCAAAACTCTTTCATCATGGAAGAGTCTTTAGAAGATTTATATAAACGGATGTCTCTGTCGGAAAAAGAAAAGGAGGAGCTTATAGTGGAAGAGGAACTGCTCGACGAAACGAACCAAAGGGGAGAAAACTGTCTCCTAGTGTCTCTACTCACAGAGAAACACTACAACCGCGAGGCTTTTAAACAAACTTTGCAGAAACTATGGAGACTAATAAAGAGAATTTGGTTTAAGGAACTAGGCTCTAAACTGCTTCTGGTGGAATTCAAAGACCAGAGGGAAAAGGCCAGGGTGCAACGCGAAGGACCTTGGTCCTTCGATAGGCATCTAGTCATGGTGAAACACTTCGTAGGAGGCTTACAGGCAAACAAAGTTAAGATAGTCTTGTCTTCTTTTTGGATAAGACTATTCAACCTACCTCTGGGTGCCATGAATGAGAGGGTGGTGAGGAAAATTGGCAACAACATAGGTTCAGTAGAGGAGATCAATATTGAGAAAAATGAAGTTGCATGGGGTGAGTTCATCAGAATCAGTTTGGATGTCACAAAACCTCTACTACGAGGTAAATGCATCAACATACATTCCCAAGGTGTTTGCTGGGTCCGTTTCATGTATGAAAGGTTACCTACCTTCTGTTATATTTGTGGCATATTGGGTCACAATCATAAAGATTGTGAAGAGAGGACGAAAACTAGTGAAACACAGAAGGAAGAGGATTAGCCATGCGGGCCATGGCTGCGAGCAGGGACCTCCTTTGTAAACCACCGAAACCACCAGACTGAGCAATGCAAAAAGGTTCATGTTCCATCACCTTGTTCAAGTTCCAAAGGTAATGGAGCAAATCCAGCAAAAACAGGTGTAATGTCAGATCCTACTATCCTGGGCAGTGCAAGTGGGAGCGTGATTCAAGGCACTGTGGTACACAAAGTCAACTCTACTAAGGCCATAAGTACTGACCTCCATGCTAGATTAATGAGGGGAAAAGAGGCCTTACCTCATACGACAGCTAGACTAGATGGGGGAATGGGAAACCTGTAGGAGGAACAGTCAAGAAGGGAGGAGGCTATCACGGGTAAACAAACAAACATTTTGACTGATATTGACTCTAACAGGAGTTTGAAAGATGAGGCCCTTCCAAAATCAGCTTTGGCCCATAAAGAAGATTCCCTTTCTACGTCTGGTGGTGGGCTTAAGTTAGTAGATGAATTGGGCCTAGTTGATCCAACTTCCCGGCCCAAACAAGGGAGACCAGGGAGGAAATGGACTCGTGTATGTCCATCTTCTCTTGAAAGCCCAATAATAACTCCTATGCTACAAGATACTAAAGGAAAGATAAAGGCCATATCACTGACCTCGTCTGAAACAAAGCGTTTGAAAAATGAGGGAACACAAGGAATTACAATTGAACTTGATGAAAGAAAAACGGTGGAGGCTGCTAAGCAGCCCCGCCGCAAACAATGAAACTCATTAGTTGGAACTCCCGTGGGCTTGGGAACCCACGGGGAGTTCGAGCTCTTCATGATCTCATCATGAAGGAAGTCCCCACGGTTGTGTTTCTGCTTGTAACAAAGTTGGCTGCTACTACTATAGAAAGAATTCGAATAAGGGTCGATTTTGACGGCTGTTTTGTTGTACCGAGTGAAGGGAGGAGTGGAGGTTTGGCACTCATGTGGAAGAATGAGATTAGCTTGAGTATCAAGAGCTACTCATTCTTTCATATTGATGCAAAGCTAGAGGACTCGAGTAAAGGAATTCAATGGAAGTTTATAGGATTATATGGACATCCAGAAACTGAAAGAAGAGGAGAGTCTTGGGATTTAATTCGACGTTTAAGGGAACCTCAAGATATCCCATGGTTGGTCTGTGACGATTTCAATGAGGTGCTGAGCAACTATGAAAAGTTGGGTGGAAGACCAAAGGCAAGAGAGGTTGATGCATGCCTTTAGAGATGCTCTTGATGATTGTTATCTACTAGACTTTGGGTCAAGGTACTAATTACACGTGGTCTAGTAGGAGACAAAATCAACAGGTGACAAGTGAAAGGCTTGACCGTTTTGTTGCTAATATGAAATGGCAGGAGTGTTTTCCACAAGCTCTAGTATTCCACTGTTCTGCTGCATATTCTGATCATCTACCGATATCACTTTCTCTAAATGATGGACCGACTAGAAGCAGAACTAAGCTATTCAGGTTCGAATGTGGATAGAAGATGATGAGTGTGTAGAAGTTATTTCACGACATTGGCAAGAAGTTGCTGGAAGCAATAATTTAATGGCCATATCCCAAAAGATCAAGGTTTATAGCAGAGGTTTACAAGTCTGGAATGAGAAGAAATTTGGCAAAGTGCATCAGAATCTGAGGAGAGCACGAGCTACTCTTTATAGAATGCAAATGACAGATCCTAGGTCCTAGGCAAGTCACAAAAGAGGAATTGGCAACAACAAGGAATAATCTGCAAGTTTGGCTAGAAAGGGAGGAAATTCTTTGGCACCAAAGAGCTAAAGTTTTGTGGCTTAAGGGGGGTGATATGAACTCAAAATTTTTCCATCATAAGGCTTCACAAATGAAGAAAAAGAACTTTATTAATGGACTAAAGGATGAGCAGGGTATATGGAGATTTGAGGAGGAGAGAGACCAGTTTATTGTAAGCTTTTTCCAGATTTTGTTTCACTCTGATATTATTAATAATAACTGGGGTCTTTTGGAAGGATTAAGTGGTCTAGTGTCTGAACAAATGAATGCTGAGTTACTGAAAGATTTTCATCAAGATGAGGCCAAGACAACTTTGGATCAAATGGTCCCTACAAAATCTCCCGGTCCTGATGGAATGGCGCTTGTCTTCTTTCAACAATATTGACATATTGTGGGTGATGAGGTAACAAATGGAGTGTTTTCCTCCCTCAAAACTGGTACTATTCCTTCCTCTCTTAATCATACTTTCATAGCTCTAATTCCAAAGCAAAACAAGCCTGAGAAAATTTCTGAGTTTAGGCCTATTAGTTTATGCAATGTTTTGTATAAAGTAGTGGCTAAAGTTATTGCAAATAGGCTTAAGAGTGTACTTGATGTAATTATCTCAAAAACTCAATGTGCTTTTGTACCGGGAAGGATCATTACTGATAATATTCTAGTGGCATATGAGACGATGCATTTTTTGAGAAATAAGAGACAAGGCAAGAATGGATCTATGTCCATTAAGTTGGATATTAGCAAAGCTTATGACCGTGTTGAATGACCATATTTACAAGTGGTTATAGAGGCAATGGGTTTTAATGCTCGATCGACCCATCTCATTATGATGTGTGTCAAAACTGTTTCATTTTCAGTTTTGGTTAATGGTGCGCCAAAAGGTCCATTTGTTCCATCTAGAGGCTTGAGACAAGGTCTCTTTCACCTTACTTATTCTTATTATGTACTGAAGGTTTGATCTCATTGATCAAACATGCCGAGAGAAGAGGGTAAATTTCCGCTGTGAAGATTTATAGAGGTGCTCCCAAGATCTCTTATTTACTTTTTGCAGATGATAACCTTTTATTTTGTAAGGAAAATATGCAAGAAAATCATAAAATTCAATCAATTCTCAACTTTTATGAACCATCTTCTGGTCAAGTAATTAACAGAAGCAAAATAGGCCTTGTATTTAGTTCAAATGTGCAACCACCAACTAAGGATGCAATTATGGATTTTTAGGGAGTAGAACAAAGTCAGGAGTATGAAAAGTATTTAGGACTCCTATCTTTTGTTGGGAGGTCAAAGACTAGAGCATTTTCTGAAATAAAACATCGAGTGTGGAGGAAGCTACAAGGATGGAAAGAAAAGGTACTCTCGGCTAGGGGAAATGAAGTGTTGATTAAAGCTGTAGCCCAAGTTATTCCTACCTATTCCATGAGCTGTTTTAAGCCTCCATCTTCTTTGTGTCATGATCTTGAACAAATGATGGCAAGATTATGGTGGAAGCAGAAAAATGAAGAGAAGAAAATTTATTAGATGAGTTGGAAGATGTGTGAAACAAAAAAGGACGGTGGAATGGGATTCAAGGATTTGAGGATCTTTAATGATGCTCTTTTGGCCAAGCAGGGATGGCGCATAATGTCAAATACAGACTCGTTGCAACACAGTTTGTTTAAGGCAAAATATTTTCAAAAGAACCACTTTCTAGATGCTGGTTTGGGAAGCAATCATTCCTTTATTTGGAGAGGAATTTGGGGCACAATTTCAAAGCTGAAGGAAGGGTGCAAATGAAGAATAGGTTCGGGGAACATAGTGAAAGTATGGATTGATGTATGGGTACCAGGTTTTAAAAGGATTGCTGATATGAACTCTGTGTCTGTTATAGGTGCAGAAGAAGCCACTGTGAAGTGATTATTTCTCCCTAGGCAGACAGTTTGGGATGTTAACAAAATTACAACCATGTTCCCTCCTACAGTGGCACTACAGATCATGAAGATTGTGCTAAGTCAAGAAAATTCATAGGTGACTTGCTGGACGCTTGAAGCTCATGGTAGATACATAGCAAGAGTGGCTATAGTTTGTTTAGATCAGTAAATATGGTGATACAAAGTGGTGAAGCATCAAATGCTGCTCTTATAAGGAAGTTGTGGAAGTCTATCTGGAATATGAAACTCTCTTAAAAAATAAGTGTGTTTGCATGGAAGGCTGTCAAAGGAGTTTTACCTACTAAGCGTAATCTTTGGAAGAAACATGTAAATATTGTAGAAAATTATGCTTTCTGTAATGATAGTATAGAAGATATTTTGCATGTACTACTCTCCTGCCCATCAATAAGAGAAGTCTGGATTATAAACTTCCCAAAGAAGTTACAGGTTGATGACTTCAGCTCCTTTATTGATGCTGCTCTGAAACTGCAACTCTATAACTGTGCCGAGCTGCTGGAGTTGTTCTTTTTAATATGCTGGAGTTGCTGGTATAGAAGAAACATGAAGTTTTTGAGAAAAAAGATGTTCATGCTGAAGATATATTGGAAAGTGCCTTGGCAATGCAAAAAGGGTTTCGTGAATTGAGGAACAAACCTCTATCAGTAATTAGGCAACACTGTAGATGGGAAGTGCCACCACCTGGCACTTTCAAATTGAATGTAGATGGAACATTCTCTCAAGATAGATCTGTGGCAGGTATAGGCATTGTATTGAGAGATTCAAATGGTGAAGTTATAATGGCAGCAGCAATAAGAGAAAGGGCAAGTCTAAATGTTCTTGAGCTTGAAGGTCTTGCAATCCTTAGAGGGCTACAGTTGTGTCTTCATCTTGGCATCTATCATTTGTCAATTGAATCAGATTCTCTCTTAGTTGTAAATGAGTTTAATCGAAATGGACAGTCTATGGCCACCATGGGAAACATGGTTAGTGAAGTCAGGAAGTTAATGCATCGTTTTCAAACATGTGTTTTAAAACATGCAAATAGAAGTTGCAATACAGTAGCTCATACTCTTGCCAAGCTCGGTTTGAGTGTTTTGAAAATTAGTTTACGGTGGGATTCTTATTCGGATGTAATTGCTAATTTCATTTGACTTGATTCTTCTTTATACTCAGCTTTATTATATGAATGAAGAATTGGTTTTCCTATTTAAAAAAAATATGACTTTCATTTAAAAATTAAAATATACATTTACTTATGATGATGTCAAATACAATTGCCAAATGTGTGGTGGTCCCTTGAGGACTCGTACGTTTTCCACCGACAATCAGGTGATCCTAATCAATCTTTGATCCAGTCCTTAACATCTCCATAATATTTAAAGCTACTTTGCTTTTTTATGAGAAGACTTTTAAACTTTAAAGGCCTCAAAATGAAAATAAATAAGTTATTACACACTTTTTTATAAAAAGAAATAAAATTAATTCATCATTTTCACACCACACATCAAATATAATTTTTTAATTTTTAATTTTTTATCTCTTACCAAATATGTGATGTATAGATAATGAGTAGAAAAATTCAATTAGTTTAAGAAAAATAAAACATAAATAAAATAAAAGTAAATGTGGTGTGTTATGTTGCGTGTGAAGATGATGAGTAGTAAAATTTTTAAAAAATATTTAATATATATGAAGGCTTAGAGAAAGAGAAATGTTTTACTTACAAAAGGATTTTATAAAACTAAATCTACAATTTGATGTGACTTGATATATTATGTTAGATTGTAAAATTATTTTTATTGTAAAATAAATTTAACAAATTATTTAAAGTTAAGTCAATTTATAAGTTTATTTTTATCAAAAATCTTTACGACTATAAAACTTATCTTTATAAAAATAAAATTTATGTCATAAAAAGTTAAATTTATTATAAAATAAATATAATATATTACATCAGAATAGCTCAATTTAATATAATATATTACATCAGAATAGCTCAATTTGTAAATACATTTTATAGATTTAATATTTTTTATTTTGGGGAGAATAATCTATTCACTTGAATAATGAAAATAATTGAGGTGACTACAAAAAAAAAATGAAAAATGAAAAATGAAAATAATTGAGGCAAACCAGACAGTGTGGATTAGAATGACAGCATTGTCATTGTACACACTGTCTGCACTGAATTGTCCAGAACCTATCCTCTGTTTTCAGTCAAAAAAAGAGGAGTCGTTGGATAAGACCTTTTGTACGTTGACTGATTTCACGCCTGATGCGACACTGTCGGCAACGCATGAGGATAGGGTGAAAACATGGTTTGGAAACAGTTTCATGGGAGTAACTAAAAAAAATTATTCAGTTTTGAGTAAGTGGCAAAAATTATAGTACTTATCATCAGTCCTATATAATATAAGATGATGTCTGGAAGTTAATTAAAAGTCTTAACAGTTGCATTAATGCATGCAGTAACTTGATGTCTATCTATATCATTGGAATTTAGAATATACATTAATGCAACAGTCACTTCATATTCTATCAATTTTGAGTTAAAAAATAGAGTTTTGCTACATAACTTCATCATACTCCACACTTCACATTTTTTTCAATTTTTTATTTTTTTAATTTTTTTTTAAGTTTATCCTTTTTAAATTATTTCAAATTTTCTATTCATTATTCATATAATAAATATTTTATAAAAGAAAAAAATAATAAAAATTAAAAAAAATGTAGAATATGGAGTGTTAGGAGGTTGGAAATATTTATTGTAAAAAATATATGGTCTAAACTCTAGACGATGTACATATTATTTACAAGTGACTTCCAAAGCCAGGTTGCTAGCAAGTAACATGAACAAATTAATAATTTTTAGGCCCGTTCATTTCCTGGTCCCTTCTAGAACTCGGAAAATTTGGCTCATGTCCCGGAATAAATTTGGGCTGGTATCTGCATAGAAAAATTTAGGTACACCAATTTCGGGTATCAGGTTTTTCTTATTTACAACCCGGTATTCGGTTTTTTTTTTCAGCTCAAATGTTTTGATTTTTTTTTTTTTTTTTTGTTCCTTTCTAGCAATTAAATGGATAGAAACTAAAAAAAAATACATATTATGTCTGAATTATCTATTTTAATTTTTTTTTTTTTACTTTTTTCTCTTTGTGACTTTTTATTGATGGTAAAGGAAATTAATGGGTGTAATAAATAATCGGTTTGTTTTTTAATTAAAACAAAAAAAAAAAGGCACCTAATTAATTATGGGCCACCCTAGCTTGATCTGATCTTGGATCATTATAAGTCAACTCGATCCCACGGCTTTCTTGTTCATAGCGCATGGTAGAATAGGACTGATTTGGCAGGTTTGGGGTGGGATGAGAGATAAAATTCTCATCTCATCTTATCTCATCATTATACATTTTTTAAATTCTCATATAAAATATAATAAACAATTTAACTTTTTCAAAAATCAATTCAATTTTTTCAAATTTTAAAATAATAATAATACTAAAATATAATATTTTAAATAATAAAATAAAATATAAAATTATCATCTCACCCCAATCCGGTACAACTTGTACGAATTGATCGTTAATCTGATGATAAATATATATCCATCATGCAAGCATGGTATGTACATGAGTAGTTAATGATCATCGATGGTGACAGCTCTTTTGTACTGGCCATGGCTATCCTTGGCACCGCATGCATCATGCATGCAAGCTTGATATTATATATAGCTTAAAAAATTGGTATTTTTTCTTCTTCGATCTTCTTCTTGTTCTTGTTCTTGTTCTTGTTTTTGTTTGTGTCACGTTCTAAACGCGCGGGAGAGGCCGGAGGAGTCGATCGATTCCAAGGAATTAATAATATCACTGCATGGCGAGCTTCAAATATTGCACCATCATGTGAATCGATCCCCATATGGTATAAGTACTTTTTGCTTGGAATTCATCATGTGCAATGAAAACAACTCGTTTGATTATACATATGAGATGAAATAAAAGTTAAATAAAAAGTTGTTAGAATATAATTTTTATTTTGGGATTTGAAAAAGTTAAATTGCTTATTATATTTTATGTGAAAACTTAAAAAGTTATAATGATTAGATGAGATGGTTCGTAAAATCAATTAAACGAGGCTAATAATCATACTGAATAGAGGTTTAGAACACAACTCATCATAAATAAATTTAATGGGAAGTTAAATATGGAATGTCGATCATGATAAATAATGGCTCAAATACGGTTTTTTTTTTTTTTTTTTACATTCGATAAAATTAAGAACCAAAAAAAGGAACAT
Organism: Juglans cinerea; assembly: GCA_961763995.1. NCBI lineage: Eukaryota > Viridiplantae > Streptophyta > Magnoliopsida > Fagales > Juglandaceae > Juglans > Juglans cinerea. Next base: position 22,041,917 of record CAUIVZ010000013.1, read on the forward strand.
GACGTACTGACAGAAACTTCAAACTTGGAACCAATAACATCATGTATCCAGAAGTCTAACAAATACAATTAACATTCACACATATATGGATGTAATTTCAAATTAATAGGCCCCTCTTCTCTGTTGTTTCACGTGCCCCAAAATGCGACCATCCTGCGCCGTGTTCCCCGTGTTCGATCGATCATTGTACTCTTTAATTTCTTCCTTCCTAAAGACAAATATGCTGGACATTTAATTATATTATAAATATCATTCAGATCACAATGATCGATCTATGCACTCTGATCTCTAAGCTAATTAATTAGCTAGCTACGATCCCTCACCCAATTAAGCATATATTATGCACAATGGACTCTGAGAATATTCAGTCTTTGTCTTCTTCATCATCATCTAATTCCTCATGCCAACTTTCTCCATGCAGTGCATGGCAGAACCCTAACCCTCCATTAATATCCCAGAGTCCATGCATATCATCACAAAAGCGAATTAAAGTCGGGAGAAAGAAGTTCAAAGTGACGAGCCACCCATTATATAGGGGTATTCGACAAAGAAACGGCAAAAACTGGGTTTCTGAAATACGTACTGGACCGAAAAGTAAGTCGAGAATATGGCTAGGGACTTATGCTGCCCCAGAAATGGCAGCTAGGGCATATGATGCGGCTGCCTTAGCAATTCGGGGAACTATGGCTGTGCTCAATTTTCCTGACTCAGCTTGGCTGGTTCCACGAGCTAGGTCATCTTCTAGTAGGGATATCCAAGTGGCGGCTTTCATGGCTGCTGAGGCTTTTAGGCCAGGCGTTGTATCGTCTTCCTCCTGCTCCTCCAGTACTATTGATATTCTACCCAATAAGACCCAAGATAAGGTTTTGGAAACTTCTAAGGGTGAGAACAAAGATCAGAAGGTCTTAGAACCTTTGTCATTAGAAATTATCTCTAATAATAAGAGCTCCTCCTCTAATGATGAAGAGGTTCCAAACCAGTATAGTACATTTTTCTTTGACGAGGAAGCTTTGTTCAATATGCCAGGTTTATTAGACAGCATGGCAGAGGGCTTGATTCTTACACCACCAGCTATAGGGAGAGGATTTGATTGGGATCATGACTTTGCATGTGACATGGACTTGACTTTATGGAGCGATTGATTATATCAAATTAATTAGATCATGTTAGCGGTAGAAATGAGGCCAGAAAGAGATCATGCACTCATGTGAACATGATCATTTGCAGGCCAATATATATCTTCTAATAAGTGCTAGTTTCTTTTACCATTACAAGAAGATCTCCTTGTAACGATTAATATTTGTGGTCATAATTGCTAAAACTCTAGATTTCGCAACGATATCTTTCATTTTGAAAATATTAATTTCGCAATAATTGATTGCCTGTTTCATAATAGAGACAATTGCTATTAAATATCGGTGAATATAAATAAAAATTCAATTGATAATAATTAATTCGTAGAACTATATATATATATATATATATATATATATATATTTATTTATTCAGTACCGCAATGATCATCTCCTTCATTACAATATTATGTTTTGAAATACTATATTAACTAAAAGTCACCACTTTCATGATCAAGAAAAGTCATATATATATATATATATATATATATATATATATATAGTTAATATGCTATAACCAAATTACCAAATGAGATTTCCAATTTAATCATTATTGACGATGTTGAGTCCATTTATATATAGGCTCACCCTTCCATTGTTGTAAATGCTTCTAATTTTGGGGCCCTTAGTAAATAAACTTAATTTACGAAAATTATACCTTGATCAATATCTTTTTTTTTTTAATTATACCTCAATATCTATTAATTCCTTTGCACACCCAAAGATGAAAAGCCAGTTTTAGTAAGAATAAGATTAAGAGTAATGCTAGATATAACTCTAGGATGTGCATGCATGCCCTGAGCACTTTTTTTAAAAGAAAATATAAAAAAAAGTAAAAAAGTAGTGTCCACCATTAAAATTTAAATAATTTTTTCAAGTAAGTTCTAGATAATTCATTTTTTTTAAGGGATGCGCGGGACTTGCATACCCTAAGATTGCAAATATCATTTCTATGTTAATACGATAAAATTTTCAAAGGCATAACCAATGCATGTGTAACACCATATTGTCAAACCTACTAGTTTGATTGGTGATCATTATAATGGAAGTTTAACAGAAATTTTTGAAGCTAAACTCAGTTTAAAAAATAAGTACATAAATTGGCCTCCCAACTATGATCGTTTCTTTTACAATTTGACCACAAAACTTATATCAGTGTCATCCCTTAATTAGTAGCCCAATTTACCCCCTCATTAAGTTCTAAGCATTTAGATAGATAACAAATAGATAACAGTACTATCTTAATGGTTAGAGCTTAAACCTTATATCATTTACAAAAAAAAAAAAAAAAAAAAAAAGGAAAAGCAAAGCCAAAGGTTATACTTTACTAAACAGCCATATTTCTTTTTGCAATTTGGCACTAATTAACTGTCAATAATTTTCTCAATTTGAGAAATGATATTTACAGTCCTAGTTAGGGTGTGTAAGTCATACACATTCCCTTTGAAAAAAATGGATGAATATGAGATCTACATTAAAAAATTAATTAATTTTTTAATAGTAGATTCCACTTTTTAAATAAAGTGAACGAGATTTGCACAACCTATCCTAAGATTGTATCTAGTATTACTCTTTCAATTTATCCACTCATGAAGCTCCAGTGTTTTAAATAGATCAAGAAATTGATGATACAACATGATCCTTATTACAAAATTTGTATATGCAACAATATCTGTGCCTATCAATATGAAATTTGCTTGAGAGAGAGACACAGAGATGAGAGGCTCATTCCTTGCATGCGGGTACGCGCGTACGTAGGGGATTATCCACGAGTACTGGACAGACAAGAGGGCCCATTGAGTAAAGACCCAACTACGAGGCCGTCGAACTGAAGCCTTGGAGATAGACTCTTGATCATGATATAATCAGCAGCTCTACTAGTACCGTAGATAACAGCTAGATGCATGCATGCATGAGACATGGCACATGAGGGATATCATAACTACTATATATACATAATCCTATCATTATCTCATCATTTCATCTCGATCATTTAATTTTGTCGAGATGGGATCACATATATGCATGCATATATGCTATATTGAGATGGAGTTGGATGCACGTACGTGTGACAAAAAGAACAAACTTTCACCATGCATTAATTATTAATCACCCCATTTAGGAAAAATTATATATAACATTATTAACCTAAGTTCTAAAAATGCACCACAGCAGCAAAACAAGAAGAAGGAATCCACCTCAGCAGACTCTTTAGAATATTCTAGCTACTGCAATTCTATTATTTGATACTCATTTGTACAACTCTTGTAACAAACTTTATTCCTTCTGTTCTGCAATATTTTCATTATTCTGCTTGTAACCGAATGGCTATATAAAGGCACACACAATACTAAATACATACTGAGGAAATCCATTACAGAAATTGAATGCCTTTTATTTTCTTCTTCTTCTCACATGGTATAAGAGCTGCTGACTAGCAGTCTCTCGATCCATTCTTTTTTCTTCAAATGGCTACAGAATCAAACTTCAACTCACTACCATCTTCCTTTTCTCATATAGTCTCAATAAAATTAAATTAGGACAATTACCTGCTTTGGAAGGTTCACATCTCTGCTTACCTCAAAGGACATGATCTTTTTTCTTTTGTTGATGGCTCTCAGACCATCCCTTCTAAAACCCTCCCAACAGACTCAGTCTCAGCACCCAAAAATAATCCCGCTTATCTTTTCTGGAAAAAAACTGATCAAGTAATTCTTAGTATTTTGTTTTCTTCTCTTGCTGAATCTGTCGTTGCTTATGTTGTCTCAGCAGGAACATCGAGGGAGCCATGGCTTACCCTTGAATCAATGTTTAGCTCCCACTCTCAAGCAAAGGAATTCCAAATCAGATTTCAACTCACCAATTTGTCAAAAGGAGAACAACCTATCTCCAAATTCTTCAGCAAAGTAAAAATGCTAGCTGATACCCTTGCATCCACTGGAAATTCACTCCTTGACAAAGAGTTTGTCACCTACCTTCTAAATGGTCTTGGTCATTCATTTGAGTCCTTTGTTACCTCAATAACCACAAGAGCCGAGCCTATCACTTCTCATGAATTATATCATCTCCTTCTCATCCATGAAAACCGACTGTCTCATACCTCTCACAATACTAGCTCTCCTACTTTCTTTACACCATCAGTGAATTTGAGTACTAGACAAACTCATGATCAACAAGGTAGAGGTTCGCATGGGGGAACAGATTTAATCGTGGCCGAACCAGAGGTTCCTTCATAGGATGATTTTCACCCTCACAGCCCTTTCAAAACAACTACTCCCAACAAAATTCTGATCACCCTACCTATCAAGTGTGCTCCAAATCTGGCCATACAACTTTACAATGCTACTATAGGTTTGACCATGCTTACCAGTATGAGCCAGCTTCACCTCCCCTTCTACCAACTACACTTCCCCATCTGCCATAATTTATTCTTCATAGTACCCTGATTCGGCAGCTACCCATCATATTACCCATGATCTTTCTCAGTTATACATCTCTTCAGAACCTTGCATAAGAAATGAACAAATTCGTGTTGGAAATAGGAATGGACTGCCTATCGACAACATCGGTGAATCTTCCTTAAACTCTAATCTCTCTTCTTTTCGTCTTCACAATCTTCTTCTTGTACCAACCATTACTAAAAAATTGGTCTCTGTTTGTCAGTTCTGCACTAACAATGACTTTTTTTTTTTAATTCCATTCTAATAATTTCTCTGTGAAGAGCAAATCAACAGGGCAGCTCCTCATCTGCGGTCCAACCCGTGATGGTCTTTATCAGTTTCCACCTCCTTTGTTCTCCTCTACGGCGACTCTTCTTGGCAAGCGCACCACTCTCAGTCAATGGCACCATCAACTTGGACACCCTTCTCTTGATCTGGTCTCCCGCATCCTCCGATCCAACCATTTGCCATATTTTCCCACTACTTCACATTTTACTTGCCCAGAATGTCCCCTTGCTAAGGCTCGGCAACTTCCTTTTTCATCAAGTTCAACTCACACCAATAAGCCTTTAGAGCTCATATGGGCTGATGTATGGGGCCCAGCTCCTTTTATTTCTAGAAATGGTTATAAATACTATCTTTTTATTGTTGATCACTTCACAAGATTCTCATGGATTTTTCCACTTAAGTTTAAATCTGATGTTTTATCAACTTTTACTTCTTTTATTAATTTTGCTGAACATTTTTTTAATACCAAAATAATATCTCTTCAAACCAATGTCGGTGGAGAATTTCCTGCTCTCACACCAATTTGCAAAAATCTCGGAATCACCCACTGATTTTCATGCCCACACACCCATCAATAAAGCGGGCTCATTGAACGCAAACATCGCCATATAGTAGAAACAAGGATTGCTCTTCTAACCCAAGCATCTCTATCTCTTTCATTTTGGGATGATGCGTTTAAAACGGCAACGTACTTAATTAATTTGCTTCACACACTTGTTTTACAAAATAAATCACCGTACTTCATGGTTCATCACAAATCGCCAGATTACTCATTTTTTAAAATTTTTGGATGCGAGTATTGGCCAAATCTTCGTCTTTACAACCGCCACAATCTATATTTTCATTCAACCTCATGAATTTTCTTGGCTATAGCTCCTCTCACAAAGGCTACAAATGCTTTGATCTAAAAAACAATTGCACCTACATCTCTAGGGACGTCTCCTTTGATGAACACAAATTTCCATATAAAAAGTCCATCTCAATAACTGCTTCATCTCAAACCACTAATCCCACGGCTTCTCTTCCTTTTTCTTTACCCTCCATCTTAGGCCCATCTCCTTTTTCTTCTCCCAGCCCATACTCCACTAATCAATCATCTCAATCACTTGGTCCGTCTCCAATTTCCTCCCTTGGACCACCGTCTCACCTTCCACTTGGCCCACCCTAAACAAATCAGACAAGCCCATCATCTCAGTCCACTATGTCTTCTTCCTCCCCGATAGAATCCCCTTCTCCTGAAATTCCTTCTGTGTCTCGACCTTCTCAGTCTTCCCCTCTTCTAGTTCCTCCACGATCTCCCATCATCACACGCTCTCAGACTAATTCATCTCGTCCTCATGTTACCATCATTCCCTACCCATCTCATACTTGTCTGCTTTCCACTAAATCAATCCCCGATGAACCCTCGTCGTTTGCCCTAGCTTCCAAATTTTTAGAATGGCAAGATGTCATGACTAGGGAGTTCGATGCTCTGGTTAAAACACAAACGTGATCACTTGTTCCCCCTACAGATGCCTCTAATCTTGTTGGTTGCAGGTGGGTCTTCAAAACCAAATTACACTCGGATGGTTCGATTGAAATGAGGAAGGCTAGGCTCATTGCTAAAGGCTTTCATCAATAGCCTAGTGTGGACTACACAGAAACCTTCAGCCTTGTTGTAAAGCCCACCACCATTCGGTTAGTCCTTTCTATTGTCATTTCTCAAAATCGGTCTCTAAGGCAAATTGACATTCAAAATGCATTTCTCCATGGAAGGCTCCATGAGACAGTTTTTATGCAACAGCCCCTTGGTTTTGTTGATCCTAAACACCCTGATTATGTGTGTAAACTTCACAAGGCCATTTAGGGCCTCAAACAGGCACCACGTGCCTGGTTCTTTGAGTTGAGTACATGGCTCCTCAATTACGGCTTCATAGCCTCAAAAAGGGATCCCTCATTGTTTATTTTTCATAAAGACAATTTCTGCATTTTTATTTGGTGTATGTAGATGACATGGTCATTACATCCCCTGCATCTGCTGTCATTGATAATTTCCTTGCTAATCTTATTCAAGCTTTTCCTGTGAAAGATTTAGGCTCTCTGTCTTATTTTCTTGGTTTGGAATTAGACTATTTGCCTGGAGGAATGTTGTTGTCTCAAGGAAGTACATATGAAATATACTTAGTAAGACAAACATGACTGAAGCCAATCCCATTTCATCCCCTATGTCTTCCTCAATTAAACTTTCAAAATTTGATTCTCCCTCATTTGACAATCCTACCCTTTTTCGAAGTGTTGTTGGAAGTCTCCAATACTTGTCCTTAATCAGACCTGACATTTTATTTGCTGTAAACAAGGTTTTTCAATTCATGCATGACCCTAAACTCAGTCATTAGACTGCTGTAAAAAGGATCCTACGATATCTGAAATTTTCAATAAGTCATGGTCTCTTTTTTACAAAAAATTCTGACTTCACTCTTCGTGCTTATTCGGATGCTGATTGGGCGGGTTGTCTTGATGATCGACGCTCCACCGGAGGATTTTGCATCTTTTTGGGTCATCACTTAATATCTTGGAGCTCTCGTAAACAGAACATAGTGGCAAGATCAAGCATGGAGGCTGAGTATCGATCCTTAGCCAATACAATAGCAGAACTTATCTGGTTGCAGACCTTGATCAAAGAGCTTGCTTTCTCTCTTTCTCATTCACCTATCTTATGGCGTGATAACTTGGGAGCCACATATCTTACTCCTAATCTTGTCTACCACTCAAGAACTAAACATATGGACATTGATTTTCATTTTGTCAGAGATAGGATAGCTGCCAAGACACTCCAAGTTTCATTTTGTAGCAACAAAGAGTAACTTGCAGATATTTTTACAAAACCATTAGTTGCTAACAAATTTTCTTCATTAAGGACAAGTCTCAATGTGTGTGACACTCCATTGGACTCAAGGGGGCGTATTAGTTCTAAAAATGCACCACAGTAGTAAAACAAGAAGAAGGAATCCACCTTAGCAGACTCTTCAGAATATTCTAGCTACTGCAATTTTGTTATTTGATGCTCATTTGTATAGCTGTTGTAACAAACTTTATTCCCTCTGTTCTGTAATATTTTCATTACTCTGCTTGTAACCGAATGCCTATATAAAGGCACACATGATACTGAATACATACTAAGGAAATCCATTACAGAAACTGAATGCATTTTATTTTCTTCTTCTTCTTACAAACATGATAATTCAGATTATAAATCTTATTTTCCATTACCAATTAATGCAATGGACCAATGGGCCCTGCATGCATTTGGTCATCCCAAAACGTTTTTGGATTTAACAAAAGATATTGAAGATATTCATGATCAACGGTGAGCTAGCTAGCTGCATGGTGAAGATTACGATCATGTGATTAATTTGCAAGGAAAAAAATACTTATTAAGAATGAATAGATTTGAACTTTGAAATTACATTTACTGCTAGTTTGAAGAACAAAATCAAGCAAAACATCCCTGCCATCTTGTGCTATGTTAGAAGAATTATATATATATATATATATATATATATATATATATATATAAGGCGGAGCAACGTGCAAAGCACGTTTGCCTAGTTTTATAAAATGGCTATTTGTGGAAAATAATATATATTTTATAAAAATGATTGATTTCACTTAATAATTTAAGGCATAGTGGAGAAGATAAAAACATTAGTTCAAAATATCATATAATCCAATACATATTTATAACATCTATAATTTTAGCAAAGTTGCATGCGATAAGTTTAATAAAAGTCCAACAAAAATTGTAGTTCAAAATATGTGTCGTTTGATGTTTGTACTATGATTTATCATTTTGTGTCATCCTGTACAGGATCAATAGAGACAACGTTAAAATTCTTGTACTGCTGTTGGTTGAGTCGGTCAGGGTCAACATAAAGTTGAATCATCCATTCTTTTTGTGAAGCTTGTGTTGCAATATTTTCTATATATGGCAAATGTTCCTGTAAAATAACACAAATTTTGTAATGCAATGTTTATAATGAAATTAGTATGCATGATGTAAATAAAAGTCAATTTGAATATAAAAGTCATTTTACCTATAGATAATGTAGTAAGTGTGAAAAATTTTAAGATAGATCACTTTTTTGCTCACAGCAATAAAGCAATGGAAAAAAAGAAAACATACCTCGCAAGTATGATTCATAAAATCAACTGCTGAACAACTGAATGTTTCTTCTACAACTTCACCAAACATAACAATAGACATTCTTCATGTACCATCGTCGAGTTCGACATATGCTCGAGAACTATAATTATATACTTGTTTCTTATCCCTACAAAGTGTCGATATATTTGTTCCTGTGCTTTACTCCCCTTGTATAATATCAACACCAGGATGAACAAATGCTTTATGAGAGGAAGCCAGTTCAACGATGTCATCATGAACATTGGAAATTCTTTGTCTTTTTTATACTCCTCGTACAAGGCTAAATTCCTTGACGTTGTCTATATGTTGGACATCATCATTTGAACATTCTTCAATTGACGTAGTCATTTGATCACCACCAAATGAAGTGGAATCGCCACAATCAAATGAAGCAGAATTATTTAACTGAATCGGATTGCTTTTAGATTTTTTTTTTTATCATATCTTTCTCTCTGTTTCCTACAAATTTCTTCCTTTTTCCCTTCTGGTAAATCTCTATACAAGATTCTTTTTGCAAGTTGTTTTCCTTTATCTTCAAAAACTAGTTTTCAAACTTAGGTTTTACAGAATTTAATAATATCCTTTTAAAACAAAGATTGTGTAACTGATTAATGCAGTTTTACCCCTTCTCATTATGTTAATGAAGGAAACGATTCTTCCAAATTTTGGATACTGTTCCACAGAAGGAAGACTAAATGAATAAATAACAACTACTATGCTTCTTAAAAGCTATAAAAAATTCCATTGATTTCTACGTTAAACAATACGTATAATCGAAATATTTATACTTCAAGTCAACAAGGAAATGAAAAAAAAAAAAAAAGACGTCAAATGAAAAAATACCATGAAAAAGGAATCTATAAAACACCTCAAAAATAACACATAAAATATTTGCCAAAATTGATTTGTTCTTGGAAGCAAGTCCCTACTAAAGATTACAAGCAAATATTAACAAAAAAGAATATATTTATATATATAATATAAAACAAATGCAATTACTGGTTCTATGCACACACACATAAAAAGTAATAATTAGAGGTCCAACCATTGATTTAAAATCGTTTAATAATTATTGATGAATAGTTATGAATATGTTAATGAAAAATAATATTTATGAGTAATTAAAAAAACATGTATAAATAAATTTAAATCCCAATATATATTTTGAAGTTGTTGGGCAAATTTACTCAATAATCCCAAAAAAATAAAATATTTCTTTCAAATATATTATTTTAAATATGTTTTATTTATTTTTCAAGATCTAGGAAATTCGGGTTTTTTTATTCTGATTATAAATTATAATATTATTGTATAACCTATTTATTTTTCTATATATAGAAAATTCAGAATTCTTTTAAATAATAAATTAAAATATTATTCTAATTATTATCTATTTGTTTTTATTTTTTTGTAAATTTGGTTTTTTTTATTGCATTGGGGATGGGTTGGGTTTCAAGATTGGTAGATGTTTCAAGAGTAGTCATGAGAATGGGATTGAAAATAAAAAGGACATCGACGCCGCACCAGCTTTTCATTATTCACCGTTGATATGTTAAAGGCATTGGTTGGAAAGTAAAAAACACATAGATCAAATGAGTTTCGCATTATGGCTGTTTGATTAGTCGGTTAATTTCATCTGTAAAGTTCAGATGAGATAGTTTCATTTGAACGGACTAACCAAAAGGGGGTATTAATTAGGTTTTGAGTTCCTATTCACACACATATAAAGTAATAATTACAAGTCCTACCAATGATTGAAAATCATTTAATAATTATTGAGTAATAGTTATTAGTGAATTAATGAAAACTAATATTTATGAGCAATTAAAAAAACATGTATAAACAAATTTAAATCCCATAATATATTTTGAAATTGTTGGCCGGATTTAGTCTATAATCCTGAAAAATAAAAAGAATTCTCTTAAAATATATTATTCTAATTATGTTTTATTTAATTTTCAATATATAGGAAATTCGGGATTTTTTATTCTAGTTATAAATTAGAATATTATTCTATAACCTATTTATTTCTCTATATATAGAAAATTTTGGATTTATTTTTCTAATAATAAATTAAAATATTATTATAAATATGATGTTTCAGGAGCAGTAATGATAAAGGGAATTAAAAAATAAAAAGGACTTCAACGCTACATTAGCTTTTCATGCTTTTAATTATTTACTATTTATGTGTCAAAGGCATTGTGTTTGTTTGTTAGCCACTTAACTTCCTTTGTACAAGTCAAATTAAATAATTTCATTTGAATTGGGTAATCATACCGTGAATTAATTAGTTTTTGAGTTTTAAAATTTTTAAGTCATTTCGAAGAGACTATTAGAAATAACATGCTTTTTCTAGGAAAATAAATTTCAATCAATTATTTAATACACATAGGGAAATTGATTGAAATATTTTTTTTTATATATAATCTATCTTAAAATTTTTAAAACTAAAAAAATTTGTATGTTAAAAGTCTTTTTTCCTTCTATTTGTCGGTTTCAAGAGGCCAATTTAGTCTTTACAATTTAGTCTCTGCCAAGGAGAAGAGCTGAAAGCCTGGTAAAATCCAACTGTTTCTATTTTTTCCTTACTCGCCATTACATTCTTGTACACTTTTTTAATACCAGTTAGAACTACTAAAGTCTCATAATGACATTACAATGCCCTATTATTTAAGCGAATACCCTGAAAAGATGAATTTTAGGCTAAGCAAATCTAAAATGCAAATTTCATTTAAATTTTGTGCCTGAGTTTTGTGAGGATGATTTAAGCACCTTGGAATGAAGTTTATTTTATTTTATTTGGTAAGAGCATAAATATAGTCTATATGCATGGATGTATAATTTAGCTGATTAATGTTAATGTGATCAATAGATCAATTTGTAATGCTTCTCATCACCTGTCATCGTTAAAAATTTATGGGTTTTATTTTTTTGGTTTACATATCATTGTTTTATTCTCTTTTTCATTTTTTATTTAATTGATCTAATTTGGTGGTGGTTTGTTTTTTTCCAGGGACTTTGGACTTTGGACTATGGTTTGATTTTATTTTTATTTTTTTGCATGTCCTAACAGTTTAAATGATCTGATTTGGTGTTTTTTTTAAAGGACTTTTGATTCTGGTTTGGTTTTTGTGCATATTTTAATGTGATTGTTACTTCTCTATACATCATAAGCTATTTGTAATACTTCTCATGACTTGTCATCGTTAAAAATTTTATTTGTTTTCTTTTTTTGGTTTGCATGTCATTGTTTTATTCTCTTTTTCCTTTTTTATTTAATTTATCTGATTTGGTGGTTTTTTTTTCCAGGGGCTTTGGACAGTGGTTTGATTTTTGTGTATGTGCAAATAGTTTAATTTTCCTGATCTTGTGTTTTGTTTTATCTTATTATTACTTCTCTACAATTATTTTCATGCTTCTGACTTCTCTTTTTTCATTTTTTGAATCAATTGATCTGATTTGGAGGTTTTTTCCTTTTGCGGGATATATCAGTTGCTTCATTTCTTAGAAATATGAACAAACATGTGTAATGCATAGATGAACTATATATATACTATAAACATTCAAAAGGCAGTTAGACTGACCTTTTCAATGTTCCTTCAAACCTTAGCACCACTGCACTGCTTTGCCACACCTGATTTGTGAGAAACAGAATGTAGAAGAAATTGAAAGAAATAGAAGATAAACTGAATATGAAGTTGCATGAATAAGTTTTCTAAATTGAGTTTTTTTATAGGTTTTTTAATAAGTTTTATGAATTTCTAGGTTTTATGGTATCAGTTACTTCATTTCTTAGAAATATGACCAAACATATGTAATGCATAGATAGACTTATACTATAAACACACAAAAGGCAGTTAGGCTCACTTTTCAATCTTCTTTGAAACCGTAGCACCACTTCACTGCTTGTAATAGAAGTGTTATTTGTAATAGAAGGTAATAGAAGGTATCAGTCACTTTTCAAACCTTAGGATAACTACACTGAAAGTAATAGAAGGGTTTTCTTAAACACAGTTCAATGCCTCTTGGGTTCCTACGAAAGATGTATCTTGGTGTTCAAACTTTGAACCTGACTACTACACTGCCTGGCCATTCGGCTGCCTCCTCATGTGATTATAAATTTCTAATTTCTCTCTACCTAGTGTAATACCCCGCTCATTCTTTCTGACATAAGCAAATTTCGAGGACGAAATTTATTACAATGAGGAGAGGATGTAACAGTCCACCCTTTCTCTCTAGCAACTGAGTCTCGTTATGCGTGCCAAATCTCGATTGTATTTTTTAAAGATATTATGTGATTTCTAAAGCTAGCTTAGTGTTTTAAATCCACAAGTATTTTAAATGGGATGTTCCTAGAGTTATTTGACTAAGCCTGATTTTAAGTAAGATAATTATAATATTTTTAAAGAGCTCGAAAAATATTATAATTATAGAAAATCATTTTATTAAAATGATTTCAGTTATTTAAAATATTATGAGATTTAAATTATGTTGAAAACTCTAATTAATTAGATGGTTTTATTCTCTTAAAGATATTAAACAAAACTTCATCATTTTTATAATGATGAAAGAATATTATTTTATAAACTAAAGTTTAGTTTAAATAATATTCTATCTTAATTCATTTCAGTGCTTTTAGTTAAGTTAATGTTTACGCATTTTCATATCAGTATTTAAAGTCCACTGTTAGATCGTTTTAAAGACCCCAAGATGAAGGGTTGGGATTAAAACCCTAGCTCCCTCACTTTCTCTTTCCCTCTCTCTCATCCCTCTCCCTCAACTCATGTGTACGCCACCCCCTCCCCCTAGCCAAATCTCCTTCAGCTCAGCTCGGCGCCGCCGTACGCCACCCAGCCTCACCGCCACCACCAACGGCCTCCCCTCACGCCGGCAAGCATCCCCCACCATTGAAGCCCCTACGGTAGCCCCTCCCTCTCCTGCACGCAAGCAACCCGAAATGGGTTTACTTGCATGGCATCTCCCTCCTAGCACCGCCGTCGTCCACCACGGCCACCACCGAGTACCACCACGAGTCTTCCCTGACCACCCTCTACCGAACCCGGCCATCGTAGCTCCCCCTAACACACGGGTTCACCATACCCACGGCCGAGCTCCACCACCCACGGCCACCGCACCACCACCAGAAGTCTCCTCCCTCACTGGCAACCTCCCTTAGCCACCCCCATTGTAACGCCCATTCTTATAGTGAGACTTTTTATAAAATATTTTTAGAAAGTACGACGGGAATTACCGTCTGATTTAAAACTTTTCACTTGCATACCCAGGGTGCAAGACTCCACGGGTTAGGAATCCCTTTCATAGGGGGCATCACTAGGTGCACTTCCAGTACTACTTACCCGGCATTGCAATCTGTCCATTCATTGGTACCCTTTTTCATTCAGTTATGTGGCCGTTAAATATCTTCATACATTTCATGCTTTCATGTCTTTCTTTGCTTTTCATTCGTTCGTTCATGTCAGCTCGAAAGACTGGAGCTTTCATTCAGTTCATTCTTTCCTTTAACAGTCCTTTCATGAGAAAACATTTCTTTTCATGGGAAAACATCGTTTGGGGCGTAAGCCCGAAAATCATCTTTTCCTTTTTCAGTTCATTTCAATCCTATCATTTCTTTAATAGTTCGTTCATGGAAAACTTCATTTAAGAACATACATGGACTTAAACGTCAGCTTTCATGGCATCCATAAGCGTCACCTTGAACGTCGTCAATCATGGCATCCACGAGTATCACCTCGTAGCGCACATGAAAGCGTCGGTTCGTAGGATCCATAAAAGCATCCGTTGTCATGCCTTTCATGCATTTTCATCATTTTATGGATTTTCTTAGAAAATGCATACAATAGATACAGCGTATAGTCATCCATTCACATGCGTGCAATTAATACTTTGGTTGCGTAAAAAGGGGCTGCCAAGGAGGGGCCGGACATACTTATACCTTTGAACACTTAGTATTTTCTTCCTTAAAGTGTCTTTCGTTTCTTTTCGTAAGCATCTTAAAGGAAAAGCGTTTCTTGTATCTTGGAAAACTCTAGAAGAGTATGAACATAACACTTACCTGGACTCCATGCTATTTGCATGTCATGCAGTCCATTCATGTGCTTGTCAGATGGCAACCTACATGCATACACATAACCTTAACATCATTTTCTATCTAATGCATAATCAACTTAAACTAGAAGTAGAGCTACGTATCACTTAGAACACTTTCCTTCTATCCCGTGCACTTACGTGCCCTTTACTATGTTAAACCCTTCAGGGACCACTTACGGTCACCACATCTTCCAACTCAAAGTCTTGCCTCGAGTGCTCATCCACTAAAGTGAACCCATGATTCACCTTAGAATTAAGACACTAAGACATTCGTCTTACTCTTCTTATTGAACTCATCTCAATGCATGACTCAGACCGACTAAGTCATGCATCCCAATCCTAGACAATACACTCGTCACTATCTTCATGCACCTTAGCCCATACTAATCCTCATTCCCATCCAGACAAGCCACACGGCTCTAAGCCAACTCTGAGGCTTAAGCACCATGTAACTGTGCTAATGACAGATTACCCATTACATATGGTGAATCCGTCCGGCACATGTGTCTAACCAGATTACACATGTACCTTACCCCTTTATCACCTAAGATCAACATATGACACGTTGATCACCTGCTTGTGTAAACAAGCACCATACTCCGATATCAACCTTCTCTTAACCCGGCTAGCATGACTTTTCACGCTATCCGTCCCTTTTGACAGTTCATCCCAACACTTAACACGACAAAACTCCATTTACAACTACGCCGTAACCTTGTCGCGTTACCCAACATTCTGCTACGCCAACTCTTAACTCATCACGAGTACGGTTCCTCACGTACTCTCGTCACGTTCCAGATATGCTATTCATACACTATCACTTCATCACATGGCAAGCAAGACTGTCAATAACCACGTCACGAGGTGACGTTGCCCAGACATGCTTCTGCTGCGTACTCTTACACTTATTCCGCTACTTCATCCATATTCCCAGCCGTAAGTCCCACACGGTGACACTTGTCACCGTAGACTACAGGCTACACCATAATTACTCCAGGACACTGTTCCATAGTTCTCGACACTACTCATCACGTTCCACGCCCATCAATCACACAACCATCATTATCTCTACGACACGTCACACGAGGTGTCGCTGCCACATGGAGTACACTCCACGTATACTCCCTTCATACATACTACGCCACATCACCATTATGGCATACCCGCCATATGGTACATCACTCCATCACATGGAGTACACTCCACGTGTATTTCCTTTACATAAGCTACATCACCATTATGGCATATCCACCATATGGTGTATCACTCCGCCATACGGAGTACATTCTACATGTACTCCCTTCTTACACATCACGCCACATCACCATTATGGCGTACCAGCCATATGGTGCATCACTCCACCACATGGAGTATATTCCACGTGTACTCCATTCACATACACCACGCTATATCACCATCATGGCATACCCGTCATATGGTGCATCACTATACCACATGGAGTACACTAATCGTGTACTCCCTTCATACTCACTACGCCACATTACCATTATGGCATACTCGCCATATGGTACATCACTCTACCACATGGAGTACACTCCACGTGTACTCCCTTCACATGCATTATGCCACATCACCATTATGGCATATCCGCCACATGGTGCATCACCCCGTCATGCGGAGTACATTCCACATGTACTCCCTTCATATACCATACCCCCACACAGAGTACACTCAGTGTGTACTCTTCCCGTTCCACACTACGCCAGGAGGGTATATTTTACATATACTCTCATTGTCTCACATTACGCCACACACAAAGTACACCCTGCGTGTACTATTCCCATTCCATCTGCCACATCACCAATACAACACATACTCCACAACCACACTACACGGCACAGTCCACAACACTTCGCAGCACACTTCTCAATTATGCCCAACACTTCATAGTACACTACACGGCACAACACATCTCTACCCAACACTTAACATACGCATCACATCATATCACGTCACCACACTACACAAATATGCCCAACACTTCATCACGCAGCACCACATCACAATATCACAACTCCACAATACCAACAGCACAGTCCACAACCTAGTCGACTAATCAATATCTAATATAATTAACGAGAGATAAAGGGTTATACCATCGATGGGATAACCCGTGCGTTGCTCTTTGATTGCCACAGCTGACGATGTCGGAAGAGCCGTACGTGGCGGCTAACCCACGTACGTGGCGGCTAACCCACGTACGTTAACTGTTTAGGCGTTTCGATAGCTAGGTGTGGTCTTGGAAGGGCTCGTGGTGGCCTTGTGATGGCGGTGAAAGGCGGTACATAGCGTATCTCACCGTGTACAGTGGCGGTCAGTCACACGCAGTGACTGTCCATCACGTGCAGTGGTTACCCACCACATAAAGTGGTTGGTTGGACCTAGGGCTCGGGTAAGGGAGGTGCGGTGGATCTCATGGTGGCGTCGAGGTGGCGCCACGGTGGCTCACAGCGACGGTTCAAGGCTGTGAAGTGGATGAGAGGCCGTGGGAGAGTGAGAGAGAGTGTGCATGCGTGGGTGGCAGATCAGGGCCGTGGGAGGTTGGGTTGGCTTGGTGGCGGCCTGAGGAGGCACAAGGTGGCGGTTACCAGCCGTGGGTGGCGGCGCACGGCGATGGAGGGGTGCAACCCGTGCGTTGGAGAGAGGGAGAAGTCGTGCATGAGTGAGAGGCTTGAGAGGGGTGGAGAGCTTGGCTGACTTGGAGGAGCTCGAGGAGGAGCCATGGTGTCGCTAGGTGGCGGTGGGTGCCACGTACGGCGGTGCTAGAGGCCGCGCACGGTGAAACCGTGTGTGTGTGCGAAGGAGGGGGAAGGTGGCTGCATGGGAGGTGCTGGTTTTGCTGGAGGGTGGTGGCCGGTGGCATAGGAAGCTGCCGTGGAGGTGGCGGCGCCGGAGGACGGCGCACAGCGGCGCTAAGGACAGCAAGCCCATTCGGGCTTTGCACTTCCAACAGAGAGGAAGAGGGAGCGTGAGGGAGAGGGGCCGGGCTAGGGAGGCTCGCCGGAGTGGGAGCAAGCCATTGGTGGTGGAGGTGACGTTCACCGGCGCACAGCGGCACAGGGCTGTGCATTGGAGGCTTCGGCGTTGGAGAGGCTGCGTACTGCGTACGCTTGAGGGAGAGGGAGGAGAGAGAGGGCTACGGGGAAATGAGGGAGAAAGAGAGGGGGGTCTGGGTATTTAACCCAGTCCCTTCGTCCGGGGATCCACGTAATGATCTAACAATGGATCTCAAATACTGATTTAAAATGTATTAATTATTAACTTAATAAAAAGCGCTTAGAGAAATTAAGGTAGAATATTATTTTAAACTAACTTTAGTTTATAAAATAATATTCTTCATCATTAATAAAATGATGAAGTCTTACTTAACATATTAAAGAGAATAAAACTATTTAATTAATAAAAGCTCTCAACATAATTTAAATCTCATAATATCATAAATAATTGAAATCATTTTAATAATAATATTAAAATGATTTCTGAAAATTATAATATTTTTGGAGCTCTTCAAGAATATTATGATTGTCGTATTTGAAATCAAATTTAGTTCAATAACACTGAAAATACTCCTTATAAATATTTCCAGTATATTTAAAACACTGGGCGTGCCCTAGGAGTCACACGATATCTTTCGAAACACACCATCATGGTTCGACACGCATAACATGGCTCGCAGTCGCTAATGAGAAGGGCAGATGATCACAAAATCTCTGCCCTCGGGATTTGCTTACGTCATAAAGACGGAACATATGTCAGAAAGAAGAAACATACGTAAGAAAGAGGGAGTAGGGTATCACACCCATGCCCAGCCGAGCCTCCCTTCTCCCTCATGCTCTCTCCCTCTCTCTCAGACTCTCCCTCACGCATGGCATAGATCTGCCGCCGCACCACCTTACCAACGCCACCACCACCTCACCAAGCCCCCTCCATGCTCGGCCCCTTCCAGACCCGCACCTCTAGCCACCTCTAGTGGCCAAAAGAGCCATTGTACATGGCTAACCACCACCGTACGCGATGTTAGCCGCCACCCTCGCATAGCTGAGATCCACCCACTAGAATCCTAGATCCGGTCCCCAAGATATTCCCGTTGTAAGGTCACGGTAGTGACCGCTACTGCCCAAGCTAGTGGCTTCCGATGCCACTGGCCATGCCGGACAGCGAGCAACGCACAGGTTATCCCGTCGATGGTATAAGTCTCTTCCCTTTATCCTCGTTATTATGTTAGTTGATTGGTTCGGTTGAGGACTGTGCTATTAGTATTTGTGGAGTTCGTTGTGTAGTATTGTGGACTATGCTGGGAAGTGTGGTTGTGAAGTATGTGTTGTAGTGGTGACATGACGTTGAGTGGATCGGGAAGAGTACACATGGAGTTTACTCTCGTGGCGTAGTGTGGAATGGGAAGAGTGCACATGGAGTGTACTCTATGTGGCATAGAGTATGTGAAGGGAATACACATGGAGTGTACCCCATGTGATGGAGGGATGCACCATATGGCGTGCATGTCGTAGTGGTGATGTGGCATAGCGTGTGTGAAGGGAGTACACGTGGAGTGTACTCCATGTGATGGAGTGATTCACCATATGGCATGCATGCCATAGTGGTGATGTGGCGTAGCGTATGTGAATGGAGTGTATTCCATGAGGTGAAGCGATACACCGTGTGGCGTATCGCGAAGAAAATGATGGTTGCGTAATTGATGAGCGTAGAGCGTGATATGTAGTGTCGGAAACTGTGGAACAGTGTCTCGAAGTAGTTATGATGTGGCATGTATTCTGAGGTGACAGGTGTCACCATGTAGTTGACTTATGGCTAGGAGTATGTGTGAAGTGACAATAGTGTAAAAGTAGCATAGCGGAAGCATGGCAGGGGAATGTCACGAAGTGACATGGTTAAACTAGAAGTCATGCTTGTGATGAGTGAGAAGTTAGTGTAAGGATGCGCAGCGAGAACGTGAGGAGATGTCACAATGTGATAGGAGTACGTGAGGGACTGTACTCATAATGAGTTAGGAGTTGGCATAGAAATGACGTCGCGGGATGTTAGGTGCTGTGACAAGGTCACGATGTAGCTTGGGAGTAGTCTCGAGCTATATGACATAACGTAAAGTGTAGTTATGAATGGAGTCTTATCGTGTTAAGTGTTGGGATGAACTGTCATGCTAGCCAGGTTAAGAGAAGGTTGGTATCGGAATATGGGCTTGTTTATACAAGTAGGTGATCAACGTGTTATATGTTGATCTTAAGTGATAAGGAGGTAGGGTACATGTGTAATCTGGTGAAACATGTGTCAGACGGATTTACCATATGTAATGGGTAATCTGTCCTAAGCATAGGTGCATGATATTTGAGCCTCAGAGTTGGCTTAGAGTTGTGTGATATATATGGATGAGAATAATGATGACGATGAGGAAGCGTAAGCTCGAATGTAGGAAGTGTCGCATGTATTGTCTAGGATTGGGATGCGTGACTTAGTCGGTCTGAGTTATGCATCGGGATGAGGTTAATAAGAAGAATAAGATGAAAGTCTTAGTGTCTTAACCCTAAGGTGAATCATGGGTTCATTCTAGTGGATAAGCACTCGAAGTAGAACGTTGAGCTTGGAAGAGGTAGTGACTGTAAGTGGGTCCCCGAAGGTTTTAACATAGTAAAAGGCACGTAAGAGCCCAGGGTTAGAATGAGAGTGTTTCAGGTGAAGTGTAGTTCTATCTCTAGTTTTAATTGCTTATGCACTAGATATAGAATGACGCTAAAATTATGTGTATGCATGTAGGTTGTCATCTAACACGCATATGAAAGCATGCTAAGTGTTCAAATGTATATGTATGTATGGTCCTTCTTGGAAACCCCTTTTTATGCAACCAAAGTATTAAGTGTATGCATGTAAATGGATGATTATACGCAGTATGTATTGTTTGTATTTTCACGAAATGAGATGTGAGACTTATGCCATGTGCTTTAAGTGATGCTTTAAATAACGCGAAGAAAGTGTTTTAAACGTCTCTATGAACCGATGTTAAAATGTTTGTATGAACTGATGCCTTATGGATGTCGTGAAAGATGATGCTTAAACTCATACTTTTAAATGATTTTTTCCATGAATGAACTATTAAATGAAATGACTAAAAAGGAAATGACTGAATGAAAGAAAGGAAAGGACCGAAAGAAATGACAGAAAGGAAATGAATATTTTAATGTATGAAAATACGTAACGGCCATGACTAAATGAAAGGGTACCAAAGGAATGGACAGATTGCAATGTCGGATAAGTAGTACTGGTAGTGCATCCAGTGTTGCCCCTGAATGAAAGGGATTCCCAATCTGTGGCCACGAGCGTAATCCAGGTCCAAAGGAAGACCGCTAACCCCAACACACGGGGCGTAATAGTGTGTACCGGCCAAAGGAAAGTAATAAGAAAGAATGTATGAATGCATTGAACTCTTTAAAAAACGAAGACATTGACGTGAGAAATATTTTACGAAAAGAAAACCCTTTTAAAGAAAAACTCGACCTAGTGATGTTTTCAAAATGAATGTATGTATCATGTACGTATAGTATGTATGGAGTGATGAATGCATAAATGAAAATCTATATTATTATATTTAAACTATATGAAGTAATGCTTACAAGTCATTGACTCATTTTAGTTTTTATGTGTGCCCTCTCAGAGACAAGATGAGCAGAAAGCGTCAAGACGGACACTGCCTAAGGGGAAGAGCACGGAAGCCTAGGCACAACATTTTGTATGAAAGACTTTAATTTATAAAGTTTAATGTTTTCCACTATAACCCTTTAAATTAATAAACACGTTTTATTTTATAAACATGAAGTCTTTTGTATCCTGGCATAAAATGAAAAGTTATTTTAAAACGAACGGTAATTCCCGTCGCCCTTTCTTAAAATCATTTTATAAAAGGTCTTACCACATGGACGGGCATTACACCTAGACACATAGACATAAAAAGTAACTTATTATAAATTATAAGTTATACTGAATATTATAAATTTATAACTTATTATAAATTTCTATTACATGTGATTAAAATCTGCCTCCACAAATTTTATACTGCATGCAATATAATATATTATCTCATTTCTAAAATATTTTCTCTTTTTGTTTGCAGTTATCATCCCAATGCATGGACAATATTCACAAATTCAGTTGTTGGCACACGGGCAAAAGGGGAAAAAGAAGAGCACATGGAATTGATGGACAAAAGGGAAAAAGGAGGACAAATGGAACTATGTTTTTTCTAAATTGTAACTTATTATAATGTTTTGCTATTATAATGTATAGGAAAAGACAATTGTATCCCTGCATAGCCTGAACATATTATAATGTGGCACTATTTTCTTTGCAGATTTTAAGTTATTATAATTAGGGGTGTAATCGGTCCAGTCCGGTCCGGTCTTGGACAAAATTTAAGACTGAACCGGTATGTACCGGTTTTATATTTTCCAAAACCGATTATGCACCGGTTACCCTCCTAAACCAGTAATTCTGATTTTACAGGTTTCAGTCCAGTCCGATTTTCCGGTTTTCTTAATTCATATATCATGCATTCTCTAGATTTTATGAATTCATCTATCAATTAGTAGTATAATATTTAAATGTTTCAACTTTAATGACAGAAATTTCATCGCATCAAAACAATTAGGACTTTCTTATATCGTTAGGATATCACAATCTTATATTCGAAAATGAATCAGGGTCCCAAAATTGCTCACATGCAAGATAATGTACAAAATATTATCTAAGAGGTTAATGTCATTGTCAATGTGATTTTATTATATTTAATAAGAAAATGGGGTTTTATTAATTCAAATGACAAGGTTCAAATACTACATACATGATAACACAAAGATTCACAATTGCATGCCCATTAATGTATTAAAATCTTTTGTACATAGTTACAAAGTTAATTTTTTATCATACATATTTTTTTCATATGAAAGTATGCAGATTGCAGACTTATTTTTCTTGTTCTCTTTTTTATTCCAGCTATATAATATATTAGACTATATAATAGTATTAATATTAGACTATTAGTATTAGTTATATATTAATATTAGTTATAGTGATTTAGTATATCCATATTAGTATAACTATAACTATAGTCTATATTAGTATAACTACTAATGTTCTATGTACTTATCAAAATTTAGTAATAATATTTGAGTGATTTTCTTTCTTTGTTTATATTATATATAATACTTATATATATAAAATATTTTGTATAATATTATTTTTGTATAAAACTTATATATATTTTTTTCAACCGAGCCGATCCGGTTCGGTCCAGTCCTGGAAACCACGGAACCGGACCGGGTCCGGCCGGTTTGTACAAGTAAAGAACCGGCTCCGGACCGGAAAACTGAAAAACCGGCCCAACCGGTCCAAACTTACACTCCTAATTATAATGGAATACAAACGGACACAAACAACACAAATGACCACAAATGGGAACTTAACTGGGACCTAACGGGAAATAAAGAAACTAACAGTAAAACAAGAAAAAATCTTTGTTCACAATTAGATAGGCACTTATTATAATAGAGTAGATATTTATACACATACACACGCTATTCATCCATATTTTTCTAGTTACAAACTTACAACTTTTTTATCACATGTGATCTTGATCTCCATTAACACATGTTAAAAATATAAATAATCAAATCTATCTCATCCATTCAAATTAAATTTTTTAGATAAATAGTGATTTCACATGGTATTAGAGTATAGGTTCTAAATTCTAATCCTGACTCTACACTTTATCCAATTAATTAAATATTCTACATGTTAGACCCACTTATTGAATAAAAGTCTAGCTCACACGTAAAAATAAGTGTTAGGAATATAAATAATTAAAGGAATAATCTAATTGCAAGCAAGTTTGTGCACCAATATTAATATATAATATATATGTTTAACGAAATTATGTGAATTAAAGATAAAAATAATTTTTATGATATATGAGATTTTCTTCTTCTCTTAAAAATTTTTTTTTCATTTTTTTTAAATAAAAAAAATTATTGGTACGCGATATGGTGCACGAAGTCGCTTGTATCTAGCAAAACCCATAATTAAAACATTGTACTTCTTTCCATCATAATAATTAGTTTAACTTTTAGAACAAATAACAATTTAACAAACACATATATATAGTTCAATTAGATCCATTGCATCGATCTCGCCCTACTGTGGCACCACCCAGGCATTTCTCTCTTTGTAGTACTAGTACTAACAAGTACCAACTCAAATCACATGCATATAGAGTGACCCTTTGCTTTGCTAATATTATATTATAGTACTAGTACTTTATTGTCCAAAAAAACTGAGAACATGTCTTTATTTATTTTTATTTAGCAAGAAGAAAAAGTATTTATTTATTTTTATTTGGCTTTCGAATACCATCATCTGGGTGTTACAGGATGACTATAATTTCTTTAAGAACAATGCTACATCACAGCCTACTGTGCATTACACTTTCCGCACACTTCAAATAATTTTTTTTTTCAACCCAGCACGTTAGGTGTGCTGGGGCAGCCACTAACAGTAGGCTGTGAAGAAGATTTTTTCTTTCTTTAAAACCTTTATCTCTTTGAAATCTTGGAGTAGATCAGCTGTAAAATCCATGGGCAATATTTCTGTGCGGTGATGTTATATTTCTTTAGAGACAAAAACAAGAGCTATATGCCAATAAGGATGAATCTCCACGCCCCGGCGTGGAGGAGGGGGTAACCACGGATTTTGTAATTTAAAAAATAAAATATTTAGGTTTCTACAGAAACGATTTCATCTCATCTCATCTCATTAAAATTATAACTTTCTCAAATTTTTCCACAAAATATAATAGACAATTCAATTTTTTCAAATCTCAAAACAATAATAATATTAAAAAATAATATTCTAACAATAAATATATTTTAATATTTATATATTGAAAAAGAAAAATATTAAGAATAAGCTTATCTTTATATTTTATGTTTCTATAAATTGAAAAAATGATAAAAGAAAAAACTATATATAATCTTAATATTAGATATAAGTAAAGTACTTTCTTGTTATTATTGTATGCATTTTCTTGATGGAATCAGAATCCATATATTGCTTGTCTTCTAGCAATTATATATTTAGCACCCATATTATAATGATAACCGTATTTGAAAATTATTAGTAAAATTTATGTTTATTTTTCTCATTTTTCTCAAATATTTGAATTTTCTAAAACTAAAATGACTTTCATTTAAATAATTAAAATATAAATTCACTCATGATGATGTCAAATACAATTGCCGAATATGTGGTGGTACTAGCAGGACTCGTACGTTTTCCACTGACAATCACGTGATTATAATATTTGATCCACTCCTTAACATCTCCATAATATTTAAAGCTACATTAGTTTTTTATGACAAGACTTTTAAACTTTAAAGGCCTCAAAATGAAAAAGAAAAAAAAATCAATTATTGCACATACTTTTAAAAACAAATGCTTAATAAAAGGATTTTATAAAATTAAATCCACAATTTAACATAACTTGATATATTATATTAGATTATAAAATTATTTTTATTATAAAATAAGTTTAACAAATCATCTAAAATCAAGTCAATCTGTAAGTTTACTTTTATAAAAAATTTCTATGATTATAAAACTTATCTTTATAAAAAAAATAAAATTTATTATAAAATAAATATAATATATTACATCAAAATAGCTCAATTTGTAAATAAATTTTATAGATTGAATATTATTATTATTTTAGGAGAAACCCATTCACTTGAATAATGAAAATGAGCGGTGCTATTTTGCCGATCAAAGTAACCCCCGCTCCAAGTGACCACTAGGTTAAATTGGCCTTTTGATTTTTTTTTTAATTTTTTTATTCATATTTTTTTATCATTTTAAATATTTTTAAAAATATTTAAAAAATATCAATATATTAATAGTCATTTTTTTAATTATTAAATAAAAAATTAAAAAAAATAAAATATATAAAGTGTTAAAATGAAGAGATAAATTAAAGAATAAATTTTTACATCAGTTTACTGTTGGTTACAACCGCAACACACTAACGTGTGAAACGGTTGATGTGCTACAACTGATGTGATACAAAGAGCTATTCAGATGTGTAGAGGGAAAGCAAATAATCAGCTCAGGTGTTCTGATGTGCTACAGTGGACTACTGTAGAATTTTACTCAATTAAATAGGTAAGTAGCATTTTTCAACGAAAATAATTGAGGCAAACCAAACCGTGTGGGTTAGAACGACAGCATTGCCATGGTACAGACGTCCAGAACCCATCCTCTGTTTTCAGTCAAAAAAAAAAAAAGGAGTGGTTGAAGGATTCTGGATTGACCATTTGTACGATGACTGATTTCATGCACGATGCGACAATGATTCTGTCGGCAACGCATTAGGACAGGGTGAAAACATGGTTTGGAAATAAAAGTTTCATGGGGAGTAACTTTACAAAAAAATTATTCAGTGACAAAAATTATAGTACTTATCTTCAGTCTTATATAATATAAGATGATGTCTTGAAGTTACCAGTCTTAACATTTGCATTAATGCATGCAGTAACTTGTTGTCTATCTATATCATTAGGAATTTAGAATATACGTTAATGCAACAGTCACTTCATATTCTATCAATTTTGAGTTAAAATTAAATATATGGTCTACACTCTAGACGATGTATATATTATTTACAAGTGACTTCCTAAGGTGGGTTGCTAGCTACTAACTTGATGAAAGAATTAATAATCTTTAGGCTTGGTCATCCGGATTGAGTTTTTTTTCGATCCAGTCTGGAACCCGGGTTCTGGTTATAGGTACACCTAGTATCCAATTTTTTTTTTCTATTTTCCTATTTGAATGTTTTTTGTTTTTTATTTTTAATTTTTTTGTTCATTTCTAGCAACTAAATGGACAGAAATTTAAAAAGAAAATACATATTATGTCCAATGAATCATCTATATTATAGTTTTTTTTAACTCTCTTCTCCATGTAGCTTTTTATTGATGGTCAAGGAACATGTAGGCTTTGATTTAAAAAATTAAATAAATAGAATTTAAATGTTGTATCAACATTTTTTTCATAAAAAAAATATTCATAACATGTAGACTTTGATTAAAAAAGAAAAAAAATCAGGTGCAACCTGGAACCTAGGTTCCGGGTTTTTAAAAACCGGTTTCAATCCGAGTTCCGGTCCGAATATACCCAAATTCCCGAGCCGGAATCCGGATGAAAAGTACTACTACTTATAATAATCTTCTCGGATTATTCTTATGTGGTTTTGCATGTACTAGGTATTTGATTTTAGACTATTAATATTGGTTGCATAAGAATTCGTTGAATTTCCTAATGTCGTTGGAGATTAGGTTACAGACCAAACCCGACTTGAGGCAGTGCCTAAAACTTACGGCCGTCTAGGTCCTTCCTGTCTGCTTTTCAATGGGTGTGGCACTACTGATTTTGCTCTGGTAAGGAGACAATATATCTTCAATTGCCCCATCCTAATTTTTTTGTCTAGAAAAAAAGAAAAAAGAAATCATAAATTTTTGCTCAAATCTTGGAATTATTATGCTAAAAGACCATTTCAATAGAAAATCTTTATGCTGATTATAGATTCTTTAGTAGAATCAAATCCTTAGCTTGGATTTGTAATTAGCTTAGATATGACCTTGTGTTCAAGAAAGCTGTTCCGCGGAAACACTTATCGTTTGGATGATTTATTAATTGGCCTAGACAAAATTCCAAAAGGGTTATTTCAGTTTAGCTGTCAATTTGAAAAGAATGGAATTCAGGAATGCCGGCTGGCCCATCCCATAAACTTCATTAGTCATGTTTTCTTTACTTTTCATAAAGCAACACAACTCACTAATTTATTGATCATGATTGAACCGTTCATCTACTCTCTTATAATAATTTGTACTTATTGACGAAGAAAATATCATTAATTTGCCTAAAAGAAGTTCAAACTGGTCAAGAAATTTCCAACTGACCGTATCATGATATTTGCAGAAAACACTGTTCAAGAAAATTGAAATAAATTTCATGCTTCACTGCAACTTGGGTCATTTAAAATCGTGCATCATAGTGCCAAGAAGAGACAACCTGTCCAAAGCAACTTTTTTTTTTTTCCTTTTTTTATAAACGGATCCTTAGCTTCATTAATGAAGATATTATAAAATTTAACTACAAATGTTAATAACTTTTTATTACACTTTCGTAATTAATATGATCTAATACAGACGACAAATCTCTAAAGACTTAAATCTAAGAAATAGCATAATTCTATCCAGAGCAAAGATAACATAACCTCCTATCCCGACAAAATAGAATAGGGTTCACCAAATCTCACCAAAATACCTACTAAGTGGAGGGGGACCCCTTCGGACCTCAATCCAAAGCAACTCTCTGTGCATAAAAAGGATATATCTATATATGTGTATATGTATATGTATGTATGGATATTATATATATGTATGTATGCATGCATGTTATATGTATGTAAAACATGACAACGTTCTATCATAATTACATGCACCTCTGTGGAGGAGGTCATAGTTAAGATTCCTTAAGGATAAGTAGTGATATGGCATCTATGATTAATAATATTTGTCCAATAATATACCTCTGATCACATGGCAAGGACGACATGGAGAAAAGTCCGACAGTCCGCATTGCATTCTGGTATTCGGAGGAGTAAAAGCTGATTAAAGGGGTAGAAATAAAGGGTCTGTCATCTCATGATTATGCCTACATAATAAAATGTGGTCACCAGAAAATTAAGCATAAACCCAGAAGAAAAAATTGGCAAAAAAGGACCCCATTCATGTGCCAAAGGGAAGCCACGACAAAAAGACTTGGACAATTTAGTGTGGGGTGGAGAGAAGATATTGCTGACGAGTGGATTCATAGCCCCATGAAAGTTGTACCTTTCAAAATATGAGCTATAGATACTGTCCGAGAAAGGAGAGGCTAAACTCTGATTAATGCTGCCAACATGCACCAGCGGTGAAATGCGTCATGGGTTGTGGCAGTGGACAGATGGGACTGTGGAAGTTGACACTTAAATAATAATGCAGATCGAGAGAACATGATCATGACGTGTATATAAACCGGATTTTCGGTGGCCACAGTTTAGTTCAGGTGAGCTCAGCTAGCTAGCTAGTAACCATGGGAGATTTCAAGCACTTGGTGATTGCTAAGTTCAAGGACGATGTGGTGGTGGAGGAGATTTTGAAAGGGATGGAGAAGTTGGCTTCTGATCTTGAAGCTGTCAAGTCCTTTGAATGGTACTGATCTTTGCTTCTTTTTTACCCCAAACTCTCTTTTCTTTTCTTTTCCCTCCCTTAATCTAGAAAGTCAGGAGAATGCATGAGGGGAAATATACACAAACTGAAGTTCGAGCTGTGAAGTAACTTTGAGCCCATGAACCTCTATTATTCCATTTTATATCTGTTCATTTTATCTGGTGGTTTTGTATCTTTCTGACAGGGGGCAGGACATTGAAAGCCAAGAGATGCTTAGACAAGGCTTTACTCATGCCTTCATAATGACATTCCACAAGAAGGAAGACTTCACTGCATTTCTCGGTCATCCTAATCATGTTGAATTCTCCACAACATTTTCTGCAGCTATTGAAAAGATCGTTCTGCTTGATTTCCCAGCTGTTCTTGTCAAGGCGCCAGCATGATGATGATCAAGAAAACATTTAAAACAATAAAGAAATTAAGGTGTCCCAAGGAACAGTAATGGGACGTGTGTGTGCTTGTTTATGTATGCATCTGTATGTGTTCTTGCTAGTCTGATAATCATTGGTCTTGTTGCAGTACTTGATCTTGAAAAAAAACAAGACCATGTTTGCTAATTTCTAGGCTGTATACTATGGATTTTTGTTCAACTTTGTGTTACATGATTTTCTTATGCAAATAGGTGGCCTGATTGCCGAGCCAAAAAAAGATAAAAGTACACACAAAAAAAAAAAAAAAGACAGGTTAGCATCTAATTGTGGGATTTGGTACCCCTACTTTTTGACTTTGCTTCACCCTATCGGTTGTCACCGATGATTCAGGAACAGCTGCTTAATTAGCAATATTGAGCCAGATTGAAAACTATATGAGAGAAAAGGGGAGAAAAGCAAACGTGCATAACACATAATATATATATATATATATATATATATATGTACAGATTTCTATTTTTTTCTAAGCATATAGTAGATTTCTATGATGAAGAGAAATGAGTGCAGTAAATTTTTATTCAGTAAGAGAATTTTTTCTCAGGAAATGAAAAATCAAGAGAAAAACAAAGGATATATGTGAAAAAGAATCTTATAAAGGTTGGAAAATGATATATCACTGAAAAAGGGCAAAAGCAAAAAGATATTCATGTTCTTTCTGAACATGCTGGTGGAACTCCACCAATGTTATCAGAGAGAGAAAGAGACAGACAGACAGAGAGTTAGAGATAAAACGATCATTATTATTCTTTTATCTCATATACTCTCCAGAAAGAAGCCACCAGGGAATAAAAAAGTAATATCCATCTGCAGATTAAAAGTAGATGCTTGTTTTCTCTCTCTCTCTTTTTTGTTTTTTTTCTTTATGATCATCAAAGACACCATCCCAGCAATATTCTTCTTCAACGATTGAAAGATCAATCCAATTGAAGAAAATGCAGATCAGCAAGGATGAGCTCCTTCTTCTAAAACCTCTGCTTCTCATGCTCACTTTATTTTTCACTTCTGTAGCTCAAGATGCTCCAACAAGCTTTTGCGGCAAAATCCGAATCCAATACCCCTTTCTGAATAATTCGAATTCAACCGAGTCCTCTCTACTACACCGAATGATTCAATGCAAATCCCAGAAGCTATACTTTAGAACCTCAGTTGGTCTTTTTCCTGTATCTTCCATCAATTACACCAGAAAATTCCTGACCATCTCTCACCGCCATTGCTCTTCTTCAGAACACTATGTGTCTCCTTTACTTCTCTCAGCTGGTTTTCCTCCTCCTCCTCCTCCAATGCTCAACTCACTTCTTCTCTTCAACTGCTCAAACAAAGCACATCCCTTTTCACCCGTTATCCGAAACTGCTCTCGCTTCCCTGCATCATGTCGATCTTCTTCTAAAGTTCAGAAACTAGAACAAAAACCAGGAGTTCCTCATTCATCATGTTTACTTGTTGATGATCTTGAAAAGCTGGGAGTGGGTTTTAGTCCAAAAGATTTCGACTGCTCCCATTACAGCCATTTACATAGATCCTTGTCTGGTGAAAACTACGAAGAATATCATCATGAGCTGGGAACAAGGATTTCCTTTGACATTCCTGATCACGTACCGAATCCGTGTAACGAGTGCGAGAAACCTAATGGTAATTGTGGAGTTGGGTTGAGGTGCATCTGCCACCCAAACGAGTGCAGTACGTCTCCTGCTCCCTTGCTAGTTAATATAGATACATGGCTTAATTAAATATTATAATTTCTTCGTTAGCTGATTTTGGTGGATATTTTTGCAGAAGATAAGGTCATTTCTATGGGCGGATCCCTGGACACTTTTGGTATTGTTCTCTTTTCTTTGATTTCTTTTGTCCTTGTAATCGTTTCCACTCAATGATATATAAAATGAAAGGCAAAGTTCTATTTATGGGCGCTTTATTTTCTGAGGCTGTCAACTCACAATTTAAGGAAAATTAGTGAATCGGTTCTTCAGTTCCTGAAATATCATCATTCAATGAATCTATTCTTACCAAATAAGTGTTTCTCTTGAGACAAGTTCCGCCCCCATAGATCTTATGATAAAAAATGATATTTCAATTTGTCATCTACTTAAAGCTTCAGTACTGTAGTGAGCAGATCACACAACTACCATAGATTAAACTAAATGAGATCTGATTTTGGTCTGTCAATGCAAGAAATCAGGTTTTTTTTAAAGGCTCAAAATCGTCGCAAATATCCCAATAATCACTGCATTTAATCAATTTCGACGATTTTTAATTCGCTGCATGTTCGACGAAATTAAGCCACCACTTCTAATCAATTTTAGCGATAACCAAAAATCATTGCAAAAAGCTATTATTCTTGGTGATTTTCGTCTTTCACAAATGTCTCAAAAATTGCCGGAAATGACATTTCTGTTTACCATTAAATCGCTGAGAAAATATTGGGCATTTATATACAGTTTTGGTATAGGTTATGTGTGCATCTTGGCATGGTCTAACAGTGTCGGTTATAGTATTCCTCTGCCGCAAGTAAAAGATTTTCTTAAATAAAATTTCGGAGTTTCGTCTTCTTTGATAAATAAAAAAAATAAAAAAAAATAAAGAAGAAGCAGATCACACAGAATTACAGCCAAAAGTTATTCAATAGGCCGGGAATTACAGCACAAACATCTAACCTCAGACAACATTCATGGCGCTGGCATTTTGCTGATATCCGTTACCCCTTAAGACAACTTCGATGCATAAACTGCCAAGAAGATGAATAAGAACATCATGTGTGATTCTCAGGTATCCGATGCAATATCGATGTTCGAAACTCGTGCCTTGGATCTTGCGTGCATGAAAATGTCACCAAGCAGATCATCATTAACAAATTAGCTCATGTACAGCAATATATTGCAGCTTCTTGTTTTTATATATATAATTAGAAATCTTTATCACGGATTCAAAAGTAAAAATAAACCTTAAAAATATAATAAAAAATCATGAAATGTTTAGAAATGGAAAATACGCTTAAAAAGCATAAAAAGACAAGAATATATTAAGAACATCGTGGGAGAGGAAGATATCCTCGATCTGATCTCTCTCCCTTATGGCCACCCATCCCATTATATATTCTCATGTCCACTCCAGCGACTGGGGATGGATAGGGTCGGTCGATTGATCAACATTTTTTAATTGATTGGTCAACCATTTCTAATTTTGAGTTAAATTTTCATGTATAAAATGTTTCTGTGTTGTTTATATAGTAGTACTGTTTTCTTGTTTTTAAAATTGTTTGCCAAACTAATTTTAAGTTCTTTAGTTTTATATTTTATTTTTATTTATGTCTTGCATAATCTTTTTGGAGTAGTCTTATGTGTCAATGTGAATCAATAAGAAGAATTCTACTCATCGGCTACTAATCACTCACACACTCTATACTTACAGTCTTTTTATAGGGTGTGGTGTAGGTGTAGAGTGTGTGGGCTGGGGGTATTTTTCATAAAGAGTACTGCTAGAGCCATTGCTAGTGGCTACCGTTGGGAGCTACCGCCGGCTCTAGTATGTATTTTTTTCAGTTATTTTTTATAGAAATTTTTTTAATACTTTTAAATATTTTAAAAAAATAAAATAAATTTAGAATATTATTAAAAAAATACTTCTTTAATCATAAAGGAAAAAAAAATTATTAAAAAATACTTCCTTAATCACAAAGTAAAATAAAAATAATAATTTTTTATTTTACTTCGTGATTAAGAAAGTATTTTTTAATGATATTGTAAATTTTTTTAGTTTTTTAAAATATTTAAAATTGTTAAAAAAATCTATATAAAAAAAGAATTAAAAAAACACATAAAAAAAACACATACTAAGCCAGCGGTAGCTCCAGCGGTGGCTCTATCATTCATTTTCATAAAATGTAGGGGTGTTTTTTATAGGGTGTAGAGATATTTTTTATAGGATGTGGAATGTGAGATAATCAATAGTGATTGATAAAAGGAATTTTTCGAATCAATAAATTAATTTTTTATTTTATCAAACGAATAATATTATCAAACATTCAAAATAAAGCTCACAAATAAAAATAAAATAAAATCAACTTTTGAATTCGCCCGTAGGATCCACTCTAGTGCTTTCTTGGCCCAAAATTCAAGAGAAGGGCGACCTTTATTAGTGGATTTTTGTGGAGTCCAAAAAATTGATTGCTTCCCTAAATTGAAGCAGTACATGAAAAATTCTTTAGCTGTTTATAAAATCGCTGCAAACAATTTTTAATATCTCCCTTCCTCGTCGCCGGTAGGTCGACGGTACTATTGTCAATGTAATTTGTTATCACTTAAAGGGGGAGAAGAACGATGCAAAAGACGTGGAATATGGTAGGAAAAACTCACTATTTCCAACCAGGTTTTAGTGTCGTAAAAACTAAATATCATCGCAAATAATTTCTCTTTTCCAGCACATGTATTTCGTCGCAAATGTATTTTGTTGATGCAAATGGACTATCTTTTGCGGCGCTCTAGCTTGTCTCAATTACAAGTTAAAATGGCAGCAAAAAACATGTCTTCATTTGTATCAAGAGCTTTGGCGTTACAAATATTTTGGACGGTAGTTGTTAATAATGCATGATATGCTTTTCCAGCAATCAATGCAAATATTAAGGACCCACCGCAAATTGGTGGCCAAAAAAAAAAAAAAATCCAATGATATCACCTTGCCGCAAATGAGTTATTATCTAGCATTGAATTTCTGATCGGGAAACATACTGGAAATAATTTGCGTTTAAGGAATATATATAAGAAATCCAAAAAATATATAGCTTAAATAAATATTAATGTTTCAATTTTATTTTTACAAACTATCAAATTAATCACTAAAAATTCATGAACCTCAAATCATTTGATTATCAAAATCTCATATTGAACAATTAATTCTGGCAAGATTTCCATGGTAAACTCATAATTAAGAATCTCGTTAAATTGTTTGAGTTATCCCTAATCGTGGGTTGTGGAATACTTTGGCTACTATTGTAAACACAATGCCACATACCAATCATTATACATATGGGCTTGGTAAAAAAATCAAAATATGTACATAGATCCCATATCAACTAAAAATATAGTACTAGTTTTATTTAGAGTCCATCTCATTTACATGGGCACATAAAGCTTTTGAGAAGTGCTTTTTTTCACATACATGTGAGTCAACTAAAGTACCAACGTATATATATAGAATGTACCTAAACACACTCCAAATCAAATGACTTCATAGTGTTCTTGTGCACAAGCTCCATGTTATATATCATACAGACAACTTCGGTATGTGTTATGCACACTACATATGTGGCAGACTACTTATGAGTCTTTTTTTTATTGAAGAATGGGTACCCATAAACTTGGTGATTGCTTTGGTATATTTTTCTACATCTATTTCTTCTTACAATTAAATAAACCGAGTAATATTAAACTTGGATTGAAGGACTAGTAATCAAACATGTATTAAGTTGTTAAACTAATATCCTATATAAATGTATGTATGAAATCTCCTCTAATTGTAAAATAAACAACCAATTCCAAATATCTCCAAGTATAGGAAAACCCAAAAAAACATTGGTCATACACATGTAAATTACTCTTATGAGTGCACCGAAAAAACATCCACCCCCAACTGACATGCATAAGTGAAGTTTATTTTGAGAACGCAAATATCAACTTTCCCTTTTTCATTAATGACTCCCCAAAATAAACTGAAACAGGGGTGTACTCATATACATCAGACTTGGTTGTCCAATTTTGTGATTCATGAAAATCAATGATGACATTGTTTTTAACCTTTTCATTCTACTGATCGTAAATGTTGTGGAAACCCTTTAACTAGAATACCATCACAAGAACAAACGATTATCTACTCTTAATATTCAATGTGGACTATACTAATTACACCAACTTGCATCACTTATCTATATATCATTGTAATCTACAATAATCTTTTAGAGTAGTCATGCCTCAAAGTAGTATTCAAAGCTGATTGTAATATCTTAACCCACAAATTTACAACATGTATTGATCTACCCATTATTATATACTAATAATAAACAGCCAGCAGACCATATATATAGTTTTTATAATTAAAAAGCCCAAAATATTAAT
Organism: Juglans cinerea; assembly: GCA_961763995.1. Classification (NCBI taxonomy): domain Eukaryota; kingdom Viridiplantae; phylum Streptophyta; class Magnoliopsida; order Fagales; family Juglandaceae; genus Juglans; species Juglans cinerea. The sequence goes on from CAUIVZ010000013.1 coordinate 22,077,952, forward strand.
CATCATTGCAATTTATTATACATACGAAGTAATTAGAATAGGAAATGTACTTGTTTATCTTGTACAACAACTAAAATGCATGTAGCTGCCCAAGCACTATGCTAAATATAGTTAGTCTTCAGTGCTCCATGGCTACTAAGTAATAAGAGTTTTAGAAAAGCCCATTGCAACATAAGTGTCAGTCTTCACATTCCCAATAAAGTTAAACCAAAAATGAAATATCCAACCTCTAATAAAAAAAAACAACATTGCCCTCATGTTATTCAAATATTCCAAGTTGTATCACCGCACCCTCGTCACACAACAAAAAATGCTAATAATCGGTTATCATCTTTCAAGATCTTGAGTGAACCAAACCATGACTCCAAAAACCTACTCACATAATATATCCTGTCAACCACCAAAATGAAATATCCTGTTGCATCTCATCAAAATTAAAAAAAAAAACCCAAAAAAATTATGTCTATCAAAGTTAGTCAGCTCATTGAGTCTCCCTAGGAAACTCTAATTGGGATTACTACTGCGACATCGAGTATGTCATCAATTTATCAAACTCAACTTGCTTTTCTCAAATTTTTCGAACACTTACTTTTAGTTCCTCAAGCTTGGTCTTATAATATTTTAAATCATGTGATAATACACCTGCATTTTCACCACTTTGTGTTGTTCCTAATTATTCAGCCATCACCATCTCGCCCAAACCACTTGCATATCCCGGTCTTTTGCCGAGAACCTCCCTGAAGATGATCACCGCCTCCTCCTTAGTTCGAGCTTCCGGTTCTATTGTATTCAGCTTCTCCACCATTTGGTTCTTCCACAATAATAAAAAATTCAATTTCAATCATCAAATTACAAAACCCTGGATACATAGATAACCATGTCTCAATTAATTTCAACAAAAATAACATGCAACTTCTTTCAATGTTTAATGTTACTAACATAGAGATCTTCAGTCAGGTCTATCACAAACTTTCCCTTCTTCCTCAACCATCGGGACTCTATAAAAAAATTAACCAGATTTATGACACTATCTCGCTGCAACATCCAATAACAAAATTCACTTATAGGACCAGCTATAGAGGTTTCAGAATATGTACCAACCCCAAGTCATTATGATATTGTCATTACTTAAATGGAGCAAGCACATAATTGTTACATTCTCTTCCAGTAATCAAACAAACGACTTCCTACCAGTTGTATGGTCAGTAAATTGTTGTTCCCTATTTGCCTTGCTTTGCAATGACAAGGTCTGGTCTAGAATATCAATGCAACACAATTTAATCAAAATTATCATGTCTAATGACATTTTAATGACAAATTTCGTTACTTGGCCAATTGCTGCCTTGTATTTAGCAATACACTAAAAAGTAGAATTAGATTAAAACAAGCTCAGGTCATTAAATTGAACTCCTTACTCACCCATCTTATGCATAATTTTCTCCAAACTGCTTCATCCACCAGCTTGGTGTCTCTTATTACTGCTATTTTATGACTTCCATAACCAATGTAGATTTTATGTAAGTCGCACTGGAAAGAGTTGAATCTCCTCCATAGTTGGTCCGTAACTGTCTTTCGATGGTTTTTCTTTTCTCATTGTATGAGGAAATCATCCTAAACAAAATAGAAATAAACAAAAATTAGTATGAGTTAGGTAATGGAATTATACATGAAAACCCTGTATTGCATGATTAATGTCTTCCTTACTTGAACGCGACTACATAGCTCCTATTCTTCAACTTCAAGCACATCATTTCAACGTTGGTAACTCATGTGAGCATGATATTTCACCATCCATATGACCATTCCACTAAATATACTTGCACACCATGTAGCACATTGGATATATAGGAGAAAAATATAGTGGATATTTTATAAGATTTAGTATCATGCAATATTAAATGAATCTTTATCTATCTATCATCTCCATCGAATCTGGAAACTCGGTTTCAACTACCACATCTGGTGGTTGGGTTGAGTCATCCGATGAGTCGTCTCTTAGTCTCGGTCCATGCATTGGTGGTGATTGTGAGTCTTGTATAAATTCCTATGCACAAAGTCCCTGAAGCCCCCCCCCCCCCCCCCTCCCCTCGTCCACGTACTCCTCCACCATGTCTGACAATCAAGTTTGCCCTTGAGTAGCTAAGCTGCATTCATAAAGTCATTATACTTCTCTGAAAACAAGAATAATTTCAAAGATTAACATGCTTTTGTAGGCAATCTAAATTCAACTTATTACATGCTCATCAACCTTTGCCAAGAAATGTATACAAAAGCATTCTTCTTCTACTCCTATATTTGTAATACCTAGTTGCCTTTTTTAAAAAAGAAATAAAGCACATATTTGTTAATGCACAAGGAGAAGTATGAGTGCTTGAATATAAAGAGCACTATATCATTAAAAGAGTTTATGGGTTATTCATGAAAAACCATGCTGAGTGAGACTGAAAAAAGAGGCTATTGCAAGGATGAGGAATCTGACACTAGAATGGAATTTGTGAATCTAATCTAAATATACTAGCATGGAATCTGTGAGTACTAGCACGCAATCTGTGAACTTAATCTAAATATTTTATACAAAGATTTTCAATTTCATGGGTGATAGGTAAAATGGCCAGTGAATGAAGTTAGAAATTTTTTAACTCATAAGTTTTTCCTCATCTAAACTGACAATTTCATTGGGTGATATTCATGTATGTTTGTTTAGATGGTTTCTTTGAAGTAGCAAGTTTTTTCTCATCAGCTTCATTGTTCCAGTTAGTAGATATATCGTGTAATAACCTTTTGACCCATCTATGTTATAGTCAAAATCGAAAAATAATTGTTGTCATATATACACAGGTTTGTTCATGGACATACTCACAATACAGCACAAAGAACATCTTACCTTGTGTGGAATTTAAGAAATTACATATATAATATGGATAGAGATAATAGAAAAACTTATTGCTAACTTTATGAATGTGTTGTGTATTGCAACAAGTCAAATCACGTTCCCAAGGTAGTGTTGATTTTGTTTTGCTCTAGCCAAGACCCCAACAACTCCCAACCCAGAAGATTCCTCTTATGTGGAGTATCATCTACATGCATGTAGAGATTTTGACATATATATGAGTATTGCTAGCATGTATGGATAGCAAGTATTTAATAAGAACTAGTGTGAGTAATTATCTAGCAAGCAATTGATGTGTTGATGTTTAAAAAAACCTATTCTTTTTTAGCGGAAACTATTTTTTTACAAAAGATATGTATGTGACTTATCTATTTAAAACTTGTATATAGCATTACTCAATTAAGTTGGCGAGTTCAATTTAATCTCCATCCCTCATGATCATCATAAACCCTTTAAGCATTAGTTTCATTTTATGATTTTAAAATCTCTTCATTTGAACAAGTTTTCATATGAAAGAATTACTAAAATTTTGTATTTCTTCCTTAAACTAAGAGTCGTTTGGATTGAGAAACACTTTCAATCCATCTCATCTCATTTCATCTTATCTTATCTTATCTAGTATAAGAGAAGGAAAATATCTATATATATATATATATATATATATATAAATAAAATTACCCTTTGATTCATCTAGCTTGTACTCATATAGTAAGAGAAATATCAAGAGATAAATATGAGAAGTTTCTTTGATCTGGACGTGAAACGATTTGCGAAAATACATTGTTTGATTACAACAGATAAATGAGATGAGGGTCATGTGTTTTTCATAAAATAAACCAGGCAAGAGAACTCATATTTAATAAATGGATTTAGAATTTATTTTGTAGAAAAACTGTCTAATAAAATGTCTTCCAAAAATATTAAATGAATAAACTGAATAAAATTTATGTCATAAAAGCAATTTTATTCTAGAAGGTGTAAACTAAATCAATTGCTCTTTTTAATCCTGGCATGCATGCTCGTGTTCATCATCATCACCTGAGTGGTTTAAAAATATGAAATAAACTAAAATGAGTCGAAGACTCAGCAAGAAATCCATCACAACGTAAACATAATAAACATAAGGTTTTCATAAAAGTTTTCATGCTGAGAGATTAAATTCATGACTGTTCATACTGATTTTTATGTTATGCATGACTTGATTTATCTGAATTAACTAACTGATCTCAATTAACTGACTGGCCAACACACTTAACCTTGTTCATAAATTATCTTAAACTAAGGAGTCGTTTGCATATGACATGAGTAGTACATAAAAATGGCTGTCAAAGAATGGGCGCTAATAATAATCTATATAAGTTGAACTGTAATGATCCTAATTTGTGATCAAATTACTTACCTCGTTGTGCTTCCTCATGAATCTCACTTCGTAGCTCGTCACCTATACGCAATATTAACTATCACTAAATCTGTCTAGAAACAACATGTATTAATATCCTACTTAATTAAATTTATAATCTAGAAGATAGTTAATTAAATATTTTTTTTAACACCATAATCAATAAATCCTGATATTTTAAATTACTTAAATACTAATAACATATTATAATTTAGTAAAATACTTGGGATATTTTAAATAAGTCATAAAAACTCCAACTTTTAAAATAGGTTTCCTTTCTTAACATAATTATTCAAAACTCATAACATATTCCTTAATTTTTCTATTTAAAGTATAACATAATAATTTTATTAAAATTATACTAAATAGACAAAGGAAATATTAACCAAAATATTAGGCTCAATAGTATACTTTAAAATATATTTCAAATTCTTTCAACACTTTCTTGTAAAAATGAGCCTTTGACTAATATGTTTATTTAAGTAAAAACTCACCTTTAAAATATTAAGCTCAACCCAACAACAAATAAAATACTCAAGCCCACAAGATTCCAAGCCCAATTAAAATTACAAGACCCTTTAAAAGTAAGCCCAGCATTCTTTGTCTTAGGAAAAACACTGGCCGTATGGGCTTAGGGCCCAAGTGCCCGTTATGAATCAAAGGCTTTGGAGATTTAGAACACACGAAACAGAACCAAGAAGGAAAGGTTGTACGCAAGTCCAAGTATTCTGCCATGGCTTAATCCCAAAGACAGCAACATAATATCACTAAAAATAATCTTCACTGAAGTGCATAGGAAAGTTACAAGGCAAGGTGTTAAAGCCTAAAGGGTATTTGTGTAAAACTCATAACATTTGTATGAAGCAACTAAAAATAAAACCTAAAGCAACTAATATTGTGAAGCGCAACAGAGGGTAACGGAGAGAGGCTTGCAATAACAGGGGGCACGCAACGGAGATGGGCTGGATGGTGGCTCTTAGTGGCTGGGAGTGAAGGCGGTGTAACTGGAGGCTCCTCTGTGGTGGTGCGACGCCAAGAGAGGGAGAGAGAGTTTAGAGAGAGAGAGGATTTGTTTAGCCAAAAACGAGAGAGAGAGAGAGGGGGGAGGGTGGCGAACGACTATGGCTTACCAGAAGGGAGTGGGTTCAACGGGTATAATCGGCCAGTGGTTTCTGTGTCGTCCGAGAGGTGGTTCAATGTCCCTTGAGGTGGTTGGCGGCTGTAGAACATGTACACTGCCAAAGAGCCACTATCGATGAAGAGGGAGAGAGAAAACGATGGGGTTGGGCTGATCTGTTAGATCTCACATCAACTAAGTATGAGATTGGTTGATAGTTTATAAGCCCCTAGGCACCCATCCCTTGTAAGCTAGTTTTCAAGGGTGAGTTCTATCTAGTGGGTTCATAACAAAGGGTATCAGAGCCACCTCATGTCTAAGGCCTTGCAACGGTTACAATGTTGCGGCACGGGGGGTGATGTCAGCATGGCAGTGTTCGCCCGGAGCTAAGAAAAGACCTAGCGCACAACCAGCCCGTGTGAGTACTGGGACTGCCGTGGACGTCGGCTGCGGAGCTTGGTGGTTGTTACTATCCCACATCGACTAAGTATGATATTGGTTGATGGTTTATAAGCCCCTAGGCACCCTTCCCTTGTAAGCTAGTTTTCAATGGTGAGTTCTACCTAGTGGGTTCATAACATGGTCGGAATTTCCTGGGCAATCGGGATAGTGCTCCGACATCTTCTGTGGTGGCTGGCGACATAACCTGTGATGACTCCCCGTGGTGGCTTCTGGCGTGAGAGAGAAGTGCTATGTTCAATGGTGCAAAACATGGCTGCGTTCGTGCATGTCTGAGGAGATTTTGGCTCACGGTGGTCGAATTTTGAAACTACTAGCAACGGAGGTTTATGTGCATGGCAGGGTGGCAGAGTTCTTCGGCTACAACTTGATCATGGTACAACATGTTGATCACGGGTGGCTCACTGAGGTGGTGATCGGTGTTTTCCATGGCATGGGTGTGCTCTGCATTTTGCTTGTTCCATGCAACGGTGGTTTGTTGTGAAGCAAGACTGAGACGTGGGGGAAGGTTTGTTGTGAGTGTGAGTTTTCCTTTTCTGTGTTGTGTTGTGTTGAACAGAGGCTTCGTGAGATTTATAGAGAGGAAAAATTGAGGAACGAGGATAGGATTTCTAAGTTGGCTTAGATAAGCATTGGATTATACAATTAGGAGATAAAAATGAAGCTAAGATTAGGATTATACAATCAAGAGATAAGAATGAGGCTTACGGGTGGAGATAGGAAAGAAAAAAGCTTTATAAAAACAAAAGAACTCTAGTGGTTATTGCAAAATCTGAAGGATCATACAACACTATGATAATAATCCTATTAAAATTAACAATATAAAATCTTATAAAATAATAATAATAATAATAATAGGATATTTATAGTTATATAAAAAATACATAAAACTTATCTTATGGCCTAATCTTAGGATCGGGTTGTTACATTGAAATATCCTCAATACCATTGAGGTTTAAATGGACAAGGACTGGATGCGCATGCCAAACAGATTTACGTCACGGGAATATGTTGAAGGGATTAAGTAACTCCTCACAATGGCCAAAGCCCATGCACCTGGAAGCACTACCTTTAGGTGTTCGTGTAAAAGATGTTGTAATAACCTTTTCCTACCAATAACTCAAGTCGAAGATAATCTATTCACGATAGGTATTGATTCATGTTATACACATTGGATATTTCATGGGGAGGGTGAAAGTTGGAGTGCTAATTCGTTAGACAGTGATGAGAATACATATAATGAAAGTCAGAATTATGTTGATGATATGGATGAGATGATAGAGGACATTCACGCTGGTGCATTCATGGACCATGATTCCCTCAAACAGGGTACTACTTCACAACCCACCATCAGTGAAAGGCAATCGAAAAATTTTGAACAATTGTTAAATGATGTCAGATGTCCACTTTATCCCGGTTGTGAAAAATTCTCCTAGCTTTCATTTATAGTTAAGCTACTCCATATCAAAACTATTGGTGGGTGGGCTATCAAGTCATTTAACATGGTTTTACAGTTGTTAAAATCAGCTTTCCCAGATATTCAGTTGCCAAACTCATACCACGAGGCTCGACGCTTAGAGCATGGGTTAGGTTTTAGTTATGTGAAGATAGACGACTGCCCAAATGATTGCATGCTATTTTGGAAAGATGATGCTAACCAAGAAACTTTTTCTAAAATGCAACGAGTCGAGGTAGGTGTCAAGTAGAAGAAAAAAGGGAAAGATTCTCCAAAAGGTATTGTGATACTTTCCTCTGAAATCTCGGTTACAAAGACTATTTATGTCAAAGAATATTGCAAAATCTATGAGATGACATAAAGAATGAGCATAATACTTTAAGGCATCCTGCTGATTCTAAAATGTGAAGATAATTTGATAAAGACTACTGATGGTTTACAGAAGATGCTCGAAATGTAAGACTGAGGCTGGCCAGTGATGGATTCAACCCATTCAACAATAAGAGTAAACCTTATAGCATTTGGCCTATGATACTCATGTCATACAACTTGCCCCATTGGTTATACATGAAAGATCCATACTTAATACTCTCATTGCTCACACCTGGCCCAAAAGCACCTGGAAACGACATTGATATTTATTTGCAACCTTTAGTGAATGAATTAAAAGAATTATGGGAGGATGACATAGATACCTATGATGCATCAAAGCTTGAAAATTTCCAGTTACATGATGCACTATTATGGTCAACTAATGATTTTCCCGCATATGCCAATCTTTCCCGGTGGAGCACAAAAGGAAAGATGGCTTGCCCATTATGCAATGTAGATATTGATTCGAAGTGGTTGAAACATGGGAAGAAATACTGTTACATGGGTTATCATTGCTTCTTGCCATCCATGCACGCTTGGAGAAAGAAAAATGCTGCATTCAATGGAAGCAAGGGTCATCACTTGCCACCTCCAAATCTAGTAGGACATGATGTACTCCATCAACTAGAGCAAGTTGGTAACATCAAATTTGGCAAAGGCTCTCGAAAGAGAAAACGCACACCATCTGAATTGAACTGGACAAAACAAAGTATATTCTTCCATTTACCTTACTAGTCCATATTGCCATTAAGACATAATCTCGATATCATGCACATTGAAAAAAACATTTGCGACAATGTCTTAGGAACATTGATGGATATTGAAGAAAAAACCAAAGACACAGTTAATTCACGTAGGGATTTGGTGGAGCTTGGGTTAAGGAATGAATTACATTTACAACCTTCGTCAAATGGGTACTCCATGATGCTTGGCTCCTACACGTTGGATATCGATCAGAAGAGACGTTTCTGTGAATGGCTTGCATCTGTTAAATTTCCAGATGGTTTTGGCTCGAACATCTCTAGATGTGTTTCAATTGCTGATGGAAAGATATCAGGAATGAAAAGTCATGACTGTCATGTGTTCATGTAAAGATTAATTCTGGTTGCAATTGGTGGGTTTTTACGATCTGATATACGACTTGCATTGATCGAGTTTAGTTCCTTTTTCAAGGCTTTGTGCGCCCGGACATAACACTAGACATATTGAAGCGACTACAGAATGACATTGCAATTATCATCTGCAAGCTTGAGATGATTTTTCCATCGGCTTTCTTCGATATCATGGTACACCTTGAAATTCATTTACCCCGCGAGACTTACCTTGTAGGTCCTGTTCAATATAGATGGATGTATCCTTTTGAGAGATATTTGGGAAAATTCAAGAGTTATATAAAAAATAAGGCTCATCCGGAAGGTTCAATTTCTCAAGCATATGTCCATGTTGAATGCTTATCATTTTTCTCCTTGTACATCCATGATGTTGAGACCATACATAATCGGGAGGAACGAAATAGAGATATAGATCAGGGTGTAGAATCTGAACATTTCCCTATTTTCTCACAAAAGGTACGTCCTTTGGGTTCACCAACCTCCAATCGATTGGATAAGACTCTATTTGGAAAGGCAAGGTGGTACGTGCTTAATAATTGTGCAGAGATCGGTCAGTACATAGAGGAAGTATTCGGTTGTTTCCATTACTTGTACATTGCTTTCTAGTTTGGTCTTTAAAAATACATGTCTCAGCTTAAATATCTGCATATGTTTCCGCAGTGAGCACTATATGAAGATGAAAGAAATTTCTTCCGAGAATGTCGATCGTAGACATCAACTAGAATTTCCAAGTTGCTTTCGTACATAGGAAGGTTACCTCTAAAATCAACCCACATTTAATTTTGTCAATTTACTCAGCATGAGTATGTCTAACTTGTTGCACACCACTATCTTTAGATTCAAGAAATATGTTCTGCAAATCCTGATGACTCCTCTGATGACATATATGCACTTGCTTGTGGACCAGATCCATAGGTTGCTTCATATTCTGCTTGCATAATGAATGGCATCGGATTCCACACAGTAATGCGTGGACAATTTCGGGCAACCCAGAACAATGGGGTTGTTGCTAAAGGGGAACACCAATCACAGCCTGTTGATTTTTATGGTGTATTGATTGATATATTGCAATTACGTTACGTAGGTTGGCGTCATGTATTTGTTTAGATGTGACTAGTTTGTTATCGGTGATAGGAGGAGAGGAATGCGTGTTGGGAACCACCTAACTAGTGTTAACACTACTCGCAAATGGTATAAGGATGAGCCATTTGCCCCTGTCTGTCAAGCCTCCCAAGTGTTTTACTTTAAAGACACTAGTTTGAGTGGTAATTGGTCTGTCGTGCAAAATATTACAAGTAGAAACATGTATGATGTTCCAACGATGTCAGTGGCCAATGATGATATCGATGATGAGGATCATCCTTCTGTGAGTACTGCTTTCCAAGAGAATGACCCCTCCTATGTAGAAGTTGCACCCGAATATGATGATAATGATACGGGGAACCCATTGCATAGATCTGACGTGGAGCCAACCCATGTCGCTGAAGATACAACATTACGACATGCAGTGCCTTTTCCTGATGATGAAGAATTCATTGATGACAAAGAGGATGAAAATAATGATAATCATACTCATAGCAATGAAGACCTTCTGTCGGACAGTCAGTCTTCGTCTGACAATGGTATGCATTTATGCTAGGATTCTACTTATTATTACATGATTAAATGTGGGTTAATACGTGTATAGTATAACCTTTTCATCTCTTAGTTCTAAAAAAATTGGTTTTCACTATATGTTTTTTGCAAAATCTGATGAATAAAAAAACAACTTTGTGCGCATGGTTGGTATGGCTACCGAGGAGAACTAGTATCTCAGGTTGGCAACTTTTCATATTCTCTGATTAAGGATGAGTTACTACAGATTATGCATCCTACTACTGATTTTTAACACAATATTTACAATTGATATTGTTTTTTGGATTTATTAGATATTTACAATCGATCAACCTCATGGTTTGCACTTATCAAACAAAACAAATATGTGTGAGACAGGTTAACCAGACTGGTGTCATTAGTGCCAGTCATTTACAAGTGGAGCTGTTGTAATAATTAACCCCATTTAATTTTGTTATCTACTTCTTTTATTGAAAATGTATTCTAGTACTGATGATAGCTATTAATAATCACGTGGTCTCGATCGATGCTTGGCATCATGCATCCCTACTTACATCCAAGAAAACCCCAACTTGAGAATGGAAAAGAAGCTTGTTCCATTAGAAAGGTCCATCAGAAAGCAGCTTGTCAATTGGTAGGAAGGTGCTACTTGGTTGGGTTTGGATTCACCTACTCTAAAATAAGAAGACAAGTGCTGAACCTTCGGGTTTTGATTTTTGGCTTGTAACAGTTTTTTGTTCACTACAAGAAAACTGGTCTATTGCGGCTATTTTTTGTCCGCTGGAAATAATATCGCCGCAAATTGCCCAGTTTTTACGGCGATTTTTATCTTCGACGCAATAGCCCAGGGGTTCGGTTTTGCTTTTATTTTTTGCAGCGAATTTTAAGTATTTTCCGGCAAATTTATTCGCTGCAAAGAAATTTAGGTTTTACAAGGATCAATTTTGTAAGCTGCTATTTTGCCCATAGTTTTGATGTTCTTGTAAAAGCGAAGATGGCTTAACTCTATGTTGGATGATTAATGTTGTACTGGACATACCAAATAAAATAGTTGTAATGATTTTTTGGCTTGTAAGGGGCAGAAACATTATTCAGTTGGTGTTGTACAATACCAAAAATAGCTAAAACAGGTTTTGAAATATGAAGGAGAAGATAGTGCCAGTTTTCTACCCAGGTTGATTAATGCGTGCATGGTTCACTGTGCTATTGTTCTCTGGTAAATTGTATAGTAAGAAAAGGACCAAAAAAGAAAGGTTGATATAGATAATGGACTCAATCAAGACAAAAAAGAGTAAATTGGGAACATGTAATAATATCGATCGGAGATATCAAACTCTGGGTATGAAATTCATGCCATCTAAGAATATATAATTGTATATATAACTATATGGTGTATACACACACACACACACACACATATATATATATATATATATATAATTAGTTCCATAATGTAAATATAACATGGGCATTGTAAATATGAGTACTTAATTAATACCTTAGCAAATAATACATATATATATATATATTCAAACCTTATTAAGTTGAAATTACAGGAGCATAACTTTGTGCTTGAATTGCATCTTCTATTAGTAATTAGTACCTTCAATATTAAGGGGAATTCAAGGAATAAATATCCTCTCTATTAATTTATTTGAAATGAATAACACAATTTGGTTTTAATCATGAGGTAGTTTTGATAGATATATATATATATATATATATATATGTATATTATCTTAATTAATATATAATTGATCATTGTCAATCAGAAGATTCGAATATATATAGACGTATGTACCAATCTCTAATTCAATTCCACTTTGTTTATCAGCTGACATAGAGAAGTATCAGTATTGATACGTACGTATTATCTTGCCAAGTACTTGTGAGATTAGGATTTTGGAGAAGCTGTCCATGAATACATTGCAATAAAATTTAACAGTCACAGATACATGCAATTAAAAAGTAATGATCTTATATATAAATTAGAGTGGTTCACGTGGGATATAATACATGAAAGTATATACTCACTGATAAAAAAAGTATATATAAATTAGAGTGGTTCACTAGGATACCATATGTGGGATCTGGAAGTACAATATAAACAAGAGTTTATCATGGTTTGCTGACGTCTTCTTGCACTGCTCATGATGCATCTGTGAATGACTTGTACAGATCTCCAAAATCTCATCGTGACCCAAACTGGCGTGAGCTTTGAGAGACACAAGTACACTTACGCGGGAGAAGGAAATAAACAATGCGGCAAACCATCTTTTGGCATTATGAGCTGACATAAAAATTGAATCAAACAATACTCAGTCCTGTCCATTTAGGTAGTAGAAACACACTGCTGAAGCCACTCTGCTCAATTCAGTCTTGAAGGAGTACAAATTGGCTGTGCATATTTCTGTTGTCCAGTTTAGACATTGGTCATATCAAACTCTGTTTTGGACATTGGAATCCTCTGGTCGAAGGCAAGCTTCCTCGCAGCAATCCTGAACAACTTGGTAGGCTTTTTTCTTACACTCCTTTTGCACATTCTGCACATTAAAAAATTAGTATCCAGTACACTAGTCTGAGTAGGATTTGCTTGCTAAGGAAATGGTTCAGTCAAAGAGAGGGAGAGGTGGAGGAATAGTGAGACCAGGGTCACGAGTGGTTCCTCCTATCAGACAACACTTGCAACCAGAAGCACCGAGAGGTTAGACTCTGAGAGATGAAAGGGAGGTGGAATCTGATGACTCCACTCAACCTCCAAATGTTGTAAGTTCAACATTTTTGCCCAACTGTAATCCAGCAAATCAGGTGAATGCAGAATCTGAGGGTAAGAATGATGTTTTTATAGTGGTTAACTTTTCATTAACACAAACCAGTAGACATTATATTTTTTTATTTTTTTATAAGTCAGTAGACATTGTATAAAGCTTCTTGCAACTTAAAAGTCTGAATATTTATATGGTTGGTATATAAAGGTTATTGCAAGTTAAAAGTCTTAATATTTATATGGTTGGTATAAAAAGCTTATTGCAACTTAAGAGTCATAAGACTCTATGGTTGGTATATAAAGCTTATTGCAAGATAAAAGTCTGAATATTTCTATGGGTGGTATATAAAGCAGGTTGCAAGTTAAAAGTCTGAATATTTCTATGGTTGGTATATAAAGCTTATTGCAACTTAAAAGTCTAAATTTTGATATGGTTTGTATATAAAGCTTATTGCAACTTAAAAGTCTGAATATTTCTATGGTTGGTATATATAGTACCAAGGAGTAGTACACGTGGTAGGGGTGTAGCCAAAGGGACGGAGTTTGAGAGGCTGTGAAAGTATGGCAAGATACCACTGGAGATAAAAGATGGCAAGACAGGTCCATCATGCAACAACAGGACAATCTACACAACGAGAGTGACATGGATCGTCAAGCACTATGCAAAAATGAGGCATGTTAGCTGGAATGTCGTCAACGTCAAGGAGAAAGATGAACTTATTGATCGAGTTCAAGTAAGGTTTTATTACCTTGAATGATTAATAGTACGTTTGGGTGTTGAAAAGTATTGAGAAGTGTTGAGAATGTTTGTGAATAGTTATGAGTAGAGATTGGAGTGAGTTTCTGGGTCCCATTGAGAGTATTTTGAGTTGTTTGGATGTATGAAATATGTTGAGTTGTTGACTTTTTAGTAGGTAGTTGAAAAATGTGTGGGTCCCATAAATATTATTGTGATTTGATTTTTAATAATAAATATTATAATGATTTTATTATAGCGATTTTTTAATATTAATAAATATTGTAGTGATTTTATTTTACTTTTATATATAATAATGATAAATATTATAATGATTTTATTTTTAATTTATATATAATAATGATAAATATTATAATGATTTTATTTTTAATTTATATATAATAGTGATAAATATTATAATGATTTTATTTATATATATATATATATATAATAGTAATAAATATTATAGTAATGTTATTTTTTATTTATATATTATAGTGATTTTATTTTTAATTTATATATAATAGTGATAAATATTATAGTATTTTATTTTTTATTTATATATAATAGTGATTTTATTTTTATTTATATATTTTATTGTTTTTATTTTTTATTTATATATTATAGAGATAAATATTAAAATGATTTTATTTTTTATTTATATATTATAGTGATTTTATTTTTTATTTATATATTATAATGATTTTATTTTTTATTTATATTTAATAGTGATAAATATTATAGTAATTTTATTTTTTATTTATTATATATTATAGTGATTTTATTTTTTTATTTATATATTATATTGATTTTATTTTTTATTTATATATTATATTGATTTTATTTTTCATTTATATATAATAGTGATAAATATTTTTTATTTATATATTATAGTGATTTTATTATTTATTTATATATTATAGTGATTTTATTTTTTATTTATATATTATAGTGATTTTATTTTTTAGTTATATATAATAGTGATAAATATTTTTTATTTATATATTATAGTTATTTTATTTTTTATTTATATATTATAGTGATTTTATTTTTTATTTATATATTATAGTGATTTTATTTTTTATTTATATATAATAGTGATTTTATTTTTTATTTATATATTATAGTTATTTTATTATAGTGATTTTATTTTTTATTTATATATTATAGTGATTTTATTTTTTATTTTTATATTATAATGATTTTATTTTTTATTTATATTTAATAGTGATAAATATTATAGTGATTTTATTTTTTATTTATATATTATAGTGATTTTATTTTTTATTCTTGATTTTATTTTTTATTTATATATTATAGTGATTTTATTTTTTATTTATATATTATAGCGATTTTATTTTTTATTTATATATAATAGTGATAAATATTTTTTATTTATATATTATAGTGATTTTATTTTATTTATATTTAATAGTGATAAATATTATAGTGATTTTATTTTTTATTTATATGTAATAGTGATGAGTATTATAGAATGTTTGTGAATAGTTATGAGTAGAGATTGAAGTGGGTTTGTGGGTCCCATTGAGAGTATTTTAAGTTGTTTGGTATGTGAAGTATTTTCAAAAGTACAAGAATAGTTGGAAAGTGTTGAGGAATGTTTGGTACCCAAACATAGCTTTAAATGTAGAAGGTTTTTTATCTTGAATGATTACATGAAAGATTCCATCCAAATTACAAGTAACGCCAATAATATCACCAATGTTCAATAATGGTGGAGGACAGGATTTGAATGTAGTTAATCATTCAATGGTTTAATCTCAATCTGAAGAGAGATCATTGCTTTTTCATGGGACATGCGGGTTTATTACCATGAATGTGAAAAATCCCACAACTAGACATGTGTTTTTAACAAAACCAGAGAAAGCATGGTTGAAATATGGTAAAAGGGTTTTTAACACAATGGCATTCGTAGGCTAACTTTGTATTGGATTGGACTAAGAAAAATCATCGTCGAACAGTCACAACTCAGCTATCCCTTGTGCAACACCCGGACCCAATCAAGCTCAAAATTTTTATTTTTTTATTTTATTTGTTTATTTTTAGTTCATTTTTATTTTATTTTTTTATTTTCTCCACCCGTTAATTTTTTTTTCTTTTCGCATGTTTTATCCCTTCCGTCTATATTTCTTTTTCACCCGTAAGTTCTTTCGTCCACTCCATGCACACACACAACACAAACTTTCGTCCGCACACACGTCTCTCTTGTCTCTCTAGGGTTTCACCTCACATATATTTATAAACACATGTTATTCCATGCTATTAAAACTACTACCCAAACACAAGCCGCTGCACCACCTTAGAATCGCAAGCCCAGCCTCCATCCCCTCGGTTTCCTGCACTCCCGTATCAAGAGTCAACTCACCGCCCAGCCTCTCCATGTCATCAAACGGGAACCAGCTCCACTCAAACGGCAACGACACCACAAGCCATAGACCCGCCCGTTGACTCATACTCCTCAGCCGTTCAATACATAAACGCCACCATCCACCATCGTCCGTCGAAAGCAAAAACTGAAGCTGCTCTGTTTTGGAACCATGGAAACAGAGCATTGTCGCTCAAAGTGAGAACCATGCCTTGCCACAGTTGGGCAACGACGCCACCGTCAGCAGCATCATATGATGTCGAAAAGCAAGCCTCCACCGCCCAGTGATGTCCAACGCCACCGTCCGAAGCCCCATGCACGCCGCGTGATGCGTACAACTCTCTCTCCCTAATGTTATTCCACCGCAAGCCACTGCAAACCACCATCTTTCGTGCCGAAAACCACTGTAAAAGCAGCAGCAATCACTGGCTGTGAGACCCTCGTCACCCCGTGCCGATCGGTGAGGCCATTGACTCTCATCCATATTTATTTTCCCTCACGGTTATCTCTCTCTCCTCTCCGTGCTCTCTCGCTTATCACCCATTAGTTGGTCTCTCTCTCTCGGTGCCCCACTGCCGTGACCACTGTTGTACATCGCCCAGCCCTTTGCCCCACCGCACGTTTCACTTCTCTCTTGGTGAGCCTCCTTGCGGTTGTTAGTTGTGTTTCTTTTCACAGTGTTAATAGGATAGTTTACGTGCAGAAGTTGTGTTTCTTTTCAAAGTGTTAACTTGATAGTTGAGTTTTATTACCATTTTTACCCCTATAATTTCCAGAAATATGTTTTTAGATTAAGGGTATTTATTTATTTATTTTTGTTGTTATGTTAAAATGAGTTTTGGTTTTAAGTCTCATAAAACATTATTTTTGTGTAGAAAATATTTTGATAATATTGTTAACTAAAGGAAATAAACCTTTTTTTTTTTAAGAGATGAATTTTTCATGGCGTATTTTATAAGATTTTTAAAGTAGTCTAAGTATTTTATTAATTTATAATACGTTGTCGGTACTTTAGATATTTTAAATATTACTTTTTATCGAGTTCCGTAATTGTCTTAACACTTGTTCGATTAAATCTTTTATTCGGTACGAATTCGTTTAAGTGGATATTGATGGTTTTGGGAAAGGAGGGTATTTTGGAGATTATGAAATTTTAGGTTTTGTGGAATTAAATAGGTTATTTTAGAAGTTTAGGATTAAATATCGAAATAAGTGGTTGATTGGAAATTTACGGGAATTACTTGATTATTTTATAGGTGACGATTGTTAATTGTTCAACATTTTGAGAAAATTCTGAAAAGTTAAGAAGTTCAGGTAAACGGAGTTCCTATGCTAGACTTTGCATTAAATAAAATGAACTGAGGTCTTTTTTTGAAAATGTGCATGTTTTGCTATGAAAATAAATCTGAAAACAACCTTAGATATTTGTTCTGCATTATATATGAGATTCTGTTTAAGAAGAAAATATTTTCTGTCATGACTGGTGTAGACATGAGCTTATTTTTGACATTCTGTTTCTGAACTTTGAAAAAGAGAGCGAATATGAAATTTTGTGCATAAATTATGTTTTGTGATCTGATTATGTTCTATTCTAAAGATGTTCTGTACTCTGTTATGATGTGGCATCTGAAAAACGTTTGGCATGATTTTCTGATTCTGTTCTGACTCTGATTCTGATTCTGATATGGTGATTCTGATTCTGTTTTGCTCTGATATGTGGCCCTGTCACGGGATACAATAGTGACCTCTGGCCCTGTCACGGGATACAATAGTGACCTCTAGCCCCGTCACAGGATCCAATAGTGACATCTGGCCCTGTCACGGGATATAATAGTGACCTCTGGCCCTGTCACCTGTCACAGGAGATAATAGTGACCTCTGGCCACCACGTGATATAATAGTGGTTTTCTGTTTTGAGTGCAATCGCTTTGGTAACATGGTGATTTATGTTCTGCTTGACTTTCCAGCAGGATGCACAACCCTACCACGGGGGTTAAACATGGTCTATGTTCTGATATGATGCCTGAAATGATATGATATGATAAGACGAAAATGTTCAGTCATGTTGTGCCAAAGGAGTCTTTGAAAATGAAAAGTTGGTTTTCTGAATATGAAATGTTTGAAAAGTCGCTCTGATTTTCTGATAATATGTATTGTTGAGATTTGCATATGATACTGAAATGTTTGGTTTCTGCATTCTGAACTCTGTAAAAATGCTCATATTTACATACTAGTATATGTCATCTGAATTTACTGAGTTGTTGATAACTTACACCTTATCTCCATATATTTTTCAATTGATTTTTGAATAGTCCAGAGTAAGGATCAAGATTATGGAGCATTAGGTTGAGATGATTATTTAAGATAGTGGATTACTCATAGAAGATTTCTGAGAAGTTGGCATGATTTTATTAAGAGATTTTGTAGTATTCTGATGACGTTATATTTTGGAGTCTATTTGGATATTGTGTGAATTGTGAGTTTTAAGTTATAGGGAGTAACTCTTCGACCCCTGCGGGATGGGGCGTTACTCGGTGCATCAACGGTTTCGGGACATTTTGCACCGGAACGTCCCCTGGATTATGCAACACATGAGGAGGCTTTAGTTGATCCGAGGTTTCTGGTAGAGAGGCCAGCTTGGGAGTGGTTATGCAGTCGGTGGGCTAGTGATGAATTCAAGGTATGTATTAAAGACGCGCAAAACCAAAATGAGAAGCTATTGCAGGGATGAGGAATCTGACACTAGAATGGCCATGGTGAATAATCTAAAAATATTAGCATGGAATCTGTGAATACTGCATGCATTCTGTGAACTTTTCTAAATATTTTACGGAAAGATATCCAATTTCATGGGTAATTGGTAAAATGGTCAATGAATGAAGTTAGAAATTTTTCACTCATAAGTTTTTCCTCATCTAAACTAACAATTTCTTGGGTTATTCATGTATGTTTGTTTAGTGGTTTCTTTGAAGTAGCAAGTTTTTTCTCATTGGCTTCATTGTTCTAGTGAGGAGATCCGCCCGTGTAATGACCTTTTCACATCTTGTTATATTCAAAATTGAAAAATAACTGTTGTCATGTATACTTTAGGTTTGTTGATGGTATACTCACAGTTAGCACAAAGAATGTTTACCTTGTGTGGAACTTAAGAAATTTCAGAAATAATATGGTTAGAGAAAACAGAAAAACTTACTATGACTTTATGCATGTGTTGGGATTGCAACGTGTCAAATCACCTTCCTGGTGTGCTGATTTTGTATTTCTCTAGCCAAGGCCCCAACCCGAAAGATTCCTCTCATGTGGAGTATCATGTACATTAGAGATTTTGACATATATATGAGTATTGCTGGCATGTATGGATAGCAAGTATTTAATAAGAACTAGTCTGAGTAATTAAATAGCAAGCAATTGATGTGTTGATGTGTAAAAAAACCTATTCTTTTTTAGTGGAATCTATTTTTTTACAAAAGATATGTGTGTGGCTTGTCTATTTAAAATTTGTATATAGTATTACTCAATTAAATTGGCGAGTTCAATTTAATCTCCATCCCTCTTGATCATCATAAACCCTTTAAGCATTAGTTTCATTTTATGATTTTAAAATCTTTTCATTTCAACTAGCTTTCACATGAAAGAATTACTTGTAGTGTTTTGTATTTCTTCCTTAGAGTCGTTTGGAATGAGAAACACTCTCAACTCATCTCATCTCATCTCATCATTACAAATTTTTTAAATTTTCACACAAAATATAATAAAAAATTCAACTTTTTCGAATCTCAAAACAATAATAATATTAAAAAATAATATTCTAATAATATTTTATTCAATTTTCAACTTTCATCTAAAATCATCTCATCTCATCTCACTATCCAAACAGCTACTAACTCCATTCAACCGTGCTAAAGTGACAGACATTAGTGTTTAAATGTCAAATTTTTAGGTGATTATAGGGGTCTCCAAACTCCAACTACAATACCTTCGATTCCAATAGTACATCTCCAACTTTAAGAGCAATATGCATCAAGTTTGGTACAATGTTACAGAAAGGTATATGCAATTTCAATTCCCAAAATCCAGATTTAGTATCAGAGAAGGAAAATATCTATATATATATATATATCAAAGAAAATCACCTCTTGATTCATCTAGCTTGTACTCATATATAGTAAGGGAAATATCAACAGATAAAATATGAGAAGATTCTTTGATCTGGACGTAAAACGATTTTTTATCCACTTTCTGAATTAACGGAGATCGATCTGCATAAATGAATTACTCAACCAAAAACACAAAACTTTGAATACTTCAGATCAACACATTGTTCTCAAAGTAACATATATTAGAAACAATTATGTTGAGGATTCATCGATTATAACAGGTAATTGACTGTTCAAAAATCATGTTCTGGCACTTCTGCCATGACATCATACTATGTATAGCCAAAAAATCAATTTTGCTTTCCAAAACTTACGAGCAATTTCTTAATTTCCTGTTATAAATTGAGTTCAAAGCCCCAGTACTGATTCCCCTCAAGGCCATGCTCGACACCAGATCGAACCTCTGGTAAAGTGTCTCTCTTCCGGATCCACTCTCCTTCCATGCAAAACCTGTTCTTTGGTTCCTTTCTTGATATCAAATCACAATGATATTTTTTTTCCCTCTTAATTTCAGAAATGTCGATGATGATTTCAAGCAGATTCCGTCACGGATGCACCAAAATCATGGACCCATTCTCTGTCACTGTTTGTGTCTTTAAATATGCATGCATATTCTAAATGATATTCATATATAGATCTCTCTGGTTTCTTACGTTCCCAGTATATACTAATTGTGATTAACTTTCAGATGTACTGGCAAGAAACAACTCTTGTCCTCGACGCACGTGTCGCTGGTTACAACAACGAAGAGGTGAGGGTGCAGTTCAGAGACAAAAGGGTTTTGTTCATCATCGCGGAAAGTCCAAGTTGTGGAAGGTTCATGAAGAGGATCCAACTGCTGGAGGATGTGAATGTGGAACAAACCAAGACGGTGGTTGCTGACGGCATGCTCAAGATCATCATACCCAAAGGGAACGTGAATCAGCCCCAGATCAGATTGAGAAATAACTCTGCAATAATAGCCAGCGTCTCAGGACGACGCCGTAGCTGCTTTTTCTGGTAGGGTATATATATTTCTTTGACTTCAGGAGTCATATATATATATATATATATATATGCATGTGTCGAAGTTCGGCGGATTTCTTTTAGATCTCTGGTTGGGCTATATATGTTATCGCTACTTTAAATATAAGCTTATTATAATGAAGATACAGACGATGCTTAAATATTACTGCAAAAGCATTTCTGCTGTATTTGGATTTACAAGTCAATGTGTTCTCTTCAGTAGTTAGAAAATGGTTATTATCAAGGAAAACTATATATACTCTCGTAATCTTCGTATATATATATATATATATATATATATATATATATGCAGACTAGCTATGTTTTGGTAAAATTGGGTGTATGCATTCTCTGTACGTACATGCACGGAGAGATTGCTCTTTTCGAGCACAAAGACACGACTAGAGTAGAATATCAAAATAGAACATGCATGTCGAGAGAGAAAGTACTACTGTGTGCGTGTCAAGTCAACAATGCCGTGACCAAAAGGCCAAAATCTTACCAGCCAATGAATTGAATTAAAAAAATGCATGCATATATTCTGTAAAAATGACGTTTTTCGATCGATTCCATTGGGTTCGTCGCCTCTGGATATTGTAATCCCCATAGATCGATATACGTAGACTCGTTAGACTCGTTCTAAAGAATTTCAAAACAATTGTTCGATTCAGGAATTAGATCGATAGATATATATATATATATATATATATATATATATATATATGTAGACTCGGGCTTCCATCTGTGAATTATGTACATAATTCAGCATTTCTAAATAAAAATGGCCGGCGATTTTTTTTATGGTAATTTTAAAATCGCTGGAAAAGGCCCGCTGTTTTCTTGTAGTGTGTGGTCAGAAACCATGCTTTATCAATCAGCATTCTCTTCATCCTGAACTTCTTTTGATTTTTTATCCACGTAATTTTTTATCTTATGCATAACTGAATGTTTGTTACCATCTTACATCTAACATATATGCGATCGAAGAGGCTAAAATTCAGCTATAGAAGAAATCATTGAAAAATAATCAAAAGATTGAAACGAGTATACAAACGTAAACTTGCATGATCAACTTTTCCACACCTATCAAATAAGGCACCAAATAGTACTTTCACACTCAAATAATTTCACACTCGAAGCATAGGAAAAAAAACAAAAACAAAAACACGAAATTGCAAATCAACAGAACAAGCAAAAAGACTCCATTCTCCATCGAAGATGCAGAGGATGGTAATTAGCCAGAAATCTCAACAGCCCTCACATCAGGCTTCTTCACTTCTTCTTTAGGAATCGTTACGGTGAGAACTCCATTCTCCATTGCAGCTCTAATCTGATTCATCTTTGCATTCTCCGGCATCCTGAGACTCCTCAAAAACTTGCCACTGCTGCGCTCCAGCCTATGCCATGTGTCATTCTTGTCTTCATTCTCCAAATTCCTCTCTCCGCTTATTTGAAGCACTCTTCCGTCTTCAACTTCAACCTTCACTTCCTCTTTCTTCAGCCCTGGAAGATCCGCTTTGAGTAAGTGGGCTTCTGGTGTCTCGTTCCAGTCGATTCGGACGTTGGCAAAAGCTGAGGTTTCCCGACAACACGCGGGAAAACGGACAGAAGTTAGTGAAGAACGAAGAGGAAAGTCTCCGTAAGAATCCCAGAGTTTGAGGGTGAAAGGATCGAAGATGTTGCTTCGTCGGCCCCCAATTATAAATACTCGAATCGACGACATATTTGTGGTATTACTCTTCTTATTTATGGATTTGGTGTAGGCCGGTTTCAATTAGAGCAGAACAGCTTTAGGATTCCCACAACTTCAAACGTGTAAAGGCTTTCCAAGTTCTTCAATGATACGAAGGCTTCAACGACAAGCTGGGTATTTATAAAGAGTCGGGTGGGCATTCTAGTCCTTTCGAGAACATTATTGGTGGCCGCTTTTGCGGTTTGACCAACGTACTTTTTATGGGCATTCGTGGGAACATCCTAAGCTGAAGTTTGTGGGACCCACGAACCGTAATGAGTTGAAAACATTCTTTTTAAAAGAAATGCAGATCTTGCTGATGTGTTTCCTCTTTGGAAGGTCCACGAACTAAGATGCTGGAAAGTCTTGCGACAAAAATACTAGACCACGACCAGAGCAATAGAGAGAACGAGAACACTGGGGAAAGTACTCGAAGAATCCTCCTGAAATCTATAAATCCGAGAGCCCATTTTCATGCTTCTCAAACTTGTCTCAGAATTCCCAAGTGATTTAATAATCTTGCCCAACTCGATCTTGGTCGATAGCTCCGCTTCGATACATAATTGTCAAAGAAAACAAGTGAAGATGTCATTGATTCCAAGTTTATTTTGTGGCTGACGAGGCAATGCCTTCGATCCATTCTCGCTCGAAATATGGGATCCCTTTAAGGATTTTCCACTCTCATCTTCTTCTGTATCGGGATCTCAGTTTGCGAGAGAGAATTCTGCTTTAGTCAATTCTCGCGTGGATTGGAAGGAGACCCCAGAAGCCCACGTGTTCAAGGCGAATCTGCCGGGACTCAAGAAGGAGGAAGTAAAGGTTGAAGTTGAAGACGACAGTGTCCTTCAAATAAGCGGGGAGAGGAATGTGGAGAAGGAAGACAATAACAACACCTGGCATAGAGTGGAGCGGACCAGTGGCAAGTTCTTGAGGAGGTTCAGGCTGCCAGAGAACGCAATGATGGATGAGATTAAGGCTGCGATGGAAAATGGGGTTCTCACTGTTACTGTTCCCAAAGTGGAGTTGAAGAAACCAAACGTCAAGGCCATTGAAATTTCCAGTTGAAGTTTTCAAGGTCAACTCTTGTATTTTGTCATCGACTTTTTTTCGTTTGTTTTTCTTCCCTAATAATTATGACTATTTTCTCAAAATAAAATATGAAAAATTATTTATATCAGTCTACTGTTGGCTGCATCCGCGACACACTTAGTGTGTTGAGTTAATAAAAATAAATAAAAAATAAAAAGAAAAAAAAAATCACCACGGTGTGTGGAGAGTACCAGCTGATATATAGCAAGGCTCATAAAATATAGAAGTGGGAAGTGACAGTACGTGTGTCTTTGTGTATTAAAAACCCAGTTTAATCATTCTAAAGGTACGTGCCAATATTTTGTGCACGAGGCGTTCGAGAAAATGTCCGCGTAAATGTTGCTCTAAATAGTTTTTAAATTTTTAAGTACTTAGATTTTTATGTTTTGTTTGATTCATTTGAAGTTTTGGCAAACTTGGGGAAGTAGATATGCAATGAAGTTTTATTCACTTCGTCAAGCACTAACGAAACATGGAATCAACGACACCCTCATGATTTGTCTCATTCATTCTTTTGGTGTTTAGGTATTGGAGGAAAGTAGGTTTTCTAGAAGAAGAGCATTGAAGTACTTGTTATTGTTGGGATCAGTAGCTTGCAGCAGCAATACTTGCGAATTCTGGGTGATTTTGGAAGAAAGCTTACGAGCGAGCATGTACGTAGATTTGTCTCTGATCTTGCGAATTCTGGTGTATGTCTCTGATCTTAATGTTGTAGTTAATTAATGAACGTTTCAGCATTTTTAGGAACCGTCTGCAGACCCATCATTGGGAGTCATACGTATGCCTTGCCCAAGCCAAAGCTAGGTCTCTTTTATTTTTACCATTCATTTCATTTGATCATTATAATTTTTTTAAATTTTTATATAAAATAAAATAAAATAAATAATTTAATTTTTTTAAATCTTAATATAAAAATAATATTAAAAAAATATATTTTAATAATATTTTATTCAATTTTTAACTTTAATCTCAATTCATCTTATCTCACAAACAAACAACACATAAATCATCGTAAAATGTACTGGGACTCAAATCCATAAGAAATCCTCTGCATTGCGACTTTTTTCCTTTATTTTTTTTTTTTTTTTTCTGTTTTCTTGCTTGCATGAAGTAGGTAATTAATCGAGGAACGGAAAACAGAATTTAATAGTGAAAATACAATTGAAATAGGAAGACCGTAAAATTATATGAGTTTTATTAAGAAAAAATGTTGGTATTTTTTAATAAACATTTATTAGTAACGTCTTTTTAATGAACAATGCTAGGGATTTCGTTGGTGTTTCGCTCCTTTTTCTGTATTTTAGTTTTTTTCCTTAGAGATTAAAAAAGTGTTGTTTAATAATATTGTGAATTTTTTTTCTTTTTTTAAAAATATTTAAAAGTGTTAAAACAATATGTGAAAAAACTTAAGATTTTTTCACATCAATTTTTTAATACTTTTAATACAATTTTTTACAAAAGAAGAAAATTTACAATATTATTAAACAATACTTTTTTAATCACTAAGTAAAAAAAACTAAAAAAAAAAAATGGGAGCGTGAGGGAGCTCTTGCAAGATCCCTATCATTCTCCTTTTAACATTTTAAAGTACAGTTGTTCTACATACAACCACAATAAGAAACCGCGGTGTAATCGGCTAAAGCCACGTCAGAGAATATATTAAAAAAATGAAGACGAAGAAATTGATGAAAGGAAATAGACATAGATAAAAGAAGAGAAACCAACGGATGCAGAAACTTTATTAGAAGAAAAAGCAGAGCAGAGGGGTCGTCTTCTACAACTCAGATCTATGGTTGTCTTCGTGGGTAGGAGAAAAAGCAGAGGATTCAGTCTCAAATTTGTGCTTTCGTCAGATCTCTCTCATTTTGTAAACTTCCCTGCAATCAACTTGGAGAGATTATCTAACCAAAAAGTCAAAATTTTCAAAAATGAAAAAGGCACCCAAGATGAACAGATCGGAGGCCAAGTTGAATTCTTTTTTCCTCCCTGGAGGTATTTAGAATCAGAATAAATTATTTTCTTGAGAAAAAAAAAATAAGCTCATCCCTGATAACTTTCAGATAGTCAAAATTTTCAAAAACGAAAAAGGCATCCAAGAGGCTCAAGATCGGAGGCCAAGTTGAATTCTTTTTTTTTCCCTGGAGGTATTTAGAATCAGAAGAAATTGTTTCTTGAAAAAAAAAAGTGAGATTCATCTCTAGAGGTTTTTTCATAAACGTAAAAGGCATCCAAGAGGTTCAAGATCGGAGGCCAAGTTGAATTTTTTTTTCCTCCCTGGAGGTATTTGGAATCAGAAGAAATTATTTTCTTGAAAAAGAAAAGCGAGATGTATCTCTAATCCTTATATTCAATGGATTCCAACTTCTGGACCTCTCGCCTCGCCGCCGCCAAGCACCAATACATGCTCCAGCACCACCATCAAAGTTCCCAAATGTGAGACTGTGAGATGAAGACGAATGAACAAATGTGAGAATCAGGATTTGGCTTCTCTATGCTTGGGGTGATGTTACTGCGAAGAAGAATAGGATGAAGAAGGAGAAGGAAGGTAATAGGAAGACGAAGACGAAACGAGACGATGTGTCTTGACAAATTGAACGAAACAGTGTCATTTCATTTATGCCACGTGAGATGTGGTTGCATTGCAGTTCTCCTGGCCGGTTACGAATAGCATTTTACTTTGAAGTATTACCATTGGCTGTCTTAATTGCCCATTGCCGTTTGGTTGTCAAAAAACATACACTATTCATTATTATTCATTGTCGTTTACGTCAAGGGTCCTCTGTGTTTATTCAGGTGTGTTTTCTTTCCATACGAAATTGAGAGAAATCGGTAGAATAAAAAAAAGGGGTGTTCGTTTTGAGAGTTTTTCTAGAAGAAAGAGAGGTGTTTTTTTAGTAAGGTTTGCATAGTGAGATGAGATGAGATAGTTTTAAATGAAAGTTGAATAAAATATTATTAAAATATTTTTTTAATATTATTATTGTTTTGAGATTTGAAAAAGTTAAATTATTTATTGTATTTTGTGAGAATTTGTGAAAATTATAATGATGAGATGAGATGGGTCGAGATGGTTTTGTCATCCAAGCCTAGCCTAGTGGAGATTTCCATGCCTTTGTTCAGCCCAAACTAGTTTTATTTGAATGTTAATTTCATTCTAATTTTTATTATATTATTGTGTATTTCACTAACAATTTTAAGGAGATTCAAATGTTGTCTACAACTAAAAAATGCGCGGAAAGCGATGGAGATCTCAATAAGTCCTTCTGTTTTAAGGGAGCCTATTTCAATAGATAGAAGTGCAAGATGCTCTTCCATCTAAGCATTCTCAATGTCTCTGGCGTTCTCACGACAAATGTAAATTTAAGTTATGAAAATGGTGCCTTGCACAAAAGTCAGAATTCAAGAAATAATCATTGGAAGTTGCAAAGAAAAATTTTCAAAAAATTTAGTAGATCTCACAAAAAGGGGCTTTCCAAGCAAAATAATAAGAATCAAGGAGCTCTTCACAAAATCAAGCTTGTTTTGTATGTGGCAAAAGTGGGCATTTTGCTCAAATTTGCAAGTTCTGGAAGCGAGAAAATAATGCTAAAGTTAACGTAAGTGAGGAACCATTTATAGCATTGATTACAGACATTCACGTGGTTTGATTTGTTGAAGGGTGGTAGGAAAATTCTTGTGCCAATAGGCATGTTTTCTATGATAAAAGTTGATTAAAAAATTATGCACCTTTGAAGATGAGAAAACAATTACACTTTGGAGAGATATTTCTAGATATATTGAAATTTTAAAACTCTTAGAGAGCATACGAAGATTATCAATTTTTTTTATGGGGGACCATTTTTTATATTTATAGAATTATGAATAAAATCTAAGGGGTGTTTTTGAATTTTCAAAAACTTTGCCCCCCTCCCCAAGGACAACATGGGTCCGACACTGTTGTCAATGGTTATCACCTATAATATAATTGTGCCTCTAACCATTTAGAGGTAAAGTTGTTTGGCTCGTCCTTCTTCTGTGATCAGATTAGCTCTTCGTCAAATTATCTGAAGAGAGGTATGCTTTTTATTTCATATTATTTTATTAGATTCAATATTGTGGAGTATAGATTGTCGAAATACCCTTTTAGAAATTAAAGTCTCATGTTAAAACATTTAACATCTGGTATTAGAGCCTATGGTTATAGACGATCTATGCTCTCAATGTTGAATCTTGATTAAAAACATAATTTCTGGACTGATAAGATTGAGTATCTATTTTAATACTGACTGTTTGAGGTATTCTCATATATTTACTTCCCAAACATCATTCAAACACAAAATACTTTTCAGTTCTAAATTTTTAACTTTTTTATCTATTCATTACCAAATCATTACAACTTTTTCAAACTTCCAAACAAAACACAAAAAATAATACAGTTTTTTTGAATTTCAAACAAAAATAATATTAAAAAGTTATATTCAAACAATTTTTTAATTTTACAATATTTTTATTCAACTTTTTCTCTCTACATTTCCAAAATCCAATAAAACATCTTAACTCAAACTATTTTACTACTACTCACAAACCGTTTCATTATTATTTATAGATATTCTGAGATATTCTAAGTATCCAAACGAGCCCGTGTTAACACAATTTAAATGAAAAAAAAAAACTTGATACTAAAATAGGCCCGAGGAACAAAGTAATGGTTCTTTCTTACAAAATGTTGGTTCCAGAATCCAACATTTTGGATACTAAAAAACTTATAATGTTAACTGAAGCATTGAATATAAATTGATTTAGGGGGAATCAGATCGGCTTGAAGTTTTGATTGACACCGGGAATATTGCTGTGTTGGTGTAATAATTTGAACTTTGTATTTTTCTGCAAAATTTCCTTGTATTTAAACTTATTACGAGGGAAACTAGTGTTAAGACCTGATTTGTAGGAGCAGGTGGAAAAGGGAGAGTTATTCCTAGCCCACGGTTACGATTCGAGTCTTGATCTATGTCGTTTGGAGTCCACGATGGTGGTTCCTTGGAGTAGCAGTACAGAGTCTATACGTACATCCTTAGCCCAATAGAAAATAAATGTAGCAAATCTAAATAGAGAGGGAGATACATATATTTATGTGGTTCGATAAAGAGCCTACATTCATAGGTCGTTTAGAGGGCAAATCCACTCTAATGAGAGTATTTTACAGTCTCTAATGGCCGTCTCTCACAACCCACTATACAAATGGGGGTTTGTGAATCCCTTTGCCCAGAATATAATAAAGCTGGAGTTTCTCATATCTCGTGAAGTTGCCCAAAAGAAGTCCTCTCTCTCAATCGATCTGATCCCTTTTCTTGGCCTCTATTAGTGGTTGGTGAGAAAGTCAGTTTTATATCGCTTCATCCATTTCTTTCTGTTTGGCTTTACTGAGCGTCTAACCCTTTTATCTATTTTCCCTCTCTTTTTCATCACCTCTCTCTTTCTCCCTGACAATTGCTTTTCCTTGTCCCATCTTTATCTCTTTTTCGATTCCTGATGATGGCCTTTTGGTTGGCTGGGCCTAGGATATTTTATCCATTTCAAAAACAAACTCTAAAACAAGGATAAAGGCTTAGAAACGAAATTAGTAGAAGTGATAGGTAGTCAGAGCATAACATAACACAAGTGGATGCATGAAAAATAATAATTTTACATGCATGATTTGGAGAGTAAACTTATATTACCAATAATTTCTAGAATGTGTTTATCCATGAGAATTTTGTTAAAGTATCAAATAAAACAAGTGAAGATGTCGTTGATTCCAAGTTCATTTTGTGGCAAACGAAGCAATGTCTTCGATCCATTCTCGCTCGAAATATGGGATCCCTTTAAGAATTTTTCACCCTCTTCTTCTTCACTATCGGGATCTCAGTTTGCGAGGGAGAATTCTGCTTTCATCAATTCTCGCGTGGATTGGAAGGAGACCCCAGAAGCCCACGTGATCAAGGCGGATCTCCCGGAGCTCAAGAAGGAGGAAGTGAAGGTTGAAGTTGAAGACGATAAAGTGCTTCAGATAAGCGGGGAGAGGAACGTGGAGAAGGAAGACAATAACGACACCTAGCATAGGGTAGAGCGCAGCAGTGGCAAGTTCTTGAGGAGGTTCAGGCTACCAGAGAACGCAAAAATGGATCAGATTAAGGCTGCGATGGAATATGGAGTTCTCAATGTTATTGTTCCCAAAGCAGAGGTGAAGAAACCAGACGTTAAGGCGATTGAAATTTCCGGTTGAATTTTTTAAGGGTCATCACCCATATCCATGTCACTGAGCGTTTTTTTCGCTCATTTCGCTTATTGTTTCCTCCGAATACATTGAAATAATAAGGAAGAAATAAGTGAAAATAGAGAAAAAAGAAACACCTCCACACCAATCAAAATTGCAATTCAGAGCAAGAAATGATAAATTAAACAACCAATAAAGGAAATAGATTTCCAGACCTATAGCAATGTGCATTTATAGAGAGAGACAAGACTGGAAGATGAAACTTGGAATCAACGACACACTCATGATTTGCTTTATTCTTTCGTTGTTAGTACAAGGCGAAATTAGTAGATGGAACTTGTTATTGTAGGATCACTAGCTTACAGCAGCCGTACTTGTGAATTTAGGGTGATTCGGGAAGAAAGCTCACGAGCAAACAGGTCTCGTTTGTTTTCGTAGATGAGATGAGATTTAATGAGTTAAGATTAAAATTAAAAGTTGAATAAAATATTATTATAATATATTTTTTAACATTATTTTTGTTTTGAGATTTGAAAAAATTAAATTGTTTATTTTATTTTATGTGAGAATTTGGGAAAGTTGTAATGATTAAATGAGATAGGATGAAATGAGTTGAGAAGAGTTGTAAAAACAATTGGATATTTTTTCTATGGTTTATGTATGGATCATATGCAATGTCCTACCCTTTATCTGTTGTGAAAAATTCTCATTAGTCCCAAACAATGAGAAATAACGTCACTGTCCAATGGAAATTTGTAGCTTATGATGAATATATGAGAATCTGAAAAAAGTGAAAGCTTTTTTAGCAGAAATGGTTTCAGTTGTTTGTGTCGCTCATTCTAATTCTGTCATGAAGAAACTTGCACTAAACATTATCGGAACAGTGCACTAAGCATGTTGACACAACAGTTTATTTAGCTCTTCCTTTCTAACTTCTAAAATGTATAGCATGCACTAACATCTTTTGAAAAGATAAACTCAGAATCAAAAACTCAATTTATTATATCCACTTTACAAGAAAAAAGGGACGCAGAGAGAGAGCCTAAGTCACTTCCAGAAATTGCTGCATATGTGTTCCAGCCCAAAATACAAATCACAACAAGATACAAACTGCATGCATATTCCTTCAAATGTCACTTCCATAAATTACAATATATGTACCAATCCAAAATACAAACCACAACAAGATACAAAATACATGCATATTCCTTCAAATGTCACTTCCAAAAATTACAATATATGTGTTCCAGGCTTCCAGCCCAAAATACCTATCACAACAAGATACAAACTACAACATCTTCAACCTACAGACTTAAGATTCCAGTTTCTACAAACTACTCCACAATACATTGTTTGAGCCAGTCCAAATCTCCACGGAATTACACTCTCCATGGAATTACACAACATCAATATGGTCACATCTCTGAAACAATACAAATAAAAGTAAAATAAAATATTAATACTTGCTTCAAAACAATTACACAAATAAGCAAAGCCCCACACCTCCTCATTGCTCGATGGAGTCGATTGTGTGACAATACTATTTTGGGTTCCAACACCAAAACCATCAACAACAGCACCAAGTTGAGTTTCGGGAGCTCACCCAATTGTGATTCGTCATCAAATATTTTTCTGCAAGTCTAAATTCCAATACAAAAATACACATATGTATTAGAAATGAATATGCATACCTATTTATTATATACGATTAATACAAACAAATTAATACATGTTTATTCTTTCTCTTTATTACGACCTTCTCCACAGGCAGAACCTTTCGTTTTGTTTGGGGTCTCCCTTTTTCCCGGACAACGTGTGGGCTTAATATTTTCTTACCCTTATCCTTGCAAACGTTTTCTTTCCCCTTGGTTGAACCAGACTTTAACTCAAGTGTTAAGCCTTCAGATTTATGCTCAAAGTCATCTAAATAGCGTAGGAATGCATTGATATGGTCATCACTTGAGGATACACGCATAGCTAACTTCAAACATCGTTTAACCACAACCTCATACCTCCGTGCATCTGCATTGTCCCGCAAGTCATCATAGCTATTTTCCATTAGTGTGTATCTCCTCTTTAAGTCATTTCATCATCAATCCAATACATATTTTTCAGGTAACACTTTAAGTTTCTTCATATGACATACTCTAAAAACATGCCTACAGATAATGCCCATCATCTCAAACGATGCACACGTGCATTTAACTTCGCATTCCTCTTCGTTATAGTAAACTGAGTAATGAACCATTTTCACATGGTCATCAATGGAAATTTCATCCAAAACATCGAAGGTGAAAATGCAACCATGCGTGCTGACAAGTGTGCAATTACATAAAATGTACCCAATACCTCTTTTTGAACCTCTTTAAACTTGCATTTGTATACACTAATTGAAACTGCTTCTCAATGGCGAATGAGGATATGCTTGGGATTATTTGGTTGAAGGAGTTGAAATCAGCTATCGCCTCGACCTCCACCTTTTTCCTCAGAGCATTGTCAAATTGATCTACAAATTCCTTCAAAGTTGCATTAGAATGCACAAACCCTTCGAAAAAGGCATTCATACTTTCAGACCGCTGTGTAGTGCTCATACCAACCTAAAATACACTCTTCAAGTAAACTGGTACCCAAAAAGATCTCTCATCATACAACCCATGCAGCCATGCATTAGAACCAAGTTCTTACTTCTGAAGTAGTTGCCCCCACTTGTCCGCAAATTCCGTACAAGTCTGTGAATCATATGGAGCACTATGAATGGAAGTCTTCAGCCCTGCATTGAATTGGGAGTGGGAGCCCAATTTTTCTGGCAATTTCCTCATGATATGCCACATAAAATATCTGTGGTGACAGTCTGGAATACAATGGCAATAACACTTTTCATTACCCGGTCTTAGTCTGTTATGATGGCTTTGGGAGTCCGACCATTCATGCAGTTCAACCATGCTCGAAACAGTCACATAAAAGTACTTGTATCCTCGCTTGAAATCAAGTCAGCCCCTAACAGTATGGACTGTCCATGATGGTTGACATCAACAAAGGGAGTATATGGCATACCATACCTATTTGTTATATATGTCATATCGAAGGTGATAATATCTCTGAAATACTCATATGCAGCTCGACTTCATGCGTCAGCCTAGAACACATTTCTTACTCTGAACTCGTCATCCACATCCATGATAGAAATAAAGCCATCATTCATCTCCCTCATTCTTTCAAAGTAGTCACTAATTGCTTCGCCACCCCTTTACCCAGCCTTAAGTGTCTGGCTTTGTCAATAAAATTCCGACAATCTTTCTCCGCAAACTCGAGAGTCTCAAACCCCCCCTGCGCGCTTCAACAACAAGTGCATTGAAATTCTTATTTATTTGAATAATTCTTCTGTCATTCAAATCAAGCATCCTTTGACTGTATTCATCTAAACACTTATGAAATCTAAAAAATCTAGACTTCTGTGGGCTTACAATATGATTATGAGCAATCTCAACAATGGTCAAAACCCACACCCCACTAACCAAGTGAGCATTTACCTTCGCCTTACAGTCTGTTTTAATTGTTGGTCGTGGCCTCGCAACATTACTGTAGCTAGGATGATACTTGCCACTACATGCACACCCAATTGTTACATATTTTACACTCTCATCTGCCTCTCGCTTTGTCCTTTGTGTCTTTACACCAAAATCCGATTGCTTGGCATATCATTTGTAATAAACCAGAAGCTCTTTCTTAGTGGCAAACTCCATACCAGATTTTGGTTCATCAACCCTTTCATCATCACCCAATACTTCATTAGTGCCCTCCGCATCTTTATTTATGTTGGATGTCGTTTCTGAAAATGCAAGAAAATGGTTGAGATTAGTATTTATATTAAATACACTGGTTGTGAAATCATCGGGTTAAAAGTGAAATACCGTTAATAATAAGAGGGCTTTCATCAGTTGTGTGTGATGTACCTTCAATATTCTTCTCCCTTTCGGTACTATTATGCACGGTTGATGACTCACTTAGGCGTTGGGGGGTCTCTTCAAATCTTCTAAACGTTTCTGGATTACTCAACAAAGGGTTGGGTATAGTTGGTCCAAAAGGTGGCACTGATAGATGCTGTAATTATGTAGCTCTGTTAGTTCATTGCTAATGAACATGGAACAAATATTGAAAAATAAATAAATCTACGTGGCTAGTCTCAACAAATCTTTTCAACTCCTCCGGATTGCTGAACAAAAGGTAGGGTACAGTTGGTCCAAGAGGTGGCATTGACGCATGCTGTAATGATCACACATCATGAGAATATTTTCCCAAATTAACATAGGCACAAAATTTTTAACAAATTCATCTACCCTGCTACCCAATGGATACGGATATGGCGTTGGATATGACATTGGATACGGATTTGGATATGTATTTGGAGAAATCATAAATGACGGGTAGTATGGTATAATGAAGATTTACAACTAAACTACAGCTACATATTTGTTGTACATGGAAGTATAATATGTCTAACAAGGAAAGTATTGGTTACAAAATGTTATGGAGTTATGTGCAGAAGAAGGGATCAAGCCAACATGTTGAGTGGATTATGGCAGCATGTATGCAGCGATAGACTAGATATCTCGTCAAAAAATACTTATAATTTTTGCGGCGATCATAAAACGCCGCAAAAAGACTTAAAATTTTCACATCACCGAATCTCACCATTAGCGACAAAAAGTTGTGACAAGGATAAGTTGGCCGCAAAAGATGAGTAGTGTTATTGTTGATTTCTCTGGAGACAAAAAAAAAAAGTTGATCGTAAAAATCCAATATTCTCGTAATGGTAAACTATTGAGTTGCATTAAGAAGTGGCGCAAGAATGCCTAGTGTAGCTTTCATGGCTGTTAATCTAAAATCAAATGTCCTAGTTCTCAATCTTCTTGGTTAGAACTTAGAAGAGAACAAAGACTCCAATGAAATTAGGAGGAGGGAGAGGAGGAGTTTTGGCTTGGGCCCCTCTCATAAATGGGTCGGATTGGGAGGGTAACTTATGTGGGCGAAACGCTTGCTTTACAAATAAAAATAAAAAATTGCATTTAAATCTTTTTAATCGGTACGGGAAACGAACAATATTATCTGGCGAGATAGCCATCAAGGCCGAATTCAATTAAAGTGAATTAAATCAATAGATTTCTTCGTGATTCCACATCACCACTCTTAATTGCATCGCACGTGAGGCACGCGAAGATTGCTAATTGTCCCCGACACAGGACGTCGTTCATTCAAGCACTCGAGTGGGGATGATTGCTACTCCAGACAGCATATGGGCCTTACCCTTTCTCTGGACCACTTTTTTTGTCATTGTGTTTTAGGTATGGGCCTGCCACTTCGGCCCAATTTAATGCTCTATTTGTCCTCCTTTCCTCTCATTCGTTGATTGCGACCAATACATTTATTAGGAAAATATATATAGTTTTTAAAATTTTTTATTCGAATTTAAGAGTTGAATAGCTAATTTTATGTGCTTGTATCTCTTTTATTTGAAACTTTTAATTTAATATCTTAATGCCACTTATTACTATGGTACAAGAACAGATAACCAACATGTCTTGCTAAACTACAACAACAATAATGCCCTGAAAAATAATATAAATTCTCTATATTTCAAGTGAATGTATAATGAGAAATTATATTTATGGTGTGCAAGTCCTGCCCACTTTTTGAAAAAGTAAATAAATTTGAAA
Organism: Juglans cinerea; assembly: GCA_961763995.1. Taxonomy (NCBI): domain Eukaryota; kingdom Viridiplantae; phylum Streptophyta; class Magnoliopsida; order Fagales; family Juglandaceae; genus Juglans; species Juglans cinerea. Next base: position 22,114,189 of record CAUIVZ010000013.1, read on the forward strand.
CCCACATCAAAAAATTATTTTTTTAAAAAAAAAATACGCGGGTTTTACATATCCTAAAACTGTATCTATCATTACCCTAATATAAAATCATCAATACATCTAAAAACTTATACTAAATGAACACTATCAAATCAAATGAAGTTGATTAAATGATCATAAGCTCTTTCCAAGAGTCAGGACCAAAAAGTGAAAGCGTATTTGCAGATGGTTGTGGATGATTGGCAGGAAAGGGCTGGATAAAGAAACTAAACGGCAAGGAAGAAAGCTCAATCATGCAGTACGTGCTTGTATTTGACAAAGTGTCGACCTGTTTTTCTTTCTTTTCTGTCAATTACCTAATCCAACTTAAATTATTTTAATTTCCTACGCCATAGTTGGTGAACTTCCATCGGTTATTAAATTCAACTTTGAATGATTTTCTTGATGTTTGTTTGACCCGGCGAGAACAGAGGCAACAATACATTTGAAAGGACCAAATATATATATATATATATATATATATATATATATAAATATATATATATATATATATATATATATATCATGTAGGATAGCTTTTTGGGATTAGTTCTTGTTTGGAAATAGATTTGGAGAAATATATCGGTAGGTAAAAGGAGAAGGAAAAACATGATGACAAGATTGATTACTAATTCATTGATAAATGATTACCATTAATTAGTATATCTATGCATGAAGGCATCAACCGACCCCAAAGCTAAAATTATTTAACAAACTAAATTTGAACAACTGTATAATGGGGTTTGATCATCGTCTTGTTTTAGAAAGTGGGATTTCCACGACTTTACCATCCAGTCAATTATGTTCCGTTTAATCCACGATACATTTGATCTAAGATGGTCATATCTACACATGATCAGGTGTTTAATTACCTTAAAGAAGCCCTTCTTGATTATTTAATTGGGTTTCACTCCTCCCCCCATGATTAATATGAATCATGCTTAATTTACAACATAATTAATACACATATATTATAAAATATATTGATGGTCTTGATCATAGTGCTTCTTAAAGAATCTAAAGTGTTGATGTTTTCTTTCTCGTTTTTTAGCTGGCTTGCTTAAAGCTTACTCCCGAAAATGAAATAAAGTCACGAGAAACGAGGAAGAGAATTAATTAAATATTTATGGTAGTTCCAAATTTCAAAAGGGAAGTGGTCCTAAAGGAATAAGACTTTAATCATCCTAATTACCAAAACTGAGAGTGGTGGCCCTGACTCCAAAGATTAGGCCCTGATGCAGTACCTACGTACAATCTGGAATGTAATGATCAGTTAACCGACCGCTGGTGCTTGTATCCCAATATTATGCAGAAAAACCAACCTTTTCTTGAATATTCTTGCAGTCAAGGATCGAGAAAATACATATTCAAGTCTCTGTTTGAGCACTTTCGATAAGATATATGCTACTGATTCTTAAGAAGTTTTGTGTTGAAAATCTTTAAACCATTTAGAAACCAAATCATGATGAATCATATATGATTATTATGATAGGGATCGGTACCCTGTGCATCATATATATAATGGAGAAAACTGTTTATCTTACAAATTTATTACAAGATTTTATGATTAAGTTCGTTGAACCAACTAAGATTTTCTACAAGGAGATATGTTTCACAACCAGTGGAAGATCGGTACGTAGGAATAATGGCAGTATTACGTACTCAGGAGAATTTTAAAAACAAAATACAAAAATAATGACTGTTTTTCAATAATTTACTAACAAAATGGATTACATAAGCCATAGTATTTGTAAAGATTACGATTTATGGTATTAAACTAGTGTTTAACATCATATATATATTCAATCTTAATGGTGGAGTTCAAGAGGCAAGTTCATGAGTTTTAACTCTTTGTACAGTTTTCGAGTTCCACCAAGTGATCTCCTTGTTCGATCTTCTTCGATGACCCTGTAGTCTAACTTAGCAGGGCTAGGCGAGCTTGAAACACTCCGAAGAGTGAAATCTTTTGAAGTTGATAAATAGTAATCTCTCTAAAACCTCAAACGGCTCCCTATTTACCTGATGGATGGTGCTATCTATAGGCAACCTATTGGTGGAGGGGTCGAAAGGAAATTATTCCTGAATCCTTCTTATGCCTGACATCAAGAGGATAACATCAAGCATCAAGAGGATAACATTAAATGCTTTCTCACTTGGAGAGTTAGTAAATTGAATACAACTTCAAATCTTTAATAAATTGTATATATTTATAGTATATAAATATAAAAATTATTTTTTTATATATGTGGAGCAGAACGGGGGGCGGGGCTCGCCCCGCTGGGGTCATCCCGCCCTCGCTAGTCCTTCTTCCTGCGGGGCGGGGGGTAGCGGGATACGGGCTCCCGCTACCCACCCCTACCAGCATTTGGTCGCCCATACTTTGGACTTTGGAGCAAGCATACCCTTACTTCTTTTAATGCTCACATTTTTATGTTTTGTTCATTGAATTAAATTATCAGTATGGTCATTTCTTACTTTTATTGTCTCATCTCTTAAAGTTACTCGTTTAAAATCAACTGATCCTTAAGTCCTCCCTTCCAATATCGCCAATAGATTAGGGTTCCTACCCTAGGCGAGGTAGAGGGTTCCTAACCCAGGAAAAATAGTGGGCACCTACTATTTGATGTGGTGGCGAGCACCTACCCAAGGCGAAGAGGCAGGCACCTGCCCAAGATGAAAAGGTGGGCTCCTTCCCTAGCGACATTGGTTGCCTAGATTGCTAGCACTAGGAATGCATCATGGCAGGATGGTGGGATTTCCTAAGACTGTTACTCGACTATTTATCATATTCAACGCCCTTATCCGTCTAGATTTGAGCTCTAATAATTAAGGGTCGTAGCATTTGATACGACCCGTGAACTGAATACAAACACAAAATAAAATAAGCATGCTTGTGTTGATATAAATGGACTCTGGTCAAACAAATCGACCTGATTAAAAACGATTAATAAGCAAGTCAATAGCAAGTTAACCCGTATAATCTGTTTAAATTTTTTCTGAAGATTACAATTACAATATGCCTATATTTGCTATTGTTAGAATTGTAATATTAGTATTATTATATGTTAATATCTCAATATTACTGACATTTCTTGTTGAAATGTTATCTTATCTTTTGGAGATATCAAGTTATCAACTATAATGTGGTTATTAAAAATTCTATATATTAATTTTCATGCGAGTTTATGTTAATTAGGTCAAAAGGGTAATACGGGTCAGTTGAATCCATTTATATGAAACGAGTCATGTCGTGTTAACTTAATTTTAGTTGATTATTAAAAGAATATGTGGGTCATGTCGTATCACATGTTATTTATATAAATCGTATTAAGATTTTAAGTCAAGCCCGTTTAATTAAACAAATCTTATTCAAATTGAATATTCATGATTTGACACAACACAAATACAATCTACAAACACGAATTACCATCCCGGCTAATAATGGGGCCTTTTCATTTTGGGCTATGTTGCGGGTTTTGCCCCCATCGAGTTTTAATAAGCCTCTAGAGTTCAAAACCTTATTTGTGTCATAATTTCCTTATAGCCACTAGCTTCAAGGTTCAACTCGAACTAATAGTTATTCAATGCACATGATACTCGTAAGTAGCTACAGTATGGGTCATTTGAGAGCGAAATTCATTATATTGAATGATTTCACTATTTCTCATGACCTTCCATATTTCTCAATACAACGGAGAAAATAGGGTTGGAGGAAGGTTGAAGAAGATATCGTCCCTGTAGAGATCTAGGAGAAGGTAAGCCAGTCATCCTCTGAAATGGTAGAGAAGTAGTACTCTTTCTTTGTAGAGATATCCAATCCTCCGATGTTTATAGTAGTCCATTAATTTCTTTAATTTATAGAGATCTCATTTCTTCTTTGAAGTAGATTAGTCCTACTTGCTTATGTTACTTTCATTAGTCAACTGTAATTTCTATTATCCCTAATAATATACTTCTAATGAGCTCGATCTTAGATCATTTATGTTTAACAATAAGCATCTCAAACTCAAACAACCCTTCTACCCCACCATGTTTGGATTCTGAATTGGGTATTGTTTAGGAAAGTTGCCCAATGCGATTTTTTATGAAAATCTCAATTACGCCTTAATTAATGATATTGTTGCCTACTGCAATTATAATTTTCTGTTCTAAGGATGACTCAGTACCACCGCGCGCCTGATAGTACTTATGAGTGCTCTCAAGTACGTACCCATGTAACCCATCTTTCATATTCTGGAAGCAATGAGTTACTTTGCTCCAGTACTTATTATACATGATACACTGTAATGACTCCCGCTACAGTACAGCTTGGCCTTTTTGCATACAGGCATGGTGAGATCGATGTTTGGCATGCATGCCTACTTATAAATAAGAATTACTTAAGTTTAACTCACTTTATTTTGATTTGGAAAATGTATGGTACACGGGTAAAAAGCACACGAGGTGAAAAAAAAATGAAGAGCAAATTGGTTTAATTACTGTTTATGTATTGTTCATATGAATAGTATTGTACCATTTTACCTTCCGTGTGTGCTTTTTGTTTGTGTATTTATCAAAATTCTTTTCACTTTGAAGTTTGAGGTAGTTAACATGCATGTACTTATTCATGCATTTTTCATGTACTTATTCATGCATTTTTCGATCACGTGTGAATGATCATGACAACAGTATATATTGTCGGTTTACTCTTTCTACTCACACAGTGGTTCGTGGTGGGATTGTGCTTGGAACGCTCATCTATGGCTTGCTTAATGATAAATAATTGAAAGTAAAAGAGACAAATGTTTACACGGTCCAGCACTAAGACCTACGTCCACGAGTTTTGGGTGTAAATCCATTATAAATAGAGGTTGATACATGCTCAATCTCCTTCCTCATCACCAAAGTGATCTCTAGCGCGTCTCATCCAATCTCCTCTTAACTTTATCATGTCCAATCAACTCATTGTCTTTGTTAGATCTTCTCTTCCTCCCTTCCATCCTAAATTATTTGGATATTAATTTCACTACAACATAATTACTTTTTAGTGACAGTTGAGAAATTATGACAGTCCCCAAACTGTCACTAAAAAATATTTTCTGTAACGGTTTGTGGAAACCGTCACTAAAGACAGATGATTTTTTTTACGTTCGAACGGAGAGCAAATTTACGTTCGAACGCCATATATACGTTCAAACAATGTGGCTACCTACGTGCGAACGTGAAATGGTTTTGCACTAACGTTCGAACGTTACTTCAAACGTTAGTAAGTAACGTTCGAACGTTAATTATAAATTTAAATTAAATATGACTCTAATTTAAAAATGATGTAATTTTTATAGTGCATAATTTGTGAACAAGTCTAAAAAATTGTAATATATATTTTATATACATACAATTTGTATAAATATATTTATGTTTATATATATTTGAGGTGCAGTGATTTAGTATTAAAGTTGAAAAATCTAACATTAAAAAAGATTGAAAATTGAAATTAAAAAATAATAGATATATTAAATAATATTGTTCCTTATATATATTAAAAGAAAAATAAAAAAAATATTATGAAATTTCGTAAACAACATTCACGTGAACGCGTTATTCACAAAATTCGTATTTCGTATCTCCTCAGTCAAGCTATCAACCTTCAGTGGGCTTTAAACACATGCGCGCAGTACTCATTTTACCCCTAACACATGTCATACTGAGCGTTCATAAGAGACTGCAATCTAACGTACAGCAATATAATTAATGAAACCATCATTTGTGCAACAATTAATCTCAACATGAGTTGTTATATATCCAAATAATTTTTTACTATTCTAATATGAATACTACATTATATATATTCAATGTTATCTATAACTCATATATATATATATATATATATCCTAATAATATTTAATACAGTGGGATTCAAATCGAAGAAAGTATATATAACAATGATTTGAGTTTTTCTGGACAGGTATAACCTCATCACTATTCTGATCTATTCTTGACCTTTCTTTTAAAACACAGCAAAATTTAAGTAAAGGGCCAATTAGAAGTACTCGATGGTTAGGATGACCTGTGGGTGATCAGGATGGTTTTGATGTGTTGGGGCCATTAAAAATTTAAACACGTACGCACCTTCATTGGTTTTTGGTTGTGGGGATGGTAATGATTTTGTGAAGACAATGGGGGCCGTGAACGTACAGCAAGGGGCCGGGGGGTCTTTGGATAGATCAGTTGACTGCGAGAGACCAGAAATTAAATGGTACAACTAATTTATTGAAGCATTCTTTATTTATATGATTGATCAATTTGGAGGAACTTAGAGTACTACTTGACCCTAAACCAATCTTCTATCCATCCATTTGACAAGTGGATCGATCAGCTTTAAGGGATCGGACTTCATCAATTAATCCTCATACTGCCTAATTATATATAATTAAAGGCTTTCTGAAAATAATTAATGATATTGGCTCTGATTTTCTAGCAATATTTTCATTGATTTCCTTTCAATTTATATGGTACTTTATAGTTGAGAATTTCAAAATCTTAATATAAGAATTTTGTGTTTGCATATTTAATGACAAAATTTAGTCGCTTCATATCCGAGAAATTTTTAGTTGAATTTGATTAGAAATTACAGAAATTGAGAGTGCATGCGAGACTCTTATGAGACAGACGTCAGACCTTAATCTAGCCAAGATTCCAACAAGTTTAGTCCTATCTATATACGCTTAATTATGCAAAATCTTCAAATTAAGTGAATTCTTGGTTATTTTAGAAGTCCTTATTTCTTTCTTATGAGAGAATCTCAAGTGAGATATGTGCCTATTAGCTAGCCTTAGTACTTTTCTCTTCTTATACAAAGACCACCATCAGCTCATGATTCTTAGATTGTTGTGTTCTTTCATTGCTCTAGTGAGTTTATCAAAATTGTTGGAGTACTTATAGTGGAGTGGACGAATTTGCTCGAGTGAAGCCATAGATGAGGTTAGGGTTCCAAAGCTGGCGTGTTGAAGAGATCGAGTGAGTCACTTATGGGGTTTGCAAATTATGTTTAAATAAAGTATCCCTTCATGAAAAAGAAAATCTAGTTCTATTACTTTCTAATATTTTAGTGATCTTGATATTTGTTACCTACAATTGATAGGATAATTGAATTGAATCTTTAAATTGGTCATATTTAATTTTAACACCCACTAACCCCTCTCGAATTAGTACATTTGGATATCTACCATTAAATTTTTACAAAGCTCAAGAGTTATTAATGATTCTTTAAATCTAGAATTCTTTTGGATTGAATATGCATGAAATTCCTGAAAATTGACATTTTATTGTTCAAATATACTTCATCCTACATTTTTCCATTCTTACTTACATTTGCTAGCTCTATATGATACATCTTAAGTGGCTCACATTTAAGAAGTACTTGATATATTAAACTACTTAAAATGTATCATATCAATAAGTCTGACCGGAGATAAAACAGTGATTTTAGATATACACAATATTTGAAAAGATAACATCAAAAAAAAATATGAATGCAATTATTTAAAATACATATAATTATACAGTAATAATACATCCAATTTTTTTCTAAAATGAGTGTGCGAGATTTGCACACTTTTAGACTGTATCTAACATTACTTTTAATTAAAACCTCTAGATAAGGTTGACTCGGCCTCGTGTAACTAAATCTTGGTTTATTAATCAAAAGAGTATATAAATTAAGATTGAGTAGCCAATTATGAAGAAAATATATATATATAAATGGAGAGCAATATTAATTTGATTAATTCGGTCTCCACCAAATTAATTAGGTAATTAATTAACTTGTACTTCAGATAACCCCAAAACATTAATTAATTTTCAAATAATGAATGCCATATTGGCTTGTCATGTTCATATATTATGTTTGCAAAGAAAATTATTTTTCAAGCAAGAAGACAACCTAATACAAGACACTCTCTTTTAAGGCTAAAAGGCCAAAAAATAGGGAATCCGATATTATTGTCTTTTCTGATTCAAAATCAACTGATCATTGTCAAAGGTTCTCATTTTCTATTTTAGCTTTTAGGCTAAAAGCAATCTCCAATATTGGCATCTTTCAAAATCAGTACTATTTGAGCAAGAATTATTCTTCTCACCAATTACTATTCACTGTACACACCCCACACCTTATGAAAAAATAAAAAAAAAGTTGAAGTGTGGAGTGTGGAGGTGAATAGTGGCTGATGCATACAGCAAAACCCTTTGAACAAATCTTATTTGATATTTTTCAAAATTAATCCTCAAAAACTCTTCTTCCCCATCTTCTTTTTCCTCCTTTACATACAAAACTAAGAAACCCAATTCACAAATTTTATAGTTGTTGGGGGGGGGGGGGGGGGGGAGAGAGAGAGAGAGATCAAAAGAAGCTCTTCCATCTGAAATTCACATATTTCTGCAACTACATTTTATTTGGTTTTCTCATACGATCAAAAGAATTAAGTATCTATTCCTTTCAAGTAGAAAGGCAAAGGGGAAAAAAAATGCAAAATTGAAACATAAAAATCAAAGACCATGAATGAACAAAAACAAGTAAATTTCTTAATTTATTGGCTCTTACAGGCATAGATCAACAAGGAGAATTCAACCTTGTCTTGTTCTTTCTGCACCAGCTTCTCCTCCAACCACAGCCTGCTATCCAAACCACTTCTCGTCCTGAACATGAACACTGCATATCCAGTACTAGTACTACTTCCTGATGCAGGTCTGAAGAACCAATCATGCACATCCCACATCAGATCAACCGGCAAATTGTCCACAAAAATCGTCTGGTTTCCTCTGAAATTCCATTGCAGCCTCTTTACTCGAATCACCGTCTTATTGTCGATACATACCGATAAAACCGGCGACCTTGGCCCTTCACTTTCTCCGCTGCATCTGATCAAAATCTCGTGTGCAATGCCGGTATCGCAAAACTGAGCCTTGGTTGAATACAGAGTATTTCCGGAGCAATGCTCCCGCCGGGAAATGAGAGAGACTTTTGCAACGGAACTCGTCTTGAATTTCTTGGCGACAGCTTCTTCCGCCATGTCTCCTAGAATAAGGCCGATTTCTGAATCAACCATGACCAGCACATAGAAGCCATCAACAGGTTCAGGTCCTGCGCTATACTTGGCATTGGAGAGATCCCAGAAAACTTCGATGCTTGAATTATCGGATTCCATTAATTTGCTCCCTTTCTTCTTCCTAAATAACCGTGAATTCGTGTTGAGTCTGAAGGGTGGCGTTGAAGGGTCATCGCCAAAGCTTATGCTTAAGCCCTGAGAAGAATGGTTCCCGCACCAAGTGACTGTGATCAAGATTTGCTTTTGGGTGGAGAGGGAGATTTTGTAAACACAGGTGACAGAGTTTTGCACCGATGGGGTTAGGCTTGGATTGGTGCTGGCTATGTTTGAGTAGCTGGAACATGAAGGAAGAGACACACTTACTGCGTTCTCGCTGAAACAAGAAACTATGTCTCTCATTGTAAAGAAAGAAAAATAAATAAATCTGGGGACAGAGAGACAGACAGATCTGGAGGTTTGGAGAAATGGTTCTTTTCTCTTTTGGTTTGCAGGTTTGACAAGGTTGTTTGGTGCTCTTCAACTGTCTTTGGTTCTTTAATTTTTGCCCCTTTTTTTCTCTTTTCTAAAGACAAAGCTCAGCTGGAGGTGAAAAAAAATGGAAGGCAGGCATGGAAATCCAGGTCCCTGACAGGACCATGGGTAATAAATATGATTCTCTCACGCGTTGCAACCCTGCCTGCAGCTTTTGAGAGAGAGAGAGAGAAGCTGAAATCTTCAAACTTTCCTTCTTTTTCTTTTCTTCCTTTCAAATGCCAGTTCATATCATGAGAGGTGTATATATATATATATATATATACACACATACATATATATATATATATGGAAAGTGAAAAAATGAAATTAAAAAGGCATAAAAAAGGAGGAAAGTTAGGCCTGGTCTGGTTTGCAGCACCATTTGTACGTGTCATTATCATCATCTTTGCCTTTTCATTTCCTAATTTCATTCTGTTAATTAGTAATTAATGGGAAAGAAGTTATATATAAATGCTTTGTTTATTTTAATCGGGTTTAACTTTAATTATTATTATTATTATTATTCATTAATCTTCCAAACTGTGCAACGTAAATATATATTAATAATAAATAAATATATCTACAGGTTTTGATTTTCTATTCGCCTCACTACACTTATGACAGTAGTTGACCATCGAATAGTTTAATAACTAAGATCTCTCCATTTCATTTAAAAATATACTATTTTTTTAACTTAAAAACTAAAGCTAGCATTCGTTTATCAAAAAAAAAAAAAAAAACTAAAGCATTCTAATAAGAATAATTAATGTTACGTGACCATATGAAACTTATCGCTCAGATGACCTTCTTGACTTAGCAATATTATCATGTAGTGCCACTTAGTTTATTAAAAAGATAAAAAATAAATACAAATGTGGTAGAGGGAACCAGCTAGGTTTCAATCTTCCGTTTTTGTATATTTTTTTATACAAATACAAATAGATTATCATAACAATATTCATGATCTTCTAATTAGAAAATACATAGATATTGTAGAAGAGAAGTATTTAATTTGTGTTTTCTCTGAAAAAAGGTAGAAACTGAAAATTTACTTGCACGTTTTATTTTTATTTATTTATAGCAAAAATTAATAACACGGTTACTTGGGTTATGGGTGGCTAATGGCTATATACATTGCACCCAATAATAACGTAATTTAATTTACTGTGTCTACTATAATTTCTGAAAAAATTAGGATATTATTTATGTGATTTAATTATTTAAATAAATATTTATCATACTTTGGAAAAAATTATATTTATGTGCTTTAATTATTTAAATAAATATTTTTTTTTTGCAATATGATCATGAGCTCTAAATAATTATCAACATTGTCACTTGTTTACAAATCAAAGATACGTTGTAATTTTCACTCTCGTTAACAAAGAAAAATATGTAATGTGAAACAATAATCTATGACCTAATCTTAAAGATAGTTATTATAGTTTGTTCTCTCATTCCTTTTCACATTGTGAAGGGAGGTGGAGATGGTGGGGGTCTCCCCTCCCTTAGCTTTGTCGATTGTTGGTTCCAAACTCTAAGCGATATGGGACATCTCATTTAGTTAAGGTGTTCGAGGGCGGTCCCCGCCCTCCACCCCTTCCTTTGAAGGGGTCGGGGCTACTTGTCGAGGTTAGGGTTGTCGGTCCCTCTTGATTCTTTTCAATTTTCAATTTTTATTTTATTTTAGAATCTTTTTTTTTTCATATTTAGGATTTTAATTGCATTTATTTTTTCTTTTTTATTTTTCAATTTGTTGAATGTTTAATTATTTTTTCAAAATTTCCCTTATTGTAAAGGTGTTTCTTTGAAGAGTAATTCTACATACAACCGTGAAGTATGTAACCGTCGGGTAATCGTTTTGAAAAAAAGTGTGGTCTACTATTAAAAAACTAATTTTTTTCATATGAGTCTCATGTTTTATTTACTTTTTTCAAAACGATTACGCGGCGGTTGCACAATTCACGGTTGTAAATATATTTTATCTTCTTTGAAATTAAACAATATGACATGATACGGCGTGCCGCATTATATATATATCTCTAACGGTAATCGTGGTTTGGCTGATGTCTTTGATGAAAAATCATGGGTCCATCCCTAATTACATATTACGTTTTCAAATTGTGAGCCATATTATAAAGGAAAATATTATATTGTCCGCTGCATTTTACTGTTGCACCAGTGACTACTAGTACTGTATTTGTGTATTTTTTTCTAATATTATTAAAAAAAATGCAAATGCATTAGCGGTCATTGGCAGTAGGCAAATGCAACGGTCCCTATAGCAAGACCCTTTTATAAAATGGATCATAGGTTAAGGGTTTTATAGTTGAAGGAGTTAAAAGTATAATTTTCTTCTATTTTTCATATAATTCCAAGCAAGTAATAAAAAAAAAGCAATAAATCGTATAGATTATTAATAGATCAAAGAAAATAAATTAAGAAAATAAAAACGAACATAATATATTGTTGTTTAATTTCATTTAAGATTTTAAATAGTAGAACACCAAATTAAACATAGGGACTAATGAATTTCTATCACGGGAAGCAATTCTATTTTAATAATAATCAAACTCGTCCCTTCATCCTAAATCTAGTTAGAAGCGCTGCATCAACGCCAACAGTACTCGCTTAATTGACACATGTCACTTAGAAAATAAAAAGTAAAATAAAACGTACAAAACTCTAATATTAAAAAATAACTTTAAAATCTTGAAAAACATAATTTCTTAAAAAAAAAAAAAAAAAGAAGAAAGAAAACCACCGTATCGGAGGACACGAAGGGTGCATGCTCAAGCCATTGCAGTTGTTAGTTTGAGAAGGTCTTTATCAAAATTGTTACTCTAGGAGGATTTAAATTGGGTGGTTATTTATGTAACGTCTCAATAGAAGGTCCAAATTAAATGGTCTATACTCTAAAAGGATTAGTCAATAATACAATTGGAGCCTCGTTAGAACCTTATAAAGAGCAAGAATTTCTCCTTTCTAAACAATATAGGATCTCATACACTACATATTCTTATCTTTATCATTGGGGATATCAAAATTTGAAGGAATTTTTGTGTATTTTTTTTTTATATAAAAAGAATTAGAATACGTAAATCAATTGGAGAACTTCCCTGGACACCTTGGTTTTATATGATCAGATAAATTAATTTTGTTGCATGTTTTTTTTTTTAATCCCTATCTACTTGAGATGATAGGGGCATTGAGGTCCTGATTATGATAGTGATGTTGGCCCCATAAATTTAATTTGGACTGTAGACCCACCAACTCCACTCCCCAACACACCTTTGATTTAAAGCTAGCTAGGCATATATATACATTACATGTGAGGTACTGATCACAGCTTTCTCTTGATATTTTTTGTGTATTTTTTTTAGTCCCTATTTCCCACTCTCAATAAAAATAAATAAATAAATGAATAAGAATAAGAGCAGCAAAGGAATGTGACTATTTAATGTGTACTAGTCTACTTTGTTACACCCTTTAATATAAAAGACATGTGGTTGCAGTTGGGGGAAGAAAAAGAACATTTAAAACCAACATGTTTGTGAACTCATTTCTTAAAGTTTTGGGTCAACACCCAACTGGCAACAGTCCCTCTGAAAATGAATTCACAAATGAAAAAAAACAAATGTAATGTACAGAAAATAAATTATCTTACATGAAAAAATATTGAAGCCTTGAGGAAGTGGATGAGAATTCAAGAAAGGAGAAAGACAATGCCTGTCATTAGCACATGTACGTACTATGTTACCGTTAAATGTTCATGACAGACACATTAAATGAGAAGTGAGAGAGAGAGAGAGGTGAAACAAGATTTCAATCATGAGGACAAGATGGGGAAAGGATGAATTTGTGATAAAATTAAAAATAATATTATTTAGAATAATGTTAGATACAAGTCTCAAATAGATAAATTTCATACAAGTCTTTTGTAAAATAATGGGTCTCACTAATAAAGAATAATTTTTTTACACTTTTTTAAGGTGGGATCTACTTTTTTATTTATACTCAAGAAAAGTTAAAAAAAACTTTATTTCTCCATGGTCAGTAGCTATTGATATGTTAGAAATTATAAAATTTAAAATTTAAAAATAAAACTGATAAAATTAATCTTATAAATAAAAATATAAGTAAAATTTAGAAGTATATATAACACTACTTAAAAAAAAAATGAAAATTTACAGCTAAAGAGGATCATTAATTAACTTTGGAGAGCAATTTATATAGACTAGAAGGAAGGGAGATGCTTCTAGTGTAATTAATGGATCCCAAGAAGGTTCTTGTCCTAAGGCATGTTGCCCATCATGACAAAGTACACAAGTCCTTTCCATGGAGGCTGTGTAGGAAGAAGATTAACGAGGACTATGACTGCAAATTTTCAGTTTTCTGGATTGGACTAGTAGTAAATGTACAGTACTTATATTGCATTTATGAAAGATCATTCTGAAAACATTGATTTTCTCTTCTCTTACCTTTTTCTCTTTTTTTCTTCTTGTTTAATGTTTATGACGTTGAAATGGAGAGAGTACTTTAACCTGTATCATGGTTTGTTTTGTCTGCTTTGTGCCAACAAAGTGCCCGCTGTCTTCGGATTGTCTCATTGGTCCAGCTAGCTTACTTTCAATTCCTTTTTCATCCTCATTTTGCATACACTGTTAAAAAAACAAAGAAGAAGAAGCAGCCCACTAGCTCATGTGTGCTCTCTCTCTCTCTCTTGGCTTTAGAAACTAAAAATATTTTAGCTATATAATATAAAATTAGTTTTATTGTAAAGTAGATCTAACGTATCATATGAAATCACATTAATTTGTAAGTTTATTTTTATATAATCGACAAACATTTTTCCAAACAAAAAATTATTTGGTCACCTGCTCCTTTCATAGCCATTTTCTGGGTAGGGGGAGCCTCTCCTCTCCCTCCACCTGTAGGTAATCTTTTACTTGCCAAATCTACTGCTCTCTAGCCCTATCATACAAAAAAACAAAAATGTTGCTAGCCCCATAGACTTAATAGATGGAGATGATACGTTGTGATTAAGCAATGATCAATGATTTTCCATCATTTTGTGATCGTTTTATTCTTCAATTGGTCGCTTAGAAGACAGATTGGATTCCAAACTTTCCCCTTTGCCTTTTTCCTTTATGATAATAGTAGAAAAAAGGATAAAGCTATATATATATATATATATATATAATCAGAAAAGCCTTCCCCGTCACTTACCTAAAACACATGATATGTGCAACCAACTACGCAAAAGAAAAGGGAATCCTAGATGGAATTTCTTCTCTTCGATCTCTTTTGTCTTACATTATCTCACCAACCAAAAAGAATATACATCTTTTATAAACAAAAATCACCCTCAAAATATGCATAAAATCTAAGGGACTTTCTCTTCATATGCCCAGTAGACTTCTGAGAGATTGGTCTTCTTAGAAACTTCTGCATGATATATATGAAGAAGCAAAGTGGAGGAGAAAGAGAACTTGGCCTATTGCAGTTCATGAATTTCCTGCATCTATCATAACCCGGTGGGAAATATCATCATCTGGGTGAAACTCACCAATAATTGAGTGTGTTTGTATTTGTTTTTAAAAATGAACAGTAAAAAATTTCTAGACAAGTACTGTTTTCTTTATTTAAAAAAAAAAACTGCAGGCATTGATAAAAAAAAAAAAAAATGACGAGATGGAGGGATAAAGATTAAAAAAAAAAAGAAGATTAGAAAAGGATAGAAAGTGCCTGCCTATTTCCGTTTAGATCTCAACTAACTGCTGATTTGAGTGATTTGAGAGCTGTAGAGCAAACAAAATAAATGTGGCTACGGTTAGGAATCATAATTTCATCTAACTACTATGAATTCAGGTTGCGTTGGATATTGAGCTGGGCCCGAGATAATTTGAGTTTATTATGAATTGTAACGAGTTGAAATAGTAGAGTAAATTTTATAGAGCTTATTTAAGATGAGTTTATATGTATTTAAATGTTAATATGAATTTAGATGTGTTTAGATGTTAATATAAGTTTAAATGTATTTATGAAAAGTTGAAAAAGGTTATGGGTCCCTCGTGTAAATAAGTCTTGAATTGAAAAGGGTTATGAGTCTCACGAGTAAAGACGTATTGAATGGAGTGATATTTAATGATTTGTAAGTTGTGTGTTTAGATGTTAGGCTAAGCTTAAATTTAAACTCAACTCAAATAAACTCAACTACTTCTATATTTCAAACGTAGCCTCAAATTCATTTCATGCATAGTTGTGATGAAAGCTAAACAATCTTACATTATGAGTAAAAGGCAGCAGTACTGTATGATCATGGCGTTTCTGCTTTCAGTCTGTGTTGAGTTTCAGTTGCAAACGTTGCCTTCTCTTCTCCAACCATGAAAGGGGCATAAATGCAGAGTCTCATGAATTGAAGACCGGTATAACCCTTGGGAAAGCTAAACCAGTATCAACGATTAATGGGTTGAAGGGAATACTTGATCATCAATAGTGTTAAGCCAATGGAAGAGTAGTGAACATTAACTTCTAATTAAATGGTCATCATAAATGGTTGGTTTTTCCAACTTAATACTCTTTTAACTGTCAAATCGACATTAATAGTTTAATACAACGGACGATGATGACAATAAAAGAGGACTGCTACATCTACAAAGGAATTACATAAAAACAATCCTACAAATTGATGTGGTTTCATCTGATCCATTAGATCTACTTTATAATAAAAGTAACTTTACAATCTGACGAATCACATCAAACCATATCAGTTTGTAGAATTATTTTTGTGTAATCATTTTGTGGCTAGAGTATTATTCAGCCAAAATATAAATAATTATTTAACAAGTATTCCTCCTTGGTTCCAAGAAAGAAACATAGAATAAGAAATATCATGAACTACATGCACTTTCCAACTTATATTAATTAATATTCATCTCCTAATTTATCTTGAGTGTCTTCCCCCACACAGACGCATGCATGCATCAACCTTTTAATAAACTTTGTCCTGTAGAACCATTTATCAAATGAAAAGTATGACATCTCATCAGTTTAGTATGTGCTGTCTTAGTCTTCCAATCTAAGAGTACTCCCAATGGATGTTCTATAATACAATTTTCTTTAAAATATGAAGAGATTTGTTCAAAAATGACCTACAATGGATGTTGTATTTTATCTTCATTTTCTATTATTTTGCTACAGTGATCCCGCTACATCTAGAGGAAACTGTTCATCAATGTAAAAAAATTTAATTCATTTCTCTCTCCTTCATCTGATTTTTCCCATCTCTTAAAAATCTTTTATCTTCATTTCATCTTTGTTTAGCATCAAAGAGTCTGGGTCTCTCAAATAACAACTCTAGCCACCGAATTTTGATCAAATAATGATTTTTAGCTTCTCATTTCTTTTCAAATAACAATTCCGTATCTTCAAGTGAACTGACAAAATATCTTCTTTTATTTTTTAAATTAATTTATATTTAGATTTAATTTATAAATTTGGATTAATTTAAAATAGAACGTAATTATATGATATTGTATATGAGAAGATATTGTAAATATCAAAAGATATGAGAATATCATTATAATTAGAGAAAATATTTGAAATGAATAAAAAATATTAAAGAGTATAATATTTAAATGATATGAAGAAAAAAATAGATAAGCTGATGTATGGTATATTGTAAAAGTCAGTATGTAAAATAGAAAAAGTGAGTTTTGATAATATATTTTAAAGGATAAGATAAAGAATCCATTGGGAGTGCTCTAATATATATGACAATGATTAATGATCTATCTAGTCACGAATACAACGAGCTAGCCTCGTGAGTTTTTTGGCTTCTTGGAAGTTGTTGAGCAAAAATTCAAATTAATTGTTGAAAAATGACCCTCTAATGTCCATTTTCTTTCTTCCATCAGTTTCCTATCTATCTCATATGTGAATGCATACTCCAAAACCTATATTTCGTCCACCAAATTTGACATAGCCATGAAATAGGCCCAACAAGTCCACTGATCTAGGCGAAAGTTCACCATTAAGTTCGTAAAATCCAAAGGAGCGCGCACAACAAAACGTAAATCCTTTGTTTATGTACATGTGCTCTCACAAAAGGTAAAGAGAAATATTTAGACATTACACAAAAGTAATCTCGCAAACTGAAGTGATTTCGTGTGATTCGTCATATCATTAACCAAATTATAGGTCAAATTTGGTGAAAGACATACACAACAAAATCCACAGTTCCTCTTAGTTTCGTTGAAAAGCGAACACTCTCTCGACTTCAACAACTGGATCCTTGAGAAATCCCCAACGATCTAAACCACGAAAATATTCATAGCTGTGAATTTACTTACTAAAAGCGAAAGAAAAGTTGCGAATTCATTTCCCCAATAACTAGCAAAGCCAGCCATGTAGTAAAAGCAAGCAATGAATCAGGTACAAAACCAAAATAAAAGAAACAACACGACAAGGTCACTCTTGATCAGTGGGCGCTCAAACTGTCTGGCGGACATTTTAGGTTCAAAAGCGCAAAATACATCCAAATATCCATTGTGTGATTCTCTCAAATACACTATACCCATTCAAAAGTTCTAATGCTCAACTTTTTCTTTCCTTGAATAGGAAATATAAAAATATTTTCCTGTTTCTTTTTTTTCCTTTTTTTTTTTTACTTGCACAATTCTTGTCATTATGTATAGCTTGAAACAGCATATTAGCATCTTCCATCAAGAACAAATTCCAAATTTTGATTCATTGCTTTTCCCAAATGATTCATGTGGTAATAATCGAAAGCAACAGGAAAACATAGATTCACTCATCAAAGTTAAATCAAGTTTATCAAAAGTAGGAGAATCTAAAGAAATAGACCATCAATGGGTTGCTATTTAGTAAAAGAAAGTAAAAAGATATGTCAAGCAATTAAGGTAGGAAAACTCGAACTCCAACTTATGAGAAGAACTAATCAGTCAACCACAAAAGTTAGAACAAATTCTTGATATCTTGCCATTCACTCAGTTCTAAATTGGACTGAGGTAGTTCACAAATTGACCTGTCATGAAGAGGGAAGAAAGCAAATGTTACAAATTTGCTTCTAATAGTAACAATCAATATCTTCCAACAGACCTAAAAATATAAAAATTTAATACATACAGCAAGTTTAAAAGCTACATATCCCTTTTCCAGTTGAAGGGGGAGAGGGAACAAGGGAGACAGAAAAAACTCCCCCCCCCCCCCCCCCCCCAAAAAAAAAAAAAGCAGACACGTTTTCTAAGCCCCCTTTAATAAATACATTCAGCATTGCCCTTTTTTTTTTTTTTGAGATAAAAGGCATCCATCCTACTTAATAAAATGATAACTATTTGTTCTGAGAATCATATGTTCCTTTATTATTTATTTTTTCTGAAGATGATTCATCATTGTTACATGGCATTGAGTTGTATTTTACTTTGTTTTATTTTATTATCGGGGTGTTTGAGAGATTTTTTCTTACTTTATCATGCTTTCCAATGCTGTTTGACTCTCAGAGTGCAAGAAGAGAAAAAGAAAATTGTATTGGCTTCCTTCTTAAGATTCATTTAAAAATTTTAAGCACTTTTTTTTTATAAGTAAAAATATTATATATATCAAAAGGAGTACCCAAGTACACTGAATGTATAAATGCACTTGAAAGAAACACCATCCAGGACTATCCTCGTCTCTTAGAGAGAGAACGTCTAACGTCTACCTTCTCTCTAGAATAACCCCATTTCAGTGAGAGCCATTGTTAGAGAGGAGGGTGAGCTGTGTCTCTCACCCTCCTCTCCTTCCCCTTTCCATTTCCGCACTGTATATACACTTTCAATGTAGTGTTTTTTCCCTCCTCCCTCCTCCCTCCTCCCTCCACCAGTTCGGTTTTGGTCAGATCCACTACTCTCTGGCCACCATCCGCCTACACGCGCCCCACCACCCCATCCTACAACCACCGATCTACTGGGACGGCGCAGAGTCGCGCCAAAAAGGTCTGCGCGTGGCCCTCACGCGTGGCTTGTTTCCGCGCGTGTTCCCCACGCGTTGCTGCACAACAATGCTTCTGACGGCTACATGCGTCGTACCAACAGCTTCGTCTCGCCGAGATCTTCCAGATCTGGGCCACCCAGTCTCCATCCACCGGCGCGTGGCTGCCACGCGCCATTCACAAGAGCGCGGAAATGCAGATGATCAGCATATCAGTCCACTCAATGCCGGATTTTCCACTATGTTATCGCTTTCCCTAAACTGTGATCTCAAAGAAGAATCTGAGGATTCTCCAAAAATCATCTCAAGACAACAAGCAACAGTGCACCCGACACTCTCACCGCTTTCAGCAGGGGATCCACCGCTACCAGCGGTGGTTCCATTGTTCGCAATTTTTTGCGAACAGCTTATTTCGGTCTTTTAAGACGGCGTACTCTTTGTAGGACATGGGTGACAACCAAGAAATTGGTCGTAAAAACCCGCTTTGTTTCTTTTTTATCCACCACTTTGCACTGTTGTTATTGTTCTGGGGTGTTTGTTGGGAAACCCCACCCATTCCTCTTGTATCATCTTTTCTAATGAAATATACTTGCTTGCTTAGAAAAAAAAAAAAAAAGTACACTGAATGTATAGAAGAAAACACATTGCCCATATTAGAAGCCCCTAATGACCCAAAAAGCCCGTGAAAAAACAACCCAAAACACATCAAGCCCGACCCCAACCCCTTGTTTCCGGTAGAACTAAAACTCCACCCAAAAACCCAACCCCAACCCCTTGTATCCCGTCTTCACAAAGCCCTTATTTCCCTCAAATACATCAGTGAAAGAAACAGAAATTATGGCTGTAACTTTTTACACTGCAAGATCGAAAACAATAGAGTTCCACTCAACTGAGACTCATCGTGTTTCTGCTTACTTATGCAAAACTTTAATTTCTCAAATCCAAACAATATCTGTCTTTGTTTTCCTTGAAATTCAAAGCAACCAACAGATGCTTTGCAGACAACTACATGAGAAAATCCCCTAACCTTGATTTCACGCTCTTTTATGTTATAATCCCATGGAAGATACCATATAATGTCATTTCCAAGTGCAGCACATTATATTTACAAATAAGTCATATAATCTGCTTCTTCAAGAAAATAGTCTTCAATGCACTTGCACTCATCTACTCAGGATGCAGCTTCCTGAACTCTACAGTATTAGCTAGGACAAAACATATGCATTGTTTTTGGTTAAACTTCAACTCCTTAACCAGAAAAGAAATAAATCTCTATTCATACAGAGGTAGTCACGAGTACAGCTCATTAATAGTAATAAGTATTCCAGGCAACCTATTTTTATAACTTCTCTTCTTAGGGCTTTGCCACATATGAGGTCCTACTCCCTCTATGGTAATTGTAAATTCAAATCTCTTTTCAGACATCATTTTATTTTAAAACCATCTCAGATGCATACACAAGGTGATCACTGTTGTTCCATTAAGGATGCCCTTTCCTATGTCTGTACTGTTTTCCATGCCCAGCTAAAGTAAATTTACTCATAAAATAAATTTGCGATGCCATGTAAACATTCAAACTAAATGTTTGCTCATCACTATCCTTCAGATTCAGACATTTAGTCTTGATGCCATGTTATGTTGGACCCCTCACAGCGCTCTCCATATACCTTAGTGGAGCAAACTGATTTTCTTTATCCACTATTCTCATGCTTTTAATCATGCACGAATAGCACGTGAATGTTTGTAAAGCACTTTATGGAGGCAAACTTTCTTCTTCTTCAACAAGTTGAAAACCTTGCCTATAACCTTTACAAGGTCAATGACTTTAACAAGTTGAAAACCGGCTCCCCTTTGTAGCTAAGATGCATGGAGATGTAGCAACAATGAACCCTAACTTGTCTACAGGTGTTATGGCAGCTTAAATCATCAGGAGCAGCTATTAAATTAAGTAGAATAATTTAGATACCACTACCTTTATATAAAGTTTTTTTTTTTTTTTCGACAAGCAGAGCCACTTGGAGAGTTAGATGCTTATTTACATTTATGGTAAATTACTGCCCAATTTGGAGAAGTAATATTATTAATTGTCCTAATTTTTCCTCTCACTAAGTCGGTTTAAACACTAGTATAAGTGCACCATTCTATGGTATGTAATTTTGCATTAAAAAGATCAATTAAGACCAGATTGTACTGACAATACCCACGACCGAATTTTTTTACAGCATTCTTCCCACCCACAAAAGTTGCAGAGCAATCATAGAGGTTAAAGCTCACTAGTAGAAGTCATAATGGAACAATTAAGTCCAACCTCCTTTGAGACTCTTCCAGTAAATTGATTACACAAAGATACAAATATTAGAGCGAGGCAGAGCAGAATCACCTTCGGTGGAGGTGCTGGCTTCACTGGGGAGCTTGGAGACAAGGCAAGCGGAAGCTACTGCGGAGTGGACGGGTTGAAGAGAGCTTAGTTGTCGTCGGAGCAACCTTTTTAAGCCAATGGAAATAAAAGACTGGGCTTAGATATGAATCTCAGATCACAGAAAATAGAGAGATGCAGAAGAAAGAGCAGTACCTTGGAGAAAGAGGATGAGGGGGAATTGGAGTCCGACGAGGGACGGAATTGGATGGACGTAGTGGCACAGAGAAACTTCTTGTCCCCGAGGAAGATAACTTCGAACCTCGGCAAATCGCACGCACTAGATTGGATCTTCCAGTAGCGACCGAAGCTGCCATGTTTGGTTTCTCTG
The DNA here is from genome assembly GCA_961763995.1 of Juglans cinerea. NCBI lineage: Eukaryota > Viridiplantae > Streptophyta > Magnoliopsida > Fagales > Juglandaceae > Juglans > Juglans cinerea. The sequence continues at coordinate 22,136,543 of CAUIVZ010000013.1, forward strand.
AAACACAGTCTCACTTCCCTTCGAACCCCTGAGGCTATTGAAATGGGGGTCCTTATTGGACTGGACTGACCCCGTCAATTAATTGGGCTTTTTTAATATAGGCCCAAAATATTTGACACCCAAAACTTAATTAAAAAAATTAATATGTTCTTTTAAACATTGTCTAATTCCTTTGGATACTGGTTATTCTGAAAAAGATAATGATAAGGTTATTATCTTCCTATTATTTATTTCTTACTCTTTTTGTATTTAATTTTTTTTAATTTTTTATTTTACTTAATAGTTAAGGAAGTGACTATTAATAAAACTATATATTTTTTAAAATTTTTCTTAATAATTAAGGATATTAAAAAAATATTTAAAATAAAATGATAAAAAAATAAAAAAAACTTCAAATACACTATAACCAGTAAATGGATAGTAAGAGGGTAGTAACCCTATCACTACCCTTCTTAGAATACCTTAGTACTATTGATTGTTTTATTATTATTTTTCATCTACTTTTTACTATTATTCACTATTTTATCATTACTTTTTTACTACCATTCCCAGAATACCTTAAATACCTCACTACCCAAACGCAACCTAAATTCTCTAATTTGGCTTTTGATTCTTCAAAGATGTTATACTAAATTTCGAATTTGGATACTAAATTCATTCTCTTTTATACGTCATGATATAACTAACAGCCACCCTGACATTGATATGCAAAGAGTGGTGGTAATTTTTACAAGTTAAATCAAGACCTATACAAATTTACAGTTAAAACTCTTCATCATCGATAATGGATCTTGTGATCGGTATCGACCATCTACCCAAATGGGCAGTGTAATTTATGCACCGGATAACGCCTCTCGAGGTAGGCCCATCTGGAAAGTCGACGACACTGATGCTCCCTGCGTCGACATGAAATGATCCCTTCCATTCTTTGGTCAGATTTAGGCAATGCCCCATCAATGCTATGTGAAGTGCTGGGTGGCCAACTACGACAAGTATCTTTTCTGGCTCGGATTCATCGGATAGTTCGCTCAATAGAGACTGCCAAGCCTTTTCAGATTGATGCCATACTTCTGATGTGATTCTATCTTCATATCCATTTAACCAACCAGGCTGAAGAGCTGAAACCTCGGTTGCATTCTGTGGAAAACAGGAGAAGATCAAAAGATTAAATGGGAAAAGTCAAGAAAGCACTGAATAGATTAACACATTTAGCCAATCTTTAAGTTCAGACCAGTAAGTAGTGATTCAGCCATGATATATGTATGTATTTATATATATGCAGAATGAATGCAAATATTGCAGTTCATTTTGTCCCGTTTGGATAGTGAGATGAGATAAGATGGTTTTAGATGAAAATTAAAAGTTGAATAAAATATTGTTAGAATATTATTTTTTAATATTATTATTGTTTTAAGATTTGAAAAAGTTAAATTGTTTATTATATTTTGTGTAAAAATTCGAGAAAGTTGTAATAATGAGATGAGATAAGATGAAACCGTTTCTGTATACAAACGGGCCTTAATATCAATGCATGCCATTAGTCACTAACTAGAATGGATATGTATAAACAATGTTGTTTAATCCAATGGCAAGTATTCCAATCATTTGTGTAGGATATGTAGCCCGCACAATTAGAAAGAGGTCATTGTAGTTTTCTTTTATTTTCTCTTGATTTGTTTTACTTTTGAGCTCTCAAAGTGAGATTAGGATTTTTCATATTTTCAAGTTTTTTTTATCCTAGCAAGCCTAGGACTTGATTTTCCTGATAACTCAAGACTTTCTCTTATTGCATTTTTTAAGGATTTTGTAGTAACCTTAGGATTAGGATTTTAAACTATATAAAGGTATGCGGTAAACCTTATTTTAAGGTTGAGTAATTGAGATCATTGTGTTTATATTTGAGTAGTTTTAAATAAATAAACTCTTGTTGTTTCTATCATTTCCACAGCGTCATCATTAGTCATGCCTTTTAAAATTTCCTATTTTATTAGTTTCGGATCTTTCACAAACAATTAAGAAGTAAGAACCATGAAATTAGATGAGATGAGATAAGTTGAGATTAAAGTTAGAAGTTGAATATAATATTATTAGAATATATTTTTTTAATATTATTTCTGTTTTGAAATTTGAAAAAGTTGAATAGTTTATTTTATTTTGCATGGGAAGCTGGGAAAGTTGTAATGATTAGATAAGATGAAGTAAGATGAGTTGAGAGGAGTTGTGAAAACAAACGAGGCCTTACCCTATTTGGTTGCTGAAGAATGCTTTCAACATCAAGGTGCTCCATTTGCTTCATCTCCACATAGCGTGGAACACAGTCAGCACCCAAGCAATCTGCAGCTTCTTGGACCTACAATCAATTAGGCTAGCTGGAGTAAAACCATGATACACATTCCATACGAAATTAGAGAGAGAGAGAGAGCATTTGCAACATTCTGACTGAGCAACAAAAACAGTAAACTTACTCTGGAGATGGCCAGGGATGTCTCAGAACAAGCTTTCTTAGGACTGCTAATTATAGAATGCACTTTCAAATCGAGGAGTAGCTCTGCAGTTTTCTGGGACTGACATTTACCACTAAAGAAAATCAGATCATGGTTTTGTAACCTATTGTGTGCATACTTATAAACGATATACCTGTATAATTCCAAGCATGTTCAATGGCAGATCCCCATAAGTAGCACCACTAGCCTGTGGAAGCAGAGTTAGTAACACTAGCAGCAACAATCAAAAAACAAGGAAATAAAACCAAATAAATGCAGAATTATTTTGGAGACAATCAGGCAATTCAATAATATATAATGTCTGGGGCAAAGTCATACTCAAAATTGAAATTTGTAAGTTCAAATGCAAATTTTCACTCTCCCCTCCCCCTCACCCTGGAAAAGGGGGTGGGGGGGATATGAAGAACAATACCTACAACAACTGAAAACTTGGCTTCACACAATCATGGATATTTTAGGCCATTCCTTCTTACTTCTGTGTTACTTTGTGTGGCTCCGTAACAGACAAGTACGAGGCGCCTACTGCTTTTCCTGCCTCCAGAACTTCCAGTAGCAATAGGTGAATTGGGGGTCTGCATAAATAGGTCAATAGCATTTAAAGGACAGACAGAATAACCTGTTACACGACCTACCATAACATTAAAACTGTGGCACCAATGAACAACTTCGATTTAGAAACATAATATATATATATATATATATATATATATATCTATATATAAGAAAATATGTCGTATACCTGATTTAACCGATTTAGGCAAATAAATGGTGACCCTCCCTCGGGCCGCGGTGTAAAATCAAGCACACTAACACCACAGTTGCTCTGAAGTAAAATCCTAAAATACTCTGTTCCCAAACCTGCTTTCCATAAAAAGAGATGAACTACTGTTAAAACCACACTTAGCATATTTCAGCATCAAGTTTCCGAAGATAAAGGAAATAGTACCAATCGCTGTTGCAACGAGAGCCTGATTAACAGCATTGTGTGCAACCACAAGAACAGACCTGCTTTCATGGGCTAGTATATTATTCCAACAGCTTCTAGCACGTGCCCACAACTCTCTCACCGGATAATGACCATCTATGTTGAAATTCGCAGCATCTACCTGCCATTGACGAAAAGCTGCACCATACTTTGCTTTCCCCTCATGCTTCAAGAGGCCCTACACTTCACCAATAAACTCAGAAACCATAATGCAATATCAAGTTTAGCTAAATTCTCAAGAAAACTCAACCAAAAATAAGAAAATGGAGTAAGAAAAAGTGTGAAAACACACTAACTTGGAATGAATACAAGTCGATTTCTCTCAAATCAGAATCAGTAATCATCTCCTTCTCACGAGGCCCCCATATGATTTCAGCCGTTCTTTTTGAACGTATCAAGGGGCTGAAATAAAGAGCCCACCTTATTCAAGTAATCTATGCAAATGCCAAATTATAAGCTAAATGATCCAGTTAGTCAATCACGTAATATTGCCAAAATTCAACTAGGAAGAGAGTGTAAAAGAATATTAGCGCGTTTCAAAATTTATAATCGATAACTAGAATAACACAATCGTCTTTGTGTTTACAATGAATATATCACTTTACACTAATCACCGTCACGTTGTTTTAATCAATGCTAAAAGATTCGATTAAGCTATTCAGGTACAATTTAAGTAGCATTATCAAGTACGCTCTAGCCTGCTTGGACATAAAAAAGTGGAAGCATAGTTGTTTCAAGAAGCACCAAAAAGTAGTCGGAGAATCGAACCTGGAGAAGCAAACATCGAAGGAGTCGTCGATGAGCATCTGTCGAGAGGTCTCGGCCTGAGCCTCACCTTTCTTAGTGAGGACAGAGAAGTCGGAACTCCCTTGGATCCGGCCTTCTTCGTTCCAAGTGCTCTGGCCGTGCCTCACCAGGACCACCCTCTTCGCGGCAGATATCGGCGGGAAAGGAGCGGAAGCGTAAAGCTCCGAGCTTAGCTCTCTCTCTTGGAGGCTGGAGGAGGATCGGATTAGGAAGCTAGGGTTTCGGTTGAGGGGGAGAAGACGGTAGGGGACGATGAGAGGGGCTGTAATAGAAATCATTGGGAGGTGTTAAGGCTTCTCTCGCTCTCTCTCTCTCTCTCTCTCTCTCTCTCTGGGTTTTCTCTGTGTTTCATATGCTTCGCGCTCTAACTCGCTGAGCCATTTGATCGTTAACTTTTGTATGGTTACCGTTGTTTCTACGTTCCAATGATCTATTGAAGACCCACACAGCAAGAGTGACACGTGTGTCCCTGTCTAACGTATACACCTCCATAATCTTGCTTGCATGCGAGACAGCGTGTAATAAGATATATTTTCTTAGTTTTGTTATTTGATACCCTACATATTATATATTACACTTATTTTTATTTTTAAAAATTTTTCTTTTTATTTTTTTTATTTTTTTTCTTAAACTAATTGAATTATTCTACTCATCATCCATATACCACATATTTAGTAAGAGAAAAAATTAAAAATTAAAAAAATTATGTGTGATATGTAATGTAACTGATGAATATAATTTTTCATTTTCAAATATTTTATTTTTAAACATTAATATAAAATATTTTTAAATTTTTAAATTTTAATTAATTATGATTTAATCAATATCCAAATATCAAACTTAATATAAATTTTCTAAACTTCTAAACAAAACACAAAAAATAATATAATTTATTCATATTTTAAATAAAATAATAATATTAAAAAATATATTCAAACAATTTCTTAATTTTATAATATTTTTTATTCAACATTTTCTCTTTCTTTTTTCAAAACTTAATAAAATATATTAATTCAAATCATTTCATTATTATTAACAAATATTTTAAAATATTCTAAATGTCAAACGAGCACCAAGACCAAAGGGAGATGGTATCTTTCCACAAACCGAAGCAAATCAAGGTATTAATCAAGACCCAACTCGGAATATTATTCAATAAGTGTGAGAAGTCACGAGAGCTTGATATCCTATTAAAGACAACATTAATGATGATAAAAAGTGAAAAGTGGAACATTCAATGCCAAAATGGGATTATACTAGAACCATTGATCAATTTAATTCACTAATTTCAAACCAAAGGAGGCTTTATAGGATCAAGAATTTTCAAAGATTTTTAGGAGGACCTAAGATCATTCATAATGACTCATATAAAATACATTTTTCTATTAAATATAAAGAAAATTGATCAAAAAGGTCCTTCCAATAGATTTTATATTTTGATCTTTATTTTATATTTTGCAACAGTGATCCTCGAAATTCACTTTATTTCAATTTAGTCCATTTCAGCCCATCTGTTTGTTTCGCGTGTCTTCCCTTCCTCACAATTGGGTCTGATTGCATTCAGTTAAAAAACCCACTTCTATTTGTTGTATTTGTGTGGCGAAATGCAATTTCAATGTGTGACGTTGTACCTCCCCTATTTTGCATGCTCCTGACCTTTGAAATAAATAAATAAATATATTAAAAAGTATAATATTTAAATAATATAAAAAAATAGATAAACTGATATATGATATATTATAAAAGTCTGTATGTAAAATATAAAAAATAGATTTTGGTAATGTATTTTGGTGATGTATTTTAAAGTATAATATATTCTTCTTTCTATCCTTTAAAATACATCACCAAAATCCACTTTTTCTATTTTATATACTAACTTTTATAATATATCATACACCAGCTTATCTATTTTTTCTTCATATCATTTAAATATTATACTTTTTAATATTTTTTATTCATTTCAAATATTTTCTCTAACTATCAATGATATCTTCAAATCTTTTGATATGCAATATCTCTCTATATACAATGTCATATTATTATGTTCTATTTTAAATTAATCCAAATTTATAAGGTAGACTAAAAAGAAGAGATTATATAATGAAAATAAGAGATTAATTCAGCTTCAGATTTTGTCTTTGGCACCCAGCAAAGAAGAAAGCGTGGGAATGAGAAAGATTATCTGAAATAAAAATAAATTACTTTTGAAGAAATGGGGAAAATCAACAGTAAGAGAGAAAAACTAATTTAAAATGTTTACAATGATGAACAGTTCTTTCCACGTCTAATATTTTATTGTAGCAGAATATAAAATGAAAGATGGAATACAAGATTCAGTGGAAGGCACTTTTAAGAAAATCTCTTTATATTTTAAAGAAAAATATATTATAGAACATCCTTTGAGAATGCTAAGAATCAAATTGATCACCTACTCGAAAGATACCATTACCTTAGTTGGAATTTTTAGAAATTCTTGATAAAATAAAAGTTTTTAAGGTGGCATGGCATCATGACCAATTTGCAAGTGAGATTGGCAATTAGTATGTGCCAAGTCATCAAACCCCAAAAAAGTAGCTCAACCACGTCAAAGTTTCCAACCTATACACCGGGAAGCTCCTCGACGGCATTACAATTACGAGGATTGCTATTTATAAACCCATACATCACATATTAAAATTATTTTATATTTTTAAAATCTTTTTAAAAATTTTTTTGGTTTTATTATTATTAAAATAATTAAATTATTCTACTCATAAGTCATATAACACACATTTAGTAAGAGAATAAAATTAAAGAAATAATAAAAATGATGGTGTGTGGTGTATGAGACTTAATAATAGAATTTTTCTACTGTTATATATGTTTCTTTTCTTTCTTTGCAATAGTTGAGTCGCGGTCTTTCTCTTTTTACATATGAGTCAACCTCTCTTGATTTTATCTATTTCTTACTTTTATCTCTTGATTTTATATCTTTTTCTAGTTATCTTTTCCGTATTTTATTTTTTTCTTATCTTATTTCTTCTTGGCGATAAGCTCTCAATGGGCTTGACCCATTTCATTTTATATGCATTTATCTCATTCATCTCTCAAACATGAGCATCGAAGATCTCCCTCGCGAGAGATGCCTGGCGAGCCTCACAAGCGTTTAGGCAACCCAAGCCCAAAACCAATCCAGCTACCGGCATCCAAACATTGTACTAGAAGTTCGAGCCCAAAACTGATCTCAATGAATAATTAATGGATTAATCCATTGAACTTAAGGTAGTTCCAAAACAAATTATTAGACAAGTGGAGTTTTATGAGGTAATTAGCATAAAGAAGCAGTTATTATCTTCATATATATATATATATATATATATATATTATAATAAATGGTTATCTAATTGCTACAGTAAATTTTTTTGTTTTCTTGTTTTCCTTAACCTCCATTGTTTTTCCTGTTAACTTTTGACCTAACACAACAGTTCTTCACCTTCAACCCTCCCAAAAGCTTATTTTGATTATTTGTCCCCGTATGCCTCCAACACCATTGACTTCCTAAAAATGGGGGCCTCACTGTTGCACACGGCACAGTGAAGATGAAGAAAACCAATGATCTCCTCTCCTTTTCCCTGCTCACCACTGCCCTGTGCAGACAACTCTTATACCTCCCATTGGATAATACCTACATATGTACATTTATCAAAACAAACAAAAATCAAATCATCTTAATATCTTTTATTGGCATGCTACAGCTTGCTTGGCGACGACACTGGTCGCAACGATGACGGACTCGCAATGAGGGTCTTAGAATCGGCGAAGATTTTGAAAGGGGTGGTGGAGAAATCGACCTTGTTGACGGTCTCGGTCATAATTTGGGTGCCAAAATAGTGGGACTGGCTGCCGTCGAGGGCGATGCCGTTAGCCATCCAACCCTCGAAGAGGATGGGCTTCAACTCTGCCCATGAAGCATATATGGCGGCAGTGTGGGCCGTTGGGCCGCTTCCGATGATGCAAACCTTCGTTTTCAAAGTCTATAAATCATCCATGGCGGAGACCGTAGTTGAGGCCAAAGTCGAAGAAGATGAGGATCGGGATTTCGGAAGAAAGATTAAATCGAAAGAAGAAGAAGAAGAAGCAGTGGACGGCGCGCAGGAGGAAAAGAAATAAAGCCCCAAGGGCTATGGCCAAAACGGCGCCGTTTAGTGAGAAAGGGAGGACTGGGATGCAAGCTACGGGTTTGGCTTCAAATCCGAATGGGATGGGCCCAAAAGAGAATAAAACACACTAAAACAAGCACAGTCCAAAAAATAAGGGTCCAATAAAAAAAAATAAAAAGCACATTAAAATAAGAAAATAAATTTCACAACTTAGTAATCATAAGTACCAGAATTTTATAAACAGAACCACAACACTGAAATATCCTCAAAGAGGTTATACAATTATCCAACAAAATATAATACAAAGTCAAAATACATAGACAAAAAGGGAAAATAAATCTCATTTGGCTCAAAACACACCATTAAATACCATCATCTTGATGATGCAAACTCTACCATCTTGTTAAAGTATTGATTGTAGTAATTAATTTGTTTGTTAAAGTTCATTTGTAATATTCTATTAATTATATTACTTGTATAAAAGTTGAAGCAATGTCTTCTAAACTATATATGCCATTAATTATTTTTATAAATTTTATAAAAAAACAAAAATAATAAAATAATTGTTTAATTTAATTAGGCAAACGTACTTTGCACGTTGCTTTGACCAATGCGAGACAGACAGACATTATTCAATTGAAATTAAGTATAAAAAAGTTGTTGAGGTTGTACAACCAGTATTTGTTATCCGCAATCCATAACCATTGCCTCATTGCCATTAATAATAGGTTGTTGACATGTCAGATTCTCCAATTCAGCAGTAATTTGAACATTAGCCCTAGAATTAGCACTCCTCTGTTGACACTCTTAAGTTGCAATTGATTGAGCCAAGAGTGTTGTAAAAACACAATGCTTGATGACTGGACCTATCACAAATATTTGGATATAGTCGTTGAGATGAATTATTTGGAGGAGGGCAATATTATTCAGACTAAGATGGATTGTTGAAGTTGTAGACTGCTGCTTTGGCTCACAGCTAGAATTAGAACGTTTGGATTGGCTCAAACCTAAAAGGATTAAATAAAAATAAATTTACAAGCTGACGTGATTTTGTATAATTCGTTAGATTTACTTTACGATTAAAGTAATTTTATAATCTAAAATACCACATCAAGTCACATCACTTTATAAGTTTATTTTTATATAATGCTTGTGTGATTAAAGTATTTATCTTTCTTTTTATTAAATGAAGTATTGATATGATGAGTGTAGAATATATAGATATATATATATATATATATATATAAAGGTTAAACTTCCAAGCAACATCTGATCATAGCTAAGAAGATTAGCAAAAGAAAGAGTGTGATCTGGAATAGCAGTGGAGATGGAAGTAACAAATGGATTAAGGTCCGTTCATGTATGAAACGGTTTTATCTTATCTCATCATTACAATTTTTATAAATTTACACATAAAAATATAATAAACAATTCAACTTTTTCAAATCTTAAAACAATAATAATATTAAAAAATAATATTTTAATAATATTTTATTTAACTTTTAACTTTTATCTAAAATCATCTCATCTCATTATTGAAACGAAACCTAAATGATGAATTTTGGCCACACAAAGCTAATGAAATCAAATAATCATCCTCAATTAGTTTTCCACATCAGCAGTCTAATTTGCCAACAATATGGCAAAATTTAAGTACTCAAAACATGACTTGGATCCTAGATGAAGACTTTACAGCTGGCACTTAGCTAGATTGGAGCAACTTGTGACCTGGAGTGAGAAGCTAATTTGTATGCTAAGGATTCCCACACTTTCTTACAAGTGTTTCTTTCCCTCACATGAGCAATAGTTTTACTGTTTACATAAAAATAATAACTCAACAATAGAATATAACAAAATTGATATTTTAAAAGTGTTAAGCCATAAATGAGTTGTAATTTAGTTTGAATCTTCCTTAAGCATATAATAATTAAGAAACAAATCTATTTATACGTCTATTTATTGATACATTAAATATATCGACAATTCAGATGTTGACTACATCAGTTTATAACGATAATAGATCTTACAATAAATGTATATTTACACACCTGCTTGTATTTTTTTTTTTTTTTGAGTTGGGAAGAGAATTTTCGAACTTCGAAACTTCTTTTGGAAGATTAGGATTATGCCAATCAAGCCTAGCTTGTAATTCCACCCAAGCTATATAGGTAGGTGAAATTACTTCAATTGATCTGACCTATTATTTCATGGAAAATTTCAAAATGATCTGACTAATTGAGGACACAGCTTATTAGATACGGCAATATTTTTACACCAAAAGTTTCAAACATGTCACTTTCTTCTTCAAACGGCTAGCCGTTTGGTAAAAATGTACATAAGCCAAATTTTAACGGTTGCTTCCATCATGGCGTTTGTCTATATGTCCACGTGTCAAATGTGCACTACCTCACCCATCATGCCAATGTAGCAACTTGGAATTTCATAATTGTTCAAAGTGCATGCGTTGGGTCTTTATCACATATTTCAGGTATGTATTATTTTCTATTTATTTGCTAATAATTATTATCATTTTTCAAAAGTAATATACAGGTTTTAAGCATTTAATTTATTTAAACATCTGCGATTCTGCAATAAGAATTAAAAATAAATATAAGTAATTAAGAAGGGATTATAAAAATGAGATATTTTGTTAAGAGTCATATAATATAATATCGTATAAATTAAATATATCTAAGAATTTTAATTTAATTTATTTTTATTTTTTGAGTTTGAGGAGAAACCATGTAAAGATGTTTGAGTTGATATTTTAGTCACATTTTTTATTCAGAAATCATTGATGAAAATAGTCTGAAGTACTATATGTACTCGTTTGTTTTTACAAGTGAGATAAGATGAGATTAATTGAGATAAAAGTTGAATAAAATATTGTTATAATATATTTTTTTAATATTATTTTTTTTTTGGATTTAAAAAGTTGCAATTGTTTATTTTATTTTATGTAAAAATTTAAAAAAATTATAATGATTGAATGAGATTGATTGTGAAAACAAAAGAGGCAATAGACATATTTTGGCCTATATTGGGACAAATTATGTATGCTAAAAAAGGGAAATTACTGCATAGAAAATCAGGTTACATTTAGTTATACTATTCATTTAATCTTGTGGGTGGGCAATTTAGTTTTGCTTGTTTTTCACCTTTTTAGGTTTAGAGTCTACACAAATGGAATTGGAGAGGTACCCACTAGTGATAGAATAAGCTAGGACTATGATAGATGAAAGTGACATTTATGTAGATAGCATTGGGTGGGCATTCATGAAATATAAGACTAGTAATTATATTCATGAAATGCTAGAAACTAGATATATTCATGAAATATAAGACTAGTAATTATAAATAAATATAGTTTTGGATGATATATATTTTGCCTAATTGCTTCATAAAATTGGTGCCTTGTCTATATTTTGCCTAATTCCCTCCCCTAATTTCTCGAGTACTTTTGCATAAGCTGTCAACTGAGTAATGTTATTCATCATCTCAATTCTTATCATCCTCTCATCATCCTATGATGTGGCATTAAACTATTTATTATATTTCACTTATGAATCCATAATTTAATACCACATCATGAGATGATGAGAAAATAGATGATGAACAAATTTTTTTCCTATCAGTTAGATATAAATTTTTGCAAATTGCATTATATTATGATTTATCTATTAGATGGTATAAAGAATATACTGTTCATATTATTAAAATAACATTATTTAATTTGTAAAAAAAATAATTTTTATTTTATAAAATAAATAATATTATATTAAAGAATTTATTAATAGTATCGATTTATACTATAATTTTTTTTATGAGTAATGCTAGAGCCACCGCTGGCTCTAGTATGTGTTTTTTTTATAGTTATTTTTTATAGAAATTTTTTTAATATTTTTTAATATTTTAAAAAAATAAAATAAATTTATAATATTATTAAAAAACACTTACTTAATCATGAAGTAAAAAAAAATTATTAAAAAATACTTCCTTACTCATGAAGTAAATTTTTTTTTTTATTTCATGATTAAGGAAGTGTTTTTTAATAATATTATATATATTTTTATTTTTTTTAAATATTTAAAATTTTTTAAAAAATCTATATAAAAATAATTATAAAAAAACACATCAAAAAATATATGGTAGAGCTAACAGTGACTCCCAGCGGGAGCCACTAGCGGTGGCTCTATCATTTTTTATTTATTTATTTATATTTTTTTATAGAAACGATTAATTTCCATAGAAGTTCTAGGCTTCTAGCTATAAGAGATTGCTAGCCAGCTGTTTTATCGCATGGACCAAATAACTACCGGGAAAATTGATGGAGATGGAGACATCTTTAACAAACTTGAAGAAAGGAGGGATTCAGCTATCAATCTTTTCAAACTACGTATGCATACAACTGCTAGCACTAGAGCATTAACATTAGCAATTCATTAAAATCATATTTAGAATTTTATGAAAAATATATATTTTCATAGATTCAAAACCTCTTTAATTATAATTTCACATTAAATTAGTCAAAATAATAATATAATAATATTTTTTAAATAATAATATTTTTAATTTTTTCTTATATTTTACCATTACACTAACTATATATTAATTAATAATATATTTTTAATTAATGAAAGTGAAATGACATTAATAATATATTTTTTTAATAATATTTTTTAACTTGTGTGCGTAAAATTGCATCTTAATACAATGCGCTCCTCTTGGTTTTGGTCAAGAGTTAGGCAACGTTTTGGATGTTAAGATGAATTGTAAATAATAATATTTTATGAGTCCTATTAATATGAGTTTAACTTTTTTAGGTTGACATGAATTTAGTTTTTTAAGTTGAAATGTATAAAGTAGGTTGAGATGAATTTAATCTTTTTATGAAAAATTAAAAAAATAATAAGTCTCATCAATGATTGGTTTGAGATGATTTGAAATCAACAACCAAACACAGCCTAATTGTTTTTTTCATTAATCCTTGTTCAGTAATCTTCGGCATCAATCAGATTACATCAAAGATTTATTATCAATTAAATATGACTTTAAAATTTATCTACTTTTGAATTCGAACCTCAGATTTAAAAGAAATATACTCTTTAAACAATTTTTGTCCCTTAGGAGAGTAAACGATCCCATTTTTTATATATTTTATAACTGAATCGGTATGTATAAGTTTTGAGATTTGAAAAATCGATACCGCATCGATTACACCCTAAACTGATACTTCTAAATTTACCGATTCCGATATGATTTTTCCGATATATTATATAGTATATATTATAGTATATAATAATATAGTGATAATATATTATAATTGTATTATAGGCTATAGTGATATATTATAGTATATTATAATATATATTGATATAGTATTAATATAACTACTAATACAATAGGGTATAGTGATAATATACAGTTATTTATATATGATTTTAAAATTTAATATTATATTAATTAGTAATTTATCATGTAATACAATATTATTTTATATATAATTATATATAAAAATTATATAATATAAAAAATATTTTATACAATAGAAAAAATTAAAAAATATATATATATATGAACCAGTCCGGTTCAGTTCAGTCTTGCGTTGGAAAAGAGAAAATCGGAATTGGACCGATTTCGATCGATTTTGAGAAAAATAGAACTGGTATCGAACCAAACCTACCTATTCAGTCTGATCCGATTTATTGTATACCGGTTTTTTTTTTCACCCCTACTGTTCTTAGCTCGAATGTGTTTTGATAAACAATTTCTTTGAGGGAGTATTGTACTTTTTTTTTTATATATTTTATATGTTTCATTTTTATTTATTTGGATGAGAATTGATGTCTATTTTCTTGTAGAGAGAGAGAGAGAGAGAGAGAGAGAGAGTGAGAGTTAGCTGGGTGATTCAAATTTCAAACGGAGTCCCAAAACAAAATGATATATAATGTCATTTTCAATGGTGTCTAAAGTCAGCTTTTCAGAATTAATTATTTTTTCCCCAAAAGGTTTTGGGAGAAATCCTTTATCAAAATATCTGAGCTCTCATTTTATTTTATGACTTCGCCTGCCTCTGATTCGACCTTTCACTGTTCTGTTGCAAATTGTAAACTTTTGCTATAATGGAATGAAAATCATTCCTTTTTATATTTGATGCAAAAAGAGTTTTATTTTTTTTTAGGCCTAGTTACTTTTTACGTCTCATTTCATCTTATTTTATTATTACAAATGTTTTAAATTTTTATATAAAATAAAATAAACAATTCAACTTTTTTAAATTATAAAACAAAAATAATATTAAAAAAATATTCTAGCAATATTTTACTCAACTTTTAACTTTAATCTTAACTCATCTTACGTACAAAAACAAACAAAGACTTAGTGTTTTGATATTATCTAATTATACCTATAATTAGAATATCTTCTTCATTTTAAGGCAAAGCTTGTACTCCGCATTAAGGAAAAACAATACAATTTTGTAACTTAAACTAATACTTTATAATCTTCAATAACATCTCATGGTTAAGATTGTGTTAGGTCACATTATAATTGAATTGAAGTATAAAGTGCCATTTTAATAGTTTAAGACAATAGAATAATGTTATATATAGTTTTAGAGTATACGAGTCTTACATATTTTTTTAAAAAAATAGTAAAATTTATTATTAAAAAATTAATTTTTTCATGTAGGTCTCAAATTTGTCTATTAATTTCAAACAAAGCGCGCATAACTCATATTTTTTAGAAAATATTTTAATTATAAAAAGATTTTAAAAAAATAAACTCATAAAATGATGTGACTTGATGTGATACGTTAGAATATAAAATTAATCTTATTATAAAATATGTCTAGCGTATCATATCAAATCATGTCAGTTTATAAATTTATTTTCTGAAATTCTTATATGATTATAGCACTTATTTGTATTTCAAGATTATAAAAATTAATTTTCTAAGACCGTGTCAATGTATCATGATTTTATTAAACAAAAAATATATATTGCAGCTTACTGTTTGTTAAAGCCGCTGCACACTCAATAGATTGAGTGAAAAAAAAAAACCTGTGTAGTGTGCTGCAGCTTCCGGCTGATGCGCAACACAACTCTTTATTAAACTATATTAACGTAGGGCAATAAGATAAAAACAGATTTTTATTATTTTTCTTTATATTTCATTTGATATCCACGTCCAATTATTTCGGGAAAAAGTGACCGATATATTAATTTTAAATCCCTTGAAAAAGGAGAGACAAAGACAGAATGAAATTAAATAAATTAAATAATAAAAACGCGGTTTTTGCACCTCCACCGCTACCTTCGTTGTCTTCCTTTTGGCTTTTACCTCAGTGTCTCCCTAACCCCACTCTCACTCTCTATCTCTATCTCTATCTCTCTCTCTCTCTCTCTCAGCTCATTTATCTCTCTCTCTCTCTAGCTCTAGGTTGGGGGAGATCTTGGAACTCCATTTCTTGAACTTTGTGCAGTGACTCGAGGCACTGACCGTAGAGATCAGATCTGTATACGCTTTGTTTAAGCCATGCGATACTACTGATTTTTTTTTTTGTTGTGTTGTTGCTGTTGTTGTGAGGATGTCGAACTCTGACCCGAAACCGCCGCAGCGTCCGGGTCCGTGGCCTCCGGCTCCAGAGTCCTCGGCAATGCCGCCTTCTTCGTGGGCCAAGCGGACTGGTTTCAAGCCCAAGTTCTCCGGCGAGACCAATGCCAGCGATTCGGGCCAGGTGATAGCTCCGCCGCCCCCGCAGAAGCCCAGAGAGACCGACCCGGCTAAGCCGGATCTCGAGATGGGTCGGGTTAGGGCCGTGAACGGTGAGCGGGAGAGCGAGAAGGTTGTTCCTCGGACGCTGCCGCAGCCGCAGCCGCAGCCACAGACGGATAAGGATCGGACGGTGAAGAAACGGAGGGACTCTGATGGGCAGCCGAAGATTTCGGGACCCAACGGGCAGGCCCAGGGCGGGCCCGCGGAGCAGGCGTCAAGGAGGCCCGTGAGGAGCGATGCAGTGGTGGATGTTTTGCCACAGAGTGTAGATGATGATGATGGGTTTGTGGGTAGGCACATGCATATGAAGTATGAGCTCAGAGATACACCTGGTCTTGGTGAGTTTCCCACTTATTTACTTGTCTGGTACTATTTATAATATAATTTATTGAAAGAATGTGTTTTTTGTTTCAAGTTAGTTATTTTATTAATAATTCGAAATGGATTATGCTTTTCTTGAATGATGGTTGGGGTTCTTGTTGTTTAGTTGTGGTACTTAGATACTTTGAGATTTTAAACAAAATAATTCAAGACGATTTTTTCTTCTTTCTTTTTTGGGCTTCAGTTACATGTAAGTTTTTTTTTTGAAAAAGTTTATGCTTATTTTTATCCCTGTAAATTTTCAGTTCCCATTGGTCTATACGGGTTCCAACATTTTACTTCGATGTTGGGTTCGTTGATTCTCATCCCGCTCGTCATTGTACCCGCAATGGGTGGAACTTATGTGAGTAGTGTAATTATTTTCTTATTGGAATTTTATGTATGACTGATTTGTTTAGTAATTAAAAAAACAATGTTCCGGTTATCTTGGTCTAATTGGATTTAGTGTGTTTAGGAGGATACTGCAAATGTGGTATCGACAGTCCTCTTTGTTTCGGGGGTGACTACACTTTTGCATACGTCTTTCGGGTCAAGATTGCCCCTGATACAAGGTCCATCGTTTGTTTTCCTGGCACCAGCATTGGCAATCATCAACTCCCCAGAGTTTCAAGGACTCAACGAAAATGTAAGCTCCTCTTGTCATGCTTTGGTATGGTTCAAATACATATTAGTGACTTCCCATTTGTGTTTGCACAGTTCATTCCCGTTACATTGTTGAGCTATACACAATACAGAAAAAGAGTCGGGTATTGTACCTTACTTGCATGTGTGTGAAGAAACGCATTTATGTTTACACATCTTTACATTATAGAATGGACTGATGGATATAATTTGCTTTCATAAAATCATCTAGTTGAATCATAAAGGATATAGGATACCTCATTTTTTGGAAAGTATATGGGATACCTTTCCTTTTTTATCGGTATGTATATGGGATACCTTAACAAGCATAAAGCTTAAACATGTTCTGCTATCGCACAGACTGTTTGCTTAGCTTGTTTCTTAATATCTTGAGGAGCTCTCAAAGGAAATGCTGCCGCTAATATATAATTGGCCTGATTCTATCGCTTTAGTAAGCTGTTGAGATCATACTGTTTTAGAACCTGATAGTGCAACTTGGATATTATTACATCTGTCAGTAGTTGCTAAGAGAAGTAATGATTGAACACTCTCGATCAGTTGATCCTATCTGTCAACTCTTACTGTTTTGTGGTTTGTAACACACGGTAAAGTTTCCAAAGTGTTGCCTGAAAAGGTAAATAAAAAGAAATGCAGAAAGTGTTAAGAATTAATGGAATCAGTAGCAATCAATAAAAATTTGTTCACTGATCAAAAAAAAAAAAAAAAAAAGAGAGGAATCAGTAGCAAAAGTTTCTAAAATTCTTTGTTTGACACTTATTTAGAGGGTGTAAACTAATCGTTTGCACTCAAATCGTTACATGCTCTCTAACTACCTCTGGTCAACAATTTAATAAATATGTTTTGCAAGCATTCTTCTGCACTAACGTTCCATGAGAGCGTTTAGGAATAATAATCACCTGTGATATATAGACTTCCAATCATAAGCCAATTATTCCTTAATATCTAATGTTTTATATACTATTCCTTTATTAACATTAAAAAGTATGGATATAAAGCTTGCAAATATATAAAAAAAACCCATAAAAGAGTTAAAAAAGTATGGATATATATCGAGCTCTTTTGTTCTATTGCATTTTTGATATACTTGAGAGAATCATTTTACATGTAGAAATTCAAGCACGTTATGAAGGAGCTACAGGGCGCCATAATAATAGCTTCAGCTTTTCAAGCTTTACTTGGATATAGTGGACTGATGTCTGTATTATCAAGGTTTGATTCCATCATCTTTATACCTCTTCACATTCCAAATTCATTATTATCAAGTGCTTTGCATTCCATTTATCAAATTAGAATCAGTCAATTTTGGAAGCTTGAAGGTGGATTGGATAAGTTGCTCTAATTGATGTATTGATAAGCTGATTGCTTAAAGTTATGCGTCATGCCATTCATTATTTATTAGAATATGATACATTCATATATTCGATTATTTTGACCTTATGACATATATTACATTGAGTTAACAAATGCGGTATAGCACCCATTTGAATCTAAATTAATAGTTTTTCCCATTCACTTCCCTTCCCATCCAGGAAAAAGGACAAAATTGATTGGTATGATAGGCTGCAGCCCTGGTGCAACTTCTTGGTTGCCTCAGGGAAAGCTGCTTACCCTTCCAATGAACGTCAGAGAAGTTGACCCTGTTGTAGCTTAAGATTGGCTGACCAATGAATTGGTGCCTTATGTGCCATTTAGGTAGTCCCAATTGGCTGTTCAACCTAACTTTTTAATTTTCCTTTGAATAATTTGCTCAATCCAACTTCAAGAAATCATCCAAATAAAACTAGAAGAAAACATATTATAACAATGTGTTTAACTAAAATATTTGTTAGGCCAAAATGTGTAAATTGAAATATGCCAAAAGTTAGATCAAGCAACGTATCCACAGCAAAATTGAAAACTTTATTGCAAAATGCTAAGGTATGAATATGTCCTTTGTGACTTCCCAACGCATGCCTAGAACAGGGTGATGTCTGAAACTAATTCTTAATCTGTTTTTAACTTTATCTTTTTGGTAAATGCAATCGGGATTTGAACTTTAAACTAGAAGCGTGTAGGTGAGCTGTGAAACAAACTACTTGTAGAAAGAGGTGAATTATGAAACAAATTATAGCTTTTATGTATCTCAAATATTAAATTGAATGGGTATCTAGTCTTTCTGTTGCTAAAAAAGAGTAGGCGAGCAACAATATTAATGAATCGCTTAAATTTGCATGCCATGATGAAAGCCCAATTTATACAAACTAATCATCTATGGATCTTGTTAGAGAATATAATTTAAATGATGAAATTTGCTATTCCCATCACTTTAATATTTCGGCATGATTGGTGATTTAACATTGTACCAGAACAGTGGTCCTGAATTTGAACCCTTAATTTGCTCTTATCTCTCAATTAAAATATCAAATTCCTTTCCTACTTAGTGGGTCCTTGGTGATTTTTGGTCTCGCACATAAGTGAGTGTTAAAGATTAAACTCAGCATTTATCAAATCTCATGAACATCAGGCCTATATTAATTAACTTGTTCTACTTAGGGTTTGAGTTAATAACTTACATTCATAGTTAGTCTAGCAGAGAGACTAAACCCTTGGGGGTTGGCTCAAGTAGTAAGAGCCTTGGTCTTGGTGGTATGCTCCCTCTAGGTCTAAGGTTTGAACCGTTGGGTGCAAACAATTTTTTGGGGCCATTGTGGGGGAATTTTTCCTTGACTTACCCGAGGTGCTCTTGCAGGAAACTCCTTGCCAATGGCCTGTGCACCCCCACGATTAGTCTGACTTTGTTCTGGACGCCTAGTGCGAATAAAATAAAATAAAAAGAAAATAATCTAGCGAGAGACTGCCTACAACATAGTTACTTTTAGGGCTTTTCTTTTCCTAGGTTTTGACTTGTTGAATTTGTGGACTAGGCCTCTATTGGTTAGTTGGCTTTAGTCAACTTAGGGGTCAAAAGTTTTGCTGCTTCAGTAGGTTTAGTTTGATTGCTTTGGGTTTGATTCATTTTATGTTCACGCCAACTTGGGGTCCTTACTATTGGAATTGGGTGATTTGGGTAATGTATTGAGAAACCTACCTGCAATAGAATATGGTTGGTTGTAGCCTGTAGGATTTGGGCTAGGGGCTCTAGAGGCTCTAGAGGAAGTGGTTTAGGGTTTATTGATTGAATAAGGTTGTGAAAGGATTAAGTATAAAGACAAACGGTTACTTACAAAAAAAAAAGGTATAAAGACAAACGGTGCTGAAACTTGAAGACTGCTGGTTGCTGAAATTTTATGGGAAAAGCTGTTTGGAGGAATTTAGATTTGATATGATGGATTATTTGTTAGCCAAAAAGTTGCGAGAACTTTGGATTTTACGAGGGGTGTGACTTGGGTTCGAAAAGGGAGAAGAATGGATAAGATTTGTGGCTATTCTGGTCTGTAAGAAGCACTATTAAAGTATGATAGAATGGTTGAGTAAGAAAAAAGAATGGGGGAGAAAGAATCATACCAATATGTGCCTTCAATAATCAAAATTAACTCAAGTTCTTTTTAGTAGAATATAATATTTTGAGTGTATAGAATAAGCTCTTCAACATAAATTGGATAACTGAAGATAAATATATTTGGTTTATGTTTGTTGGATTCCATTACCACCAAACTGGTTGTATCCATCCTTCCTTGACCTGGTAAAATATTATATCCAACAATGATAACCAACATTTTCCCAGGAAGAAAAGAGAAATTAAAGTTATCAGCCACTTGGAATGGGTTTTCTGGTTATGCTTGCTCTCTATCTTTTTTTATTTTTGACTCGAAACCTCACCAAGGCAGAACCCTTAACGGTTAACACCTCTAGAGAGGAAACTCTAGATATATGGCCCCACCATCCAGAACCTTACATTAGGTAACCATGGGAACTTATAATGCGAAATTGAACCCAAAATGTTTGAATCTACATCTCATTGCATGCTTGCACTTTGACCACTAGGCTGCACCTTGATGGGTGTTTTAGTCTTTAAAACTCTTAGAATGCATTGGTCCTTGTTTGTCAAAGTTGACCCTTTGAGGCCGGCTAACCTGTGTGATGTCTCCAAACAGCCTTAAATATTGAGTTATTTTGACTGAGAAAGTTTAGACTCCATTGAACTGGTATCCGTTGGGGCAGTGAAACCAACCCTGCCAATAATCCTTAAAATAAATCATCATTAGTAAGATTTGGATAGTAAGTTTTGAAATCATGGTTTGTGGTTTTGATCTAATATACTGAAACTAAAGTTTCTTTCTGTAGGGACCACTTGTTGGCTTGGCTTGCTGATTTTCTCAAAAGACTATTTTCAGAATAGTGATTGCTGTGATTCTCTCTGATCTTTTGCATTGTTCTCTCTGATCTTATTGTGCATTTGTGCTTTAGTTTCATCATTTCTTTAATTAATCTAAGATGTGGTTTGTCTTGTGGAAGATAACTTTTTGGCAAACATATTCTCTGTGGACAACATTTGAAAGAAAATGATTTGTTTACTTGTATATTTCATTCTGATCTTTCCCGGGGGTTTTGGGGGGGGGGGGGGGGGTATTGTACATGTGGTATGAGGGAGGCGATTTTCTGGAAATATATCTTGCTCAGTTGCTCACTAAATCTTCCAGCAAGCTATACACCGGAGAATGTAGTATAATAATCTGAATTTTCCATTTAACAAACAGACCCCAAGTATGTTTTTTTTTTTAATAAATAACTGACCCCAAGTATGTGTATTAATTTGGATGAATTTGCACGAGTCATTAATGTGGTTGTAGCATTTAGATGTTATTATACTCAACCATACAGCATGAGTGGTGGTTTGTTACAAGTGTAGCTTATTTCTGTGTTGAGTGCAAAATATAATATTCTGTTGCATTAATTGTCAGGCCTTTTGAATGATACACACAATAACTCAACTTCAGCTCATTGGCCTTCCCTTTTCAGGTTGATCAATCCAGTTGTTGTGTCCCCAACAGTTGCTGCTGTTGGACTTTCTTTTTATAGCTTTGGTTTCCCACTTGTTGGTACCTGTCTGGAGATTGGATCAGTGCAGATATTACTGGTCATTACTTTTTCTCTTGTAAGTATGGTGGAACTACTGTAGATTCATGTTAAATTATAGCAGTTTTGTAACGTCATCTAGCTTATCTTTGTCTCCACTGAACATGTTAAATGTCTGGCATTTCTTTTGTGATTGGATTTTGTGCCAGAAACATCTAATTTGTTGTTTCCATACTTTCTGCAGTATCTTCGTAAGATATCTGTTTTTGGTCATCGTATATTTTTAATATATGCGGTAAGTTACTATTACAAGTTCATCTTTTTATTTGTCCTCTTTCTGATTGTTGATACAACTGTATATTTACAAACAATAGAGCACACATTTCTTATAATGTAATGCGGTTATCCTTATTTTATTGTCAGGTTCCATTGGGCCTGGCAATCACATGGGCAGCTGCTTTCCTGCTAACTGAAGTGGGAGTTTATAGTTACAAAGGCTGTGATGTAAATGTGCCTGCTTCGAATATGATATCTGAGCACTGCAGAAAGTATCTCTCAAGGATGAAACATTGTCGAGTTGATACTTCTCATGCATTAAAATCTTCCCCATGGTTCAGGTTTCCTTATCCATTACAATGGGGTACTCCTGTCTTCCACTGGAAAATGGCTCTTGTTATGTGTGCGGTGTCCATTATCTCATCAGTTGATTCGGTTAGTTTTCTGTCATTTATCACGACTTAACACTTCTCTTCAAGATTTATAATTTTTTTGGTAAGTGAGATTATTTTATTAATGAGTAATTCTAGGTAAACAGAGTGGATATAATCCATACACCTAACTGGAAGGAGCAAAAAGGTTAAAGAAGTCAGTTTATAATTTCGTTCAATTTAACCTTCTTTTCAATTTTCTCCAAGTTCACCCTTAAACATCTTTTGGTGATTAATTATTGACTTGCAATACTCACCCATAATTATAAAAGTGAGAGATCCACAACTTTCCACGTGGTATGTTTATTTCTCTAAATCTATAAGGTGTGCACTTAAATATTTGGCTGTGACCTGCCAGAAAAGGGGCTTGCTTGAGAAACTAATGCCTGAATATTGTTCTTCACGTGAAAACTTTGTCATTTGTTATGACTTGGGCGAAACTATTGAAATTGAATTTGTTGGACTTAGCAACAACAAATAATGAATGGAATAATGCATAGGACTATCTCTGGCAAGGAAAATTTTCATATTATAATTATCTAAAATTCTGGAACTATATCTTTTTTATTCTATAAAAGGAGTGTTATGATGAGTACCAAATTTTGTCCTTAAAAATCTCATCTGCACTGACTTCAGGACTTCCCTACTAAGGATGCCATCTTTATTAATTTTAAGATTTTCAATCAGTAGATAATGAAACTAGTCCCATTACAGCATTAGACGTTTCTTTCACAACATTGTGGTTGGCTCTACTTTTTCTGCAAAATTCTGTGGAGTTCTTAGGTTAGTTGAACAGATTCAGATGGATTTTTGCTGTTATAAAATTTCCTTGAACATACCCTTGATGTCTGATTCAGTCAAACACGCCACATTTAGTTTCCCACAGGAATTCATGTACAACTTAAATTTTTATTTTTATCAACTTTATTGCATTTTGTTGTACAAATCTGCTCATTAATGTGCCTAAAAAATTGTATGCTTCGCCTGATTCTTATTTGGGTTTTTCTTTGTTTTAAACTGATTAGGTTGGATCATACCATGCATCTTCATTGTTGGTTGCATCAAGACCTCCAACCCCAGGTGTTCTTAGCCGAGGGATTGGTCTGGAAGGTCTTTCGAGTGTTTTGGCTGGTCTTTGGGGTACAGGAACGGGGTCCACCACTCTAACTGAAAATGTACACACTATTGCTGTGACCAAAATGGGAAGCCGCAGAGCAGTTGAATTAGGCGCATGTGTTTTGATAGTCTTATCCCTCGTAGGTGAGTATTTGTTCTGTTTCCAAAAATCTGCTGACGATAACCTGGCAATTAAATTTGAGATCGTCTGCGATTAGTACACAACGATGCAACTTCTTAGATATGTGCATCATAGGATATATACTGTAAGCTGTATAAGCACTGTTAGTAACTACAACGAGTTATTTTTTCTTCTTCTTTGGGTGTATTTTGGGTCACATATGCTCTGAATTTTCTCTGCAACTTTTTTACTATAAATTTCATATGCCACATTTCTTTGGCCTGCATTTGTCTTTTTTCCAGCGATGGCCCAGTTTGTCTTCTTTCATCCATAATCAAATTGCAAGTCAAGTAGGTCTAAAATGAAAAACCAGGGAGACAGCATATTTTTGGATAGCTTCTAAACTAGTGGCTCTAGGTTTAGAAGTTCAGAATGGGCCTGAGAGAGGTTTGCCTCCACCTCTGGTTGGACGGATAGGAGAGCAGATGGTTCTTTGTGCAGATTCTGGTTAATTTGTCATTTCAAGTTAACCCCTAGGGGTTGGCTCAAGTGGTAAAGGCCTTGGGCTGGGGGGTATGCTCTCCCCAGGTCTAAGATTCAAATCCCCTTGGGTGCAAACAATCTCTAGGAGCCATCGGACTGGGAGACTTTCTCCTTGAATTACCCGAGGTGTACTTGCGGGAAACTCCTTGCTTAGGGCCTATGCACCCCCATGACTAGTCTGGATGCTGTTCCTGGACACCCGGTGCCAATCAAAAAAACAAATGTCATTTCAAGTTCAATGACAGTGATGGTTGGAAAGTGAACAGTTTTCTTGACCCCAACTCAACCCAGATTGTTGGGTTGGATGATACAAGCAACTCTGTTAATTTGGATTTCGAGCTAATGACACAAACAAGTGCTAGTTCGAGGTTAATTTCAACATAATGAAAGCAGTGGGTGGGGCTGTAATTGTGTCATGTAAAGTTTTGATACCACAAAGTCAATGATAGGCAAAGCCAATGATTTACCTGATCCGAGTGATGGGGATGCGTTACACGGGTTTGGGGTTTAACCAGGTAAAAGTCATGTTGCGATTGCAGGGTTTCTAGGATTTCTTGTCATAAAAAAGATGATATGCAAAGATAGCATGCCAAGAAATATCTTGCTAAATTAGGATGTTTGGATTATCAAGTGTGCTGTGTATACCAAATTGTTATAGAGTAATGCTACATACAGTCGTGGAATGTGCAAGCGCTGTGCAGTCGCTTTGAAAAAGAGTGGGGTCCACTATTAAAAAATTAATTTCTTTTCATGTGGGTCCCATATTTATTCACTTTTTTCAAAGCGATTGCACGGCGCTTGCGCACTCACGACTGTAAGTATCATTTCTCATTGTTATATTATCATCATGCTTGTTGATCATATTGTGTATTTTTGGGAGAAAGAAAGAGGATATGAGGTTAGGGTATTGCTGGGATTTAAATTTGCTGATCTTTTTGACCTTGAGAGTTGAGACTCCATTACCACCTGAACAACCTGGAAATACAGGTTCAGTTTAGGGAAACCACTGTTTGGTCTTACTGTGACAAATTCTAATTAATTGATGTTTACAACAATATACAACATAAGGCTTCTTGTTTCTCATGTTATTAACTAATGTTTACTCTATGTACCTAATGCCTTACAGGTAAAGTTGGAGGCTTTATAGCGTCAATTCCTGAAGTCATGGTTGCTGCTTTATTGTGCTTCATGTGGGCGATGCTTACAGCTTTGGGCTTGTCAAATCTACGTTATAGTGAGGCTGGAAGCTCACGGAATATTATCATTGTTGGATTATCTTTGTTTTTCTCTCTTTCAATACCAGCTTACTTTCAGCAGTATGACATGTCCCCAAATAGCAACTTCTCTGTCCCAAGTTATTTTCAGCCTTACATTGTGGCTTCTCATGGGCCTTTCCGCAGCAAATATGGAGGGGTATGCTTCTTTCTGACCTTTTTGTAATAAGAAAGCGTGTCTCATATTCTGTCTCTCTCATCTGTCTTATGGCCTGCTAAAATGACAATATCGAATGGATACTAGTAAAATGCTGTGTTCAATTCATGTATTACCTTCCTTCAATCCATCTATATTCCCATTGTGTACAACTAGATGGTTGCAGTCAGTCTGATTGTGGCAAGAAAGTAAAATTGACCTCTTTTACATGCGAAGCTACCTCGATATTAGAGCAATTGATGATTGGCTCCATCAATTTGACTTCTCATTGCACAATCTTTCTGGACTCAATCTTGACATCTGTTGGTTGCTCCTTTTATTTTCTGTGAGTTTATATGGTTGTGGATGTAAAGAGCTAGCTGTGCAGTAACATCATGAAGTTGATGCTACAAGTTAAGCTTTACTTTTTATCTTTGCATATCAGGCCCCTGGTGAAACTGCAAATTGGTGGGATATTGCTCCCGCCATAACTCACGAATAATTGAATATCAGAAATGCAAACTGATTCCTTTGTGCACTAACATCCGGCTAACTTTTTGTTTATATGGTTTATGTGCAGGTGAACTATGTCCTGAACACATTACTGTCATTGCACATGGTGATTGCATTCCTGGTGGCTGTTATTCTGGACAACACTGTACCTGGTAGTCGGCAGGAACGTGGGGTGTATGTTTGGTCTGAACCAGATGCTGCAAGGAGGGAACCTGCTGTTACCAAAGACTATGAGTTGCCCTTCAGAGTTGGTCGGATTTTTAGATGGGTAAAGTGGGTTGGGATTTGAGAGAAGGTTTTTTCTGCTGGTATTGCTCACCATCGCATTGTCAAGCTCATGTCTTCCACCAACGTGGAATTGCTGTACTGCTTTCCGATTCTAAGCGCGACTCCCTCAGGCTCGGATGGTAAAATATCAGCCTAAAATCTAATTTTCCTTGAAGATGAGACTTTTTGGCTCTAGTGATCTTATAGAGATATTTTTGTACATTTCAGGATCCCGGATGGATCTGTTTGTGTTGTAATTTTAGATCATAAACGTTGTATCTAGTTTTGAGTCATTGAGAATGTCGAGTTGGACTTTTTCTCTCATTGGAGCATGCAATTAGGATTCATCTTGCTTGTGTATATGGTTTTTTTTTGGTCCAAGTCAGATTTCTGGACTCTTGGATTCTTTAATGGAAATGAGGTACGGTTTATTTTGGAAGTGTGAATAGAGCAAAGACGTATTTTCTTGTACAATATACTATATGACCTATAAGTTTCATTTAAAAGTTAGATTGACACGGCATGCAAAGAGCAATGTATTCAACTCAGCATGCCACTGTACAAAGCCATTTTAGTTTTACACTCGCAGTGTTTTTATAAGGAGGTTAGTTAATTTTTAAGGTAAATTATTGTTTAGGGTTTCTGGACTTTGGACATTTTACGTATTGATTCTTGTGGTTTAAAAATCTTAAAATTGGCCCATTAGAATAAGGTGATATTTCAAACTCCATCCTCTATTACAATATCATTAGTTCAGTGACAAAAATGTTACTATAGCACATCGCCGCCACGCCGTAATCAAGCAGAAAAAGGACATATGTTATAATATTAACTCGTTTGAGTCCGCAATAGTTGCGTTTGTTTGTTGGTTTGTATATTTAACTTTTCGGATTTAATAATTTTAGAAATTATTTATTCATTATAAAAGAAATATTTTTCTATTCATCACAAAGAAATCTAATTTTTTTTTAAAAGAAATTAAAGTTGATATGTGGTAGCTTATGATTGGACCACGCGTTTTCCATTGACGATGAACGACAAATTTAAAGGGGCTTTTCTAAATAGCTCATACCATGGGGTGTTCTTCTTAAAAAAAATAATACACAAGGACCTAATCCTAAGTCGGCCATAGCATAAAAAATGTTAGACTAAATTTGCTTTAACAAGAACTCATATTTACATAACTACACTATGCTTGACATAGAATTGTAAAAGAGTTGTTTATTTTACTTTATCAATTAACTCGATTGAAGATAAATGATTAGGGTCCTTCCCGTTTTGGATAAGGTGTAGTCCTTTCCTTCTTAGAAGGGTGAGGCGGTGGAGGAAGGTTACTAGAATTTTAAAGAAGAAATCGATTGTTGTACACAGTGAGACATGGTAGAAGAATTAACAATGCTCTGGGAAAGATTTAAACTCACAGATATTGAGAAAGAAGAGGTGGAACTCACAGTAGAAGAGACTAAACGAGCAGATGCTAGAGCTCAGAGGTGTCTGCTTCTTCTAATTCTGATGGACAAGAGTTTCAACAAAGAGGCTTTTAAAGCAATTCTGACCAAAGTTTGGAATCCTGAAGGTTCAATCAACTTCAATAAGATGGGTCATCACAAGTTAAGAAGTGTAGATATTGAACAAGTCATAAATGGTAGACCTTGGACCTTTGATAAACACTTTTGAATCCAAATTGTTGACAAAAGCACTCCCCCTAATGAGGTGAATTTTTATCAAGAACCCTTTTGGATTCAATTACATGGTCTACCTTTAGCAACAATGACCTATAAAGGAGGAGAGAAAATTGGCTCCAATATAGGGGAAGTTTTAACTATAGATGTGGATGGGGAAGGTATAGGTTGGGGAAAATTTCTCAGAATAAGGGTCAACATGGATATCACTAAACCTATCCCCTGTGGAAAGTTAGTTAGTATTGAAGGCAAAATGAACTGGGTGGAATTCAAATATAAAAGGTTGCCTTTATTTTGTTTTAACTGTGGGGTTATCAAACATGTTGGTAGAGTTTGTGTAGAGGGGAAAACGAAAATTTATAACTCAGGAACTGAACAATCTCAATATGGCCAATGGTTAAGGGCCACACCTTTCAATTTATTCGATAATGGAAACTAGAGACAAGGGGGGAGAGGAAACATGACTCAGATACTTAATCAAGGCCATGAGGAGGGTCCTAGGAAAAAGGAAGTACTTATTATCTAGGGTACTCAGGTAAACCAGGAAGATGATCCTTTAGAAGCTGGTCAGGAGCAGCAACTTGGTAATAATAACTTTTCTGGAAGAGCTTATGATAAAGGAAAACAAATAGTTAAATGGGATGGTCATAGTGAAAAACAGATGGATAAATCTTCAATCGAGGGAAACTAGAGTAATGAGGCTCAGGATGGGAAGCAGTACACAATCAACAATCCTAACCTAAGTCTTTAAGAAACCTAGAAGGTTGCAAATACAAGTCATATGCAGATAAAGGAAGAGGTATTAGATACATTACCAATGCAGACTGTGGAGGTGATACAGAAGCCACCGGGATGGAAAAGAAGGGCTAGAATCATAAATTTACCAATGACAGAAGAGATGGACAGTGAAATCACTAATAGAGTTGAAACAAGAGGAAGGAAAAGAGACAAGGAAATGATAGACAGTGATAGCCAGAAAATATAAAAAAAAAAAAAATGAAAAAAGGGCTCAATCCTAAAAGGAGCAAAACTTAGGAATTAAAGGTGGAGGCTACTGAGCAGCCCCACCAACATCAATGAGGTGCATAGCATGGAACTGTTGAGGGCTTGGGAACCCTCGAACAGTTCGAGAGCTTCATTTTGTAGTGAAGCAAAAGTGCCCAGAAACTCTCTTCCTCATGGAAACAAAGTGCTCGAGGGAGAGGATTGAAAAAATCAGAAATGAAATAGGATATGATAGAAGTTTTACAGTCAATGCCAAATGATGTAGTGGAGGGTTGGCAATGATGTGGAAATCAGCTTGTGATATAGAAGTTGAAACTTATACCAATTATCACATTTCTATTAATGTGATTGATGTTAAGACTGGGAAGGATTGGACTCTAACATGATTCTATGGCAACCCAGTTACAGCAAAAAGAGAAGGTAACTAGCAATTACTCAGAATTTTACAACCTTCAGATCATAGGCCATGGTTGTGTTTGGGGGATTTCAACGAGATACTTCACCAAAATGAAAAATGGGGAGGTCCACAAAGAACTTTTACTCAAATGAAAGGGTTTAGACAAATTTTGCATGATACTGATTTGAGTGATATGGGGTATAGTGGCCTTAAGTATACATGATCTAATAGAAGAGAAGGTTCAGATTTCACCAAGGAAAGATTAGATAGAGTATGTGCTAACGCTGAATGCATGAATATGTTTCAAAAAATTTCAGTCAATGCATTGGCAACATGCTCCTCAGATCACAATCCTATCCTAGCAACAATGAGTAATCAGCTGCAGCCTGCAAGAAGAAGAGAAATATTGTTCAGATATGAATACAACTGGGGTCTAAGCAATGAATGTAAAGAACTGATTTCAACTAAATGGAAGGGTCAAGACAGAAATGATAGCTCACTAGCAAGATTCTCAAACAAGTTGAAAGATTACAAAGCATAGTCACTTAGCTGGAGCAAGAAACAAAAGAAAGAATCAACATAAGTAATTACAAGCATGATGGGACAAGTATCACAGTTACAAGACAGGAACCAAGGATCAGATCAACAAGTAATCAGACAGCTTCAAAGGCAAATTAATTTAAGTAGGGAACAAGAGGAAGTGAGGTTGAAGCAAATATCAAAGCAAAGATGGCTTAAAGATGGGGACATAAATACAAGTTATTTTCATAAATGTGCTACTCAAAGGCACAAGACTAACACAATTCACAGAATCAGTGATGGAGAAGGCCATTTTTTTACCTCACCAAAAGTGATAGAGCAAACTTTTTAGAAGTTCTTCACAGATATGTATGCTACTTCTAATCCAGTGGGACAAGCTCAATGTGTTGATTCCATGACACTTCTGATCACAGAGGAAATGAATAATAAACTGCTCATAAATTTTTACTATTCAGAAATACAAGAGGATGTCTTGAGCATGAATCCCATGAGTTCCCTAGGACCAGATGGCTTCTCAGCTCGTTTTTTCCAACAACATTGGGAAACTCTAGGTAAAGATTTACGTGCAACAGTTATGAAAGCTCTCAATACCAACAATTGGGACAGTTCCATCAATGAAACTCACATAGTCTTAATCCCAAAGGTAAAAAATCCCTCAACAGTTTCTAAATTCAGACCAAAAAGCTTGTGTAATGTGATGTATAAGGTGATGGCAAAGGTTCTTGCTAATAGAATGAAGAAAATAATGCCAAGC
Source organism: Juglans cinerea (assembly GCA_961763995.1). Taxonomy (NCBI): domain Eukaryota; kingdom Viridiplantae; phylum Streptophyta; class Magnoliopsida; order Fagales; family Juglandaceae; genus Juglans; species Juglans cinerea. The sequence continues at coordinate 22,167,827 of CAUIVZ010000013.1, forward strand.
ATCATTTCACCAAATCAGAGTGCATTTGTACAAGGAAGACTTATAGCAGATAATGTAATTGTAGCATTTGAAGCATTGCATTCAATGAAGTGTAGAATGATAGGGTCTAAAGGTTATATGGCTCTAACGATAGATATGAGTAAAGCATACGACAGATTGGAGTGGTCTTTTATCAAAATTAAAATGGAAAAGATAGGGTTCAACAGAAGATGGATTGATCTGATCATCAAATGTGTATCGACAGTGTCATACTTATTGTTAATCAATGGAATCCCACAACCAACTTTCATACCATCTAGAGGTATTAGACAGGGTGATCCTCTAACACCCTATCTATTCATCATATGCTCAGAGACACTAACTCAAATGCTCATTAGAGCTGAAAGAACAAAGCTGCTAAATAGCCTCCCAATTGGCATAAGGAAAATACATATCAGTCATATGTTCTTTGCATATGACTGCTTATTTTTCTGTCAAGCTACAAATCTGGAATGGAGGAGGATGATGGAGCTTATAGGTCAATATGAGGTAGCAATAGGTCATAAATTAAAAAAGACAAGTTTACCATATTTTTCAGTAAAAACACCAACTCATCAATGATGGACAACATCATTAGCATAGCAAGGGTCAGAACAACAAATTCCTATGAAAAATACCTTGGGCTTCCAACATTGATAGGAAGATCAAGGAATAAAGAGTTCAAAGCAATTCTTGACAAAATCAGTGCAAAAATGGGGAACTGGAAACAAAAATTTCTATCACAAGCAGGGAGAGAGGTCATGTTGAAAGCTATTATTCAAGCCATTCCCTTTTATGCTATGAGAGTTTTTAAACTTCTTAAAGCTTTGCTGAAATAAATGAACAAGATGATGAGAGGATATTGGTGGGGTCAAGCAAACCAAGAAAGGAAACTAAATTGGTTAAGCTAGGATCAAATGGGGAAACCCATAGATAAATGAGGGCTTGGTTTCAGAGAGTTTGAAAATCTTAATATTGCTTTGCTAACAAAGCAAGGCTGGAGGATTCTCACATATCCAAACTCTCTTACTTCTCGAGTTTTACAGCTCAAATATTTCTCTAGATCTATTTTTTATATGCTAAAATGGGAAGCAATCCTTCTTTCATATGGAGGAGTATACTAGCTGCTAGAGATTTACTTAAAGAGGGAATTAGCTGGAGAATAGGCAATGGGAAATCAGTAAGAATCTGGTATGACTGATGGCTGCAAAAACCTTCATCATACAAACCATAAAGTGGTAGAAACATATTGGGGACTGACGCCAAAGTGGAGCTACTCATTCAGCCAGAAACCAAGGAATGGAACATTTATTTAATTCAAGCAGTTTTCAACAAAGAAGAAGCAGAGCTTATAAGAAAAATTCCAATCAGTCAAAGCAATCAATAAGATAAATTGATATGGAGAAGTAATGCAGATGGGAACTTCACAGTAAGGAGTGCAAAGAAGGCTGGACCAAAATATGGAAACTTGATATACCACCAGCAGTAAAGAATTTTCTTTGGAGAGCATGCAGAAATATTTTTCCCACCAAACTCAATTTGCACAAAAGGAAGATCCTGGATGGCCCCCACTTCTCTATGTGTCTCAAGGAGCCAGAAACCATTGAACATATCCTCTGGGAATGTGTATTAGCCAATGACATCTTGAGCCAATGTTTTAGGAAAATTTAGAAGAGTATGTGCTGCTATAAGAATGTAAAGGAGCTGGTGCAAGATATGTTCAACAAACTCGACGTAGAAGAAATGAAGGAACTGTCATTAACACTCTGGAATCTATGGTGGAGAAGGAATGAGTTTGTGTTCAAGAATATTGTCATAGATCCTAAAACATTGCTGCACAGAGTAAATCAGATGAGGTTGGATATAAATTTTGTACAATCGAGACAAGAGGAGAACAATGCAACAGACAATAGAAAGTTTAGTAACCTGGGAAACTCCTCCTCAAGGCTTTTGCAAAATCAACTGGATGTAGCAGTTGATTGAAGACAATGTATAATAGGAATAGGTGTTGCTATGAGAGATGAAGAAGTCAACTTTTTGGCAACCTTGAAGAAAAAACAGGCATCAATACCTGACCCTCTATTAGCAGAGGCAATTGCAGTCTACACAGCAGTCAACTTTGGCCTTGAATTGGGTATGAGAAAGATGATCCTAAAAGGAGACTCAAAAACAGTTGTTGATGATCTTAAGTTGACCAAGCAAAAAGAGAGTTATTTTGGGATGCTTATTTATGATACTCAAGAGAAAATGAGCAACTTTGAAGCATGCACAGTTTGTCATGTTCACCGAGAGGGTAATTCTGTAGCTTGTGGTCTAGGAAAAGATGCATTATATGTATTTGACTGTATTGTGGAATTGGAGAAAACTCCAATAATGTCTCAATCCATGTAACATGAAATGGTATCAATGAAGTTAGAGGTTAAAAAAAAAAAAAAAAACTTTGTCCCTGGTTTTATATTAAGGGGAAATCTTAGGTTCAACCAAGTAAGAAAAGAAACACACTTAGGATGGAAAGATATTATATCCATTAGTGGCTGATCTAACTTTTTAATGCCCATTTAATACTATACCTTACCATGAATGCTTTTGCATATGCTGATGTTTTAGATAGCTTGAAACCATTGTCATTCAACCAATGTGTGTGGCTCACTAGCCATTCACATTGTGTGTGAGTTCCATTCATTGTTATGAAACTGCAATCCCAACAATCATACACATAATATTGGTGGATTCATAATCTCAGATCTGCAAGATCCATCCATCTCATTCCTGCCTACACATGAGCCCCATATATTTATATAGTCATTATATTTCTCCAATGTCGTCTATTTTGGCTCATTTGATTGAAAATTATTGCGAGTGTCTATGTTGGCTCATTTTATGCTTTCTAATGAGGATATAATAGTATTGAAAGTTGAGATCTTCAATCAAATGAACCAAAAGAGACTAATTTCAAATGAGCCAAAAGAGACACTAACTTTCAATCACTGTGGCTTCCAATCGTAATTATTTGGTCTATACCCTCTCCTACTGTACTCCAGGTATACTTATAATGCCTCAATGATTAATTAAACATATATGTATTTATCTTTTACAATAAAATCGGCTATATGAGTGTGAGCAATGACTTTTGTTTGACTCCAGTAATTACATGTTTGTCCTTGACTTTCAAATGTGAGCAGCCACTTTTGTTTGACATTGTTAATTACATGTATATACTTGTAGTGTATTTTGGAGTGGGCTTTTGAGATTTGGGAAGAAAGTAAGATAAGCTCCAGTTTGCCAAGTTGGATTGCCTCATTGTTTGCCTCCTGAGAAGAAAGTGAATTTTAGACCTAGTTTACCTCGTTACGTCATTTTGGTTCGCTTCTACAGTGCAATGGTATAACATTGTCAGGCTAAATTTGAGATTCATGGGTGAGATGACGCGTTGGTCGATTAATGGGAGGTGTAAAGATTTGATTTTGGAGGTCCAAGCACGGAGAGAAATCTATGAGAAATGAGTTCGTTGTTTTCAGTTCTTGCTCTTTGTTTATTATACTCGGTGGAGAGGAAATTGTATTAATCATGGTACTGAGTATTGAATTTGGGGATTTCATTCAAATGGACCCATCACTTTTGGGCGTGTTTCGTTTATTCTCGTTCCTAGTATGCTATGAGTATATTTCTTTCTACCCATTGCTTTGTTTCAGTTTGACATTAAGTTCTTCTTTTTGGGGGTGTTCAGATAGTCATCTTCCAATGCTCTCTTGCCTCTATTTCTTGTTGTCTTGAACAAAAAAAATATTAATATTTATTAAAATGAGTATATATTTTGCAGTGTTGCTTATTCTCATAGCCGTTTTACTTCATAGGAAAGCTCATTTGTTATGATTCATAGGTTAGACAGGTTGTAGTCAGCAACTCTTTTGTCTCATCATACTCTGGTCTAGTCTCTCCTATTGTTCATCCAAGTTCATTTCTTTTATGCGATTATAATACAAATAATTTGATATTTTGATCAATTTTTTACATATGTATCTATTATGTTGTTGCATTATGCATGTGTGTTTGGATCAATGTCGTTATAATTGTAATGTTCTTGTCTTATGGATGTGTATTTCGATCAATGTCGTGGTATAATTGCAATGAATTGAACATTTCATCAAATCCCGTCTACATTTCTTCTGATATGTTTATGACGTTATCTGTCTGCTTTTAGATACAAACTTCTACTTTATTGTTGTTCATCGATTTTGCTAGTTCTGGTTATTTGCCATTGTGTCCTATCGTTTAAGAAATTATTCTATTCGATAACTAAATGCAGAGTGATAAGGGCAATACAATAGATCAATAAAGATAAATAGAAATATCATAGATGAGATTTCTTAAGTTTTCGTAAAATTTTTTATTTTGTTGAAAAAAATATGTAATGGTAATAAAAGTTAGCCAAAAAAGAAGAATTTGTATAATGCCTTGTTAGAAGAAACAAAAAAGATATATGTTGAAAAGGAAAGAAGGGTATGCTTAGGAGAGGGCACATAGAAATGATGCTATTCAAGAGAAACAACAATTTCTATTTCGACCTACAATAGGTTTTGACCAAACAAATATCTCAGAAGACCTTGTAGGGCTAATGGAACAATGACATTTGTTGACTATTGTGCAAAAAGAGACAATGCATTGTTCATTGTGATGTTGGGACCAATGAGATGCTGCCTAGGTAAGAGATTGAATATTGTTCCAACATGGATATTCTTACAATAGATCACCAGATTGGAGTAGGTGTAGCTTTAATGACCAACTCTTTTAGCCCAAAAACTATTGTAGAATCTTTAACACTTGAGAGATCAAATGCATGTAGAGAAAATATAATCTCATTTATTACACTTCCTATTAAAGAGGTCTATTACTTGTCCTTTATTTATAATCCTACTTTCCCATTGGAATTTCTAACTATTCTGTTCAGCATAGTAAACATCTTATTGGATAGGGTGCCTGTCTTACTAAACACCAAAACAACTTGAAACAAAGATATTGGCATCTTATTGGGGGGTAAGGAGCAAGTCTAGAATTGGAGTCATAGTTCTTTATTTCTATCTTCATTTTATTTCTTGCCATTCCATGATTGCTTTAATAAGAATCTTGACATATTTTAAAAGTTTACTTTTGTTGTCGGTGTATGTTTGTTTTGTGTTATAGGAAAGCGTCATAAAAAATTTGCTAACTTTAGGCAAATATTACAAATTGTACCATTCAATCATTGTGCAAATATTATCAGGTCAAAAGATTCCATTGGTACCATTGTGCAAATATTGTCAGGTCAAAAGATTCCTACATGAGACAAATGGTTCTTGCTATGCTGATGGAAAATCTCATTAATTACCAATGATATTCCTAATTAACTTTACCAATGGTTCACCTCCAACTCAACCGAATCCTATGAGTGCACATATAATAATAAGTTTGGTTTTATATCAATGAGTGTTAGATAGAGATCTGTGTAGAAGGAACAAAGAAGTTTACACATTTTGAGGTCAAGCGAAGATCTATCATTACATTGATGACTTGGTCCCTCTTAATGGGCATCCATCTTATTTGTAGTTGTATTTTTATGATACTGAACATGAATTAGAAAATTGTGTTTATGTTTCAGGAATATTGGATCCATCAATTATTGCCTGACTTATGGCTATACTTGATGCTAACCCATATTTTACTTTCTTTCATACCCTAGGTGATGTGCCTAATTTGGAAAACCACCAAATCTATATTAAATCAGATTTAGGTCTCACAGGTGGCAGTAATTTGAATTGACAATGATGATTCTGAGGGCCTAAAGGGGTGAAACATCGTGGTCTTTAATCATTCAGGTGTGAGCCATATAGTTCAGTATTATTTTGGTTATTATGATCTATTGTAATATTCATTATTATTTTCGTTCGGTGATATTGGTTGGCATCGAGGCATACAAATGGTAGAGAAAAGAGTAGGATTATCACATGCCTAAACAAGAGCATTGATTTACCCCCACCATTAGCTTTGGTAGATTAGTCGTTTAAAAGAGAGCAACATGGTCATAATAATTGTTAGAATTCTTGCATTTTGTGTTCAAGTTTCAAATTTATTACTTTCTAATTACTACATTTAACTTCCTATAATTTTGAACAAAAAAAAGAAAGCAACCAGTTGTTATGCCGTGAATACTACTTTGATAAGTTACAAATAAGATGAAACAATAAGTCAATTTTGCTGTCTTTTGGTCGTCTATTACAACAATTTGTGATTGATGTTTATATTAAGATTGGAATACTTTTGTAATAAGCAGTAAGAAATTTGATCTGAGGTGTATCAATGTATCGCCAAGAGTTTTTTAGTTGGACAGAGTCTTGGTTCCAAAGTTGGCAGGCGTATTATTTGGCTTATTCTTTTATTATGGGCCCAACAAATGCGCAAACGAAATATGGAATCGATGGCTTTAGTACATTATTTTGAAAAATTTGATTTTTTTTAACCATGACATGTATCCTAAGTTGGAAAGAAATCTTGGATAAGTATGGACCATAAGAGTAGGCATAAATCGTTATGATTTAATTGCGTGCATCTTTTGAGTAAAATTAGAAGAATTAAAATACAAATTGTTCAAGCGATAAGTCTTTGGCAAGATTTCTGCATGTGTTTACGTAATTGAGCACAAAAAAGAAGACTTCCACATGCTCATTCCTAATCATAATGCAAAGAGATTGAAAAATCTTTGTTTATAAATCGTTTGATGAGATTGTATCAACAAAATACCTACTAAAAATGAAAAATTGCTTTTGTATAAATCTTTGTTAGACATATGATGCATGGACCTTGTGGTATATTAAATCCAACTAATATGTGCATGAAAAAAATGACATGCAAAAACCACTATCCAAAAAAATTTATCTCTAGCACAATTGTTGCAATCGAATGTTTTTCACAATACAAACACCGTGATGATGGAATGTTTGCTAGGGTTAGAGGTAGAGACATGAATAATCGTTGGGTTGTTCCGCATAGTCTATATCTCATTCCAAAACTGAATTGTCATATCAATGTAGAGATGTGCTCCAGAATCAAGTTAGTCAAACACCTTTATAAGTACATCTACAAAGGCCATGATTATGTCGCTTTCAATTTAATTTTTGAACAAAGTACTCAAGAGATTGATGAAATTCGACAATTCCATTAAGCTCGATGAATCATAAGTCATGTGGAGAATATATGACTTTACTCTTCATTAAATATATCCATCATTCTACAATTTGCACCTCCATATTGAAGTTCGGCAATTGGTAGCTTTTTGTGCACATGAAACTTGAACGATGTTCTAAATTCTTATTTTTCTGCAAATTCAATGTTAACTGAATTTTTGTCAAGAAATCGAGTGGATAAAAATGCCCGACACCTGTTGTATAAAGAATTTTTCGAGACTTTCGTTTGGAGCCAACAAAAAAAAAATATGGCCTCCAAGAAAAAAATGGTTAGCATAGGTTGAATTATTACAAGTCCATTTGAAGATGAAAGTTATTATTTTTGAATATTGTTAAACTATATAAGAGGTCCCTTATCATTTGACCACATCAAAATAATTTATGGTGCCATCGCATTGAAATTTTTTAAGGCAACTACCTTGCGTGGTTAGTTGGAGATAGATAGTAGGTTGGAATTTTTTGTAAAAGATATCTTTCAAATGCTATACAACTAATTGAAGCATTTATTTGGAACAATTGATATAATGTAACCTTACAAATTCAAGAAAACTTTGGAAACATTATGAACAAGATATGTCATCTGATTTCAAAATAGCTAATAGCACACCACTGTATATCAAAAGAAAGGTCTTGCGAAGACTTAAATATTCCATCTACACTTGAATTAATTGAAAAGACATAAACATGTTCAATTTACTAAATAGCAATGTTTCTTTAGATGGGGATCAATCTGGATATAGGGAGAGCAAATATGAATTGGCAATCACAATTCTGGAGGAAGATCTTGTAGCCTCGATAGCCCTTAATGAAAAACAACGATATGGATACAACGATGGCGTTGGTGGCACAAGGAAGACATTCTTATATGAAGAATTAATTGTTCTAGTTTAATCAAAATAATTAATCATACTTGCAATTGCGTCGTCTGGTGTTGCTGCATCTATTTTACTTAGGGCGAATAACATATTCACATTTCAAGATTCCATTGAATATTGTCATAAATATCACATGCAATATTAGTAAAGAGGGAGTCATCCAAATTGTTACGTACTACAAGGCTGATAAAGAACCTATGTCTAGAAAACAATATATGGATCTACAAGACATAAATGATTCATAATTACCATTTTGTGGCAAGGTTGTTATGTTGGATGGAAATTTCTGTTAGCTTTTGCTTGTACTTTTTAAAGGCACAAGACGGGAAAAAATTAATGCTAGTTTAGCTTTGTCCTATTTATGACTTACCTTGAGTTAGGGGTGGGCTTTGACTCCGGCCTTCGACTCCGATCGGAGGCCGGAGTTCCGATCAGGGTTCGAAACTCCAATCGGAGTGTGCTTGGGCCAAGGCCCAATTCCGAATCTCTACGCTCACTTTTGAGCCCAAAGCCTGATTCCGAATCCTGGGCCACTTCCGAAGGCCCAAGACCCATTATGATACTTCTGAAATACTGTAAAAAAATCGTCTACACACCCTAGTGGGTTTCCAAAAAATGCTGTAAAAATCAATTAAAAAATTTAAATATAATGATTAAATTACATACATTACAAAACCAAAGAGAAGCAAATGCACAATGACAAACACAATATAAATAAAAAATGCAAAGCAGCCCCCAAACAACTAGCACAATAACAACTAAATATTAACTAAACAACTAAAGTCCTCAATCAATTTACATTGTATAATGTAATAATATATTAGAATAAAACAAAAACTACAAATTAGTAAAAATAATTTGACAAAAATTTTCAATCTTTCATGATTCATCACTAGCAGCCATTTAGTCTCCAAGAGTCCAATCCCATTCAACCATTCAATCTGAAAACCACCATTGTTGTGGTCATGGGCCAGTCAATAACTATACACTTCTCATCCTATGTTCATGGATTGGAGAAAAGCAAGTCATTTTGCACTGTAGTAAACCACAAGAATGCTATCTAATTTAAATGTAAAATAGAGCTATAAGTAGTAGAATTCATTTCTTGCCAATAAAGGGAGTTCTCCATCCCACGGAGTGTCTGTCTCAATCATCCGTAATTATGCTAGGGTTCACAATTAGATCTACAAAATCATAAAAATTAGAAGTTAAATATTAAAACATTAAAAATATTTAAATAATCATTTAAAAGCATATAAAGTTACCTAACTTAAGCCTATAGCTCTTAGAATCAACAGTATCTAGTCTAATGAGCTTTTCACTTAGCCAGTTCTGTGTGCAAACGAGGGCCTCCACGGTTGACGATGCCAATGAACTCCGATAAGCATCCAACACGCTACTTCACATTGGTCCAATCAACTGTGTCTGGCACATCGAGTCCCTTTCTCCCCCTACTGACTCCAACAAAGCATACCTCAGGCCCCTATCTTTGACCTCCATCTGCTTGAACACTTTTTGGTACTTCTGCCCCACATCCAACATCATGTATGTATAATTCCATTGAATCGGAACGTCCAAGCACAATATATTAGAACATCCAATTTCAATTTGTTCGGCTATTACCTTAAAGTTGCCAAGCCTTTGGGGGGAAGCCCTCACATATCTCACAAGGTTGCGAACTTTGGTAATGGAATCATCAACCTCTTTTAACCCCTCAACAACTATGAGATTGATGATATGAGTATAATATCGAACATGGATAAACTCGTGCTCATGAATGATGTAATCTTTTAACGTAGTATTCCACCTGAACCAATAAATTGCAATGTCATTGGCACTGGTATTGTCAACTATGATAGAGAGCACTTTTCTAATTCCCCAATCCTTTATACAATCATCAATCTCCACCCCAATGGATGAACCCTTGTGATCAAGAATTTGTGTTAAGCTAATAATCTGCTTCTGCAATGTCTACTCACTGTCAATAAAGTGTGTTGTGATACACATGTAGTTGACATTCTGCTTGGACATTCATGTATTAGTCGTAAATAACACTCTCTGGCCAGTGGTAAGAAACATCTCCTTCATCTCTGCCTTCTCCTTCGCATGTCTACTGTATACCGTGATGGCATGAGAAATCATGGCTCAAGAGTGTGGACAAATTTACAGAAGCCTTTTTTTTTATCAAATGTGGTAAAAGATATCTCATCACAAATGATCATCTCTGCAAGTAATTCCCTCAATATCTTCTCACTGTATTGAGGAAATGATAGTTTCTTAATCTTCATACCATCAGTGGCCGTAAAAGTTTCGTAACTGAGTTTAGTCTGATCAGTGGCCATGAATCCCTTGTGTATCTTATACCGTTCGCAACCATTAAGATGTGTTATTAATACAAAGGTGCCTTGCTTCTTCGAATGACATCCACAAAGTTGCCTACAGTGGTGGCATCTCGCCTGCTGGTTTGCACGATCACCAAGAATTTTGGTGAAATGTTTGCATGTCCACGACATTTTTTTAGTTGGTCGTGGTGGTCGATCGTGCTTAATATGCATCTCCTCCTCCTCATTAAATATATCCTCATCTTCTATATCTATTGGGACTTGACTACTTGCACATGAAGTATCTGCTCTAGATGTGGGTCCAGGGGTGGAAGTACCTGTCGGTGTAGGACTGTGGCATCCCCTTGTGGACGATCATCCTCACTAGGTGTAGCATCTATATCTATCTCAATTGTGCTAAAAAAATAAATTAGAAGCAAACAAATTAGAAAATAATGAATTGTAGCATGTTATATATATATATGTATATGATGCCATATGGTAAAAGATCTAAAGATTGATAATTGAACTATTCTACCATTTGCATTTACTGCTATCACAACTAGGATTAATAAAAGAAGCAAGTGTTGGGCTTTGAACTACTTCCTTAAAGTTAGTCTGGATTAATGAGGATAGTGAAGCAGAATTCACGTGTGTATAAACTAGCAAAGTACATTTCTCCTCTACGATACCGCATAACAAAGACAAACACAATTAAAAGAGAGAGATTAAAAAAGAAAATATGCCATCTTGATAATAAAATCTAAATACCAGATATTTAGGAACAAAACTCATAGCCTAGCTCGATGCAGCATTCTGGGTAGGAGAGAAGATTGTCTATTTAAGTGATTGGCATATAAAACTACTTATAACGATTTAAGTGATTGGCATATAAAACTACTTATAACATGTTTCATCCATAAGTGTGACTAACGATAACAAAATTTAGAATAAAAAACTAACATTTTTCCAAATCAAATTAGGAGGGAATCCATAGCTTGCTTAAAAAACTGATTCTTAATAAATCTTAAACCTGGTCCCAAGCTAATGAAGCGGGCAATGAAGCGGGCCGGGTGAATTGTTTTAACTCTGACCCAGACATGGGGCAAGTCTTAATTCAACCAACACAAAAATGAGTTGTCTCTTTAATCATTTTGCTTTAACAGATGCATGCAATAGGCCATTATCTATACCGAGGGCTATTGCCAATGTACCAACAATAGCAGGCAAAAACTAGTTCCATGCTTTTGTTACAATTAATATAAATGTTGCTGAATAGTAAGAATCATGCATTCTGTACCGAATATTTTTCATATTTAATGAACAAGAATTCCTTTCGAATACACAGGGCCTACAACAACATGCAGAACATATGTGCAAATGTTAAAACTCTTATATATTCACCTCTCACATAATTGCAAATTTAAAGATAAAACTAGAATAAAGGTATAAAGTGATAGAACATTTGCAGCACCTCTTCCACACCATTCAAAATCCAAATAAAATCCGTATAACATTTTTTAGAGAAAAGGAAACTTATCAATACTAGAAGCATTATAGAATAATTTGCACGCATTGAAACCATTTGACACTAGTTCCTTTTATCAGACACACTTCGGCTTTAATGTAATTACTTTAATAGTAAATAATTATTCATCAATCAAAACTTCATATATAGGCTCTTTTTTCCTTTTGAATTTCAGATTTTACACATCTCCCTTCATTTAAAAAAGAGTTGTAAAAACTGTTGTATGTGTATTGTTACTTGAAATTATAAGTTCACAGCCACCATAAAACAAAAAAATGAAAAACCTACTTAGATTTTGCACATGAATAGAAAAAGAACGCCTTACGGTGGTCATATCAAGACTTTTTTCTTTAAGCACATTGATCTTAAACACCATGTGATTCCTACCTTCAAAATCTCATCTCAAGCACCTTCAATTCATTCACAAAAGAAGAAAAAATAACACATAACACCCAGATTACCTTCTAATACCCAATATTACCATCTCAAATGTCAATTGTGTCCCAGTTCCCACATAAATTTCCATAACTACTAAGAACACACAGCATTAGGAAGAGGAAGAAAATGATCGCATCAAGAAAAGAAAACCAGAAATGAACTCGCAAGAGATCTTCATTATAATTGCAAATAGGATATTAAAGAGTGAAAATTTTCTTAGTGACATTTCCACAAACACCTTTCGTTCACTGTTTTATTTATGCTTCCGTGAGCAAAATTTGATTACAACCATTTCCTCAATACACATATTTCTACCCACTCCAAAGTCAACATACATAACAGTATATATGCTTGTTGAATAATTCATGGTAACAAAATCTCCAAAATTGAAAACTCTAAATTCTAAAATCATAAAAAATAAACACCAATTGCGAATCAATTGAGGAGCAGAGGAGGTGGTAATATACCAATTGATGCTGACGAGAAGTATTCTATGATGGCCCTAGGCTCATGATGACGGCAGGACGATGGCAAATGGCAAGGCGTAAAGAAAACAACGGTAGAAACAGAGAGAGTCAGAGAACAGTCGCGGAAGAGTGAGGGGGAAGAAGAAAACGACGTGTGAAGAACGATTTTGTTGATGAAATAAATTATGTGCTCATTCAAAGATCTCCTGGTGAAGTAACGTAGTGTTATTGTTTTGATGAAATAATAAATACATCTTATCAAGGCATTATGGAGAATTTCTTAAGCACCATGACACCAAATAAATTTCATCCTCATGAATTATTTCTTAAGAAAAATTGTCACATCATGTTGCTTAGGAATATTGATCATTCAGAAGGCTTATGCAATGGAACACGTCTGATTTGTCGCATCTTCAATCGCAATGTCATTAATGTAAAAATCGCAATTGGCCATCAAAGTAGAAAAATAGTTTTCATACCGTGAATACCTTTCTTATCAAGTACAGATGAAAATTGTGTATTCACATTCAAAATGGCACAATTTCTAGTCAGACTAAGCTCACAATGATAATAAATAAATAAATAAATAAGGCAAACATTAGATTTTGTTGGGATATATTTATCCCAACCTGTTTCCATTATTGTCAAATATATGTGGCATTTTCAAGGGCCAAAATAATTGTTTCAGTTAAGGTTATTATAAGGCCTATATCAAATGATAAATGTGAAGACTTACACAAACAATTGTGTATATTTGCTTACCGTGTATTTGACATTTTCTTTTATTTTTGCTTTCTGTTATTTTATTCAAGAATATATTATAACTATTCCATGAGAAATAAACTACATGTGCTAATATATTTCTTTTTCATGCATAACTACACTACTAGAGGATGCAAACTATTTATACATCTATAAAAAATATTACTCGTAGCATAATAAACTGGAAGATAAAATGATTATTTGAGACAAATCATCTAAACGTACTGAACAATATTCACCAACAAGGTATCAGAACCTAGCATTGATTGTTTCCTAGGTAATGCACTTCCTATGTTTGGTTCTGATCTTAAATGAATATTCGAAAATTTGTGTTTCATTTTGTTCGCGCGAAATCAATACTTAGCAATTATAAATATATTCATTCTGACTATTTACTCAAAACGTTACTTAACTATAACATCCAAATTTGACTATACAATGTATCTGATCATCATATCTAACAATAAGTTGGGTGTACATTATTGCTAATATATTTCATGTTCTTCAGAGCAATTGGTTGCAAGCAACTATTTTCAATAAGGATATAGATCTACGTGAGGATACATTGGATATCTTTCAATCTTACTATATTGGTAATGCTTATGTCAAACCCATAAATTCAAAACATATAGTTGAGACATCAGTACTAGTAGATCATTCTAAATTCTAGAATAATTATTAAGGATATACCAAATGATGAGGAACCCTTACAACCACCATACTATAATATTATCCATTTTGCTGAATTGGATAGCTACAAAGACACAATTTTTTAAATAGGTAAGTACTGCATCAACATTTCAAACTTGAGATACTTTTATTTATTTTCAAATCGTAGAACTTAAAAAATAATCAATTAGATATACTAGCAGTTGCAATACACATGAAGCCACCTAGATAGATTAGATAAGCACATGGGTTAACAACAATCCAAGAAATATATATTGTTGACCAAAGATAAAAGTTTACTGTTCAACTGTATGTATATAATTTTTAATCCTTAACTGGATTATCTTTTCGTGCTAATTACGGCCAATATAAAAAATCTTAGTGTTATCTCTTAACTTTTCCAGCCTCAAGCTAGTATGCCTGACTATATATGTTGGGTCATTTTGTGTATGATGAATATAAAACAATTTCAAATGTTATCGAAGCTATGCCAATATTCCTTGCAACATGTTTGAAAGTGGATTCTTACAACGGTTTTGTTCACAAAAAATATTATATATTGCCATTTGTTTTACATCATTTGTTGATTTTATGATTAAAATATCTGCGCAATATAGGTATCTCTCTCTTTCATCTAAACCAACGAGAGTGTTTACTATCAATCCTGTTATTTCTGCTGTTGCCCCGTTGCACCTGTGGCAATCTAATTTGCTTATATTGTTTGTCTTATGCATGACAGTTTTACGATAAACTCTTGTATGGTCTATGCTCCATTTGGGTATGTTCGAATGTATGTCCTGTGTTAATATATGAATCATTTCTAATTTTTATAAATAGAAACTCTCATATTTGATCATTGATGATTATTTTTTTCTGTTATGTTTATTTGTTTGAATTTAAAGGGCAACAGTTAATGATTCACTACATGAAGATCAAATCATTGGGAAAATCATCCATGGTGCATCAGCATCAGACTCAAGCGCTAGCTATAAGAAAAACGAGCTTTTGTGACCAATTTATTGCAACCAAAAGACTATTTACAACCAATTTTAGTTGCAAATAGTCATTTCGCTAGAATTAACTGGTCGCAAATAAGCAGTTTTCTTGTAGTAGTTGGTTTTCAAACCATAGTCAAAATTAAGGATGTGGTAGGTCTCATCAAGGCGCTATAACCTTTAATGGTACAATTATATTCTCGGCTGTAAACTTTACACTCTCTGCAAGCATAGGATGAAAGAATGGGCTTCCTTTGTTATTATAAAATAATGTTACATTTCAAAACTTGCGAATAATTGCAAATACTTTACCTATATTTTTGTTTAAAATCTGATATAGAAACCAATATTTTGGATAAAAGTAAGAATTTTTGTGGTTGATCTCCATAAAATTTTTTTCTATATGTCTTGCATTAGATTTAACAAATGGATATGATATGAAAAATACAATGAATCATTCATTTTTTATCATTGCAAACACACGAGCAATTCACAACTACATGTGTTAAATAAAGAGATTTTTCTAAAGTAACGATATAAATCATGTTTCAACTTCTTTTAAAAAATGTCCTCTATTTTAGATCAATAATAAAAGGGTAGTACTGCTACTAGGCCGCCTAGGTTTGACCACCGGACGTGCTCCTTAGTGCAAATTATTATTTTTTAAGTATTTTTAAACATTTAAAAAAAAACTTAATACACTAATAGTCAATTCTTTATAATAAGTAAAAAAAATTATATATAAACGGTCAAATTGAAGAAGCAAACTCAAGCGGTATAATATCATTTTCTATAATAAAATAAAATAAAATAATATTATATTATAACAACTAACAAGAAAATATTGCCTTATAATTGTCATTTTCCTTTAGTCTTTCTTTTTGTAGGAATTTTCTACATCTAAGCCGCCTTATGGCCGGCGACTTAATCACTTTTAAGTCCCTTGATTAATCATGCATGCATAGATAAGTAAACCTTTTGACCCTGATGGCTAATTAAATTTCACTCCTGAGTACGTACAGGCCGCCGACCACGTACTGAGAATTTCAACGTACCCCCTTGACATCTATCTCTCTCTCTCTTAAGAAATACCATCATATATGTGTGCATGCATGCGTGAGTTAGCCGTTAGGTGAGAGTATACGCGCGTACATACATAGGCAATTGATCATCATGACAACAGTTCGGAGACATTAATCTTCTTATATTAATAGCATATATGCAGCTTGGTCGACCCCCGGCCGAGTGTTTCTCAACTAACTTGGCTTCCAGTTAAAAAGCTAGTATATGTGTATGCATGCAGCATGGCTCCATCAAACTACATATATATTTTTCTCTATTAATTAATCTAATATTCTTCACAATATGAGATTTGTTGATTAAATTTCTTAATAACGTATTACTGGTCAACTAACCGCCAGATGATCAATGCCTCACACATGCTGCTGCTGCTTCAATATCAAATTTTGAATGTTAGAAGGGAAGATATATAAAATGGAGAAGCACGCATTGATCATGGAGTAGCTAGCTAGCAATATTACCAACAAGCTGCCTGAGCATGCATGCAAGCTTTATAAATAATGGAGGGCGAATACAAGCATGTATGGGGTAGGGGCGCCGCCGTCGTTGACTTGCAAGTTGTATCGTGCATGTCTTTATATGTTAATATCTAACCATTTTTGTTGACTAACTGTTCATTAGTCAGCTTCCTAGCTCGTCTTCATCATCGCCTTATACCATATGATCATCTGCTTGTACTATATGTACATCATGATGTGTGGCCATCCATGAAAGCACATGCATGCAGCTAGCTGCCCTTTAATTGTTATTGATGGGTCGAAACATGCAACATACGGATTCTCAAAATAGTTGCCTTTTTTTTTTTTGTCATAAAATATTATGTATGTGAGGAAACACACACGCAGAGGCATATATTACCTCTATCAGTGGTTTGCTGAAACCGGCCTTGTTCGAGGGTTTTCCTCGAGCTGCTTAGAACAGATAGCAACGATGACGGAAGCTGGAGTAGAAAAGCTCAAGTTCTTGTCCAAGATTTTTTATTTTAATTTTTTAACTTGAATACTTTCCGAGATTTAAAAATATAACCACAGCACATATATAGATTTTAATGGGTTTAATGCTGGGATCAATTCACACTAATATTTTTACACTTTCTACCGGTAGAAAGAGTTTGAATACAAAAAATAAAGCAAACGCGATCTCTCTTTTTAATATTTTTTGTAATAATTTTTTACCGCACTTATTTTTTTTATTATTTTTTTAAAAAACTTTTTTAATTTTATTATTCTTAAACTAATTGAATTCTTTTACTCATCATCCATAAATCACACATTTAATAAGAGAAAAAAATAAAAATAAAAAATTATTTGTGGTGTGGTGTGGTGTGGTGTGAATATGATGAGTATAATTTTTCATTTTTTTTTTAATCTGTGTCGTTGCACTAAATTAATCGACTATCCATCACTTTCTCATAATAAAGAGAAATATTGAATAGTAACTAATTGAAACAAAAGGGATCGGCTAGCAGCCAGATGGGTGTGCAACTTCATTTTACACCCACCAATAATAATAAGACACGTAAGAGCTCCACCAAAATGAAAATGGAGCTGCATGCAGTGAATCTGTCCTCCCCACACACACAAAAAACCCGATCTTATCTCTGTTCCCCTGATCTCTCTCCTCCTCGCCCCCACCCCTCGTCGTCCCCTCCCAATCTCTCTCCTCCTCCTCCCCGGTCCCCACCGTTGATCTCAATTTCTCTCACACACTCTCTCTCTCTGTGACTAAAGTGGCTATTTTCACATCCTGATTGGGTTAACAATATCTCTGATTTTTCAGGATATGTAATTGCCTATTTTCAAGTGTACGATAGAAAATGAAAGCCATATAAATTTACACTATCTAATAAGATACAATCCCATCAGTTGTTTAATTTTATTACCATAAAAACAACTGCAGCGGAACATAAGTTTTTTGTCGCTCAAGCTCTCTCCTCCATTGCTCTCAAGCTCTCTCTTCTCAAACTCATATAGGGAGAAGCCAACCTCTCTCTCTCTCTCCATGTCATGAAATGCCCAGAAACATCCCAGCCTGTGATAATAAGTAAATATTATCCAGAAATAACCATGAGTTATTACTGGTGACAATCTCAAACCCAACTTTGGAGCTTTGAAGGGGTAACAAAAAGCTCCATCAATAAAACCAGATTGTTGAATTGAAGAGTTAAATATCTTCTATTTTTCTTTTTACTTTAACATTCATCTATTGTTCATATGTTGTGGAGAGAAAGACTGACATAGAATCAGGTTTAGGAGAGAAAGAGCTTTTGCGGAGAAAGAGTTTGACGAGAGTGAGGAGAGAGATGACGAGCATTAACATTGATTTCATCAAAGTCATATCCAAAATTTAGCTAAAAGCACATATTTTCTATAAATCCAAAAACATTCAAGCCATAACCCTACATTGGATTAGTCAAAATAATAATATAATATTAATTTTTTAATAATATTATTTTAAATTTTCTTTTCCTACACTAACCATATGTTAACTAATAATTACTAAATATTACTTAAATTAATGTTTCCCAACTAATTTTTTCTCCAACTTAATTATTTAACAAACATTTTAGAATAAAATGTGGGAAATATTCAAGTAGTTGGGTCTGATATTTTAGAATAAAATATTACTTTTAAAGATGAATAGTATATCTTCAAATATGAAGAAACACTTAGAAATACTGTAGCTCAAAGTTGAAGCCACTAGTATTTGATTATTCCAATGCAGATGATTTCATCTCTATTTCTTCAAATTTTAAATATGAACTGACATTTTGCTAAACCAATACCAATGTTTTAAGGGAGAATAATGTTATAGTGTTGTTGGGTCTACCGTATAGCTCTTGAGATTGCTGACATGTCTCTCTCTGATTGGAGGGTGTAAACCTAATTTTACATCCGTCCTATTTTAAAATTTTCTCAAAACAAAAAAGCAAGAAATTAATTGTGGAAGAAGTAGACATTTGAAATTTCCATCGCTTCAACGAAAATCAGCTTTGAGACCAAACTTTCTTGGTTGAATATAGTCAAACTGGCGTTTGGAAAAATCAGCTGTGAAATGGTGCACGTGCATTTAGTACTCAAACTGGTGTTTGGAAAAATCAATGGGAAATATACAAAGACGTGTTCATTGTAATGCACCCAAGGTGTCGAGGAACTAGTGGTAGTTGGGAAGAAATTTCTCCGATATTTCTCACCTACTAAAAAGGATCTATCTCTTCACGTTCATTTTCATATATATAGTAGAAATCTGACACGGTTTTTTCAAAAAAGAAACCGACTTTTTATTTTCTTTTTTCAAAAAAGAAAAAGACGATACTTTCAAATTCTATTAATTATCTTTACTATCTTTACATAATATATATATATATATATATATATATATATATATATATATATATAGGCTTTAACACTTATAAAAATCCAGAAACTGGAGCCTTGAAAAAAATCAACTTCAACTACGAATAATAATATCCATAAATGTTTCTAAAAAAGAGTAACATTAGTCTTTATTTTAAAGTTTAGCATTTTTCAATTATGTAAATGATTTTAAGCGATTTAATAAATAAATTATAAATATAATATATAAGTTAACAAGACAAAAAATAACAAAATTATACTAACTATATAACTGCATTCATTTCTTTTTTCCAAAAGAATAAAAACCTATAGGATTTGATATTTTGGAAAGCTAGCTTCGAGTCAGGTCGGTCAAAGCTGTCTAAAATTCAACTTTTGAGATAATGGTGATCATGAACCAATAGCTTGTCAACTTGACACGTAAATAAATTAAGAAATTTTATTGGATTTAATTATTAATATTAAGGACATGACCATGAGGGGTTTGCTCTGTGTTTTGCTTAATTATTCGATTTAATTGTTGTGATCATGATTTTGATCATTGCATGTTTCATGGTATTTGTAAAATTTGTAAATGCTAGTACATGTGTTTGTAATTCCCCAATAGGAAAATAAAAATATAGAATTCTTTCCTAATTTCTCATTTTCATCAGCAAAATTTTTTAGATGAGGTGCCCTATTTGTATTAATACTAGTGATGATCAACGGCCACTTGGTCATAATTATTAAGATAAAAAATATTTGTAACTGTGAATTGTACAATCACCGCGTAATCGCTTTGAAAAAAGTGAATAAAACATAGGACCCACATGAAAAAAATTAATTTTTTAATAGTGGACCGCACTTTTTTTCAAAGCGATTACGCGACATTTACGCATTTTACGGTTGTATATAGAATTACTTAATTATTAAACGCTTTCTCATTTCTATATATATATATATATATATTAGTGGGAGGACATGTGCCAAATTCTCCCTATACACATGTTCATATCATAACTCTCCTAATCTCTTTTTCAAACATCATTTAAATATAAAATTAATTTAAATTTTAAATTAATTTTTTCATCTAATCATTACCTAATTATTAAAATTTTCTAAAACTTTCAAACAAAATATAAAAAATAATACAACTTTTTTAAGTTTCAAAATAAGTAGAATATTAAAAAATTATATTTAAATAATTTTTTAACTTTATGATACTTTTATTCAAGTTTGTCTCTTTCATTTCCCAAACTCCAATAAAATATATTAACTCAAACTATTTCACTACTATTTACAAATAATTTCACTACTATTCATATAATTATAATCTCATCTTATTATCCAACATGTCCTAAATTTTGTATGTTAAATTCTGGTAATGATCAATCTGTATTATTTTGCTATTCAAATAAGCTTTTAGAAGCACTTTCCCTTTCACCTTGAAATGGAAAGTGCTCGCACCCCAAACGAGTACCAGAAAAGTAAAAGTGCTCTCTCGCTGTCGAGGCCAGTCTCATTGAGAGCAAAAGTGCTCGCATTCGAGGCGAACACCATAGGTGGCAAAGTGCTTGCGCCTCAAACAAGCACCATACAGAACAAAAGTGTTTGCCTTCAGGCAAACATCATGAATAGCAAAAGTGCTCCCTACCAGGCGAGCACCGCAACGGCAAAAATGCTCAACACCTTGACGAGCACCCTATATGAAGCACAATGCTCCTCACCTTGGCAAGTAAGGAGCATGAACCTCGCTACCTGAATGTGTAAAGAGGGAAAGTGCTTGCCCTCAAGGCGAGCACCATAGAGAGTAAAATTGCTTCCCACCTAAGCGGGCATTGTGAAAGAGCATGAACCTTGCCATCTCTGCTCGTGGAGTGGAGAAATGCTCGCACTCGAGACGAGCACCATGGAGAGCAAACGTGCTTGCCATCTAGGGTAGATTAGGTCAACAATATCGTGGTCAATACAATTTTTACAAACTTAACAAAAAAAATAATCTTAAAAAACTATATTTAAATAGTCAATTCTTTAACCATTAAGTTAAAAAAATTAAAAAAATAAAATAAAATACATAAGGAGTCAAATTGAATTGACAAATTCAGGCGGCATAGTGTCATTTTCTATAGCTAAATATATAACGTGTGTTAAGGTCGTGTTTCGTACGCCTTTGGACCAAGTTCCAACAACTCAAGTCTTCAAAGCTGGGCCTGCGAAAACGAAGAAGAAAGAAGCTGAGAGAGGGCAGCCTTGGGGCTGAGGAGTCTTCGATGCCAAAGTCAGAAGAGTATTTTGGAAGTTTGTAAATAATGAGAGAGTTTAGAGAGAGTCCAGCCAAAGCCTTTTCGTACTTGAGAATTGCTATTTATACCAGGAGTCTAGGGAGACAGATTTTGCCTGCCCCCATAGAGCCCATGTCCTTTTTACTATTCCTTTTATCAGATTCCTTTATATTTGACGTGCCTCTGCGACAACGCCATTAATGTGGCATGTTGCAAGGATAGTGGTGCCATTAATGCGGTGTGATTCCTCGATTTGCTCTACTCTACTGGTGTCTTCGGCGGTTTTTCGATATTCCCTTGTTAGAAGATCAAAGGTTCTCTGTCTTTCCCGTTCTGCCCTGTATGAGTCCCCCATGAGTGGGATGAGGCCGAGTGGCATCAGACCTGTTTGTCCCATCAGTCGTCATTGCTTACTTTTCCTTGCAGACGAGTTGCTTCGTGGGCAAGTTTGGGCCTTGGGGCAGGGTATCGGGGCCAAACCCTTTACTCTCGGCTAATCGCTTACGATATCGGATGAGTTTGATGGGAATTCTTCCTTTCCTTGGGTGAATTAATTTTTGCAACTGTGGCTATGCGACATTTTCTTTCCCGGGACGGGGAGTTGTGGGTTTATCGGTGCTGACGTGTCAAACTTCTGCTTTCCAGCCATATCCGAGTGGCCTTTTCGTCTTTATACAATACCTGGCAACGGTTGGCCTATAGCTTTTATGGCTGTACTTCGACGGTTCCGATCCGTATTAAATAGTGCATCTTCAATCCCTTCGTCACTATTTGCTTTTGGCGGTTACTTCTTTCCCACATTGCATAACTAGATATGCGCTGCTGGAATCGAGGTGATCGTGAGATTCTGGTACTCCGTGGGGCGTATGGGTTCCAACTGCCTCGGGATGTCAACCATCGAGCCTGCCTAAATAAGGTCCCCTCTTTCTCATTCAAGCACTTCTCCTTGTGTTGTTCTTTCTGATTCCTCTCCCTTTCCTCCCTGGTTGCTAATGGCCCCCAAGCTCTTCCGACTCTGTCCGTGCCGTAGAAGGGTAAGGCAACACCATTCCAGAGGAGTTCGCATACTTCTCGTGGCGTTCGGAGGTGACTCCTGTCGAGTTGGAGTCATTGAGGGAGACCGAGACCTACAGGATTACTCGGATCGTGGAACTCGCGATACCTCCCCCTACCAAAGGGGCGATAGATTTTGAGGGTGTTGCCTTCAAAGTGGCGATGTATCTTGCCATATTCTCTAGCGGCCTCAGATTGACTTTTTGTCGTCCAGTGCGAGAAGTGCTGGATCATCTCCTGTTGGCGACTGCTCAGCTCGTTCCTAGCACGTGGAGGATCCTTGTGTCCTGCTACGTCATTTGGCATCGTGCGTTGAAGGAGGCCGGGGGTGACTACCCGGACCTCACAGTGTGTGAGTTCCACCTCCTCCAAAGCTCAACCTCGCTTTCAGCTTTCATTTTTGCACACTCCAACATGCAACACTTCTTCTTAAGCTCCAAAATTACCCTCTTATCGTCATCTCGCCCTCCCGTCTTCACTACCTCCAACAGTTTCTCACAACTCTTCACAGAAGGTGGGCGAATCTTGGCGGCGTCTTGGCGGTTGCTGTCACCGTACAACCTAATTAGCTTCCTCGTTACATCCCTCGTTGATTTTCTTCTAGGTATCCCCTGACGTTATTGGCACGTCGTAATGATGGAGATCCTTGTATGCTACATCTACTGGAATATGATCTCATCAGTCTTCGGTTTGCTTGTGCCTCCATGACTTTCTGTTGTATCTAGTTGGCTGACGCAGTATGTCATTGTAAGCTTGCGACTTTATGTGGTAACTTGCCGCTTCATGTTGTAATTTGTTCATTGTAAGCTTACGGCTTCATGTTGTAACTTATCCATTGTAAGCTTGCAGCTTCATGTTGTAATTTGTCCGTTGTAAGCTTGCGACTTCTTGTTGTAACTTGTCGCTTCACGTTGTAACTTGTCCATTGTAAGCTTGCAGCTTTATGTTGTCAACAACATTATCTTTTCTTTTCTTTCTTTTTTTTTTTAATTTTTTTAACGACCGACGTGGGGGTTTTGATGTAGGGGATTATGGGGTCCACGTCGGGTGAGGGGATTGCCTTCACCTAGAGCTTTACAGTTTGCCCTGCCAGCACCAAACCCAACCTTGACGACCCCACCGACTGACGTCTCCCTACTTATACTGTTCTCATTTGCCTTCGTTAGTCAGTTATCCTCTTGGTGCCTTTAGCGATATCGTTGACGAGGCCAATGTCTCTCCACTTTTTCTTTGAGCCATTTTTTTTTTTTTTTTTGTCATCGATCTCTCGGATGTGTTTTACCCCACCTAGTCCTTAGTTCTTCCATTTTGCATTTCCGTGCTTTATTTCGATATGTAACTGAAAAAAAATGTCATTAGCGTATGTCGGCCCTCGTCCGCTGCTGTCGACTTGGAGGGGATAAAAATCCCCCTAAGAGTTAAGCCACGTCTAGGAGACTCCAATTACCTCCTTGAGGGAAAGAGGCCGGGAAGCGGTTTGCTAAACAGCCTCTATGTCCCTCCGAGTAGCATACTGGCCGTGAAGTCGAATTAAATAATATGGGCTGCTCTTTGCTGCAATGGAGGTCAGAGTAAGTATTTGGGTGGCCAGGAGGCCAGGCTCGCTCTCCGTCGTGGGAGGGACAATGCCGCCTCTGGCTTAACCAATCTCTTTTGTCCCCACAAGAGGTAAGTTGTTTGGGCAGTTTGGGACTGGATCCGCTCTCACCTGTTGATATTGCATATTTAATTTTTAACCAAAAAATAAGCAGTAACTTTATCCTTATCTTCGTAGGAGTTAGAGCTCGCAAACCTGGGCCCTTTGGCCTATGACGTGATGTGCTTGCAGCTTTTTACCATGTTATTGATGTTCGCGTTCCTTGTTGCAGCGTTTGGGTTGTTGAAGGATCTGGCCTGCACTCCATTGGGAGAGGTTGGGATGCCTTATGCTAACTCGCCCCTTTAGCCCCTCAAGGAGGTAATTCGGATAGTGATGTGACTGATCCGCTTCTTCGCCGCGATGGGGGTCGGGGTAAGTTTTCGAGCAGCCTCGGGGCTGAACCCGCTCTCCGTCATGGGAGGGAAAATGTGTCCTTTGGCTCAATGTGTCCCTTTATCCCCATAGGAGATAGGTTGTTCGGGCAGTTTCGCTCCCGCCCGTTGACATCATAGAGTGGCGCTAGGTCTATCTGTCTCATCAGCCGTCATTGCTTACTTTTCCTTGCAGGCGAGTTGCTTCGTGGGTAAGTTTGGACCCTAGAGCCGGGTATCTGGACGAAACCCATTACTCTCGGCCGAGCGCCTAGTGGGCTTATGAGTGAGGGGGAAATCCTCTTAGAGCATCCTCAATGGATTAGCCAAAGCTAAATGACATTTTTTATAAATGTAAGAGAAATTTGACTTTTGACTATTCCATTTACATAAATCTCTATATTGGAATAGCTATTTTTTCATTATATAACAATAAAATAATATAAGATGAATTTGATTTTGATTATTCACATCAAATCTCCACATTTGATTATCTATTTATTCATTATATAGTAATGAGTAACTAATAATTTCAAAAATATTTAATTTTATCATATTTTACTATTCTACCTATTATATATTAATTAATAATCATATTCTAATTAAATTAATATATCACTAACTCAAATTAATATATCAATTGTGATAAAATATGTGATAGAAAGAAAGAGAGAGATAAATAATTGATAAAATATGTATTTGATGTATATACAGTAACTTTCAAATTTGGAAAAACTTTTGAAAGTCACTGTAGCTAAATTTCAATTATTTAGAATTTAGCTAATCTATTGTGAGCATATTTTACTTTCTAATAGCTAAATACTGAATGGAGGATGCTCTAATCGTGCAAGGTCTCTAGTAATAATTTTTCCATCACTTCCATGCATATTGTATTTGCATGAATCCTAAAATTAATTATCCAATCTTGTATATCTTAAACAAATTCAATCTATTGTTTATAGAATAAAAAATATATTTACAAGTCTGTTTATTAATATTCTTAACGCACCAGCTATCGTGAAAAGTACTATTAAGAGCATTTCCATCCCGTTCCTTTCAAAATTTCTTATAATTTAGCTAAAAACCACATTCCCTAAAATTTTTCTCTAAACTTTATTCATTTTTCAAAAACTTTATACATCTCATTCCCTATAATTTTTCTCTATTCTACTAAAATCATATTTCTCTATTATTTCTTTATTAATTTTTTTTCTCACTTCTATTTACAAACTTAACTACTCAATATTTTTCTTATGTTTTAAACTATTACTCTAGAGAATATTTTAAACAAAAATGTAAATTATTTTTTTTGCAGGTATGATAATATATATATTTTTTTTATATTTTCGTAATTATTGAAATTATTTTTAAAACTATTATTTAAAACTATAACAAATATAGGTACGAGAGAAAGTGTAAATGATTGGAAAAAGAATTTATTTTATTTATTAGAATAAAATATTAATAAAAAATAGTTTATGAGATGAACAGTGATTCCCCACCTTTTCCCTAAAATAAGGATTCGGATGTAAGGGAAAATTTTAACCAAATCCTTAAAATTTTCCTCAAATTATAGGGAAAATGTAAGTTTGCGGTATCGGCTGGGAATGCTCTGATATTTTGGTGATTGTTTTCTATCTGTATTTATGTATCAGTTCCACAACAAACGACATGTTGTATGTATGTTTTAGACGCCGATTTGTATGTAGCATCTAATAGTGAATGTTGTCGATTCCCTAGTGAATGACAAAACGACATGGATCCTAGGTACATATATAACATATGTATAAAACCTTGTGTTGGATATCCAATATCGAAGAAGCGTCAAGCTTCCAACAACCTCCTTTTTGTTCGTTTCCCTTGCACACTTCATTTAAAAGGTTAGGCACCCCTCATGTTTCTTGGAAAGTCTATGAAACACAATTATTTCATTTTAATGCTTTCTTTTGGGGAATACGCACGTACATAACGTGTACAGTCGATCATTCTAATGATGCAACAATCCAAATACGTACTCAAAATGCTTTTGCTGTTGAGAAATATTATTTTTTATTTTGAATTGATAAACTCAAGTTAAAGAACATTGCTCTATTTTTTTGTTATATTTCTGCATGGGACTAGTTGTCTTCCCATAGGTGGCCGAGGGCCGAGCGAACTCCCATCTCTCTGTAAAAAATATTATTCGGGACTCACTTTTTTATAAAGGGTTTGTATGAGATCTGTCTATTTGAGACTTATATCTAACATTACTCAGTAAGTTCTTACAAGTTTTTACACTATTTACAAACACTTAGGTGCTATTTATGAAACCATCTTAAATCCAAATATCCCCTATTACTTATCAACTAACTAATAATTTTAAGGCAGAAAGAATCTCTTTTGTTTTTTAAAGAGGATTTTTTTTTTGAAAAAATCTGAATAACACTCTACTGTTGGTAGAAGTCCCAACACACTCAACTGCTGGGTTGAAAAAAAAAAATTCTACTGGGAGGAATGCCTCTTTTTTTATAGAAACATTTGGACAACCTTTATACAAGACATCATGCGCTTTAGATGTGTGGCATCAAGTATCGACACATATCCCTTAAATTATTGTTATGTGGTCTCTCATAATGAATAAAGTTTTAGAAAATAAGGGAAAGCCTTTTTGTGCAAATAATACATGTGTATATCTAAAGCTCTAAGAAGTAGCTCCCAACACGCAATCGAAAGTACTAGAATCGTGTGCTGAGTTTTACAATGTTTGTCACTACAAGATATGATGCATATATATATATATATATATATATATATATATATACATACATTTTTTTTTTATTTTTTTATCCTATCCTAGTTATTTTGTCAATGAATTGTCACAGTACGAAAGTTTAATTTCCACAACAATTAATCCAATCTTTTAGGTTACGTACCCTCTGTTTCTCTTCTCTGCAGTGTTGGTAAGTATTTCCTTACGGCTTACGGGTCATGGTAATAACTTAACATGATCAATTACTTTGGTGTGAACATATCCAAATGGAAATAGTGGAGATATCCATTTAATATAAGAGAAAGTCTATTTTGCCTCTCCAATTTGACACCTCCATTTGACCGCTGGTCAAAATTGATTTTTTTTTTTATTTAGTGATTAAGGAAACGATTTTAAATGTGTTGGTGTATTTTTTTTTATTTTTTAAATGTATTTAAATATGTTAAAAAAATGTGAAAAGAAAAAAGAGAAAAAAAGGGTCAAGTTGGGGCGGCATAGTAGCCGCACCCTTAATATAAAATATGAGGTATTTTAATGGAAAATGATTTATATAGTCAGAGAATGAGTCTCGTGCAATATTCACTTTGAATAAAATAGGAGAAATCAGGATCTCACATGAAAAAAATCAATTTTTCATAGTAGACCTCACTTTTTTTAAAGAGAGTATAATGTGTGAGACTTATACGTATCAGAACTGTATTGAATATTACTCTTTTTAATTGTTGTATTTTGAAGATTGAAGTTAATTGAACCAAATGATTAGCATGCATATTTCCTTTTTTTTTTACATCATTTAGATATTACTCCAAATGAAAAGGGTGGTGCAAGGAAACATAAAGGTTGGAATTATAAAAGGTGTTTTCTTCAATGGATTCAAGTTCCTAACAATGGCGAATCTCGTGATTTTGTTAAGGAAAACATCATATCTAGCATTAAGAGTTTGGGTACTTGAGATCTCCAGTTTAGAATATGGTAACAAAAATATAAAGATAAATTTGTGATGACTAATCATCAAATGTTTATAAATTTTTTAATGATTGCATTCTAAAATAAGGATATTTATGTAAAGTGATATTATTTTTATAAATTATTTAGAAAAATATTTTTCATTTAAAATATAATTATATAAATAATAAAAATGATGATATTTCTTTAATTTTTCATAAAAAATATTTACATAATACTTTTTACAATACATAATATAAAATTAGGATATTTTTATAAAATGATGTTACTTTTATATTATATTTTATAATAATATATCTGATTTTAAAATATAATTATAAAATATATTGTAAAAGATTTTGTGTGTTTATTATTTTTCGAAAATTAAAGAAGCAGAAGGTCGAAAAAGGTGCGTTTTGAGAGCTGGGATGTGGGGCCTAAAAACAGAGGCTCCACTGTGTTTTGTGTCATGTAGCTCCGAAACATTGGATACGGCTCCCAAAGTATGGGGGCTTAAGGCCCATCTCCTGCTCTGCTCCTCACATCCAGCTCCAATCGGGCTGCCCCTGCCAACACTCCCTGCTCCTTCTGTCGGATCCCTCGTATATGTCCAGCGGGACGATGCTAGGGTTTCCGCTTGAGCTATAATATGTGTTTTAATATATTTTTATGTATTTTTTATAAATAATATTTTATATAGAATTTTTTAATATTCTTAAAAAATAAAATAAATTTAGAACATCATTAAAAATACTTCCTTAATTAGAAAGTAAATTTAGAACATAATTAAAAACACTTCCTTAATTATAAAGTAAAAAAAAATCATTAAAAAATATTTCCTTAATTACGAAAGTATTTATTAATAATATTCTGAATTTTTTTATTTTCTTAAAAATATTTAAGATTATTAAAAAAATCTATATAAAAAATAACTTAAAAAAAAATACATATTATAGTTCCAGCAAAGCTCCCGCTAGCATTATTTATGTCCAGCGGGAGCCCCAAGCGGAATTATTTATGTAAAAAATTCTTTACCTATCATCCCTTCGGCCAAATACTAATATCTTATTTATCATTTTTATCTTTTTATTTAAATATATTACATATATTTAAATAAAAAAAAATAAAAATAAAAAATCAAATATTAATATATAGTATGTGATGATAAATAATAGTTCTCGAATTCGGAGTATTACATATATTTTCTTTTCAAACATTATTTAAATATAAAATACGCTTAAATTTTCAGTTTTTTCTTTTAATCATTATGTAATATTACATTTTTTCTAAACTCTTAAGTAAAATACAAAAACTAATAAAACTTTTTCTAATTTCAAAATAAAAATAACATTAAAACTTTATATTAAAATAATTTTTTAAATTTATAATATTCTTATTCAATTTTTTTTCTCTCATTCTTCAAAATTTAATAAAACATTTTAACTTAAACTATTTCACTACTATTAATAGATATAAAATATTCTAAATATCCAAACCGACATTTTTAATTCTTTTAGAAATTGTGAGTTTATTATGGGATTATTTTAATAATAAAAAAATTAAAATTAAAATGTTTTGATATTCTGAAACTGAAAAGAAGAGAGAGAAAAAAAATGTGAAAGTAAGTTGTAAATACTAAGCTTTAAATAAGACAAACGTCGTGACGCTGAATTATAATTTGGGACCATAAAGGGACGAAAGTCTAATGTTTGGCAATAGTCCAAAGATTTTAAAGCATAAGTAGGTAGCCCTATTATTCTAATTACTACTGTCTTTACTTCCTAATTAAGCTTTAATCAGCCTTATCTACAAAAAAAAAAAAAAAAAAAAAAAAAAAAAACAAAAAAAAAACAAAGAAAACAAAGGTAGAGTATAAAACAAAGAAATAAGCTTTATGCCGTCCTCCTCGTTTTCTTTTTCCAACGCATAGACCAAAGGTCCAAAAATGTAAAGCAAGAATTGCACAATATATTAAACAAGAGAAATAATTTTTACAGCCTTCTTAAAGAGTAATATTATATATAATCGTGGCGTGCATAAGTATCGTGCAGTCGTTTTGAAAAAGAATTAAGTCTAGTATTAAAAAAATAATTTATTTTCATATGAATTTTGTATTTATTTATTTTTTTCAAAATGATTATGCGGTACTTACACACTTACGATTGTAACTATCATTTCTCATTTTTAAAGTATATAAATTTCACGCATTTTTATTATAAAAAAAAAGAACAAATCTAACTTTCATGTAACAAAAATCACATTTGTAAAATGATAAATTTTATTTTTCTAAAGAAAGTAGACGAAACTTTTATAAAAATGAAACTTATCTAATATTAATTAAAAAATAAATAAAATAAGTACGTATAAAATAATATACATGTAAAATGAAGAGGGGGGTAGGTAGGCGCGAGATTGACCGAACCACCTCCGCACACGTACCATCCTCTCTCAAAAAGCTTTATGCTTTTCTCTGCCCTCATTTTCTCTATTACTCTAAAATTGTTATTTTTATTATTATATAAACCCCACAAATCCCTCTCTTTTCTCAGCTTGACGTTTCTCAGAACGAGAACTCCAAGCTTTACCCCCTTACCTACTCCCCGCCCTCTCTCTCTCTCTCTCTCTCTCTCTGTAGCTTCTCTCCCTTTCTCTGTACAAAGATTCTTACGCACACTGTCGCCATGCATGCTATAGCTCCTCCTTCCTCTAATAATTTCAATTGCTTTACCGGTACCGGTGCTCGTCCGACGCTTGCCCGTGTTCGGCGTCGTTTTATCCAGAGTGTTTACAGGTCCGATTCCGTCAACTTCCCCAATGGTGTCGGTTTGAGCAGAGCAGACTGGCAGAGCACATGTGCCATTCTCGCCAGCAAGGTCGTCTCCCAAGAGCAACCCACCGATAAACCCGACACTGGATCCGGTGGTGCCAACCACTTTGCCGCTGTAAATGGCCACAAGACCGCAATTGATCTCGATCTCGTTCCCATCGAGACGGCTGACAACAGCATGAGCAGTAGCATTAGCAGCAACAACAAGCCGCAGCCGAAGCCGCTCACCATAACGGATCTCTCCCCAGCTCCCATGCACGGTTCGCAGCTCCGTGTCGCTTACCAAGGCGTTCCCGGAGCTTACTCGGAAGCCGCCGCCGGAAAAGCATACCCGAACTGCGAAGCAATACCCTGTGACCAGTTCGAAGTTGCTTTCCAGGCAGTGGAGCTTTGGATTGCCGATCGTGCCGTCCTCCCCATCGAGAACTCCCTCGGTGGCTCGATCCACCGGAACTACGACCTCTTACTCCGCCACCGGCTCCACATAGTCGGTGAGGTTCAATTACCGGTACACCACTGTCTCTTGGCCCTACCGGGTGTTCGAAAAGAATACTTGAACAGAGTGATATCCCACCCTCAAGCCCTCGCCCAATGCGAGTTGACCCTCACCAAACTCGGCCTCAACGTGGCACGGGAGGCCGTAGACGACACCGCTGGAGCGGCCGAGTTCATCGCCGCCAACAACCTACGCGACACGGCGGCGATTGCGAGCGCACGCGCTGCCGGCCTGTACGGCCTGAACATCTTGGAGGACGGGATCCAAGACGACTCCAGCAACGTGACCCGGTTCGTGATGCTGGCCCGAGAACCCATAATCCCAAGAACGGACCGGCCATTCAAGACGAGCATAGTGTTCGCGCACGGGAAGGGGACGTCGGTGCTGTTCAAAGTGCTGTCTGCATTCGCGTTCCGCAACATAAGCCTGACGAAGATCGAGTCGAGGCCGCACCGGAACCGACCGATACGGTTGGTGGACGACGCGAACGTGGGGACGGCGAAGCACTTCGAGTACATGTTCTACGTGGACTTCGAGGCTTCGATGGCGGAGGTTAGGGCACAGAACGCGCTGGCGGAGGTGCAGGAGTTCACGTCGTTCTTGAGGGTGCTCGGTAGTTATCCCATGGACATGACTCCTTGGTGCCCTTCCGGGGGAGATTAGCAAAAAATCCTTTTTTTTTTTTTTTTATTTAAAAAAAAAACATATATAATAATTTCTCTTATTTTTATTTTATAGTAAAATGTTAAATCCCATTAATCATTTTGCACAAGGGAAAGGGTATGGGAAGGGAAGGGGTTTCAGTTTACATAATTATTTTCATCACTTCTTTTTGTTCTCTTGAGTTGATGAATATGGATTGATGGATGGGAAAGCAAAGCAAAGAATTTGTTTGGTGGGTAGATACAAAGTGCATGTGTGTATGTAAGTAAGGTGAAGGAAGATGTGTTGTGCCACTAAATTTGTGGTGGTTATGTGTAAGTGTCAATGCCATCAACCCAATCATCTCATTTATATGCTAAATGTTTGGGATATTGTAAAAAAACAAAAAGGAACTTCACAGGTGAAAAAAATAAAAAAATAAAAGATATTAGCTAAAGATTTGACATCTTACTTTCTTTCTTTCTTTTTTTTAATGAGAAATTGACTTAATTCATTTACAATATAAAAGTTACATCCATGATCAGATATATAGAGGAAAATTTTCAGATCACAAGTTAATTACTACATTTGGAACTTCACCAACATACAAATTCTTTTGTGACTAGTATGGTCTTAACTACTGTTATAGTTCTCTACAGATAAACTATCTAAGAGACAACACTCAACTTAAAACAGAGACTCGTATCTCACCCTTTATAGGAGGAGAAGACTTAACCTCTACGGAAAAATCGTTCAAAAGATGATTATTTTATTTTTTATTGTTAACTAAACAAAAAGAAACAACAGTTGTATCTCACTTTCTATCCCTCTTTTTTCATTTCTAATACTTGTCAACTTGATATGAATATATTCTATTCTTTTTTCATTATTAATAAAAAAAACTATATTTTACATTCTTAAATGATCTTATTTTTGTACCATGTTATCTGTTAACGGCTTATATACAACTTATTAATCAAATAAAAATTCTTTTAAGATTTTTTGTACTTTTTTTCTTTTAATGTGTTTGAATTTTTTTTTAAAAAAATATTATTTTATAAAATAATTTTTGTTTAGTTGTCATTATATACTTGCTAATTTTAGATTCATATCATCCATAGCTCTCTTTTTGTTCTATTTTTTCCATTGCTTTTTAGATGCCATCACTCCCATCGATGTTTGAGGGAAATGGGGATTCGTATTCCCTTTATTCTTCACTATGTCCATTTCGTGTATGGGCTGTGGTTTTTATTTCTATTCTTCTTATAAGGACTATGTAGCAAGGCTTGTAATTGAAGTATATGCAACTCTCAACCACGTTTCCTCACTACCTGCACCATTTTTGGCTTTACGGCCATTTATCGAGTGCGTGGAGACTACCACTCGAGTGGGGGCAACTTCATGCGTCTCTCTATTAAGGGTATTTTTTATTTTGAGTTTATCTCAATCTATTTCAAATCAATCATGAATTAGATTCATTATTTTTTTTAATTTTTCATAAAAAGTTAAAATATATATTAACTTATTTCATACATTCAAACACATCTTAATGGATTTATAAAATCTATTCAAATATCTTAACTTACTATATTTACATAATAATTCAAATTATTCAAGATCATTTCAATATCCAAACGTAGCCTTAAAATACTTTTGTTAAAAATTTCCCTCTTGTTTTCTCGGTGACAACTTAAGTATTGAAATATATGGTTAACTTGAATTGCAACTTTAACATTATCATGTCCTGTCGCCGTTTCTTTTCCTCAGAAATTTTTGTACTTTGAACTTTCGGGTCATGCTTAAAAACTCTATTAACGACAATTTAAGCAATACGATGTGTTATTGACGATTAATGTGGTAGTCCCTATTTTCTTCACAAACATTTTCTTATAATATTTTTTTTATTTTTTTATTTTTAAATTAATTAAATTCTTCTACTTATAGTCTATATACCATATATTTAATAAAATAAAAAATAAAAAAATAAAATGGGATGTTGTTGCCGCCAAGTTGGGTGCGTTATCCATGTAGGGTGGGTAGTCTTTTTATGTGGTGTATGTTGAACTTGTACCTGACAAAATTTATGATGTAATCCGTACAGTCTTTTATTTTAAAGGGACCTACTTTATAATAATAATAATAATACTTGTTTATGTAAATGTTAGCAAGTGGGATTATGGGATTAGAGCAGATATTATATTCAAATGAGTAATGTTAGAGATAAGTTATTATAGTAATGTATATTTTATATTCATTGCGTAGCTGCTTCTAGTTAATTGTTCTCAACACTCACTTAAGAAGATATATAATCTAAATAATGTAATATCATGTATACAAAATGAATGCTCTTAATAATAACTTCTATCTATATTTATTCTATTCAAATATCAAGACTGAGGCGCTAGGAAAAACTAATCATGATAGGATGTTGGTAGATGGCAAAACTATTTTTTAAGATTAAATACCGACGACTTTATTTTTATTTTTATTTTTTAATAAAAACACCTTCTTAAGATCTCAAAATGGTCATTTTACTCCTTGAAAATATCGACATTATCAAAATGTTTCTTGCACTTTACTCCTAAAAAATAATCAATAAATAAATGAAGGATCAAGTACTTAAATACTTTTCAAAGATAAGTTCTACACTCATTATATATAGGAATTTAATAAAAATAAATTTACAAATTAAAATGATTTTATGTGATTTATTAGATATATTTTAAGGTTTTGATGCATATCATCTTACACCATACGCCTGACGTCACCTATGTTTTAATTTTTGTTTTTGTTTTTGTTTTATTACTTTTAAAATATATAATTGAGTTCTTTTACTCATCATCTATACATCACATATTTGTTAAGAGAGAAAAAAAAATAAAAAAAATTAAAGAATCGTATCTTGTAGTGTAAGGATGAATTATTCTAAAACTTTGAACTAGCATTGTATTGCTCACCAACCAGGGGTGAAATAAATTTTAATTTCAAATCCGGGTGCTGCAACAAACAAGTCAAGCTTTATTTCTGTGTTTTTTTTTTATATGGCGAGACAAGGTAGAACAAGTCAAGCTGAAGACCAAGACTGGGCCATATAATACCTATTTATTCATTAAGTTTTTTAATTTTACAACAACCATGCACAAAATGTTGAAAACCACAGCATTTTTGGCATATTTCAATGGCTTTCTACCGCTCTAAAGACTCACCAAAACACACACGTATATAAATATATATATATATTTATATGAATAATAGTTACAATTGTGAGTGTGTAAACGTCGTATAATCATTTTAAAAAAATAAATAAATATAAAAATTATATTAAAAATAATAATTTTTTAATAATAAATCCCACACTTTTTTTTAAAAAAACTGCACTGTAAAAGCAGATTCCACGTAACATTACCTGTATATATTCTCATAAATGTCAAATCTACTATTCCACATGTCATTTTCACCACCAAACTTTTTTCCAATAAAAAAAAAAAAAAGAGCAGTGAATCCCCCCTTTTTTTTATTACGTTTATCCCTTTAATAACGCCCAATTCACACACAAAACCATCAACCTTTTTTTACCTCCAATTGCACTAATATTTAACAAAGTAGTAGAAATTTAAAGGCATCATTATTAAGACATTAAATTTAGATACATAATTGTTTTCAAAAGATGAGTGCTATTTTTTTTTTATTGCGGAGTTTTGAACTCCATACCTCTCTTTTGAAGATTGGGAGTTATGCTAATCAAACCATAGACATTTAGCCAAAAGATAAATATTGTTAATCAAGTCACAGACATTTAGCCAAAAAATAAATATTATTACTGTTTAATTGATATAGTTTTATTTGATACCATATATATATATATTGCCTTTTTTTTTTAATTATTTGGACTTCTTCTCACTTTTCTTTAGGCATGGCATGGCACCCAAAATGGATTAGAGTTTTAGATCCGGAAGTTGTTGGCGATCGACCACTCAAACTTAATTATTTAATGATACATCGAACACATCACTAATCTAAAAACTTGTTTTGCATTGATGTGATACTGAATTTATAATAAGAAATAGAAGTCTATATAGAGACATTAATGAAGTACGTACAGATAAGAACATGAATAAAGAGTTTAATGGGAAGGGGTATAGAGGGAGGGGTTTGGTGAGGAAGAGTGTGGTTGGTGAAAGACGTGCTTGTGAAGTGCTAGTCATGTTTGAAATTATAAGCTACCACACTAATTTGGCTAATATGACGACGCCGTTTCCCACCAAACGTAGTAATTTCCTGGCCGGCCCCTCATTCTTTTCTCTCTTTTCTACGCCCCCACACGGTTCATTCTTTCGTCTCTAATCCCATCCTTCTCTTTTCTATACACAGTTTATTCTCTGCACCAATATATATTCTAATTCTCTCACTTTCCACACCCTTAATTTTATGCTTAGCTAGGAGCAAGTAGTTGACACAGAGCAATCGGGATCCCTATTTTATCATCCATCCAATTCCTACCTCTCTTTTCTTACTTTAAAGTAAAATGAGTTTTTAAGAACCAAAATATTATCCCAAATATTAAATTAGTAGTGTCAAGGTTGCTGTGAATTATAACTTATATGCCGACACATCTAAATGGTAACATAAAAGCATACCTGTAAGGTGATTTTCCCTCCCTTTAAACCCAATGAGCCTGTGAAATAAAGCTGAGGAAATTAAGACCAAAGGCCTAATCCAGGATGAACGGTCTTCAACCCGGCCTATGAGAAAGGTTCTCTAAGCGCAACCTGCAGGAGGAAGGGTGCTGCAAGGGATGAGACTTGTCAACCTGAAGACCCCTCGAGTAGTGTCCATCTCTCAAGTGTCCAGCATACCTGTAATGCTACACGCCACATTAATGACGCCGTAACAAAGCCATGCCACATTAAAGGACCCTGACATAGGAAACAGTAAGAAGAACGCGGACTCTATCGTGGCAGACACGATCTATCCCCCAGACTTACAATATAAATAGCAGATCTCAGGTACGAGAAAACTCTATAATCCCTAGGTTCTTTTACTTGTTTACAAACTTCTAATAATACTTACTAACTTTGGCATCGGAGATTCCCCAGCCCCAAGACTGTCCTCTCCTAGTTGCACTCTCCCTCATCTTTTGTAGGCCCACTTCGAAAGACCTGAGTAGCCGGAGCCTGGCTTAAGGTGTGCGAAACACGATGTTAACAGTGGATCCGTTTGTGGGATCGTTATAGATCTAGTGTGTCTTTCTCATGCCTGCGATAACTCATTCCGGACAACTCAGGAGAGATGTCGGGGACGCCATAGAAGCAAGGTTGAAGAACATGGAAGAATAGGTGAAAAAATTAACTGATGAAGTGCAGACACTTCGTAAGGAAAACGAGGAAGTCAGAAAACCTCGGCAGGAGCGGGACGGTGGAGCAGAGTCCAGCAACAACAAACATGAAGGGTCCCGAAACACGCAAGCTGGGCCGAATAAGGAAGAGGAGCAGAAGAACATGTAGGATGAGCTTTGAAACCTTAAAGGAAAATTTGAGGAAATAGCAAGAAAGGTGGGTACATCGTCAACGGTAGACTAGTTGCTTACAAACATTGGCCTACCCTACATAGAGGAGGTGATGGCGGTGCCCTTACCGC
This sequence comes from Juglans cinerea, assembly GCA_961763995.1. NCBI lineage: Eukaryota > Viridiplantae > Streptophyta > Magnoliopsida > Fagales > Juglandaceae > Juglans > Juglans cinerea. The sequence goes on from CAUIVZ010000013.1 coordinate 22,206,173, forward strand.
CAAAGTTCAGGGTCTCAGCTATGGAGATATATGACGGAGGAAGAGACCCTCTCGAGCACCTGGAAACGTTCAGGACTCACATGATGCTGCATGGCTTCCCAGGCGAAGTAGTGTGCAGAGCGTTTCCACTAACCATGAAGGGGTCGACACGCATATGATTCGGGTCACTAACACCTGGATTGGTGGACAGTTTTGGCGAGCTAGCCAGACTGTTTCTGATTCAGTTCATGTCTAGTCGAAGGGAGGCGGCATCCGGCGGCATACCTTCTCACCATCAAACAAGCAGAGGACGAAAGCCTGAAGTCCTACCTATCCCAGTTCAACAATGAGCGCATGACTACTGAAGACCAAGACGAGAAGATAACCTTGGCGGCACTTCTGGGAAGAGTTTGGCCACGATCTCAGTTTATGACAGACCTGGCAAGGAGGACTTCTGCAACGTTGCGAGAGTTCATGGACTAGGTTGATAGCTTCATCAACGCAAAAGACACTCTTCGAGCGTTAACGGAGCTGAGAAGAAAGTAGTTGTAGTGGGCGGAGAAAAGGACGAAGGTCCTAGCTAAAGCTAAGCCCCACGAGAAACCGTAGAAGAGCTCCCAAGAAAAGAGGCGGTAGGAAGTCCCAACAAGGGGGCCAGGACCTTGGTATGATCGGCCCACATTCACCATCCACGAAGCTGACACCTCCGCCCCCCAAAAGAGAAGATGACTGAGGTTTAGTGGGCCACTACTGCACGTACCACAGGTCTATCTCGCATAATACCGAGGACTGCTTCTCCCAGTAAGGGAGGGAATATGCAAAGCAGGAGAGGCAATGCCACCCCCCGGCCCGGGGACTGGAGCAAGAAAGAAGGATAAGGTGGAGAGAAAGGAGCAGGAATCGAGGAAACCGGCACAGGAGGGAAGACATCCCCAACGGCGACCATCGGCACGGGAACCGCAGCAAGTTCGTCCTCGTTCTCTGTCGCAGCAGGGGCCTCCACTTGGGGAAATTCAAACCATTGCAGGAGGGTTTGCGGGTGGGGGCGTTTCCTCCTCAAGCCGAAAAGTGCATGCCAGGCGGACTCGGTACCACATGGTGTACTCAGCTGAGTACCATCCCGCTAAGTATCAAAAGGGTGACCCTACCTCGATCATCTCCTTCACGGAGGCTGACGAGGAGGGGACCTGTACCCCCATGACAATGCGTTGGTGGTCACCATGCTCGTCACCAACTTCACTACCCGCAGAATCCTCATCGACAACAGGAGTTTTGCGAACATCCTATTCTAGGGAGCTTTCACTAGAATGAACATAGATGTTTCTTGGCTGCAACCGGATCCATGCCACAAAGTTATCAACATATTAATGTCTACCTCTCCACGGGATACCATAGGAAAATTTAGGCTTAAAGGTTATCTTATCCCTCTAGTGGCAGAGTGCGGGTCAGCCTTCGGACGGCCCGAAGACAAAGACTTACCTTTCTTGCGGGCATCAACAGGTAGGTGCAGGTCCAGTCACAAACTGCTCGAACAACATGCCTTCTTACGGGGTACCATAGGGAAAGGTTGGCCTAAAGGTTGCCTTATCCCTCCTGTAGTGGAGAGCGGGATCAGCCTCCCGACTCCCCAAATGAATTACCCCGTCCTCTGCTGCAACGAAGAGTTGGATCAGCGCCAGCCTGACCCAACACTTACCTTCCCTACAATATCAACGAGCGGGTATGGGTCCAGTCTCAAACTGCCCGAACAATGTACATCATGTGGGACCAAATGGGGAGAACTAGGCTGAAGGTTGTTCTACCCCTCTCGAGATGGAGAGCGGGTCATGCCCCCCATGATCCGAGCAGCTTACCCCGACTCCTATCATGGCGAAGAGAAGACCAGCTATATCACAGTCCGAACTTACCTCCTCACGGGATACCACAAGGAAATGCAGGCCTATAGGTTGCTCATCGCTCCCGCGATGGAGTGCGGGTTAGTTCTCAGCTACCCGAAATCAAAAAGTTTACTTTTCTGGTAAGCCTCAACAAGCGGGTTCAGTAATAGACTGTCCGAACGACTTACCTCCTTGCGGGATACCATAGGGAAATGTAGGACTAAATCTTGCCTTATCACTCCCGTAGAGGATAGCGGATTTATCCCTTGGGCGGCCCGAACAATTACCCCGACCTCCGCTGCGAACGAAAAGTGGGTCCAGTGCCAACCTGGCCTAAAATGTTACATTTTCCTGTGATTTCAACAAGCGGAAGCGGGTTCAGTAACAGACTGCCAAAACGACTTACCTCCCTGCGGGATACTATAGAGAAAGTTAGGCCCGAGGGTTGCCTTATCCCTCCTGCGGTGGAAAGCGAGATTAGCCTCACGGCTACCTGAATGCTTACCCCAACTCCAATCACGGTGAAAGAGCTGATTGGCCCCACGACCGTCTGAAGAAGTTACCTCCTTGGAGAACTAAAAAAGGGTGGGTGGCTTGAGGTATCCCGACCTTTCCCCAATGAAGTGCAGGCCTAGTCTTTTAACTACCCGACGTAAACACGAATCTCCTAAGAGGAAAAGCATCATGTGGAAAGCGACACAAGGTCAACAAGCATAACTGGGCCAAGTCTAAAAACCACCCAAACACTGGTGCAAAAGGTACGGACATCAACAACGCAGAAAACAACATGCATAGCGCGATATAGGCCAAAAGACTCAAGTTTGCAACATTAACCATTATTCCCAAAAGAGTAGTGATAACATTTTTACTTAACAGGATCAGAGTGATGAATGAAGGAAGACGGGTATAAATTGTCTGAGCAGCCCACGTCATCGTGGATGAAGAGTCAAGCCAGAGGCCGTCTTTTTCTCTCAGCGGCGGGTAGTGGGACCAGCCCTGCCAGAAGATTACGCGATAAAGGAAGGATAAAGTGGGAAAGTAAAACAGCCAGGCGGGGTAAAACGCGACAGGGAAAAGAAAAGAGAGATAAATACAACCAACACAAGTCATCGCGGCCCCAAAGAGACTAGCCACATGACAGAGGCCAGTGAGGCCACCAGCTGGCGAGGTTGCTAGGAACAGGCCGGGTATTGGCGCCGGCGGGGTGGGCCGCAAACCTTGTGGCCAGCTCCCCAGGCTGACCACACGGGAAGAAAGAATGGAGTGTCGGCAAAAGACCTTCGGGACAACCAACAACATAATTAGTGCAATGGTAAATGACTAAAGTTAGTAGGTACGACAAAAAGTTGGGAAGGCATCGAAATCCCAGGAGGACAACTGTCCAGCAAAAGCAAACAAGTGTAGTACAGACGGATAAACGGCCGGCAAGCGAGGTGGCCAGGAGTCTTGCAAACTCCCATGCCAAAATTCCCCCGTACCGGTCACATAAACACAAAAAATGAGAATGCTCGACGAGAAGATGTAACGAACACGTTGATACGATGAAAGAACAAGGTATTTTCATTAACTAATTTTATATGCAAGTTGTTGGGCGACAAAATGCAGGTACATACATTCGGCCAAAAGAAAAAGAAAAGCAAGAACAAAATAACAGGGTTGCAGAGCTCTGGAGACTAAGGCATGGAATCGTCAAGTATCAGTGCCAGGAGCACTAGTCTCAAGAACGTCAGGAGTAGGATCACCCGGCTCGGCAGCTGTTGGGGCAGAAACAATCATACCAGAGAAAGCATCGGACATCTCTTTCATTCCCAAGTTGCAGCTGAATTTGAAGGCCGTTGTGTTGGCAGGAATCTTGGCAAGTTTAAGGCCCTACAGGTATTTCACAAAAGACCTCGAACATAACTCCAGACTTCCCAAGAGGTATTCCGGAATTGACCTATGGCCCTCGACAACCCCGTGCCCCCACGCTTCATCACGAAGTCCCAGGAACAACTTCAGTTGTCTGTCCAAGGAAAGGGCGACATCCCACACTTGGGATAAGTCTTCCCGAAGACTCTAGTTAAGCCGCTCCAATTGTTCCTTCTCCTCTTTCGCCTTTCTCTTTCGCTTCTTCCTACGGTGCTCCAGCTTCCTCACCCTCTAGGGCCCCCGCCCCGCCCCGCACCCCGTTCTGCACCCTCCCAAATTTCTTAAAAAAATATTATTTTTTATATTTATATAAATAATTTATATAAATATATATTGTATATAAATATATACAATTTGTTAAAAACTTGAATTCAAGTTAATGGATTGCCTTGGTCTCCTAGGCCAACCTTTATATAGGAGGTCAATGCAATACAATAGTCATTCTTAAGCAATGTAGGACTCAAGAATGACTATTGTATTGCATTGGTTTCCAATATAAAGGTTGGCCTAGGAGACCAAGGCAATCCATAATACAACTCTAATGAGTTTATATTTTTTTGAATAAAATTTAAAATTATATTATATTATAATTTGGGTCTAAAAAAAATTTAGACCCAAAAATTTTTTTTTAGACCCAAAAATTTTTTTTTCCCTGTGAATCACTGGGTTGAGCTGGGGGCGGGGTGTGGTTTCAACCCCACGCCCCGCTACCGGGGCGCGGTTGAAACCCTCACCCCCGCATGGTGCGGGGCGGGGGGCAGGGAGGGGTACCCCTGCCCCGCACCATGCGGGTAGCACCCCTACAAGCCGCATCCTATCCAGCTCGCGCTCCAACAGCTCTCTCTCCTCCCTTTCTTTGCGAGAATAGCGAAGAGAGGTATTAGACTTCGAACGGAGCCCAGGTTCTCTTGCACAACAGCCTCTTGACCGTCCACAATAAAAGCCGCCAGCTGAGAAGTACCTTGGCGACAAAAAAAAATAAGTAAAAAAAAAAGATCGACATACAACAATTAGTAAGGGGGGATTCAAAAACAAGAAGAAGGGAAAAGACGGAAAGAAACGGCCGAATCTCGTAGAAGAAGCTGGACAAGCACTTAACAATCTGACTGATGGCCTCCTCATGGCTCCCTTCCGTTGCCAATGGGGACAAAGGAGGAAGGACTTCTACAGAGCCCTCAGCCTTAGACGATTGCGCAGTCACTTCAGGGGGAGCAATTTGACCTTCGAACTAACCTTTCGAGTTAGGGCCGATTACAACATTTAGAAGGGTATCACCCTTCGCTGGGCGCTCCGCCAGGGGGGCGGCTCGTCGTTTGAAGCCTTGCCAATTATAACATCTAGAAGAGACTCACCCCCCTCTGGGTGCTCAGCCTGGACGAATGGGTTAGCAACCGATTCCTTGAACCCTTGCGGTCTATAACATCCTAAAGGGAATTGCTTCCCGCGTGGTCCTCCATCTCTACACAGTTGCTGGAAGTAACAGCCGCCGCCCCTCATCAGCGGCCTCATCCCCGAAGGAGTGACTACCAACAGAGCGAGACAAGGAAGGTTGGGAGATCCATGAAGAAGAACGCTATCCCTCGTCACGAGGCCGTAAAGAGGTTTTGGAGTTGCGCATCCATCTCAACCTCATCCACGGACACCTCAGCAGTAACATCCGGCAATGACGCCACGGGAAGATCACCAGTCGGTCCACTCGCCGTCACTTTCGTCAGAATCGCCAAGGCTGCAGGGCGGATGGCCTCTTGGATAGCTGACTCTCGCAGTGGAGGATTCAAACCTTCAGAAGAGGGCCTAGTATCAACCCGGGCACCCTCCCGATGAGGTTTCTTTCCCTTACCCGACGGAGAGGGGTCCGGGGAGCGCTTCCAAGTGGGAACAACCCGAGGCTGAGCCACGGTAGCTCTTTCATCAGAAGAAGATGACCGAGTGGAGGCAGAGAACCTTTTAAGCTCTCCTAGGAAAGAAGGACTTCGGAGAAGACGCCCTCGGGACCCTCCCCCAGTTCGTTAGGACCGAAAACTTGCGGCAATTCACTTGGCCCACCGGGAACTCCCACCCCTGGCCGGCCATGAGGAAGAAATTGGGGGGACTAATCATTCACCTTGCGGTATATTGACTCCAGGTTAACCAAGGCGTGTGTGGCCCTGAAACTGCAAACATTCCCCTTTTGCTGTAGCACCTTATGAGTAAGGAGGAACTCACGGTCGGTAAGGTCCACATCATCAGGATATGCTTCCAACAAAGCTCGCCGCCAGACAATGCTGCAGCAAATCAAAAGCCTCCAAGCATTCGGGTGCAGTTGGGAGGGGGCTTGACCCAGGCGGTCAAGAAGGTCGCAAACAGGACAGGAAAAGGCAGACTCAGGCCGTACAAAAATATGGATTAAAATAGGGCCACTCGTGTGGAATGGCCCTTTGCATCAGCAACACCCTCGTTGGGACCAGGGACCTCGAATAGCATTGACTCCGGTACCTGGTAAGTAAGGGCCAGGGAAGCCAGCATTGGTGCCGTAACAGTTGAGCGCCAACCACTGTCCCGAACACTAGGTCAGTGTTACCCCCACCAGAGACGTTGGGTTGGGTAGATTTTTCGGAAGCCATCACAGCCAGTGTATGAAATAGTGAAAGACTAATAGAAAGTTGGGCAGATGAAAGAAAAGTTGAAAATTTGAAATGGCAAGAAGGCTATAGCTTAATGACAGAAACAAAACCCCCGTCTCCAACTTTATATAGGGAAAATGTGACGGTTGGTCTCCCTCACCTAGTGGCAGAAGGGAGAAGGACGAGCCGCTTCGAACTTTGGAAGCGTAATCTACGAAGTGTCGTGAACGCAAAAAGCCGCCTGACACCCTCACATGAATGAGCTTGGAAAGACGTCATCGGAACCATCAAAAGGTGAGCCAATCAAGAACGATGGGGAACCGTTGCCAGGATTACCAAATGACAGGAGCCTATCTGGATCTCGGGGCTGTGCACACAATAGCAAAAAGATCCCGGCTTCAGAGGCAAGGCGGGTTTGGGTAGTGATAAAATTCTCACCGTACTCGTCCAGTGAGAATTAACGTAGTAACTGTAAGGGGATTTCCCCCCCACTAAACCCAGCGAGCCTATGAATGATAGTTGAGGAAATTAAGACCAAAGGCCCAGCCCAGGACGAACAGTCTTCAACCCGGCCCATGGGAAAGGTTCTCTGAGCGCAACTTGCAGGAGGAAGGGTGTTGCAGTGGATGCAACTCGTCGATTTGAAGGCCCCTCAAGTAGTGTCCAACTCTCAAGTGTCCACTTGCATAGTGGGCGTAATGTGCGGGGAACCCTTAATCTTCTAATAGGAAATACATCAACGGACCACCAAGGATACTGTATGGGAGAAGGAAATCGAAGAACCACGCTGCATTAATGGCACCACCACGCAGGCTACACACCACATTATTGACGCCATAACAAAGCCATGCCGCATTAAAGGACCCTGACACAGGGAACAATATGAAGAACGCGGACTCCATCGGGACAACTTATAGTATAAATAGCATATCCCAGATACGAGAAACCTCTATGATCCCTAGACTCCTTTACTTATTTACAAACTTCCACGAATACTTACTAACTTTGGCATCGGACGTTCCCCAGCCCAAAGGCTGTCCTCTCCTAGTTTCACTCTCCCTCATCTTTTGCATGCCCACTTCGGAAGATTTGAGTTGCCGAAGCCTGGCCCAAGGGTGTGCGAAACACAACGTTAACAATACTAATTTTCAAGATTGATATTTCTACAACCTATTGGACCTAGATTACCTTTAGAAGTGCCATCTATGTTTAAATTGAGAGTCTTCGTTAAGGAGGGATCCACTTCACTAGAATAGGCCTATTAAGGGTATAACCGGTCCGGTTCGGTTCCATTTTGTAACCGATACTAGACCGTAACCGAACTGGATCGATTTACTACTGAAACTGAAACTTTTGATTTTTTCGATTTTGATCCGGTCTGGTTTTTTCGATTTTACGAATTATCTATGTTATTAATAATATGATGTTTACATATATTAAACTATTAGTCTATTTATATTATAGTATAAGTACATTATTTTATAATAATTAACACATTATACTAGTATAGTATTGAATTTAACTATAATCTATATAAGTTCTAGACTTTTTATATGAATATATATGATCAAATGTATAAAAATGTATTTACAAAAAGAATATATATATTATATTTTATTATGCCAAAAATGTATTTATCATTGATATAATATATATATCATAAGTAAGTTTATATTAATTACTTAATATTAATGTTTATGTTCAAGACTAAAATTTTATGTTATATTAATTTTATATTATAAGATTAAAACTTATATGTTATATAAAATGTTATATTAAAAATTATAAGATTAATTTTAAGTTATGTCACATGTATTTATTTTATGTTATAAGATTAATAGACTTGAATAATAATATTAGAGTTTCATCTTATATTAATTAGTAATTTAGCATATAATATATAATATAATATAAAAAATTATATATAATAAAAAATTATAAATATATATACCGGTCCGGTCCGGTTCGGTTTAAACCGATTTTCAAATATGAAAACCGGTATTGCACCGAACCGCTTACAAACCGAACCAAACCGAACCGGACTTAACCGGTTTTTCGGATTTTTTTTTAACACCCCAAGGCCTATTAGTTCTAATGGTGGTACTGGGGTATGAAGGGACTAAGGATAGAAGCATTGGATTGGGACATCAAGGTTTTGGGCTTAAGAAAGGGGGCTCAATCTCTTTAACCACTTATTAGTATTGTGAATGATAGTAACAACTCTAGTGTGACTATCTTTGAATTTTGCTTTATTTTTTGCTAGCCAGATTTTTTAAACAATGGGAGATGACAGCAGGCGAGCAAGTAAATTAAGATGGTGAAAGGGTGTCACTATTGTTAAAGAATTATGTTTTCATTCATATAAAAAACAGACCTTTGGTACAGAGTATATATCAACGTATAGAGCCCCACTAATCAAGCTAATCATATCTCGGCTATAACTAATTTACAGCTATACAAAAAACTAGAATAGGAAAGAATCACCTAGACTAATTACACATATCTCAGTCCTCCATTTTAACACTCCCCCTCAAGTTGGTGCATAGATGTCGCACATGCCCAACTTGTCCACAAATTGAGAGAATATTCGATTCGAAACTGCCTTGGTGAGAATATCGGCTAATTGATCTTCGGATCGAATTTTTGGTAGCTCCACAATCTTCTTATCCAACTTTTTTTTAATGAAGAATCTGTCCACCTCCACGTGTTTTATGCGATCATGTTGAACCGGATTATGAGCAATGTCACATGCTGCTTTACTGTCACAATATAGTTGGATCGGTTGTGTTGGTGAATAGCCCAAATCTGTTAGGAGAAGTCGGAGCCATAGTGCTTCACAAATTCCGAGTGACATTCCTCTAAACTCAGCTTCGGCACTTTAATGTGCAACAACGTTCTATTTTTTGCTTCTCCACGTAACAAGGTTTCCTCCAACAAATGTGAAATATCCTGAAGTAGATCGTCAGTCATTTATTGCTCCAGCCCAATCGGCATCAGTATATGCATCTATACTTTGATAGTCTACATTTTTTGTGAATAAAACTCCCTTTCCAGGAAAGGCCTTTAAATACCTTAAGATTCTTGTCACTGCATTCATATGTTGTTCTCCAGGATTGTGCATGAATTGGCTAACAATACTTAATGCATATGCGAGATCGAGCCTAGTGTGAGCCAGGTACATCAACCTTCCTACCAGTCTCTGGTATCTTCCTTTATCATAAGGTACTTGATTAGACTCAAAGCTTAACTTCAAGCCTTCTTCCAGAGGTGTATCGACTGGTTAGCATGCTGACATGCCAATTTCTTGTAACAAGTCTAAAGTGTATTTTCTCTGTGAGAGGAAAATACCTTTATCAGATCGGGATACTTCGATGACAAGAAAATATTTCAAGGGGCCAAGGTCTTTCATTTCAAACTCATTGAACAAGTAATTCTGCAAGTTCTTCCTTTCCTCAGGATCATTTCATGTGACCACCATGTCATCCACATAGACAATGAGTGTAGTGATCATATTCTGCCGCTTCTTCAGGAATAAAGTGTGGTCTGAGTTACTCTGATGCTAGCCAAAGGTTCCCATAGACTTTGTGAACCTTCCGAACCATGCTCTAGGAGATTGTTTTGGCCCATATAGAGATTTCTTCAATCTGCACACCTTTTGACTGTGTATTTCTGGTATCATGCATCCTGGTGGAAGGTCCATGTATACTTCTTCAGACAGCTCACCATGTAGGAATGCATTTTTTACATCAAATTGTTGTAGTGGCTAGTCCAAGTTCGCAGCTAGAGACAGCAAGACATGAACTGTGTTGATCTTAGCTACGGGTGCAAATGTTTTTGTATAATCAATTCCATATGTCTGGGTGTATCCCTTTGCCACAAGTCTTGCCTTAAAACGTTCAATTGTGCCATCTGCTTTGTGTTTCACATTAAAAATCCACCAACACCCAACAATTTTCTTCCCTGGTGGGCAATCAACAAGCTCCCAAGTTTCATTTTTCAGCAAGGATTCTACCTCTTCATTCATAGCAGCTTTCCACCTTGGATCAGTTAAGGCTTCCTGCACACTGTTAGGAATAGATACAGTAGATAATTGATTAACAAAGGACTGATTTGATTTCGACAACTAATGGTTAGACACATAAGAACTCATAGGGTATTTAACTTTACTAGAGAGTTTGGGTTCATACGTGGGTTTAGGAATACCTCTGGTTTGACGTTGTGGCAATTGTTTTCTCACAGGTTCGGTTACCATGGCAGACGATGGGTGTGGTGATGCTTTAGTTGCTTGGGGTGTGAAAGCTTCAGATGGTGGTGCTTCTGCTGAGTGTGTATCATCACTTTGATCCAATTCATCACTTACTTTTGACTTTCTGTGGATGGTATATCAGTTTCCTCACTAGAATCAAAGGTGGTGGCTATATCTCTTTCTATGGATGGTATATCAGTGTCCTCACTAGAATCAAAGGTGGTGGCTATATCTTGGTGAATGTAGACCTCATCTTCATTATAGTCTAAAGTCTGAACTTCCTTCGGGTGCTCCCCCTAAAGATTAGGCTCAGAGGAAAAATACATGGATGTTTCATGGAACACCACATCCCAAGGTAACAAACATTCGGCGTGTAAGAGGATGATAGCAGCGGTAGCCCTTTTGATGTAGAGCATATCCCAGGAACACACATCGTAGTGCTCGAGGTTGCAACTTGGTGCGTTGATGTGTGTGCAGATGGATAAAAGCAACACATCCGAATACATGGGGAGGTAAGTTTGGGAGAGATGGAGCAACAACAGATTCAGAAAGTGCCTGTGATGGTGTGCGGAAGTCAATGGAACTGGATGGTACCCGATTAATTAAATATGCCGCAGATATCAGAGCTTCTCCCCAGTAAGATAACGGCATATGAGCCTCTATTGGTGAAGCATAAACAACTTCCAATAACTGATGGTTTTTTCGCTTAGCTACCCCATTTTGTTGGGATGTGTGTGGACATGTGGTTTGATAGATAATATCTTGTGACTTCAAGAACTGTTGAAAGTCAGAACTCATTTATTCCCCTCCATTATCACTGCGAAGAACTCGAGGTTGAGCATCATACTGTGTGCTTATCATTTTATGAAAATTTTGAAACAAAAAGTTAACTTCACTTTTGCTCTTCATTAAACATACCCATGTTGATCTTGAACAATCATCAATAAAAGTAACGAACAATCGCGATCCACTCAACGTGGGAACATGTGATGGATCCCAAACATCCGAGTGTATAACCATAAAAGGAATTGTACATCGATGCAGACTTAATGGGAATGAAGCAAAATGACTCTTTGCAAGTGCACATACATTACACTGAAAAACAGAGGTACTACGTCTTGCAAATAAACGAGGAAATAATTTTTTTCAATAACTATATGAGGTATGTCTCAAGCATCGATGCCAGAGCATAATTTATGAGCTGTCCTTCTCCCCCTGAGAACTATCCATGGACAATACTTGATGCAAATTATTCGAACTATTCTACACCAAGTCAAGGTAATACAGCTTCCCACGTTTAATACCACACCCAATCGTCTGCTTGGTTTGGATGTCCTTAAACACACAAAAATTAGGCCAAAAAATAACAACACAAGATAGGGCAGTGGTTATTTGTGAGACTGACAACAAGTTATAGTTCAAAGAAGGAACAACTAAGACAGAATCTAGCTGTAGAGTTTCAGTAAGGGATACAAGTCCTTCCCAGTAACAATGGTGGAAGCACCATTGGCAGTGGAAACAAATTTTTGTGAGGAATTATGAATTATTGGGATTTGTCTAGAATCAAAAGTCATATGATCATTAGCCCCTGAATCAATTATCCATGTACTATTAGAAACAGGTATAGAGATATTACCAATCGAAGTTGTAGTTGCGGCATGTGCGGAAGCTGTACCAGCATCATTCTCCTCTTTTGTTTCAACAACAGCAACGGTGCGGTTGGATTTTCGTGAGTTCTTCTTGTGGGAATCACGGTTGTGATCCCACCAGTCTGGATACCCGACAAGTTCAAAGCACCTACTTTTGGTATGGCCGGTCTAATCACAATGTGTGCATTTGTAAGAATTTTTGTCTACACCATTTTTTTTAGGATGAGTTTGAGGAGGCCAATTATGTGCCACCATAGCTGAGGCTTCAAGATCTTCAGAGTTGTCATTCATCATTGTGCGGCAAACAGCTTCACGACGGATCAAAGAAGAACACTCCTCAAGTTCAGGAATAGGATCCCTTCGCAGAATTTCACCACGAATTTGTTCGAAGTCGCCATCTAATCTCGCAAGGAAAATGTGCACCCATTGACGTTGCACTGATTTTCGATAAGTTTCAACATCTTTCGCATTCTCTATGATCACTTTATCACGGTGATCCAATTCACCGAAAATTTCAGTCAATTCTCCATAATACATAGAGATTGCTTTGCCCATTTGTTTGGCAGAGAGAGCTTTTTTATTCATGACATATACTTGCAACTCATTCGATCTATCATAGAAAGCCTTAGATAGAGCTTCCCAAATATCACGAGCCGTAGGCAAGCGAAGGTAACGTTTCATAATGTCTAGGGTCATAGACATCAATAGCCATCTCTTGACTTTTTTATTATCCGCGTACCACTTTTCATACCCAGCATCCTCCTTTGTAGGAATGGGTGAGATGCCATGGATATAGGAGAGTTTCTCATTTTCAGCAATATGCATCTCAATAATCTGAGACCATAGATCATAATCGTTTCATTGAGGATGATTCCCGCATTGAAAGAGGAACCTTTAGATTGAATGATGATGGGTGCAGGATTGCTCATGGTATGGTTGGTTCGATGGTGGGGTTAGGTCTTTGAGAGGTGGGTCAAGGATGAAGAAGAAAATCAGAGTAGTCCAGGATTTGTCCTAGCTCTGATACCATGTTAAAGTAGTATATTTTCATTTGCATAAAAAATAGACCTTTGGTACAGAGTATATATCAAACGTATAGAGCCCCACTAATCAAGCTAATCATATCTCGGCTATAACTAATTTACAGCTATACAAAAAACTAGAATAGGAAAGAATCACCTAGGCTAATTACACATATCTCAGTCCTCCATTTCAGCAACTATCGGATAATATTATTCTTCCTTCTGCTAGAGGGAGCATGCCTATGCCCAAAGATAGAAGTAAAATGAATTCACACCCTATTTCAAAGAGAATAATATGAGATAAGGCTAAAAAGAAACTGGAGAATCTAGTATCCTCACCATTGCTCAAACTAATTAAACAAAGGTCGATCTGCATTAAAGGGGAGAGCCTCTGACATGTACAGCTAACAAGATCAAGACACACCCCTTGTTTATATATATATATATATATATATATATATATAAAAGTAATGCTACATATAGTTATGGAGTGTGCAAATACCGTGCAGTCGTTTTGAAAAAGAATGGAGTCCACTATTAAAAAATTAATTTATTTTTATGTGGGTCCTATATTTATTCATTTTTTTTAAAGTGACTGCACAGCGCTTGCACATTCACGACTGCAAGTATCATTTCTCTTTATATATATATATATATATATATATATATATATATAGTCTTAGATGAAGAAAAATAGAAGAACAAGGAACAAACGACATATGGAATTTACTTTACATAAGCAATATTAATCACATTGCTAACACTCCCCTTTAAATGGAAAATGCGAGTCTTAAACAATTTCGATATTACAAAAAAAAGGAGTATTTATGATGAGTTATTTACGATGAAAATGATAACTTGTGATAAGAATAGATTATTTTGATAAAAAATAGTCATTTTAAAGAAAAATGATTAACAATAAATAAGCAATTTTCTTACAATAGATCATATAATAAACTATAACTTAGAGTACTCTTAATGACTTTTGTATTATAAAAAAATGTAAATTATTTAAATAATTGTTTTAAAAAAGAGTTTTATCCGATTAGTGTAAAATACAATTATAAAAGTTAATATTTAAAATAATAAAAAAATAAATTTTGGTGATGCGTTGGAGTGCTCTTACGTTGGTTGATATTGTGCTTGCGTGTGTGTTATACAGGACAGGACATTTGCATTAATTACTAGCTACGTGGGCTTATCTGCATCATGCATCAAACACCGTTACAGGCTGCACATCACCATCATCCTACGTGGGACTTGTCTGCACACTCGCCACCATCAACTTGGGATACGTGAATTATTTGTTGGGGGGAAATTAATTTACATTTCGCACCTTTGAAATGGAGGCAGTTTCAGTCAGATTATTATTTTAGCGTATGGGTTTGGGACCAACGTCTATGTATGAATGCATCCTGATATTATTCGCACATGATGTGCAGTACTTATCACTTATGCCGTCTTTTTAATGTGCAACTTTGATCAGTTTTTACACTCAATTGTGTCAAAATAAAAAAATGATAAAAAGTAATTATATTTACAACCGTGAAGTGCGTAAACATCGCGTAATCGTTTTGAAAAATAGTGGGATACACTATTAATTTTTTTCATGTAGATCCCATATTTTATTCAATTTTTTCAAACGATTAAGCAATAATTGCAGAATTTACGGTTGTAAATATATTTTATCTTTTTATTGATACGAATACTTCGTTTGTTTTCGTAGATGAGATGAGATGAATTGAGATTAAAGTTAAAAGTTAAATAAAATATTGTTAAAATATATATTTTTTAATATTATTTTTGTTTTGAGATTTGAAAATTTTGAATTGTTTATTTTATTTTCTGTGAGAATTTGAGAAAGTTATAATGATGAGATGAGATGAGTTGAAAGAAGTTGTGAAAACAACCAAGACACAAAGAAATTATTAAGCTCTTAGGGTTTTTGAGGGTCCACATACCCGCCAATGCCATTATCTTCATTAACCCCCAACTCTCCATTTCAAGCCACATATGTGCCCTAAGGTAAGCAACATCTCCCTTTCATGACAACCCATCGATCTTTGCCTCTTCCCGCCTCCCTACAACTTTGAAGCACCCCACCCTTTTATTTATTTATCGACAGCCAATCTCCCAGCTAGTCCATGGGTCCACACGAACCGTTTTAGTAGTAGCCCAATCCTTTTGGAATGGACATCTATTTTGGATTCACTTTCAATTTTTTTCGCTTTGTTTGGGCTTTCCCCATCCTCTATTCTTTTAATTATTTCAAATTATCCTCTAACCAAAAGATTTAAGGGGTGCTAGAAATGAGAAATGAGAAATGAGAAATGTATAAATGATAATAAAATAGTTTGAATTAAAATGTTTTTATTGGGTTTTAGAAAATGAGAGAGTAAAAGTTATAGTATAATTTTTTAATATTCTTTTGTTTTAAAATTTAAAAAAGTTATATTCTTTTTGGTATTTTGTTTAGAAATTTAAAAAAGTTATAATAATTTAGTAATAATTAGATAAGAAAGTTGAAGATTTGAAATAGAAAAAATGTTTGTGTTTGATTGATGTTTGGGAATGAGATTTTGAGATAAGATGAAATGAGATCGTTTAGATGCCCTTTCAGAATATTTCTTGTTCTTCAGGACAATTTCCCTTGGTCGAGTTCAAATTGGTTCTTTCTTTGTTGGGTCATGAGTGTTCAGTGGACATTATAATTTTTTCGATTATTGTTTGATTCTTCATATGTAGATCTATATGGTAAGAATATTGCCATCGGGACATCTGACGTGGCACTACTACGTAGTTTATTAAAAAAAAATACAAACATGAAAAAGCTAGAGGAAATTTAGTGTTTCAATTTCCATCTTTTATATTTTCGGACGTCATTTTATTTTTTATTTTTATAATAATTAATAAACCACTGGTACCATATCAAGAGGACCTTCTAATCGATAAACTTCAGATAAACCTAATAGAAAAACTCATAGTAAATGCTCGTCTGATAATATTTATTCTATACTTCATTTCATAAGTAATAATATTCTTATAACAAAAGCAAAACCTAACTATTTTACTGAAAATATTTTTATAAGGAAAGAAAAGCTTGACAAAATGCTGACAAAATTTTCATATGAAAATAAATAAAAAAGACAAAAAAATTAAGATTGTTGAGAGTGGGATTTGAACCCACGCCCTTTCGGACCAGAACCTTAATCTGGCGCCTTAGACCAACTCGGCCATCTCAACGTTGATGTCCGTAATTTCTAAATTATACATGATAAACTAATTAGAAAGATTTCAGAAGCCACTTTTTAGATGCGATTTGAGTAATACTATTCATCATCTTAATTTTTATTATTCTCTCATTATTTTATGATGTGACATTAGATAATTAAAAATTATTTATTATATTTCACTTGTAAATCTATCATCTAATGCCACATCATGAGATAATAAGAGGATGATAAAAAAATGATGATGAATAGATTTTTTTCTTACGAATTTACCGTAAAATTTGTATAGAATGACTTTTCTGATTGGTTGATGCTACACTCACGGAAGAGTCTTAAAGAGAATCCTCACCGAGCGGTAAATTTTTTTATTTTATTTGCTTTTTTCAATCAATTCTTTAAACACAAAATACAAAAAAATCACAAATTTATTTAAAAACACTTCCTTAAACATTAAGTAAAAAAATTAAAAAATAAAATAAAATAAAATTCGGTACAAGATTTCGGTACAAACCTTCCGTGAAAATAGTATTTTCCTTTCTGATTTGATGCATGATGTCATATAATTTTATATACAGTTTTAAAATGTATAATTTTTGCATAATAAGTTACTATTTTAAAAATAGTGCATAAATGGGAAAAATAGTGCAGAGAATGAGAAATATATAAAGGAAAGAGTAGTGTTAGGTTGCTACCTAGCAATGGCCGCTGGATGTACTGCCTAGCACAAATTTGTCTTTTTATTTTTTCATTCTTTTTATTTTCATATTTTTAACATATTTAAATATTTTTTAAAAATAAAAAATACACCAATACACTAAAAGTCACTTTCCTAATCATTAAGTAAAAAAAATTAAATACATAAGCAGTCAAAGTGAGGGGACAAACTCAGACGGCATATTAGCATTTCTCATAAAGGAAAATGCTAGTGGAGTCTCTCAAAGTTACCACTCGATTATTATAATTTTTTTTATTTAATAGTTAAATAATTGACTATTAGTGAATTTGTGTATTTTTTATTTTTTATTTTTTTCTTAATGATTAAGAATACATAAATATTCTTGTTCACAATTCATAACTGACACAGGCCAATCTTAGGGGGTATCTTGCAAATTTTCAATAAATTTTTAATAGATCTTTCTTATTTTTTACTTTATTTTTTATCACTTTGTTAAAGGTATTCCTAAAAATTTTCAATTCAAATGGTCTTCATAGAACAATGCAAGTTTGAAATTTATTTTTTTTTCTTTCTTATTTTTTACTCGGCTTTTTATTAATTTGTTAAATGTGTTCCTAAAAGATTTTCAATTCAATTATTTATTTTAGACTTAAAAGTATCCGATCCCCCAAACTTATAATCCTAACTTCGTCCCTGCAGCTACAGAGTGGAAAAACATGATCATGGAGACAAAAGTGCCCAAAAAGTTGAGTGTAAAACGCTTTATGTAAATAACTTTCATAATTCTTCTGATATCTGAGTGCGCGTAAAAAAATCAATGAAAAACGATTTCAACCAATAGATGCATTAATGATTTGTAGGGTGAGATTAATTACTACACAAATGATTGTCACCTAAACTTATACATCCATGTATTTAGAAGTTAATGTGTGTAGGTTGATTTGAGTTTGAGACACTTTAATGTCAAGAGAGCCTAAAGCAATTTTTGTTTTTTCTTAATATAGTCGTGAATATTGTTAATGGGCACCCCATATGGATTATTTATTTACAATATCTTTTATCAGAGATGTTCATAAGTAAATAAAATTTAAAAAAAAAAAAAAAAAAGTGTCACCAGTTTGCATCAGATGCAACCTTAAGTTTTGAATTAGCTAGAGTGCCAACTGCCAAGTATGGATAATGATGCATGTCTCGGATGTCAGATTGCAAAATGATATGATCTAGGCCAAGAGATTAATCTAATTTCTCCCCTTTATTAGGGTCTAAAACTTGAGATTATTCAACTGGATAGAAAGTATATCGGCTTGATGATGTACATTTACAAGCCATAACGTATGTAAATAGCTGTTGATGTTCATGTCAAACCATACCTGATACCTCCACTCCCAAAAAAAAAAAAAAAAAGGGAAAAGGACGTGTCACCTTTGCTTGGAAGGTGCACGTACGTACACAAAGTGGAACGCAGAAGAAGCCATTATTTATTGAGAGGGAAAAGACAGTAAAAGCGCCAAGAGTCAGAAAGTAGTGGGCACTTAGACTGTCATTTGCATTGGAGTTTGGAGGCATATTCCCCGTTGGTTTTTTTGGTGAGTCTGACAAAGGTCAAAAGCAAAGCAAAAGTCTGTGTACGTTGGAGCCAAGCTATCTTTAAAGTTTTCTCATCAATCAAAAACAAAAAAAAAAGAGCTCCACTCAGCTGCCATGCGGCCATTTTACACTTTTCCTTGTTTGTTGTTCGCTATGTATAAATCATGGGCATCATGAAAATTGAAACCTATATAACTCATCAAAACTATTTTTCCAATTTCGTTCCATAAAAGTATTGGTTATATTTCCATATTAGAGATTAAATTGGAATGATAAGAGATTAAATTGGAATGATACATACTTCAATTAGGGTCGACTAAACGACGCAAAAGAAATATATTCGTTCTTTATAAGATAATATAACAATTGGATAATAGATGGGTCATCTCCTTCTTTGAAGGGTGAAGTTTTTCTCTTTGTATAGAAGAGTGTCTCTTAAACTGTTCTAATTTGAAGAGGGTTTTATGGAGGAGGAGTTGACAAAATAGTGGGAAGGCTCTACCTTACAAACCAGGATGAAAAGGAGGTAATATTGCCTTCTTCGATCCTGGACAAGGTAGTGAAACAAGGGAGATGTTGCCTTTTTGCAATGATCATAGCATATAAAATAGTTAACAGAGAAGCTTTCAAATCGACTATGTCAAGGATCTAGAAGACTGGAGGATGGATTCAATACACTGAGGTGGGAGAGAACATGTATTTGGTTGAGTTTCAAAATGAAGAAGACAGGCAGAGAGTGATCACAGGGAGGCCGTGGTCATTCGATCGATGGCTAGTGTGTTTGCAGGAATTTGAGGGCAATATACCACTAAATGAAATCCATTTAACAATGAAATTTTTTGACAACAAGTCTATAACATGCCTTTGGCATGTATGACACAAGAAGTGGGAATTCAGATTGGTGAATGTGTTAGGAAAGTATTGGAAGTTAATGCAGATAACTGAGGACTTGGCTGGGGGAAGTTCTTAAGATTGAGAGCGGAAGTTGATATTACAAAACTCTGATGAGAGGCACTTTTTTAACCATTGATGGCAAGCAAACTTGGGTCAAGTTTTAGTACGAGAGACTTCCAAACTTGGGTTCCATAGCCAGATTCGCCCCAGCAGGGCCGCTAAGGTGATTTTCTCATCTTGTTCGTCCGTAGTCATGTGCTCTTGCTCCTGGTTAAATTGAGAGATGTATGCCTTGAGATTTTCGTCGTCGCGCTGTTTGACAGTCAGGAGATAGGCAGTCGGTCGTCTCATTTTCCTTCTCGCCATGAACTGTGTTAGAAACAGGCGCACCAACTCACCAAAGCTATCGATGGATCCTTGTGGTAGGGATCCGAACCACGTCCTCGCTGCTCCTTTCAATGTCAGCGGAAGGTTCGACACGCGATCTCGCCCAAGAACCCGTGAGGGTTCATATGTGCTTTGAATGCCTCTAAGTGTTCCAGGGGGTCCTTTGACCCGTCGTATATTTCCATACGAGGGACCTTGGATTTTGGTGGAAGAGGGGCGGCCATGATTTCGCACTATATGTCAAGTCTGTGTTGGTGAGCAGTTGATCCACGGAGAATGACGCGCCCATTTGTTTGGCCATCTCGGCATATGTGGTCGCAGCGAGGACATCAATAGGAATCTGATTAGGCATCGGAGGTATCCCATACCTTCCAGGCCTCCATTTCTATTGAATATTGTAGGCAAAATGTGGTCGCAGTGTTTGGTTGCCCGGGATACAAAACACGACATCAATAGTGGCGCCATCTGTGAGATCCTTCCTATAAAAAGTGTGTCCTTCTTATGCCGGCAATGACACGCTCCTAGACCATGCAGAGAGATGAAGAACAGCTCGGAATCATGGAAGCGAGGCTCACTGAAATGGGAGACACAATAAAGAAGCTGACAGTAGAAGTAAGAGGTCTTCAACACGAGAAAAAGGCGTTGCGAAGAGCTAATGAAGAGTTGGCGGTAGTGGTCGAGCCCAGCCAAAACGAGCATGTCGAATCTCGACTCGCTCCAGAAGTCGATGCAGTAGAGGAAGAAAGACGGAGGATGCACCAAGAGCTACAGGAGTCTAGGGACAAATATGCCGAGATGGCCAAACAAATGGGCGCGTCATTCTCCGTGGATCAACTGCTCACCAACACAGACTTGACATATAGTGCGAAATCATGGCCGCCCCTCTTCCACCAAAATCGACAAGACAGTCGATTGTGCATCGACTTCTGGAGCGAGTCGAGATTCGACATGCTCGTTTTGGCTGGGCTCGACCACTACCGCCAACTCTTCATTAGCTCTTCGCAACGCCTTTTTCTCGTGTTGAAGACCTCTTACTTCTACTGTCAGCTTCTTTATTGTGTCTCCCATTTCAGTGAGCCTCGCTTCCATGATTCCGAGCTGTTCTTCGTCTCTCTGCATGGTCTAGGAGCGTGTCATTGCCGGCATAAGAAGGACACACTTTTTATAGGAAGGATCTCACAGATGGCGCCACTATTGATGTCGTGTTTTGTATCCCGGGCAACCAAACACTGCGACCACATTTTGCCTACAATATTCAATAGAAATGGAGGCCTGGAAGGTATGGGATACCTCCGATGCCTAATCAGATTCCTTTTCTGTAATGGAGGTGAATGAAAATGTTCGAAGAAGATAGAGTCTTTCTATTCTTGGGAGAGGGTATATACACCTGGTGGTGTGGTCCCAAGTACCTGTCAGCTGTAGCGTGTTGGTGTGTCAAACGTGGCCTTGGTGGCAGGCGATCTCCTGTCTTGTCGATTGTGGTCGTGCTACTTCGTACTCGGATTGTACTACTGTCCTCCTTGCTTTCTGTTAGGCGTCAGGTGGGTCATGCCTGATCGTGGCCGTTTTGACAGGTTTGTACCCATTCTTGTCGTGACGTGTTAACCTCGCCGGTCATTAAATGTGGCGTGCCCCTGCCCTGACGTGCCCTTCCTTGCATCAATCATCTGGAGGTGGTAGTGGACGTTTCTGACATTGCATTTAAGGCTTGTTGGCCATTAAATGTGCCAGGTCCTCTTGCTCATATCTCCCACGCTCTACGTATATAGTTTTGCCTTTCACCCCTAGGCCTCCCGGGCCAGGCTCGAGGGATGGGCCCAGCCCATTCCATCCTTGATCCCAATTCCCCTATCCATGGGTTGTCCCAAGGCCCATCTCCACCTTGTGGGTGACCGAGAGTCTCGAGGCTCCACTGTGGGCCAGGCCCTTGTGTCCCAATCCGCTGGGAGGGGGGAGGGGGGTGGGGGGAGGATAACCTCCCTCACAATAGTAGTGCAGGAATAATAAATATGAAATCATACAAGTTTATTGAGCTAAATAATGTTTTATATAAGTTCTATTATTTTATAAATCAATCATAATTTTACTCTTGTGAACAATTTATTTATATACAAATCAAGTTAGATTCAAATATAGTCGAATCGATCTTAAGCAACTTATCAAGTAATCTTATTTATTCACAACCCCACTCTCAACCATAATGTGACTTAGTAATGGTGATCTTACCATGCAAGCATTTATAATCCAAACACGAGTTGGGTTAATTAGGTTGGGGATTCCTCCCCTCCCTGTCCTAAGTCGTGTCTAGGATGGGGAGAGGGGTTGACCCTCTTTTTCTCGTTACAATCTAGACATAACTTAAATTGTATAAATCATTTCTCTTTAATAAATGATCATAATTTTATTTTCGTGAACAATTCATTTATATACGTATTAAGTCAAATTCAAGTTTAGTCGAACTACTCTCGTGCAATTTATCAAGTAGTGTTATTTATTTATAGTTCCAGTCTCAATTCTAGCTCGGCTTGAGTAGTGAGGATCCTACCCGGCCAAGAAAAAAATACTTATAAAAAACTGAATATCAATTAAAAAAATACCTAACAACCAAAAACAGATGAAAAATCATGTTTCCTAGGTTGAAGGGAGGGGTTGCCTCTCTACCCAGGCTACATCCAAGCACGGCTTGGGTTTTACTCCCACTATTCAATGAAGATTTTGCAAACCAACGAAACTGCATGGATAGACTAGTTTGACTTATAACTTCTATATGTGTATTATAACTTCCCGTTCTAATTAACATAAACACGGTCTCATTCAAGAGTATAATTATCATCTTATTTACCAAAGAATAATGTTAGCATGCCCTCTCATTTTGCCCATTTATTTTATTCGCTCACGTATTTAATTAATTAATTTATTTATTAATTAAGGAAGTGACTATAATTAGTGTATTGATATATTTTTTTTAACTTTTTAAAAATATTTAAAGATGTTAAAAAAATGAGAAAATAAAAAATGAAAAAAATAAAAAAGAGGAGTTTTGCCTAGGCAACACGCCCAGCGGCCGGTCACTGCTGAGCGGCAGCCTAGCATCACTCTTTACCAAAAGGATTATCGAGAAAAAAAAATTACTATAAAACTAAAAATAATTAAGATTATGTTCAATTTTCCTAATTACATGATTTTGTCTAGAACTATATATAGCAGACAATTTCTCGATCTTCCAATTCAATTACCAAGTGAATTAGATTACAAAAATAGCCTTTCAAAATTAGTTTATTCCTCTATCTATCAAGAACTGAGATTCACATCCCCTAGCCTAAAGGAGAAGCATGATCTCCACCACAATTTAAAAATTGACAATCGTGACATATCAAAAGAAGACAGATGCTCTAATCGTTGAAGTGAATAGTGGAGGAGCATCCCACCATTGGTATAAACAAAATTATCATCCTAAACATTAAGTTGCATGCATCAATATATATCCTTTCCAGAACGAACCAGGATACAAAGCAGCTACTGAAAAGTTACATTATATATCATGCCTAGCTAGAGTAGCACCAGCTTGTCCAAGTAAAATAACCTCATCATTTAGAACCTTGTGCTAACAAAGAATTCAAGGCAATGAGTTCTACTAGTTACAAATCAATGTATCAATACATCACTTATCATGAAATTCATTATAACAATAAGAAATCAAAACGCTAATATTAATTTAGAGTACTGTTAAATACAATTTTAGATGAGCAAATCACGCGCACTCTCTTTAAAAAATAATGAAACTCATTATTAAAAAGTGAGATTTTTTTATGTGAATTCTCAATTTGTCAATTCTTTTTCCCTAAAAGAAATATGTGGAATTTGCACGTATAATTTTTATATTAATAATATATTGTATATCAAGGCCGAGACTTGTAAACAAATGCTTATTTGTGCAAGAAAAAATCTATTCATCATCTATTTTTTCATCATGGGAGTATTAGATGATAGGTTTACAAGTGAAATATAATAAATAGTCTCTAATTATTTAATATCACGTCATGAGATAATGAAAAGATGATAAAAATTAAGATGATAAATGACATTATTACTTTTTATGCATATAAAAAAAGAAGAAGGAGAAAAGTGAAAACATGTGGTCTGATGCCACTAAAATTGGGTGGTGTAGCCACTATCCATGCACTCATGCAGGTTGCTTACATGTTGGAAGAAATTTCAGGCATGTGATTTAAACTCAACTTTATAGAATGTGTAGGGATGCATTGCTTTTGGTATATTGTCTTTTCATGGTAGAACTAGACGTTTCAAAATCTTGCCAAGTGTAAGAAAAGCAGTGAAAGGTTTACACGTGATGATGGGCAACAGCTGTCAACATGTCTAAAAAGGTTGACTTGTTGACACTTTCAACCACTGTTACATTGATTTTTGGTCTTTGGATTTTTACATGGACCACTATGCTAGACAATGACTAAAGCTCTCTCTCTCTTTGAGATAAACACATATATATTCATGTTGGGAATCATGGTAGTGGTGTTGTCACAAAAACATGTAGCACAGTACAATGAGATGATGGTGGGTTGGACCCACAATTAAGGTACTGTAGTCTGTAACTGCTTACTGCCTTACTCTGGGAGAGCTTCATGTGACTTTCCGAGTTTTGCTTTCTCTGCATATATTTATACGCAACATCAGTTGCTTCCTAGCTTCACCCCCCAAACTCCCAACTGTATATGCTTTCAAGCCCTGTGTTCATCTCTCTCAACCATGAAGCGCAGCCTGCATTCCAATGCTCTTCTCCTCTTCCTGCTGATACTTATTTCCATCTCAAAAATATCAGCCCGTTCAATAGCAACCCAAAAAGGTTAGCTATTGCTTCTGTCTTTGTTTAATCTTCTTGATCTTCTTTCGGTTTACTGCATTGAAATACTGGTTTGGATCCCTTTTCAGGACAGGAGAAAGTGAAGCTCAACGAAATCAGTACTTCTGGAGGTCCTGATCTTGTAAAGTTGGAAAGCAGTGAATCCATGAATGTATGCTCCTCCTGCTACTTCTTCTCTATAAAACTTTGAACTGTGTCTCACAATTTCTTTGGATCTTGAAATACTTTGCAGCAGCTCATGGGAGTGGAGGATTGTAACGAAGGAGATGAAGAATGCTTTCAGAGAAGGATAGTTTCAGAGGCTCACTTGGACTACATCTACACCCAGCACCACAAGCCTTGAGACTCTTCCAAAAAACATAAGAGTTCCATATCTATTTATTCGCATCAGCCCTTTTCTCAATATTTCAGGATATGATGTGTTTCCAGGATGTAATATTTCATATATATTTATATATATATAGAGCTTATAACTTGAATGGGTTTGAGATTGTATTTTCTCTACAATACAATGCAAGTGTCACATATATGTTTCTCATCTTGAGTTTCTAGGCTGATTTTCTTGACCTTGTTGGAATAAGGATCAGACTCTACTTAGTTTGAAAAGTATCAGAAAGCCTAAGATCTATTGAGAGATGTAACTAACTGATACAAGATTTTGTTTCAACTTCCAAAAAATTGCACGACGAAAGCCATGCAGAAACTTCCAAAACTTGGTAGGTGAATTGGGGATTAGACACTAAAACAATTAAATAAACAGTTGGCAATGGGAAGTCAGCCATTGGAATTTCATGTTTTCAACTGCATTTACTTTCGCCAATTAGGTTCGATTATACAGTTTCAGTACAATCCCAGAATTCACATGTAGTGCAAGAGGTGGCCGGGGTAAATTTTTTGTTTTATGTGTTGTGGACATGTTCTGAACTCGTTAACACCTCCCGTAAGCCTGCACCAGGAAACTCAGAGAAGGCCTGAAGGGTCTTAAGCGCCTTTGATGTCTAAGTCAGATAATTGATATAATCTTTAAGTGCTCTCCAGATTCAACTTAAACTTACCTTAGTTGCAAGTTCCCTCCGTTATTTATAGAGTAGGGAAGGGAGGCTAAGGCCTGTGTAACAAACCAATCCCGTCATTTGAAGTCCTATTTATCCTTTTCATCCCGCCTGGGATGCTTATCTAAAGGGAAGATATTTGAATTTTTCTGTTACAGTTAAATCACTGCTTTGTAGACGCACCGGATGCTTGGGGCTCATAGTTATCTTCCAATTGGATTAGCTAGGCCCTAATGTATGGGTTATCTTTATCAGGTCCCTAGGCCCTAGTGGCATGCGGACATGCCCATTGCGAAGAGGGAATGGCGGCCCTTTCATCCCCTCTTGTAAGGGTGTTGCTGTCCCTACTCTTATGGGGTGCGCCAGAAAGGATGGTCGTAGTCAACGGGCTACTACTACCAGTGCGAATGCTAACATCTTCACTCCAGGGTATTTGACCTCAGCTCCCCTTAAAGCTCTATTGATGAAGTATACCGGCTTTTGCATCTTTCCCTCTTCACATATCAGGGCATAGGACACAGCTTCCACCATGACAGATAAGTATAGGAGTGGTCTCCCCTTGTTTGGTTTGGCTAAAGAGCTGGGGGTGCGACAAATACTCCTTAAGCTGTGTGAATGCCTTTTCACATTCAGTGTCTCAGTCTTGTATCTTTTGTATGACCTGGAAGAATGGTAGGCATTTGTTTGTTGACCTAAACACAAACCCATTGAGCGTTGCTATTCTCCCGGCAAGCTTTTGTACCTCGTTTAGGTCTTTTGGTGGTTTCATTCTAATGATCGCTTGGACTTTCTCAGGGTTAGCTTCGATTCCCCTTTCTAACATCATGAAACTCATGAATTTTCCGATTGTACTCTGAAGGCGCATTTCGTCAGGTTGAGTTTCATTTTGTACCGTCGTAACATTGAAGGCCTCCCTTAAATCCTCTACATGATGCTTCAGCTCTTTGCTTTTGAGTAGTAGGTCGTCTCGTCGGCATATATCTCCATGTTTCGCACGATCTGTTTCATAAACATTATGTTTACCTGCCTTCGGTACACTGCACTAGCCTTTTTTAAGCTAAAAGGCATCACTTTGTAGCACTATAACTCCCGGTCAGTTATAAATGTTGTTTTGTCATGGTCATTTGTGTTCATTGGGATTTGGTTCTATTCGGAGTAAGCGTCCATCAAATTCAGCATCCGATGTCCTACTATGAAGTCTACGATGAGATCAATTCGAGATAGTGGGAAGCCATCTTTGGGCCAGTCCTTATTAAGATCTGTAAATTCGACGCACATTCGCCGCTTTCCATTGAAGTTTTTTACAAGGACCACATTTAAGAGTCACTCCGAGTAATGGGTTTCTCCAATAAACCCTGCCGCCAAAAGGCAATTGACCTCTTCGGCTATAGCCACGTATTTCTCAGTACTGAAGCTTCTTTTTCTCTGCTTGACCGGCCGTGTCTCCAAGTTGACATTTGAATAATGTTCTATAACGTCACCGTCAATTCCTAGTATGTCCTCGTGACCCCATGCGAAGATGTCCTGGTGTTTGGCAATGAGTTGCTTCAGTTGTTGTCTATCTTCGTCTTCCAGTTTCATCCTGATTCTCATTGTGGCCCTTGTGTGAGCTGGGTCCAAGGTGATTAGCTAGAAGGGTTCATTGGCCTCACCCTGCTTTTAAGGCTCTTTTGTCTTGTGTTTCCACTATATGTAGCATAATCTCAAGAGGAGGAGGCGGGGAATAACTGCCTATCGTTGGGGATTCGACCATCCTCACATCCATTTCTTCGTCTTTGAGTTATTGCACATAGCATGTTTGGGCAAGTGCTTGCTCACCGCGCACTTCCCCAACGCCTGTTTTCGTTGGAAATTTCATCTTGAGGTGATGCATGGAGGGTATGGCTCTGAGCGCGTTTAAGGTCGGTCGCCTAACGATTGCATTGAAAGATGACCGGGTTTTCACTACAAGAATCCGTCATCATGGTGGCCGTATGGGAGCCGGACCCTACCATCATGGGAAGGGCAATGGAATCACTAGGCTGCACTGTTTCTCCCGAGAATCTTTTCAAAGGGTTGGGCGCTATACGTAACCTATCTTGGCTAATTCTCGTCTTCATGAATGCGTCACAAAAAAGAATGTTCGTCGAACTACTATTGTCGACAAGTATTCTTCATGTGGTGTAATTGGCTACCGACATAGTTACGACCAACACATCATCATGAGGATAGATCACTCCCTTGCAGCCGTCATCACCAAAAGACAAGGCATCTAGCTCTATGGCCATAGGCTTTTCACCCATAGGAAGTTGGGCTCCTTCCGACAAATCCTCTGGCAGTGGTGCATATTTCCCCGAGTGGAGGATTGTTTCGATCCTGGCTTGGCACGGGGCCCTATCGTGGTTTTCCCTCCATTATTTATAGAGTAGGGGAGGGCAGGCTAAGGCCAGTGTAACAACCCAATCCCATCATTTGAGCTCCTCTTTATCCTTTTCATTCCGCTTGGGATGCTTATATGAATGGATGATATTTGAATTTCCTTGTTACAGTTATATGACTGCTTTGTCTGCCAGACGCTAATGTATGGGTCATCTTTATTGGGTCCCTAGGCCCTAGTGGTATGCAGACTGGCCCATTGCGAAGAGGGGATGGCGGTCCTTCCAGTCTGAATGCGTTAGCAATATAACCCCTTGTAATCACTCTATACATAAAGGTATAAAGGTGTTGGTTTAATTATTGCCGAGAAGTTGTCTTTTTATATAGGGTTAATTACATAAACAAAAATTGTCCTTGTGATTTACTCTAAAATGGTCACATTAATTTGTACTAATTGACTTTCTAATTTGTTGAACTTTCCACTTAAAAAAAAAAACTAAAAACCAGAAAAATGCAAAAATAAAAACAAAAAATTGATTTTATTTAAAATAACCTATCCTTGTGGGGGAGGGGTGGCGGCGATGGTTGCTATGGAGGGTGGACCTCCATCCAGCCACCACTAGGCTGCCCAATTTGATTTTATTAAAAGTATAAGGAATAGAAGTTAAAGAAGAAAAGTCGGGAAGTAATGTGATTTTGGAGCTATAGAGATTATATTTATATTTAATCTTGATGGTAAATAAAAAAAAAAAAAAACTTATTTGTAATATAAGCACTCTTTTATATCACCAAGAGAAAATGCAACAACAAATAAAATTCCAAATGATAGATCTCCTTCACAACAAAACCAAAAATCAGGACAAATATATATGCAATCGAAACTAATATTTAAAAAAGATAGAAAGAATGAGTTAGAATTTGATGAAGGGGGATCAGAGTTCGAATCCGAGACCGATGAGGCTCAGCTGACAGATGCGACGTTAAAAGCACTTCCCTACTTAGAGAAGGTAAATTAGCGCAAAATAGGCGGGAAGAGATAAAGATTTGGGCGAGAAACGACAGATTTGGACGAGGAAACTTAAGTAAGCGGGAAGAGATAAAGCCTTGGACGAGGATACTTATCTCTCGGTTGGGCGAGAAGACTTATCCCTTAGTTGGGCGATGAGACTTATCTCTTGGTTGGGCGAGGAGACTTATCTCTTGGTTGGTTGGGCGAGGAGAAGTGGCGATATCCGTATTTTAACTATAACTTTGGCTACATGTGTCAGAATTGCATATATGACCCCAATCCGAAATGCTCTCTTTGGCGCGCACGTCTTGGTCACCATGCTTTGGCCTGGTGGGCCCTTTTTCGACTCCAAAATAGCCATTTTTACCTCCGAAATGTCAATATTAGTCAACTCTTTCATTTTTGCTTAATTTTATTTTATGGTAATGTTTATCTTTAGTAAGGATTTTATTCCGGATTCTTTGGCTACATTTTAGTTGTAATTATCTTATTCCTTATTTAGAGTTTTTCTCTGTTTGAAAATTTTCTCAACCTCAATACCTAGCTTTCGTTGTTTAACTAGCTGTCAGATTAATCTTCTATTATGTTCCAACGTCAGAATTTGAACATACATGTAGCTCGAATATAGTTTCGCTAACTAATATATACCTAATTAATGAGAAATTATATTTGCAAATTTAGGGTGTACAAGTCACGCGCACTCGTCTTAAGAAATTAGCTCATTGCTAATATAATGAAAAAAAAAAAACATGTTTGTAACTAAATTTTAGCTAACTAGTATATTCAATTTCAATAATAGATTAGCGGTAAATGTGAAAATTGAAAGATTACGTAATGTCAGAATAGTTTTCAGATGATGTGGGTGTGTTTGGTTGTTGAACCCAACTCAACTCATCTCAAACCAATATTTGATGGGACCCATTACTTTTTCAATTTTTTATAAAAAAGTTAAACTCGTCTCAACCCTACTTCATACATTTCAATCTAAAAACTTAAACTCGTCTCAACCTGAAAAAGCTAAACCCATCTTAATGGAACTCACAAAATACTATAATTCACAATTCAATTCAACTCATCTCAACATCCAACACAGTCTTAAGCTCACGGTTAAAGCAAATCAAACCCATTTTCAGACAAAGAAGATTGAAAAGAAACAAAACTAGAGTATTTGGTTTGTGTTGTATGAACTTTTTATTGTTTGATGGCGACGAGTTTAAGCTAGCGTACACAGTTCGAGAATTAGCAATGGTCGTTAATTTGACTAAAACTAGAGTTTTTGGCTAAACCCAAAGTCATTCAAGATATTAATCTATGTTGGACTATCTATCCCAAACTAAAATAATAATATAATATTATACATTTTAATAATAATTCTTTTTTAATATTTTTTTTTCATATTTTACAAATACACTCCAATATTAATTAATGTCCATATTTTACAAAATTGACATTAATTTATCTTACCTAAAACTAGTATTGAAAAATCTGGAATTGTCTTCACAATCCTGTCCAATACATGCACAAAACTGTCCAATGGAATTTTTTTTTATAAGTTTTTTTAATAATTTTTCATATGAAACACAGAATATTAAACAAAACTCCATTGGATTACATTGTTAAATATTTTAACATGAAACATTAAATATAAGGATCTTCGATTTTCTATGATTCACGATAATAAATAATAATAGTTAGAAAACATACCTCCTTCCATTATAGTTTGATAGAGAATCTGACATGACTATGAGAGAAAAATCACCCTAACAAATTTACCTCTGAGTGTCTCCCGATGGCTAGATGTACAATGATGTTATAGGTGAGAACCTTCAACCTCTCTGTACTATTTCTAAATTTCTGGCCAACAAGAAATATAAAGATTTTGTGTCCCACTATGATTAGATATAAAGTTAATTTTATCTTATTGGAATTAATTTTATCCTATTATAACTTATTAATTAAGTTATAAGTATTGAGCTATTCTAAACCTATCAAGATATGTGGGACATAGATTTTAAATAAACTCTTACATACACAGGATAAAGATACACGTAATCGGATAGAAGAATATACAATAAGACATCAGGATGATGGTCTATATATATAAACAAAGGCTTGTGAAGACGTGCCATGGTGGGGATGAAGAAATTTCAGAATTAAAAAAAAAAAAAACTTTGGGAGATGAACAGTGTTGAGCCAACTTGAAAAAGCTCTTGGAGTATTGTAGCTCAAAAGCTAGCTTTTTGAGTTATTGTAGCTCAAAATGGAGCTTGCCGGACTTTTGACTAGTCCAATGCAAATCATTTTGATAATAATTAGGCAAAATTTGGATATACACTCACATTTGGCTAGGTCAATATCCGTGCTCTTATAAATATATATCTTTATATGTGTGTGTCTATATATAATCCATATACGCATTTACAACAATTTTAAATTTTTGTGACGGTATATATTTGTGACGAAACGAAAGTCGTCACTATATGTAAGAACTTTTCTTGACATTTGCTTGGAAGTACGAGCATTGCTTTTTGTGATACTTGTTCTCATCTTAAAAAATTATATGCATTTTTTTTTGTGTAAGAAATGATAAATATGTTTCAACCTAGCTACTATCATGTATGTTCAAACTGAGTCCATAAAGTTTGAACATAACCGAATTGAGTTCAGACATTATTTTTAGGGTTCAAAGGTAAGTTTTTAAGAAAGTAGACACCATTAACATTCTTACGTACTATGATTAACATTCGCACATAGTATCATTAAGACAATATATTGATATGTTTGCTTGGCTGTAACCGGGGCTCCTAAAACCCCACCCAAACTCATCATCTATGATCTGATCTCTTGATAAGTATGATTACGATTTAGGACCCCTCTCAGTTACATAAAAATAATATATTTGTAAGGTTATTTATTAATATATTAATAGTACTACTGTTAATATTTAAAAAATATTTGTACTTTATTTTATGAAAAATGCTAAATGTACTTATAAAGAAAAACTTATAAAAAAATTTATTTCTCTACATTTCAATTATTGATATGCTGGAAACTTACTTCTCCACATGTAATTAAACATCATCTTGACAATAATAAAACTCTTAAAAAAATTATATTTGTAAGCCGATGTGTAAGACACACCCTGATCTATGCCGTTGACGTGGCAAAACTTGATTTGTAATAGAAGTTTGAAATTCAAATATCTTACAAATTAAATCCTGTCATATCTATCTATCAAGTGTGTAAATAATGTGTTCCTACACTGATTATAAGTAGAAATACTCTCTTTTAAGCATGTGAATTATAGAACTCATTACATTCATAATACTTTTTTTTTTTTATGTAAATTGATACATGGTAAGTTTCCATATTGATGATGTATTTAATATATCAATAGACTTACAAATAAATTTATTTCATTTTACAATTTCATACTCTTTTTTATGGTTATCCATGCTTTACAATGGACTATTCAACATGTTTTTAGGCACCTACATGCACGGAATAAGCGGGTAGCCACATTTTGTTTTTGTGGTACTTGGTTTTGTTTCATAATTCTTGCCGTGTCTTTGACACGATCAAGCATTAACTCGTTGAGTGCTATGTTTAAAAAACGAACTTTTCTATTCATCGTTTCTATACCACACACCATATTGCATACTTGATTTTTTATTTTTGTTAAATTAAAAAAAATTTTCTACTTATCATACATACACCATACAATTGGTAAAGAAAAAATAAAATAAAAAATTGTGTGTGTGTGGATGATGGAATTTTTATTGAAACAATTACCAATAAGTTTTGATTGTAGTAATAGTTTCAACAAAATTTAATTTAAAGCTTCTTTTCAAACTTTAAAATTTAAAAAGTAATATTGCTATGCCCCGTAATTTATACAACTCACTTTGCAGCTCTCTTGATATGTGGTGTCATGTAACTTATTAAAAAAATTAAAAACACAAACATAAAAAAAGGGTAGAGAAAATTTAGAATTTTACTTTTTCTTTTTTTGTATTTTCAGACGTCATTTTATTTTAAATATATATATTTTTAATTTTATTAATAAGCCACATAGCACCATATTATAATATCATATTAAGAGACAAAATGAGTGATACAAATTAAGGGTACAGTAGCATTCCTCGAGTCTAAAATATGAAAGAAACATATATAAAATAGATCCAAAAATATTTATTAAGTGAAATAGTTTTGACATGTGCTGTCAAATTTAGGAGATGTTTAGTTAGTATGTTGGGATGAGTTAAATGAAAATTAAATAAAATATTATTAAAATAATATTTTTTTAATATTATTATTATTTTAAAATTTAAAAAAATTTATTTATTTATTATATTATGTGTAAAAAATTAAAAATAAATTATAATAATAAAATAAGATAATACTAGGTAAGATATTTTTTTCATCTAACCTCCCTTAAATAACGTGTCCAACTCGGGACGCAACAACTTTGACAACCGCCTTGAGAACGATTAGTGGCTGTCGCACGTCGGTCTCTCACATGAGTCATGTGCGCCGGCAGTACTGCCCGCTTCCTACCCTCCCATTGGATGGATGGCTGACCATAAAAGTTGAAGCCTTCGTGAGCAAACACTCTGTCATTGCCCACCTCCCTGCTATAGCCTGTCACCTCTATTATCTTCTTCTCCAGATGAACCAATTGCAGGGATTC
Source organism: Juglans cinerea (assembly GCA_961763995.1). NCBI lineage: Eukaryota > Viridiplantae > Streptophyta > Magnoliopsida > Fagales > Juglandaceae > Juglans > Juglans cinerea. The sequence goes on from CAUIVZ010000013.1 coordinate 22,240,216, forward strand.
TGTGAATTTATGGTTCCTCGTCCACCTCTTCTTATGCCGCATGAGGTCATGCTCCTCTGTTCTCTGACTTCCTGATTATGATTGTTTTCGGTGACAGGGAACCTGAGAGTTGAAGCTCGTGATCACTAGCTCTCGGCTTTCCGGGTCTCAAATTCTTTCGATATTATCGTTTGAGGTAGCCGGGGCACAAAAAATGCAGAAGTAATAGATCAATATAGTTCTCATCATTTATTGCGTTGTGGATAAATGTTTACATACCATGCCGACTTTGAAGAGTCACCTGAAAAGACCGGAGGAGAAGATTCGGAGGGGAAAACTCACTCAGAATTTATCGTTGTCTTTTCACGGACAGAGTCTAGTATCTATGACGGCAGAGGTTCACCGGCCAAAAACGCTACCAGAGTTGCTCTCGAATAAGAACGTGGTTGTGGATACGATTTTGCAGGAGGGACGACCACGTTTAATGAAGTTGCTGCTGAACGTGACGATCCAAGGCAGCTTGGGACCGGTGCAGGTGGTGATGACGCCGGAATCAACTGTCAACGACCTGATCGCCACATCTGTGCGGATTTATGCGAAAGAGGACCGCCGGCCAATCTTGGTGACCACTGACCCTGCCATGTTCGACCTCCATTATTCACAATTCAGCTTAGAAAGTAAGCCCCACAAACACACACATGAAACAAATGTCTGATCATCTCGTTATATCAGCCGTTTATTTATATTTGATGTGATATGTAATGGCCAAATTTGAGGTGTTGATTGACTGATTTGATCGGAACAGGCTTAGATAGGGAGGAGAAGGTGATTGCATTAGGATCGAGAAACTATTTCCTATGTGTTAAGAAGGCTACGGTTGATATTTGCGCAACGACGCCATCTTCGTCGTGCTCAAAACAGGTCGAGAAAGCTTCCCAGAACGGGTTTGTTTGGCTCAAATTCATGGATTTCTTGCAGCTTTGACTGGCTATTCTGCTCTATACTATTTATAGCAACCGCATGACCATTCTTTCTTTTTGTTCAATTCTCAATGTGAAATTAGGTTATATATACTTTCATAAATTTTTTAAACATTTTTCAAAGCGCATGCAAAATTGCAATTTGCACGTCTCTTTGATCTTTATACCCATCTTCCTCGGTGTTAATTGTTGGATCATAGAATAATAATTTAGAACCTGTAGATTTTTAGGCCGATTTCTCTTTATTTATTAAACAATTATTCTATTATTAAACCGATGTATATATAAAACACACCATCTACCTCCCTTAAATGATAAGATTAATTAATTTGTAAAATTCCAATGTTAAAATGTATATTCTAAATCAATTTCTTTTTTATGCATGTAAGGAGTTTATTAGGTGTGCTCAATCGACTTAAAAATATAATTTTTCTTTGTTAAATTATAATCACCTATATGATTAGGTGGGGCCCACACCTACTCTTGGACACTCTACTCAAGCTTCGACCCAAATATTTCAAGACACTGATATTCATAGAATTGCTGTATTGTTGAATCAAGTTTCACAATTTTCACATTTAGTAATAATGAACAAGTAAATACTTTGAAAAATAATATTTACAGTCAAGGAATGCGCAAGCGATGTGCAATATCTTTGAAAAAAGTGAGTAAATATGAGATTCATATGAAAAAAAAAAACTAATTTTTTAATAGTAGAGTCCACTCTTTTTCAAAATGATTGCGTGGCGCCGCTTGAGCATTCTACGACTTTTAATAGTGGACCCACTTTTTTTCAAAACGATTGTTTCTTAATTTCTATATGCATCTTTCTCAAAATGCTATTCTATATTTTTAATTTGTTATATCTAGTTACACTAATTATTAATATAACATATTTGAATTATTTTTTTTTATATGAATCACTTAAATGAAGAATAACTTAAAATATGGTATATCAAATGTTGTGACTATATATGAAAAAACTTAGAAGGAAAAAATAAGATTAAAAAAAAACTCTTGTGATTTCGCCCTATTTTTTCTATGGATAAAAAAGGGAAAAAATTTAGCGAGATAAAGCCAAGATAATATACCTGGCCAACATTCAGCTTTTTGGAAAGAAATTGACAAGAATCAACTCAAGAGTCATTAGAAAGATTAGAAGACTCAGATTATCTATCCCTAGGCTCTTAATTCGTGCGTAGAGCTAGCCTCTGATCTCCTCTCCCAGTAGAGCGAGCTTCTGAACTTTGCATATATATACTTCAAGATGAATAAAGTATTGTTAAAATATATTTTTTAATATTATTTTTGTTTTGAAATTTGAAAAAATTGAATTGTTTATTTTGTATTGTATTGTATTGCATTGAAAGTTGGGAAAGTTGTAATGATTAAATGAGATGTTTTCTGAAAATAAACGAGGACACTTACGTACATGTTTTCTCTTCCTGGTAAAAATTGAATTAAATAAAATATAGTGATAAATACTTCTCCCTAACCGACTCATTATAAAATATCAAAACCTCTATGTGTAGTTACTTTTGCGTATTTTTTACACATTCCGCTGATGTGATTGACTGCGTCACTTTTTTTTAATATAAAATAAATGTTGAGTTCCACCATATCAGTGGAGTAGTGTACAAAGAGTACGAAAAGTGAATATATATAGCAGAATTGATAAAAATATATACTCTGATTTTGAACATTTTACTACTTTAATTTGTTTTTATTGTGATCAGATCTCACATTCCGTTGATATTATAAACACTCTAACTACAAGTAGGCCGAACTACCTTTATTTAGTAAATTAGTTGATACCATTAATTGGGCATCAAAACTCTATTAATGAAAGGAAAACCAGGCAAAACTTTGATGATAAAGAGTTAACCAACCATATCTTAATTAAAACTTCACCTTCCCCAAATCCCTAATCCCAAAACCATAATCTATATTAATTACTCTCGATTAAATTAGAAATATATATCATACTCCATCAAATCTTCATGATGTCTCTATTAGACCAACAACCCATGCAAATTTTCAAACCCAAAACGTCCTTCCTGCCATAATTAAGGAATGGTCTAACATTTGGTATAGTACTCATATTTAATGGAAAGTAACTTTGGAAACATTCTCAACAAAATCTAAATTCACCCAATTTACCCATAACCTTTCAGAAATGGAACCCACAATCACTACAAAGCAAAGTCGGTTTACATTGTGTATTGCCAGCGTTCTTGTAATTTGCTAGAGTTTACATGCATTGTTACGTCTGCAATAATATATATATGATTGTTCCAATGTTTATAGAAACGTTGGAAATCTATTAGTTTTACATCAATAAATAAAAGACTTTAACGTAAATTTCTAATTTGTATTTAAAAAACATATCATTTTATATTTTAAAGAATAAAAAAATATGATTAATTAATTTCCTATTATACATCTATATATTTATATAACCAACTCCCTTATTTTTCTCATGTCAATCCCAAAATTCCTGATCTCTTTTAAAATAGTCAGCTGCCCACTCCTCGTTTGTTTTCAGAAAACATCTCATCTCACCTCATCATTACAACTTTCTCAAATCCTCACACAAAATAAAATAAAAATTCAACTTTTTCAAATCTCAAAACAAAAATAATATTAAAAAATATATTCTAACAATATTTTATTCAACTTTTTAATTTTAATCTCAACTCATCTCATCTCATCTCTGAAAACAAACGAGCCCATTTCCCACTCGTCCACACTTCGATTTTTTTTTTTTAAATATTGCCGTACTACGTTAATTACATTTCTATAGTCCCACTCTTCCACGCATCAGATTATTTTTTCTTTCTTATAAGTATTGCAGTTTTAGGTGGCTGCACTCCATACGGTAATTATCAGAATAGGAAACAACAAAAGGAAAATGTGCATGCAGTGTTTCAACCAGGCCTTGTTAATTTCCACTCAAGAAATCGATCTCCTCTTACGGTGCATATATGGGAACTATTCCATGTCCACACGCTTCACTAATCTCTATCTGTCTCAACTTTATCAACATGAACTACACAAATGATATTGAATCTTAGACCAAAACTTTTTAACTCTCGTAATTTCTATTTATAATTGGTATAGAAACACCAATTTCTCTCTATAAAAGACCTAATAGGAGGAGTGTGGTAACTCTTTATAAAATCCAAGATGAGTTTACTCCTAAGTCGTGTAAGACTTCTCAACAACAACCATTCAATTTGTTCAAAGAATTTGAGAGGTGTTTTTATTTATTATTTCTCACTAAATAGCTTCTTTAGTTAAACACCATGACAAGGTTAGATCAAGTACTATCAACTCCATCTCCCTAGATAGGTTTGTGTAGTCAATGTGAGAGTATCACCTTGACTACTAATATTTTAACTTTACTCTCCTAACCAGAGTCATTAAGGAACACATCCATCATTCAGATGCGCCCTATAGAAGATATTATTGCAATTCAAGCAAACAAAAACTACATATTTCTAATAATCAAAAAGCAAGGCAATTTTTTTGAAAAACTTTGTAACAGCCCATATATATGGCAGCTAGGATCTCTCACCTCGGGAGAAAAAACTAAAGAATAGAAATTATGTTTTTATGACAGGTTTTTGTTCTAGTCCCCTCGATCATGAGCTGACCATCACTGAAAATCGCAAGAACGCAATTTTTTAATTAGGAAGTCAATATCTTCGAAAGAAAATGAGAAAAATCAAATGCATGAAATGCTTTTATATTTAAATTTTAATTTTAGTTCGGAAGTTTTGATATTCCTATTTATCCTTTTTTTTGTTTTAATTTTCTAAGTTCAATCTCATATATCTAAAAAAAAAAGGGTTTTTGCGACTAATTTATTGCGACTAAAAGACTTTTTGCAACTAATTTTAGTTGTAAATAGTCATTTCGTTGGAATTAACTGGTCGCAAATAAGCAATATTATAATTTAATTAATTAATTGCATGCATTTTTCATACTAAAGAAGCATAATTTCAAGTTATTGATGGTCTCACATTCTCGTTCAAATATTATTTCATATTTTAAATGTAGTTAAGCTACGAACATTAAATAGATGAAAAAGTCTCGAAAAACAAAAGAGTATTGATGATGTCAATGGTTTGCATGTGAGAGTTGTCATACAAATACATCAATTTTTTGCCCGTGTAGAATATGTGGGCTGCGTATGCTATTCATGCCCAATAATGTATATGATCATTTGTTTAGCAATAGAATGTTTCAAGGTTACACAATTTGGTATGGGTAGAATTGTTCATCTGGCCCGACCCGAGTAAACATGTTCCGACCCGACCCGATCTACGCGCATTCCGATTAACTGATTACCCGAATAGCTGATTACCCAACCCGAAAGTGCTTCTGGAAACCTCTGGTTTCCGACCTTTTTTTTTATTTTTTTCGTATACTAGAAAAATTTGATTACCATTCTATACAAAAAATAAAAATCCTTCTAACCAATTCTTGATAAATTCGTAATGGCACAAAGTTGACTCGAAGTGCACTCGTGGACCCATCAAAATGCATGGTATCTTTAATTCTTAGACTTTTTTAATCTTTAATATGACATCATGTAATGACTTCTGATTAATCTACATGTTTATTTTTAGTACATTAATCTTGTGTCGTTATAAAATATAAATTGGAGTTGGATGTAAATGAGGGAATTATTGTACTGGCATATTTTGTACACGTGAGTATTCAAGAGGCATTAATTACAAATAACACTTGATCACAAAATCTATCATTTTCCACGGATCTCACAGAGCATGAAGGAGCCTCTAAGTCACTAGTGGTTAATTAGAATATGTATTTTTTGCAGACTCTGCTCAAACTAGTGTTGGTTTCCTTGTTTTCTTCCTAACAAATTGGTGTTGTTCTTCAGTCTCCAAGAAACACTGCTAGAAAATCTAGGTCATTGCCCCTCTATTCACATGCTAGAAGCATTAATTAGGTGTGGCAAACTCCCAACTCAACCAAACATTAACATTTGAACCAAATTTACATCCACAATGAAAGAAAGTATTATTATGCCAAATGAAAACAATTTCCATTTCTTTAGGAAGACAAGCACTTGGCATATGAGTACATGAATTTAATTTGAAGAGTTTGATGCTTTTGTAAAACAACATCCAATATTACAATACCACAAAGTAGTGCAATCTGAGTCCTAGGCTATTGACAATCATGGATTATGGACACTGTCTAGATAGGTTTCTCTTGGTCTGCAAGATTGTCAACTTCTCTAGCAACCCAGTTTCTATTGTGACCACGGCCAAACCATAAGTCTAGAGCCCCACAATCGTGTTCCATTTCTTGTATGAACATGGGAAAGATTTTTCTTAAACAAACAATGGAATTCAAATAAGAATAATCGTCACAAAATCAGAACCATCATCGCAAAATACCTTGATATGTGCAGTGAGTTTCCAATGAGTTTTCAACATCATGATATGTGCAGTGAGTTTGCTTGAAAAAGCTAAGTGTAAGTACATGAGTAAATCTTCACAATATATACATATATATAATATGTCAATAACAAATTAAGTTGGGCTTGTTCTAGCTTCCAATGATAAAATTATTTTGGGCAAACTTTAAAAAAAAATAATATTTATAAATACTATCAAAAAGGAAAATACCAAAGCAAAAATAAAACTATTTATGTTGTTCAAAACTGCATAACAATGTACTGTAGGGATCTTTTAACCAATTAGTCACCCAGGCCAATTGAATTATGTGCCATATTTTTCTTATTTTCTTTTTGTTCTCTTTCTCTATCCTCCCAAATGTTCTCAACAAAAGAATATGCAAACAAAAAAAACTAGAGGATTACAGAGTTATATACAATTATAAGATCTACATATACTTTTAGTCTCTCACTTTGTCTTCAACATTTCTACAAGTATTAATTGGAGTAAGTTTGATCTATCATTGATGGTGTAAACCAACAACACCTTTTACAAGATCCTCATTTCATGCCCATCACGAACTCTACTAAACCCACCACTTTATTTTTTATTTTTAATAATCATGATTATTGCTTCTTAAATCTAAAAGACTTCTCAAATTCAATGGCTGATCAACAAGAAAACTTCTTAAAATTGAACACAAATGGACACTACTCATCAAAATGATTGCAGGAATATAGGGTAGAGTTCACAAGAATCGTCAATTAACAAGATATAGACAACATCAAAACACCCACCCACATTGCTGAAACCAAAATAAAACTGAATTGCGAGATTCATGAGTAGTAAAGCAGCAGAATTGCGGACTGCTACATGTGGAATTAGTGGTTGGAAAAGCACCCTTTGGAGTTTTGAACACACAAAAACACAATAATAATAATAAAAAAAAGAATTTTGCAAACTGAGTATCGAAACTAAAAAGGAGAAACCCTTTTTACCCATGATCACTTTGTGTTTTGATTTCTTTAATCTTTTGTATGGGATTTTAGGCTTATATAAACAGACCTTCGATATTGACGGTACCGAAAGCAAAATCATCGTGGTTCATTCAAATATCTTTTGACCTAGCTTCATTCGTATGTAACTCTTACAAGTATTCTTACTTGAGAGAGTGAAGATGCGACTGAGAGAGCGACGGATTTGGGACTTGGGAGTTAGGACATGGGAGACTGGGAGAGTGAAGAATCGAAGATGGGAGACCCGATTTTGGAAAGTGGAAGCCTAAATTCAACAAATATGATAAAATAGCACCGTTCAAATCACTATAAAATAACAATTTTTGGGTATCAGGTAATTACCCGATTCCGAACCGTTTTTAACGGAATTAAATCGAAAGCGGTACACCAGTACCCATTCCTGTTTCAGTTCGATGAAACTCGGGTCAACTCAGGTCGGGTCTGGTCTGATTTGCGGCTTAAATGTACAGCTTTAGAAATGGGAAACATCTTACCATGCTACTAATGCCCAAGTCAATAATGAACAAACACATAAAGGCTCTAACATGATGAAACCCATGTTACACGACGTTTTTCCTATATGTGATCCTGAAATAGTTGAAGATGGACTATAAATAGGTGTGAAGGCTGGAGTACAAAATGAAATCGACAAGGTTCTAATAAGATAGTTATAAATCTTATAATATATTGGAAGATGCTAATGCTATATGAAGAGTGCACAAAACACATAGGTTCAGTGCTAATTTATGCTCATGGAATATGAAGTATTTTAGCAGATGGAGTAATAGTAAATTTACAAAATTGTTTGAACTTGCAAATTAGCTAGTCCTACAAGGAGTATTGTTGTCTAAAAATGCATACAAGGCGAAGAAGTACAAGAATGACTTAAGGCATGGATACAAGAAAATCTTGGTATGTCCCAATGGTTGTATGTTATTTTGAAAAGACAATGATAATTTAGAAATATGTATGGCGTGCAAGTCGAAGTGGAAGAATAAAGATTTTATGGATGAAATGTCTAAAAGAAGTAAAATAAGTCTAACAAAAGTCTAACGGTGGTTTCCATTAAAATCAAGATTGCAAAAGCTTTTTGTGTCCTCAAAGACCTTTCCACAAATAAAATGGCATGTATTAGGGTGCATATATATGATGGGGTACTTAGGTATATAGCTGATGGTTTTGCTTGAAAGACGTTTGATTCAATACATTACGATTTTACATCTAAACCCTACAATGTCAAGCTTGGATTAGTTGTGGGCGGCTTTAATTTTTTTGGCAACACAAGCATTTTCCATAATACTTGACTTATTATGTTGGTACCTTACAATTTACAATCTTGAATGTGTATAAAACGATTAACTTTCAAGTTATCATTGATTATATCAAGCCCAACATCAACTTCAATGAAGATAGATGTGTACTTAGAACCTCTAATATCATAATTGAAGGAACTATGGCAGATTGACGCACCATCCTATGATGTTTGTTCTAGAAAGATATTCGTGCAGCCTTAGTATCGGAGATCATGGTGATTTGTTTGTGTAGAGAATAAAAGATTATTTGGCATATCTATATTGTATGATTAATACACGATCTAGATGGTTGAAATATGGAAAATGTTTTCTTATGTGGACATAGACGACTCTTGCCAAGAAATCATGGGTGGAGAATGGTGGCAAGAGCATTTGATGGTATATGAGATATGAATCCTCCACATATTATGCCAACAGCTAATGACATTATGAAACAATTAGAGGGTGGATGATGTAATGTTAGAAAAATGGTAAAAGAAATAGATCTATTAACTCAATTGTTGTTGGACAACCCTTATGGAATAAATGTAGCATTTTCTTTAATTTGTCTTATTGAAAAAATAATTTATTACGTTATAATCTTAATGTGATGCACATTGAAAAAAATGTGGTGGATAATATTATTTGCAGACAGTTGAATACAGATAAGAAAAATGAAAAGTGGCCTACACACATGTTTTGACTTACAAGAGATGAGTTTGAGACTACAACTTTATCATGTTCTCAAAGCTACAAATAAAACATATTTATCTCCTACTTGTGTTACAATGAGTAACAAAGAAAAAGATGACTTCTTGAAGGTTATAAAAAAATGTAAAAGTGTTAGATAAGTATACTTCAAGTGGGCATGAAGACTCATGATAGTTATGTACTAATGCAACAACTCTTACCAATTGCACTGTGTGTGTCATTTTCTAAGAAGGTTATAGAACCTTTAAAAAGAGATAAAACCTTGAGAATTAAGGGTTGTATTTAAGGTTTAAAAACTTGAAGTTTTATATTGAAGAAATTTGTAATTTTTGTGAAGTAAGTTTTGTTGGCTTTTTTTGTATCTTATTTGATCATAGGATATGATTTTACATATTGCAATATTTCAGTTTAAGCATGAGAAATGAGGTTTGATAGAATTGCAACAAAAATTATGGGATTTTGCCTATGTATGTTTCAGCCTTGTTATGTTTGTCATAGTTGCAATGTGTTTTAAATTTTTCTAATTAGATATTTAGATTTAGCATAAAGTTTACATAAGGAATGAAAGTTTTGGTAATTTTCGAGTTAAGATGTGAAATCTTAAAATTATGAGTAAAATAGTTATTTTTCCACATTTTGAGGGGTAAACTTATAATTTTACTCTAAGATAGTATTTTTATGTTTCTAAATTGTTAGTGATGAGTTTATGACCTTTAGAAATCTCTACTTATAGTTTCTCGTATTTTACATTTTTTTATTCGTCACACAATGATCACTGTAAATTAGCTTCTAACTTACTGTCAAATTACTTTGTGTGTGTGTTTGAAACGGAATTGTTGTCTGTGTTCTTATGTTATGATATATGTCATGCTATGCCATGTCACTATATGTATGTCTGTTATACATTATATTTTGTCACACAATATTTATTTGTTAAATCTTATAATCTGCCATGCAATGTTTATTCGTTACATATTATATTTTTTCATGCAATGTTTATTTGTTACACGTTATGTCATGTCACGAAACATTTGTCTGTTTCATGTTATGCCATGTCACAAAATATTTGTCTATTTCATGTTATGTCATGTCATTCAGCTCACGCACATGTCACGTTGCATTATGTCGGTTATCTGTCATTTTATTTCATGTCATCTCATGTCTCGAGTATAGAGTGTGTCTCAGAAATAGTATTTTCAAGTCTGTTTACGCTTATAACAGCCCTAAATGCTAAGATGGGGTAATATTCTAGTGGAACTTCTTTGTTCACGCTGATATATCTAAATTAGTATGAAATCTCTTGGGTTGACAAGGTAAGGATCAACGGGCACTAACACCAATGGTGCCCCATACTTTCAATTTCATGTTATACGTACTCATGTAGGTGTAGATACCTTATACGAGATACGTACATTATGTTTTTCATAACATGTGCAAATATCTGTGAATTGGTACATATTTAATGCACTCATAATTGGTGCAAATACCTATGTTGTGATGTGGTAATCGGTAAGAAGACATGGCTCAAGAGGAACCGTGTAGCACTCACATGATCACTTTTATTAATCATGCTTATTTAATGAACAAGATTCGAAACTCATGCATTTTACATTTAAGCACATGTTATTTAAACGTTCAGTCAGTTCAAGTTCAATCCAAGTTCAGTTCATGCTCAAGTTCAAGTCATGTCAGTACACATCATGTTAAATGTCAAGCCACATCAAGTTTATATATGATAATGTTATGCATTCATACTTTTACTGTCATGCATGCATCTTTAAACCGTCAGTTAAGTTCTTTGTTAACTTACTAAGATTTGTACTCAAATTTTATCGTGATAGTCTCAACTACCATTCTCCCCAGAATAGTAGACGATGTGTCAGGACTAGGAGATACAACAGACGTTGGCAGACTGGAGATGGTCGACTAGGTAGTGTATACACAATGCGGAGCTCGTAACCTCCATGATTTGATTCATAGATAGATTTATGGCATCCCCAATCGAGTTACACGAGCTACTCAACAGGCTAGCCCAGTAAATGTTTTAGTTTATGCATGTACCTATGGAGCTCTACTTCCCGTGCTTTTTGTGATTTCAAACCTTTTAAACTCATGTTGTAATCAAGAATATCTATTACTGTAATGTTTATGTATTATTTTTCAAAGTTTTTGGATATATCTCGTTTGATGCATAGTATTGCTAAAAAAATTTATTCGTTATCAATATTACATATTGCTATATGCATGCTTGGTGCATTGAATTTAATTGTCATGAACGAGGACATGTAATCTTGTGTTGCATGTCCCAGCACTTCAAATTACTTCCGATCCTAAGCGAAATCCGGGAGCGTCACGCATGGTAATTCTGCAAATATTAATTATCATAATATTTCTCAATGTCCAAACATTAGCACTAGTATTATGCCCCCTACGCCTACCTTTATCCCTACACCCATGGGTCCACCAAAGAAAAACACCGTCTCTATCACATGGGAGCATTTTATCAAATTAGAGGTAATGACCCCAATGACCCAGAAGAAAATTATAATCATTGTGGTATTATTTATGGTTGTCACTAAGAACGACATAGTATTTCACACTTGAAAAATCATTTAGAAGAGTCCTATAAGACATGAAGTATTTGAAAAAAAAAATCTAAATTGTATATTGGACTTAAGAAAATAGTAGATGGGAGTAGTGAGAGTAATATATTGAAGGGATTTGTGAAGTTTAACTCAAAATGTTGTAGAAGGAGTCTAGCTCGTATGATCATAATTGACGAGATACAATTTCAATTTGTGGAGAGTGAATGGTTCCGAACCTACTCTAAGAACTTGGAACCTAATTTTAACATTCCTTCTCATCACACAGTAGTGGAGGATGTTCTTAGAATATATGAACTTGAGAATGATTTATTAAAAAATTTATTGAAGGGTCAAAGAGTTAATTTAAGCACTGATACATGGACCTTGATCCAAAATTTGAACATGTGTTTAACTACTCATTTTGTAGATATTGATAAGTGGGGTTTGAAGCGGATGGTAACAATAATAGTGAAAAATGTTTCATCTAACGATATTATACTTAAGTATTTAGATAATAGGGTTATAGAGAAAATTTCCATATTGGATGATGACTTTTTGCATGTTCAGTATTGTGCACATATCGTTAACCTTATTATGACCAACAGTTTGAAAGACGTTCATGAGTCGATCACAAATATAAGAAGTGCAATGACGTTTGTGAGATCGGCTAGACTTGAGAAATTCAAAAGTTTTGATTATGCTACAGGTCTTGAATGTAAGAATATGTTTTGTCTTAATGTTTCTACAAGATAAAACTCAACCTTCTTGATGTTGGAAACGTCCGAACAATATAGAAAGACCTTTGATGTCGTGAGAGATGAGAACATGCAATATTTCTGTCATTTTGATGAGGTCGAAGGGAGATCTGAACAGCCCAACGATGTGGATTGGGAAAATATCTGGGTTGTTGTGTAATTTTTTAGGTTTTTTTGGGTCTTTATATGTAACATATAATCAATATTGTCAACAAATTTGTCAGGTAAATGAGCAATTGGATGAAATATTCCAAAGTATTGATTTAGTTTACGTGTTATGGCATTGAACATAAGACTCAAGTATAAGAAATATTGGTAAGATTTAAATAAGATTAATGTTTTGTTATATGTTCCTATTGTTCTTGACTTACGGTACAAAATTGCTATAGATTAATGTGTAATAGTTTTAAACTACTTTGTGAAATTTGAGAATTATTAATTAGAAACTTTATTAGGTCTATTTACATTTAAAGATAAATCTTATTTTTATTATATTTTTTATTAGTAATAAATCTTATTTTTATATATTATAAATTTATAAAATTTGTATTTATCTTGCTATATTTGGACTGACAAACAATGTCTATATCCAAAATTGGCTGAAAAGAACTTTAAAATGAGATTATGACCCAAAAATAGCTCTAAAATAGGTTTTGGACCCATCGACCCATTGAGGCCCAAGGGCTGACGAATGGTCCATAGGAAAGTTTGCCTACCTAGCATTCTAGCGAGATCACCCGCCCAAGCCGGACAAGGCTGGGGACCAACCATGGCCCTCTTGTCCATGGTGGTGCAGGGGATAGGATGGTCGGCTGCTTGCCCACTAGGGGTGGATAAAGGCCTAATTACTTAAAGATATTTTTTGAATGAATTATTGATATTTTGTTCTCATTATTTGGAATCTGCACAAATGATATTCGATAAATCATTTAAAACCTTGATGATTCTAAAGGGGAAGTTGTTGACGTTCCTCAATTTTATGTTGTGGACTCAAGCCCTTCGCTATGCACTTCTCAACTCTGATGATTTCACTTCATTTTGCGTGAGAGTTTAATTATTAATACATATGAATTAAATTATAGTTTAATTATATTTGTGTAATTGTAACGTGCATTTGTTATTCCATATACATATATAGAGTGCACTTGGAAATACTGAATAGCACAATTGATTGGAATCAATGGCAATACCAATTTTGTTAGTTCAATTATTTATCGAATGACGAACTACATAAGAGGCACCAATACAAATTTTGTAATTAGTTTCAGGACTATATAATTGTTATGTCATGTTCAATAATATATCACATAATAAATTATGTTTACGTTATTCTCATCAATTTAATGAATACCAATAAAAACTATCTTTCAGGTAATGAAAATGGATGACATTAGAAGAAATGAATTGGATCGTAAAGTCATAATCCATTCTAAAGGTCCCATGCAGGCTGTTAAATAATTTAAGCGCATTTTTTTCAATGGTATGAAGTATCACACTGAAAATCATGAAAGTTGAAAGAAAACTCAAAATTACAGTATTAGCATATGCACTGAAGATGGCCCTGCTTGATATAGCCAATTAACTCGCATAATTGATGTTATATGTTTTGATGTATTTTGATGTGCTATTCAAGTGTAATTGAGCGGACATTACTAGCGGTGTAAATGCAAACTGGAAAACCGGTCCGGACCGGACCGGTTTTACTGGTTTTGGACCGGTCCGGTCCGGAACCGGTTTTTAAAATTTAAAAACCGGCCGGTTCCGGTCCGGTTTTGGTTCCGAGATTTTTTGGACCGGACCGGAACCGGTTGATTAAAAAAAATAAAAAATAATATTTTTATATATAAGTTTTATATAAAATATTTTATATATATTAAATATTAATATATATAAGTTTTATATATAATGTATAATTATAAATTTTTATGTGAAATTTTTATATATAATATATATTCATATATGAAATAATTTCTTGTTATAATTTATAAATTATTACATAAAATGTTAATACTAAATCACTAAAAGTCTATAACTAATACTAATATATAACTTATAACTATACCAATAGTCTAATATTAATACTATTATATAGTCTAATATATTAATAAAAGTATAAAACAATTTTTTTAAAATCAGTTTTTTTTTTTTTAATAAACAAATTTCTAATGACAAATTGTGAAACTTACATTTTAAAAAAACCGGACCGGAAGTACCGGTTTAGGAGGATAACCGGTGCGTAATCGATTTTGAAAAATACAAAACCGGTACATACTGGTTCAGTCCTAGATTTTATCCAAAATCGGACCGAACCGGACCGGTTACACCCCTAGACATTACAATGGATAAAAGTTTTAAGGAGGACGAGTTTAGATTAATCTTGTGAATTTTTCTCATTTAGTGCACATTAGTGATTGAATTATTAATGATTCGTTCATTTTGTCTTCCTAAATGTCTCAAGTATATTATGTAGCAGATGCGACAACATTGTGGATGAATATTTGGTCAACAAATATTATAACACTTACAACAATGAAGCTATTGAAGATGTTGTGTGGACACAAAATGACATAAGTGGAATAAAGCTCGATATCCCTTAACATTGAGTAAAAAACTCATATTTACTTGTTTGTTAATATTTTTAACTTTCTTCTTGATAGGGCAGTCCAATCATTCCCCTTTACAAGAACAATCTACATTAGTACCAAGTGTTCGTAGTGAGACAAAATCGTACCCCTCCATTGATAGGGCAGTCTAATCATTCCCCTTTGTCAATGGGTCAACCCTTTCCATTGATAAGATTATGGCTGTGCTCCGACTCCGACTAGAGTCGGAGCCAAATTGTCCCTCCGACTCCGACTCCGATCGGAGGTTAGAGCTTCGATCTCCGATAGGAACTCCAACTTCCGAGCGGAACTTTGAACGGCGCTCGAGCGGAACCCATACAGATAGGTTCACTCGAAGTGCGCTCGACGTGGTGCTCGAGCGGAATCCATACAGAGAGGTTCGCTCGTATTGCGCTCGACTCAGCGCTCGAGCAGAACCCATACAGAGAGGTTTGCTCGAAGTGCGCTCGAGCAGAACCCATGCAGAGAGGTTTGCTCGATGTGGCGCTCGAGTATAACTCTTCCAGAGAGGTTCGCTCGACTTGCGCTCGACATCTTGCTCGAGCCAATGTTCAAAACGATATCGTTTTACAGCTGGGTTTTTGTTTTTAAAAAAAATTAGAAACTCCGACTCCGATTATCTATTCGGAGCTACTCCGAATTCCGACTCCAAATTTTGAGTCGAAATCAGAGCGGATGTCGGGCGGAGTCGAAAATTTTGAAATTTTGCACAGCCCTAGATAAGATGGTAGAGTCATCCCCTTCTATAGATTATCTTACCTAGCCATCTTTATCCTCATAGTTAGGGTCTCAACTTTTCACATCTACATAAAAGGAGCCCAGCCATCCACATCTACAGTGGGAGAGAACTAGCCATGCCAGTAACAAAAACTTCTTAACATCTATTTCTAGAATGTCAATAGTCCAAGATCATTTGGCTGAATTACAACTAGCCATTTCATATCCACATTCTTTGTTGCAAACAAATATCATAGTGGATCAAAACCATTCTTAACACAATTGATGAAACTTTTTTTTTTGCAGCTATAGCATTGAATATGACCTTATTCCTTTTGAAACCATCATCGTCAATAGACACTCAATATCATGGACTAGGATCAAATAGGTTAAATATATATTCTCTAAAGCAAGATAATATATAGACCTCAAAGAACTTGAAAAGGAAGATTGGATAGTTGTGCTCCAAAGCAAATATAAAATTAACCTTGAGGTAGAAGTTTACACCAACTTCCTCATTACAACTATAATATGCCATAACTCCGCAAGAACTCTACTTACTATTACATGCATGGGCAGAAAAATACATGCAAAATGAACTGTTAGATAGAAAAGCAAAAGTAGCACAAAGATTTGAGTTCAAGGAATGTACAATATAATCTTGGAAGGAGATTCAGATGATGATCATCGCCATCAAAATCCATATTACAACAAATTGGAGAATTGTGCCCATAGTAAAGAACATCATACCTATCCTCAAAGGTTTTTCCTCATGGTCTATTTACAAAATCCACAAAATTACCAACTATTCAGCGAACAATCTCACCAATCGGCTGCCGCCCACATCATTGTGAGAACAAAAATTCTATGTGCAGTCACTTTTACGTACTTCTTATGCATTCCACTAATGTAATTGACTGCGTCATTTTTTTTTAATATAAAATAACTGTTTTGAACAATCACATTGTAGAGTATGCAAATAGTACGCAAAAGTAACTATATATAACACAACTCTTGTGAGAATCATTCTCATATTCAATCTCCCCCAACATGCATTCCTTTCATTAACATTCGTGTTTGTATAATCAATTCATCTTCTTATAATCCAAAAAAAGTAAAATCGAAAGCATTAATCTTAGATTAAAACTCTACCAATCATAAACACAAAATCTCGTCCAATGGATCATTTCCAATATTAAAATACATCGAACTCACTTTCACCTTAATTTTCAATTGCTATATTCTTTAAAAAAAAGTGGGGTCACTATTAAAAATGTATTTTTTTTTATATAGATTTCATATTTATCTAATTTTTTTTAAAAAAAAATACAAAAATTACACGTTTCAAAACTACAAATTTCATGTATGTACTATTTTTTTCTTTTGTATGATTTCTACATGCCCATGGTTAAAAAATGGAAAATCCAATCAACTCGTAAAATAGTAAAAGTAGTTGATAAAACGCACTGAAGAGGCCAGGCCAGGACCCAAGCAGGCCCAAAAGCAGTCGCACGCATACTTTCTCGGTCTGAGACTCTGAAAACAGAAACCCTAAAACACGGCGGCAACTTTCTTATAAAATGCCCCTTCAAAGTTCAAACCCTGATATTTTCTCCTCTTGCTGCTCCCTTCACCCTCCCTCTCCAAAACCCTCCTCAAACCCTAGCCTCCTCCTCTCTTGCCCACCATGGAGTTTTGGGGTAAGCTCCTTTTATACTCTCCTCACTTCATTTTCCTCCATCATCATCATGATACTATTTGGGTTGGGTTCCACATATCTAATTTCTTTGACACGGACTTTGGTCGCTTCGTTTGTCCGTCAAATTTTGTTTCTTGTCTCATCGTGCAACTGATTTTGTCCGTCTGTTTCGTTGTCTCTGAATGCGAACACTTTCATCTCGGGAAAATGGATTTCATATTTTTCTTTTGGATTTTCTAGAAGAGTGTATTGGTGATTATGCTTCTTTCATTTTTTTACTGTATTGGAAATCTACTTTCTGATTTTTCTCCCTGCATGCTTGCTGGTTTTGTTATTTTAGTGTTTGTCGCTTGGAGCTGGTGATTTTGTTTGTTTGTTTTTTTTTTTTTTTTTTCTGTCTGTAGAAGTAGCCTGTCATGTTTCTGTTACTTCAGTGTTTGCTTCATGGAGTCGCATAATTTTTGTTTGGTAAGATGCTGGAAATGCTCGGGAAAAAAACTAAACGCTGGAAATGGTTTATTTTAACTTTTAGGTTTTGCCGAAAAAGAATCTCACTTATCAGCGTGATATATTTAGAAATTTATTTTTCTCTTGATCGATTGTCCTTTCTTTTTCGAAAGAGAATACAGAGGATTCTGGGTCCGAGAATACGAGATAACTAATAGTGAAATTGCGCAAATGGCAATTAATTTCTTTTTGAGTTTTTTGTGTTCTTTCCAAGGCACATAATGATAATTTCCTATGGTTGTTTTATTATCTGTTTTTGTTTGGCTCTTTATGATTGTGATGAAGGGCGTCATGTTGCCTCTGCCATTTTTAGTGGTCTTTGAGTCGGGTGTCTTTATGATATATTAAGTTATTGGGGGTTATAATCTTTTATTTTCTGGTGTATCCAACAAGTGTTCTGAGTTTGAGTTGTTCTGATGGTGTCTTGATGAGATATAGTTGTGGGTACATCTGCATATTATGCCTTACCGTGGTCAGGGTCAACTCATATTGTATTATGATCACTTTTGTTGTAATTTATCTATCCATTCATATCAATGGATGGGCAGATGTTGAGCAGCTCTTCTTTCTTTTCTTTAAGGTGTTGAAGTCAAGGCAGGGCAGCCTCTTAAAGTTAAACCTGGTGAGGAGAAGGTCATACATCTTTCGCAGGTAAGAGTGCTTGTACTTGTACTATTGCTTGTTTTGGGTTATATTCTCTACATGATATACAATTATTTTGCACGTTCTTGGAATGTCTGAAATGCTGCTTTTTGTCCAGGCATCTTTGGGTGAGTTTAAGACAAAGGGAAATGAATCAGTCCCTCTCTTCTTAAAGTTTGATGATCAGAAACTTGTCTTGGGAACCCTTTCCCAGGAGAACTTCCCTCAGCTATCTTTTGATTTGGTTTTTGAGAAGGAGTTTGAGCTATCTCACAACTGGAAACATGGGAGTGTCTACTTTCTTGGCTACAAAGCATTTACTCCAGAGGAATATCCTTTTCGCTTCTTCCTGTTCAGTGATTCTTTGATACTTCCCTTACAAATCGGTTGATAGTTTTCAGCTTTCTTCTCTTAGGATGAGTTATTAGATCATAAATTTTCTTTATAGCTTGGATCTGCTTGAAGTCCTTATTGTAGTTATGTTTTTTAATCTTGTTGAAGTCTCATAAGCTGTGCATTTCTGCATTGCATTGGTCTAGAAAAGGAGAGCCGGGGCAGGGGGTTGTCTTCTCCATAAACTACAAATTTCAGGTTGAAATTCGTCACTGCCTCAAAAAGGCTGTCAGTCATATGGAATCAGTAATGAGGTGTATGAATTAATTTAAAGTTTAATCTTTTTTCTTTTGTCTGGATTATTTAGTTAGTTGATTTATTTCTTGCAGTCAACATGGATAAATTTGTGATGCTCAGTTCTTTGTGATGCAAGAATGTTGGTTACATTTAAACGCTACCCATATACTTATTTTCTAGTTAAATGATGCTCTCTCTCAGTCTTATTTTGCTTGACAAATAATTTCTTTTGGCACTGAGTTGTAGCGGAGGGCGTGCACCTTGTTTCATATTTATTTCTATTCCCAAATATATATATATTTTTTTTCCATTTTCAAATCATGCGATTAGCTGTTGCATATGAATTTCTTGAGGCTCAACTACATCACTTTCTTTGGTGGTGTTGATTACTATAACCAGTGTGTGCTTGCCTCTATTTTTTACCTGTGAATTCCTTGACTCTTTGCTGTTGCCTCTGCCACGGATGATCATGACGGTGAGTGAAAAATTGCCTTTTCTATAACATATCTTAAATTTGACTGTTAGACATAACCCTAGGGGTTGGCTCAAGTGGTAAGGTCCTTGTTCTTGGGGGGTATGCTCCCCCCAAGTCTAAGGTCTGAAGCAAAAAACTTAAAGAAACGGTGTCTCACCGGTGAAAAGTAGATTATTTACCTGATTTGTGTGATGTGGACGACACGGGTCCAGGGATGTAACTTGTTAAAAGATATTGCATTTGCATGGTCTCCGGGATTCCTCGTCATAAAAAGTTGACTTTTAATACTTTACTGTTTTCTACTTACTAAAATAATCTACCTTTTGGAAATTGTACAGATTTTGATACTGATTCAGAGGATGAAGAGTTGGAGGATTTGCCATTGATTAGCGGAGAAAATGGTGGATGATGCCCCTGCATTTTACTTTTACTTTATTTAGAGATTTAATCTCTTTCTGCCATTGACTGGTAACTAATTTTCAGGCAAGGCTGGTTCAACAATTACCACTCAAAAAGGTGCTTCCAAGCCTGAATCTTCTGAAAAGCAGGTTAAGCTTGTAGAACCAATCAAAGACGATGAGGATGATGATTCCAGTGATCAGGTATGCATGAATTTCAAATTTGGCTTTAGATGAATTTGTGATCTTTTTCCCTTTATCTGATTTGGCAATATATGGAAATGAGTTGTTATAATGCTTAATGCAAAAGCCCCAGATGTGTGTATTATTAGTAAGTTTTTTCTTTATTCCACTTTTGAAGATATGAAACTGCAACCAAAGTTCATGGCTAGCAATTGTAACATGATTACAGTAGGTCCTCATTATATTTTATACTAGGATCCAAGGCAAGCTGAGAAATAGCATTCATCTTCTTCTTCTCCGTTACAAGTTCTGAAAATGGCCGTAAATATGTTCTCATGTTTTAATACGATTTTGTAAAAACCCAAATCAAAATTTAAATCTCGAGAACACATTTGAGCATTTTTCTTTTTCCCTGATGTTAATACCTAATGTAAAAACATCCTGGGCTTCTTGATTTGAGTGTTCTCTTACTCTTTAGTGTGTCACTTGTTTGTGCAAACCCCTAATGAGTAAACATATCTTATTTCTTTTTCCTTTTTACATTTCTTGTTCTTGAACATGCTAATCGAACATTATTTGACCAGCTTTGAATTGTGTAACTTATTGTTATAGGATGATGATGATGCAATGTCATTCGAGTCTGGTGATGACTCTGATGATGACTCTGATGAGGAGAGTGAAGAAACACCGAAGAAGGTATTTGACTGTTTATTGTACTAGTTCTTTTTTTTTTAAATTTCTGGGCATCATTGATAATAATCATTTCTTAATGACAAAGGTTGAATTGGGAAAGAAGAGGCCCTCTGATGCTGCACACAATACTCCCGTACCTGCTAAAAAGGCAAAACCAGCTACTCCTCAAAAGACAGGTGATTTTGTCTGACTTTGTTCCCCTTTTTTTTGTAGGTTTGTTCGACTAATTCCTATGATGTGCTTGACTTATAGCAATTTGAAAAATGGTCCTATAATTTTTGTTTGAATTTGGGTTTCTTTATTATCTCTACTTTCATATTAATTAATTTTATTTCTGGACACGTTGATCATCTTCCTTAAAGGTCACATTCTTTACCTCCTGATTTTGAATTTCAGCTGGCTTTTAAGTAACTGCTAAATAAAGCAATATTTTTATTTGCCTGAAAGTTTTGGCGAGCTTTAATTCTGCACTCGAGACTTTATTTGATAATTGGTGGTTTTTGTTTTATTTTATAGATGGTAAGAAGGGTGGTCATACGGCAACTCCGCATCCTTCCAAGAAGGCTGGAAAGACTCCTGCAAATAGCGACCAAGCTAAGCCGCAGACCCCAAAATCTGGTGGTCAATTCTCTTGCAAGTCTTGTAGCAAGTATGTTTTTACTTGCAACAATGGAAAGTGTTACTCCTATTCTAAATTAGGTTGCATTGTGTTCTTACAGCTTTTATCTTGTGCAGGAGTTTCACCTCAGATGTTGGTCTTCAGTCACACACAAAGGCCAAGCATGGTGAAAAATAAGTAGTTGGTGGACGATTGATTATCTGTACATGCACAGCCGTAGCATGTTCTGGATTTTTTTCATGGGATGGGTTACAGAGTCGAGATTTATTAGGGTTTTGGCATGGTATACAAGAGAATTTCTTGTTGTTTTTGGAGTTCTGTTCAAGGATTTAGTATATCCCTATTGTGCTTCTTGGACCATTTTAATGGAGGTGGTGATTTTGTCTCATATTTTGTGTTGTCCCAGCTTTTATCTTACATTATTCAGCTTCGTGGAACTTTTTGCCTTGCCAAGGGCTTGTTTGTAAAATTCGTCTCAAAATTTTCTAAAATTTTATTCCCAGTTATTATTCTAATATAAATATTTTTTAATTTCAAAGTTCTAATTTTTTTTCATCTAATTATTATAATATTTTTGAACTTTCAAACAAACACAAAAAAAATATAATTTTTGTTTTCATCTTTTTATAATGTTTTTATTTAACTTATTTTTATTCTAAAATTTAACTCGAATGATTTTATTATTATAAATAAATGATTTTATTATTATTAACAAACTTTTCATCTTTTTATAGGTAGTCTTCACTTGGAGGTCAATATATAGGTCTCGAGGTTTAGGTGGAACGAAATTTTTATGCTTTATTTGTTATCATCATTTTCAGTTCATTTAATTATTATAATTTTTTAAAAATTTTTACACATTATAAAATAAAATAAAAGAATTTAATTTTTTCAAATATCAAAATAAAATTAATATTAAAAAAATATATTCTATTAGAAAACAAATAAAAAACAAACAAACTTATTTACTTTTTCATGAAATGGCAGTCTTCACTAGTTGCCAGTTAAAAGTTTATTTCTTATCTCAAGATAAAAAAGTTGAAGAAATATCGCTTCCAAGTCGAAAACAAATAATTGTAATGTAAATTTTAATATAAACATTGAAACTATGGAAAAAATTGGTTTTAAAAGTTCTTGTGACTATTTAACAATTAGCACTTGACGTAGTCTCTGATATGTAGAGAGTCGAGTGAGAGATAATTGATTGAAGCAATCTAGAAAAAAACCCACCAGGAGATTCAGTGAAGAAAATCAAACATCGAATACACACTGAAAACAAGATTATGCAAATCCTAATTATGTCAACAAGGTTAAAACCCATCTAATACAAATGGAGAATAATAAATACCCATTACACCAAATTGGCACCAAAAATATCAATTGTTTTTCGCTGCATCCATCCATCCTTGACCTGCAATGTGACCAGAACACACTACCCAATAAAACATTCAAAGACTTCCCCACCACCTACGGCTCTCAAAACCTAACGATTTGAGTTGCAGCTGCTTTCTTTCTCAACCAAACCGAGACCAGATCCATCCTGTAAACACATACCCCTGCCGCTGCGCCCAACCTGTAAACAAATTTTATGGTAAGCAGCAATTAAAACAATTGCTTGGTCCTGAGAAGCAGGGATACCTGAACCTGCAAAACTCAATTACATGGATAAGATCACCAATTAATTGTAAATTATCGGATGGTAAGATAAAAGAGATTTTGGAGAAACAAAACCAGAAACAGGACCATGGAAATTTGATCGTTCCCTGACATGCGGTGGTTTCTCAGAGTCCAACTGTAAAATCATTTGTGTACACTCACAAATTTAAAAAATAAAAGAGAGAGAGATTGCATGCTACTGATGCACAGTTAAACCGCAGTGGAGTCCTTTCTGTTGACTAGTGGTCAAGCAACAACTTCTGAAAAATGACTTTGTAAATCCTCTGTTACTAAGAATTCAAGTTATCAGATCGTGTATCGAAGTTTCTATAACAGTTCTGATTGCAGGGCGCACTTGAGAAAGGAAACTGAAGAAGGTAAATCAGATGAAAAGCAGTTATTCATACAATTCTAAATGATGAACTGAGTGCTAGTTAACTTGCAACTTTTTTTCCTTTTTTTGAGGAGGGGGGGGGGGGGGCTGCTTCTTGTTAATTTAAAACGTAAAGGATGGAATTGTTCAAAGGTTTCTTTATCAATCTGGATATAATCAAGGCAAAGACATTGGTAAAAAGGTTAGACGATAGTTCTTAAAAGCCTATCCTGCAGCAAAGCATCCATGAAGCTAACAGTCAAGGAGTATGCATGCAGATGAAAAGGCAAAGGGAAAAAAAATTTACATTCCATACCAGAACTGTGAATCTGCACACCAACTGCAAAGTGAAATATGGATTGTAAGCTGTTTTAATATAATTATTGGTCTTTGCAGAGTAATACTATATACTACACACCTGTCCCACTCTTATCCCACTTTAAAAATGGCCTTTATTTTTTGATAAGTAAGAATCTTTATTGAATAGAATGAAACTAGGCAATGCCCAAGTACACATGAAGTATACAAGGTGAGACACCTAATTACATTCTAGTAAGCTAGAAAGAAGATAAAAACTCATGAGGTAAGGTAACATAAGCATATTTCGCCTACTTGCGTACAATTTAGTACTTTACATCACCCTTGGATCATCTCTTATTTTTCAAAAGTGGGCAATTTCACCTCATTGTAGTGGAATAAAAGTGGGATGCGGGCATAATATGTAGCATTTTTCTAACAGAAATGTAACTTTCTCCTAATGAAGTAAACACTATCAAAATCACAAAAAGAGAAGAAACACACCAGATTCAGATAAAAAGATCAGTAATTATATCCTTCTTGTAGTGGACTCCGCTGCTGCTGCTGGTAGTCATCGTACTGATCTCCATTCTGAATATGTCCATTATAACTGCCATCATTATTTCCATAATTGTCAACCTTACTAGAATTGTCTTGCTGATGATGTTGTTCCCTTTCCCGGTTCCACTGCTCAATTTTGGCACGTCTCTCCTCACTGCCTTCCCTAACCGGACTGTGGTTCCTCCTTCCCCCAGGGCTCCTACTTCTGCTTCGTTCTCGCTTATGGCCAGGGCCTTCACTCCTATGCCTCCTGCTCTTACTTTCATAATAACGGTCCCTTTCATCATACTTTCTTTCTGAACCATGGCTTCCGTGAGAGCGCTCTTCATAGCTACGATGCCTGTAGGGGCTTCGACTGCGACTGCGACTGTGCCTTCGTCGGTACCTCCCAAACAATTGACGCCTCAGCTCCCTGACAAAGATCAGCACAATCGAACACATTCAGCTCAACAAGTTCAGGCGGTACTCCACATTACATATTCCAGAGAATATATATTTTTAAAAAAGTACAGGAGATTAACCTGCTAATCCTTTTTAAGTGCATAAAATTACAGTATCCACCACGGTTGCATGTGTTCTCCTCATACTGCCTACAGGTGGCTTCACGGAAGTCTGTCACCGGAGAAAAGTCGACAATGATGGGTCGGCCTGCAATTACAATATTTGGGTTCCCAAAGTGAGATGAAAGTTGGCCAGGTTCTCGTTATATATCAATTAAAGATATGGGCCACGAAAGTACAAAATTTTTTCATAGAGTGGCGTATCACAGAGAGAGAGAGAGCAACTCCAAAAGAAAATACACTTACCATGCTTTGTATGAGGGCTTAAATAGGAGAGCTTGTTAGTGTGTAAAATGTATGACAATTGTGAAGATGAACAATTCTTCGGATAAGGAAAATTACATGAAGCCACAAAGAGAAATGCTTTAGTGACAGAAAGATTACACAAAAGTAATCTCACAAACAGACGTGACTTCGCATGGTTTTATCAGATTGTAAAATTACTTTAGTATAAAGTACATCTAACGATGAGCCACGTCAGTTTGCAAAATTATTTCTGCCTAACCACGTCAGTTATCAATCCTTAAAACAGTGTTTCAATTGAATTCGTGGTCATACGGGTTGCAGACAATAGCTAACTCATTCTCGGAATTCGCAATTTATAAAGACAACAAAAGTTCGAAAATGAAATAGACACGTAGAAACCCCAACAGAACAGTCGTTGGGAAATTGATAAAGAAAAAAACTAACCAGCATAAAATCTTCCGGTAAGATTCCGGAGAGCATTGGCAGCATGTTCCTCCTCTCTGAACTGAACGTAGACATTACCAACCATGTGGTCAGCAAGGTTATCGCAAACATTGAGGCTCTCAATTTCTCCGTACTTCCCTAGCTCCTCAAACAGATCTTCATAGAATTCCTAAAAACCCCAATTATAGAAATTGCGTAAGAACATAAATTATAAATACAAGACCAAACAAACCGCTAGCAAAAACCCAAAACGCATAGAAATAACAATTCAATCAGAAACCTCGAAATGCCTTTGTATGGTGCGGGGGTCGATGGGGTGGCCCTGGGCATCAACACCGGGGGTAATCATGTCGGGGCGCTGGTACATATTAGAGAGGAGAACAGTGGGGCTGATGCTGGGCTTGGTATGGAGGCGGGAGCAGCGGTCTCCATGCCTACAAGCTCCGATCTTGAAGTAGAAGGGGCAGTTCACGCGGTCCTTCTCCGTCCCGAATATCGAAGCCAAATGCTCCGCCATTACACTATTCTTTAGCCTTGTTTCTCTGAATCAGAATCTATCTGGGTTGGGGCGGGGGTTTGGTTGGATTAATAGAGGACGGAGAGAATACCTATATCTGGATCTGTCATATATAATCCGCACCGTTGGATGATTTCTCTCTTTCTTCTAGATAGTTCCTTTAAATTATTATGGTAATTATATAAAACCACATGATTCGTAAACAAGAAGCTGGTTTGCCCGAGAGGTTAAGGGGGAAGACTTAAGATCTTCTGCACATAAGTGCGCGTGGGTTCGAACCCCACAGCCAGCAATTCTTCTTCGTTTTTTTATTTATTGAGATCAATTCAATTCATCTCAAATTAATCGTTGATAAAATCTATTATTTTTTCAACTTCTCTTCAAAAAGTTAAACTCATATCAACCTACTTTATATATTCAAACACATCTCAATCTATTTACATTCAAATATAACTCAATAGGACCTATAAAATACTATTATTCACAGATCAACTTAGATTAATTAAGATCACCTCAACATTCAAACGCAACTTAAACAACTTACAACTATAAACTCTTTCAACATTCTTGCTTTGGTCAAAACTATGTTGTTTTTTACAGGATAGATATTATTTTATAGTTGAATAGTATGCCCCTACATTTTGACCACTTATACATTTAATTTTTATTTAATTTTATTTTTTTGTTTATTGATTAAGGAAATGATTATTAATGTATTGTTATTTTTTAAAATGTGTGTAAACATTTTTTAAAAATATTTAAAAAAAAATACAATTTACGCTAAGTGCATGCCAAGTAGACAAATTGAGAGGGCATAATAATATTACTCACCCACTCTTTTTAAAGAAAATGTATCATCGTTATTTTATTTTTTATTTTTATACATAATGTTGATGCACTTTTTTGTCAAGGTTGGAAGTCAACAAAATATGGTTGAATAGCCCATAATGATACTTGAACGGAGGTACACGTACCTATTAACAAAACCAATACTACAAATCCTTTTCTGCTTTAAATGAGTCTTTGGAAGTGATAGGCATCGAAACTATTACGAGGGACTGCCAAGGTAAGGTCTTGGGAACTATCATATCAAGAAGAATTTTAAGAGGTTCATCCTTCACTGCCGAAGCCTATGCAATGTTGATGGCAATCCTTTTATGCAAGGATATATGAGTTACAAATATTATCCTTGAAGGGGACTTCCTGCAGGTGGTTAAACAGATGCAAAGCTCAGTTAGGGACTGGAGTCTTGGTGGTCTGATTCTTGAAGATGCTAGAGCAATTCTGAAGTCCTTCTCGGGCTGGAGTATTGGGCACACAAGAAGGGATGCTAATATGGCAGCTCATTTGCTAGCCAAGGATGCCCTTAATAGTGCATAAGATTTATTCTTTCTTGAATGTATTCCAAGATGTATTGAGCATATCATTTGTAAGGAACAATGTAATTCGTCTGTTTGAGCAATATATATGATCTTTGGTTTAAAAAAAAAACCAATACTACAAATCTAACATTAATAAAATTTGAGAAATTTTATTTATCATTCCTTACACCACACACCAATATGTGGTTTATCATTTTTGTTCTTCTATTTAAATAAGTTATTGTGGGTTGATTTCGGATTAAGCAAGTTATCCGCTTATTAATCGTGTCCTAACGAGTCAACTTATTTTAATCTGAACCCATTTATATAAAATTTAAATTTGCTAATTTCATGTCATATGTGTGTTAAAGTTCACGGATTGTGTCTAATATTGTCACTCCAATCATCCATCATTTTTGGCTTTATTTCTTTTCAGGTTATTTATCTCTTCGTTGCTTGATCATGGGCCTCTATATATCCTCTCGTGTGCTGGGCCATAGACTTATTTTATCTCCAACACAAACATCAACAATTGCCCACAAACAGATTTAACCGAAGCTATCTTTCCTTACTCTCATTCAAACGGTAAAAGCTGGCATTATTCTTTAGAGTCGGGCTACTCTGCTGTCCAGAGTAGCCATAGCCCGCTCAAGTTTACCACTTTTGATTTTTTTTTTTATTTTTTTTTCACATTCTTTTTATATATTTAAATATTTTAAAAAATAAAAAAAATTCTAATACACTTAAAATCACTTTCTTAATTATTAATTATTAATTAAAAAAAAATTCTTGCAAAGTGGTCAAATGGAGCGATACAATTAGGAGGGTAAAATAGTTTTTTCCTATTCTTTAGGTGATGAGATTGATATCAGATCTGTTTATAACAGCTAAAGCCCGGATCCAAAGATTTCTAACTTAGCCAAGGGCCCAATTATTCGGCGTAGGTCACGTTAACGGTTCAAGTATTTGGGCCTCATTGCTAGCGCTCTGTACTTGTTTTGTCGATGCTGGATATGAAAGAAACTTTAGGCCTAAACTTTGAGATTGAAGGTTAGGTTAACTTCCGTTTTCGTTTGGATACAAAAATCATTTCATTTTATTATTATAATTATTTTAAAATTTTATATAAAATATAATAAATAATTTAATTTTTTTAAATTTTAAAATAATAATAATATTAAAAAATAATATTTTTTTAATTCATTTAAAATCATCTCACTGTTCAAAACAGTCGAAAGTGATGGGATATAAGAATATAAATAAATCAACTCCAATCTTCACCTGCAAAAAATTAGAATCATATCACGGGATGCAACTACAATTCGTCCCCAAATAGGGATCAGGCACATGATATTAGCCATTAAAACACGCAAATGGCTTTTTCGGTGCCATGAAATAACCAACTGCTCGCCGCTTTTTAAGTATCGAGAAAGCGAGTTGGACTGTTACGAAAGAAATCTACTACAAACAATTCAATTTATAAATATATTAATAATGAATTTAAGGTATAAATAACTAAAAAAAAAAAACAAATAGATTTTTTGGAAATGGGTCAATTGAATGTACAGCAAATATGCAGAGAATAATACAAAAGAAGGTAGGGAATATTACACAGTAGAGATGACCCCATGTTGCATTGAATGGTGGATCTAAGCTATCACTCAAATAATGGGCAGCTGACATAAGGAGAAGCTGACGTGTCAATGTCAGAGTGGATGCTTCATGTCTGAATACAGAACAAGGCAACATTAATCAAGACTAACTATACAGCCATGTGAGAGGACCCCTCAACTGACACATTTATTATACCAAAAACATCTCATATAGTTCTTTATTTATTTTTTGGGTGTTCGTCTCTGGCATCACGTGTGCTGTTGTGTTTGCGTGGAAGAAACCTTCGCATATCTCATCAAACCAAAAAAAGAGAGAAAACGGGAAATTTTAATAGAAATGATTTGTACAAGTTTTAAATAGATAAGTCTCATACAAGCTCCTTATAAAAAAGTAGATTTTATTTTTAAAAAAATATAAAAAAAATTATTATTTATTAGTGTGATTCATTATTTTATAAAAGGCTTGTATAAAATTTATTTATTTGGAACTTGTATATAATATTATTCAAACTTTAAAACGTATGAGATTGATGTTTCCAGAAAGCTACAATTTACAGGGCCTTTCAAAACCTTCCCATGATTTACTCCTAACGTTAATTTATGTGGTATTTACGCACTTCATAGTTATATATAAAATTACTTATTTTGTAAATACTAAACACTTGTTAGGTCATGAGATATCATTGGACCGAACATCAAGGAAGATAAACATAGCATTAAATTGTTTATATATATAGAATGTAATTTTTATGCAAATAGAATTAAATATTTGTGTGGAGTCTGTAATTTTGCAACAGTCCTAGAGATCTCACAAAAATAAACATATAAAACTGACATGATTTCATACGGTACGTTGAATCTACTTTACAATAAAAATAAATTTATAATCTAACGTACCACATCATAATTTATGAATTTACTTTTATGAAATTTCTTTGTAACTAGAACATCTATTCAGATTACGTATATCTCTTCAAAATTAAAACATCTCTATTTAAAAAAT
Source organism: Juglans cinerea (assembly GCA_961763995.1). Taxonomy (NCBI): domain Eukaryota; kingdom Viridiplantae; phylum Streptophyta; class Magnoliopsida; order Fagales; family Juglandaceae; genus Juglans; species Juglans cinerea. The sequence continues at coordinate 22,270,784 of CAUIVZ010000013.1, forward strand.
ACCCAACCAATCTCATTTATAGGATTGGAAGTTGAAGTATAATATATACTTCATCAATGTTTTACACACTGCATCCAGTATCAGCTGGATTAACAGATATGGAAACATGTGCATTTCGTAAGTATGGATCCATAAGGAAATCTACAAACAAAGCCAAACAATAAAGTCTAAGGAAATACACAAACAAAGACAAACGATAAAGTTTTAGTAAGTGACTATCCTACTTTTCCTATTATTTTTTGGAGCAATATTGCGTACAGTCTCCATTATGGGGACTGTAATATAAGTTTAGGTAATTTTATCTTTAAAATTTTTTAAAATTACAAAAATATCCCTCCTAAAATGATATTTTTTTCTCATATAATAAAGAGCCTGCACATACAGTCCCCAAGTCGAGATTGCAAATAGAATTTTTCTATTTTTTCCCCTTTGAGGCGAGCAAAGAAAAATAATATTCATCATCCTCACACCACATTTTATTTCTTATCAAATGTGTGGTATATAGATGATGAATAGAAGAATTCAATTAGTTTAAAAGAAGAAAACAAAAAATAAAAAAAAATAAAGTGTAGTGTGTAATATGTGAGGATGATAAGTAACAAAATTCAAAATATAATTTATTTATCCAAGATTTAACCTTACCTTGATTCGACAAATGTACGCTGTATTAACATCCAAACACAAACATGAATTAAGATCTCTTTTGGTTACATAAATTATCTCAATTCATTCATCTCATCTCATCTAATTTAAATCTTTACAATTTTTTCAAACTCTTACACAAAATACAATAAACAATTCAACTTTTTCAAATGTCAAAATAAAAATTATATTAAAAAAATTATATTACAACAATATTTTTTTAACCTTTTTACATAAATTCGAGAACTTCAAATGGTAGAGAGATAAAGACATGTAACGGGTCTCACATTGTTTATAGAGCATTTAATGCTGCTTGAAAAATCTACATATACAAGTACTGTGCAAATGCTATATGAAGTAAAATCTCGTTCCTCAAAAGCATGTATTCTCTCCTATACAAAGCTTAATTATTTACACTTCAGATAGCAAACACCAACTCTTCTGTATAGATCTGTATATTTATAATATCGCATTAAGATATAAATTAAATGATTAAATTTATTAATATTTTTTTAGTGCATCCACATCATGAATTGAAAACTTGTGCAAGAAGAAAACAGATTCCTATCCCTATGAATGGAATGTACAAATTAATGGATAAATCGGTCATCACAATGCAGTAATAATGCCAACTTGTGGAGTGTGGTCTTCCGTTTTGATATGGTGTTGATTGATATAATTATTTATCGGCCATTAATACTCACAAAGTGGTTGGCAAGTCCGAGTATATATGTATCCTTTTGGATGTAATTTGGTTAACTTCAAAGTTGAACAGCAAGCTATCTAGGGCATGCATGCAAGGAAAATTATGTTATCGAGTCTAATTATCTGATTGCAAATTTGGCATCTCAGCCGGCTTGAAGAGTATTATAATTTTTTTTTCCATCTTTTTTAAGCAACTTAAATTAGGATGAGTTTTACCCCTAAATAAATTACAAATAATAATAATAAAACAAAAGCACTTAGTAATGCGGTGTTATATGCAAAATCAGGGCAATTCACAATGAAAAATACTAGTTGAACCTATAAAAGTGACCGATAAAAGTGACAAGGTGACTTTTTTATTTTTTGTTTTACTTTTTTTTTCGCAAGATGATATTGATATAGAATGTAGTCAATAAAACACAGAGTTTATAAGTTCAGGAAGCATAGGGAATTATACAGAATTAAGAGGTGGATCTTTTCCACTATGAAATTACAGCAAGGATAGGAGAATTTGGATTAATGGAATGTTACCAAAGGCATGGGAAGTTACCAAAGGCTTGTGTCACCGCTGCCCATTGCACCAAGTTGTGCGCGCATCAATTTTGTGATCGATGAATTTTCCTCATTGTCCATTCCTTGAATGAATTTAAATGATGTCTGATATCATTAATGATGGGGCTCATGATTCATTCTTGAATGGGAGAGGAGTTTGAAATTGCTTGGATAGTCACCTTTGAATCTCCTTCTAGAACTATTTTTTCCAGCCTTAGCTTTTCCGCTTCTTTTATGGCCATTAAGGCTGCAGATGCTTCTCCTAGATTCAGACTGACTTTGCTGATGATATCTGTTTTTGCAAAAAATATTTCCCCACTGTCTTTCCAGTAGGCGACTACTAGAATGGAGCCCTCTTTTCTGATTGCAACAACAAATTTAATGAGATGATGATGTCTCACAGGTTATCTTTCTTCATTTTCACCCATCTAGTTGTTTTTCTCTGACCAAGCTCTTGAATGCTGATTGAAGGTATTAAACACTGACTCGATATACACAGAGATTGAAGGTACTAATTGTTTATGTTCCAGCTTGTTTCTAAGGAACCAGAGGTTGTCCATTGCTATGGTGGCAAAATTCTGAAAAAAATTGATGTTCTTCCTCTGGAATTTTTAAGTTTGCCAATGGATTGAGAATATTATTAATCCAATTAGAGATCAATTGACTTGCAAAGAGGGAAGTGTCAATTGACCAATTGGATTGTCTCCAGATTACTTTGGAATAAATGCAGCTGAGGAAGAGATGTGTGAGGTCCTCTGGTTCTGTTTTACATAAGGGATATCTGATCTGGTCCTTTTCAAGGGGGATGACAACGTTGACAAGGGTTTTTGTGAGAAGAATATTGTAGCTTATTTTCCAAAGAATCAACTTTAGTCTATCTTGCAGTTTCATTTTCCATAAACTCTTCCAGTTAATGGACAGATTACTAGTTGTGGGTGATATGTTTTCACTGACCAGGGCTGTATAAGCTGATTTGACAAAGAATTTACCTGAGGAATGATGGAGCCATCTGGTTTTATCTGGTATGAGATGAAAGTTGTGGTTGGCCAGAGGAATTTTCCGAATTTCCCTTGATGTGTTTCCTGATAAGAGGGTGTTTAATAGTAAAATGTTACAGCGCCTCGGTTATTCTAAGATAAGCTCAGAAATAGTCATGGTATGATCAACAGTTGGAATGTTTGGATATGGAAGAGGCTTATCGGATGGTAAGGTGGGAATCCAAGGGTCAGTCCAGACTCTAGTAGAGACTCCATTGTTAATCTAAAAGTAGACACTTGACTTTAAAAAATCTCTTTATTTTAGAAGGCTTTTCCAGAACCATGAATCAGTGGCCTTAGGAGAAACATCAAGGAAAGAGTTGGATCTTAAGTATTTCTTTGTCAGGACATCTTTCCAAAGTCTGATGGATCCATTGAGGAAAGACCATGCATGCTTGGAAACAAGGGCTGAGTTGAAGATGAAGGTTTGTTTGAGTCCAAGGCCACCCATAGATTTCGGCAAGCAGATGGTCTTCCATGATTTGGGGATAAATTTCTTTTTTTTTTTGCATCTTCAAAACCCCACTAGAACCTTCTTAAGATGATATCTATCTTCTTTGCCATACTCCTTGGGATTAACATGGTAGACATGACATACGAAGGTATTGAACTGGCTACTACTCTGATCAATACTATTTTTTATGCTTGAGAAAGGATTTTTGTTTTCCAACCCTGAAGTTTGGTTTGTATCTTTTCCATGATTTATGAGAGGAATTTTTTCTTGTCATCACCATTTAAGAGAGGTAACCCCAAGTATTTAGAGTTTGGAGGTGAGACTCTAAAGTCAAAAGAAATTTTAACTGTATTGATAGAATCCAGGGTGGTGTTCCTACTGAAATGGAGGGAAGATTTTCTTTGGTTGATGTTTTGTCCTGACCAAGAGTTATAAGTCTCAAGACATTCTACAAAGGCTTGAGCAGTTTGGTTGGTGGCAGATCCCAAGAGAAATAAATCATTAGCAAAAAGTAAATGGGAGATAAATGGGCCCTCTCTTGACAGTTTTATACCCTTCAGACAGTTGAGGTTTTCCTCTTTGGTTATGAGTCTAGACAGCACCTCAGTTCCTAAGATAAATAGAAAATGAGATAGGGGGCCTCCCTGTCTGAGGCCTCTTGAGGGTTGCAAGAACTCGTGAGGGGAACCATTGATGATGATTGAGTAGGTAACTGTTGAGATGCATTCATTGATCCAGTTAATCCATTGTTGTTTGAAGCAAGCTTGATGGAGAACAACAATGAGGAAAGACCATTCCATGGAATCAAAAGTTTTGGCCATATCGATTTTTATAGCCATGGTACTTAGTCTGGTCCTTTTTTTTTTCATTAGGTGAAAAATTCCTTGGGCCATGATTGTATTTTCTTGGATGAGTCAACCCGGTATGAAGGCAAATTGACATAGAGAGATGATATTTGGTAAGACGGATTTAAACCTATCAGCTAGGAGTTTTGCTATGATCTTATAGCAAACGTTTGAGAGGCTAATAAGTCTAAATTGACTTACATCATTTGGATTGTCCACTTTGGGAATTAAGACCATATTGGTATGGTTGAGTTCTTTAAGAAGTTTTCCATGAATGAAGAAACTTTTTACAGCAACAATCAGGTCTTTTTTGTTTTTTATTTCCCAGAAAGTTTTGTAAAAGAGACATGTAAAACCATTAGGTCCTGGGGCCTTTGAAGATGGGAGTTTTCTAACGACAAGAGTGATTTCCTCATCAGAGGGGATTTTACACAAGAATTCATTCTCAGTGTCAGTAACCTTTCTTGGGAATAAATGTTCTAATCCTATAGGTGGGGTAGGAATAGAGGAGGTGAAGGTGTTCTGAAAATGATCTTGAATTTTGGCAGTGATTAACGAATGATCAGATGCCCATTGATTTCTGCTTATTTTGAGACACTCAATATTATTGCGTCTACATCTTATCGAGATGAATGCATGAAAGAACTTTGTGTTCAAATTAGTAGTAGTAAGCCAAGTCACTCTGGATTTTTGTCTCTATAAAGATTCCTCCCTTAAGAGCAGTTCATTCATATTTTCTTTCAAATCAGATTCCAAAGAGATGGACGATGAAACTGATTCTAGACCCTAGATTGAGGAAAGAAGAATGGAAAGATTTTTTTATTTGGGTTTGAATATGACCAAAACTTTTGCGATTCCATTCTCGAAGTGCTTTTCTTGTTGTTTTGAGTTTTTTTGATAGAATGAAGGAAGGGGTGCCAATAAAGTGAGAATTCCAGGCTTCTTTTATAGTCTTGAATATGAAGGGTATGAAGGGATCTCTAAACTAGAATTCTTCAAATTTGAAGGATTTTGGAAATTGATTCCTGTTTGAAGTGTCTAGAAGGATCGGAGCATGGTCAGATGAGACTCGAGTGAGGGTTGTAAGAGATGCTTGGGGAAAGAGGTCAAGCCATGGGAGGTTGGCAATCCCCCTATCAAGTCTCTCTTTGATCATATTATGGCCATGTCTGTTATTGGTCCAATTATACTTTGGGCCCGTGGATCCTAGGTCAACAAATCCAAACCTATTCATGAATAATTGAAGACCTTTCGGGTTTGAAGTTTGAGCAAATTGTTTACCACCTAGCTTTTCTAATCGGGAGAGGATTGAGTTGAAATCTCCTATTGATAAAGAAGGAATAGAAAAGAATTCAGTTAAATTACTAAGAAGATCCCAAAATTTCTGCTTTTTACTATACGAGGCAGGGCAGTAAACCAAATTTAAGAGCCATAGCATGTGGGTGGATACAAGTTCACAAGTTCACAAGTTCTCCTATGGATATCATATTACTAGAAATATTCACAAGTTCAGTATCAAAGCCAGGTCGATACAAGAGCAAAAGTCTCACCCCCCCCCCCCAATTTTCTAGTGGGAGGTGCATGCACAAAATACGAAAATCCCAACATATTTACAATGCGAGCCGTATCACTAGTAGATAATAAAGTTTCAGAAAGGAAATGACTTAGGGTTGAGGACCCTGATATTGGCCCTATGAGATCTGATTGCACGAGGTCGGGCAATACCTCGGCAATTCCATGCTAGAAGCCTTATGGATTCTTTGGTGGCAGTGAGGACCCTGCCACCTCAGTCGTTGGGTTCATGGGAAAAAGGTTCATAGTTTGAGTCTGGACTTTATTACCCGAAACCTTCAGTTCTTGGTTCTAGTAGGGAGCATATCGAACAATGGTGGATTTGTTCTTCAGGTTCCTCCTTTGCACCCTTTTCTTCTTCGCTCTTTGTGTTGTCTTTGTTTTTGTTGAAATATCAATGAGATTGTGTGTCTCAGCTCCTAGCTTTAAGCCTCCATTCTCTTTTTCACTGATTTCAGTTTCGTCCACTGTGACTGTTGAACTAAGGAAGCATTTTTTGTGAGGAAAGGGTGGAATAGGTTTCTCCTCATTGAAATTCTTCCTCTTCTTAATAGACTTATTGGATAATTTTGGAGGATGGGCTGGGATTGAGAAGGTAGAGGCCATTTTTTTCTTTGCTAGGGTTTGAGAGGGCAGGGAGAAGGTTTCTGTCGGGATGGTGGATTGATAGTGGGGAACTAAATGGGCTTGAGAGAAAGATTGGGCAAGGCTTAACTGGAATGTATTGAAGGCAATGCATGCCCTACCCGAAGGGCTCACGAGAAGGGAGAGGTTATGATTGGGCTTGGGGAAGTCGGGAAGGTCATTTGGGTCATTCTTGTTTTGGAGATGGGAGATGATTTGATTGAGAAAGGATGGGTTGACCATGGGCTTAATTGGTGTTGGGCTTGTTGTTTTAGTGGGTGTGGCTGGTAAGGGTAAGTTGATGTTATCGATAGGGGGTAAATGGGACTTTTGCTTCAGGGGACCAGGGGAGACATCTGGTTCTGTTGGTTCTGAAATGGGCACTTGGAGTAATGGAAGACTACATCAGTTGTTAGGGCTATTGGGATAAGGGGGCATGATTTTTGATTGAGATAGAGTTATTGCCTTCAATTAATGGAACAATCAGGATTGTTTGGAGATGACATTGATCAACGCCACATGTAGTTAAAAAGGTAGTGCATGGATCAATTATTTATGTTTGAGAGAGCTGACTTTCAGAATGGTGAACAATGTCATCTTCTTGGTTGGACAAGTTAGCGTCAGAAGCTCCAGAGAAAAGTTGGATTATGTAAAATTCTTTTCTATTTCCTTTTTTAGTGTTGATGATAATCGCTTTGCATTTTCCCATATGTTCTACCTGGATGCTTTTCTTTGTTGCTTCAACAACCCCTAAATGAACTTGCAAGGGAACTTCAGATTCCTCTTTGATTCTCGCTGGTGGTAAGTTGGGTGGGATTTGGGGTAAATTCTTGAGCAATGGGATTGACTGGGTTTGATCTCTTAGTGATTCTTCAACCCTTGACAAACCAGCACTCAAACGACGTGGTTCCTGGACATCAGACCTCATCTAGTGACCGAACCATGGTTCCTCTGCTGAATTGATGAAGATTGGACAAGCCTGCTGTAGGTGACCCAATCTACCACAACCATAACAAAATTCTGATAGTCGTTCATATTTAAAGCTAATTTTTGCAGGTTTTTTGATGACTCTGGGCAAAGTAAAGCCTTCATAGAGCAGTTTGTCTGTGTTAATTTCAACCTTAATACGCATGGAAGGCTTTACGCAGTTATGGGGGAGATAAGAATGGTCTATTTCAATAAGATGTCCCAAAACTCTGTCTATTTTGACCACATTTTCTTCTGTCATCATCTCAAGGGATAGACCACAAATGTGAATCCAAAACACAAAAAAAGAGAGATCGATTTCCTGGAGACTAAGTCCTGGGGGCCATTCCTTGATAACCATATGGTAGCCCTTGAAGTTCCAAGGTCTCTGAAGGAATCCTCTATTCTTTTCTAATGGTGATGGAAAGGTGAAAAGGAAAGTGTTGATTCCCAAATTTTCAATGTTAAGTCCAGGAACAAAACTCCAAATAGCACGGATGGTAATATGAAAGGTATGTTTGTTAAGGGCTTTGGATGAAGTCAACTTACCTATGAGTGCATGGTTGGAGATCTTTGTGGAAATTTATGAGACTAGGACCAAGATAATATCATCCCAAGTCAGAGCTTTCGTTTGCTCGATGAGGAGGTCAATGCTTGGTTTATCTTTTGTCATGACTAAGAAGGAGTGGTTGGGAGATGCAGTGGAATGGTTGGTAGATGATGGTGGAGGGTGGAAAGTTTAAAGGGAAGTTAGATAACGATCATAAAATTAGAGACTACTAGAGGGGAGGAAGAACTCATCTTGGAGAGTCGGGAAGAGAGTCAGAAAAAAATAGGCTACTTTATTTTGATTATTGATTGCCGTTTATTTTTTGTTTTACTTTATTTTGATTGTCGATTGTATTTGCACTTATAAGTTGAATTTTTCATTTGAATTATCGGTTCCGGTAGCACTACCCATTCACAATATGCTCAATGCATTTTCAACGTTGAATCTATGCTTTTTCGACCATCTAAAACATATATAATTTTTGAAGTATAACCTATTTTGTTGTTGAGTCATGTCATCCATTAGAACGTTCAATAAAATAGTAATACTAGGTATAAATTTAAAGTGTGTAAGCATTGCACAAATCTTTTATAAAAAAAGTAGATTCTACTAAAAAAGAGTAGGTTTTTTTTTTTTTTTTTTTTTTTTTTTTACACTTATTCATGGTGGGGTCTATTTTTTACAAAGAGACTATGTAGCTTATCTATTTGAGATTGGGTGGCTCTATAGCTACTGCTGGGAGCTCCCGCTAATGTATTTTGGATGGTTTTTTTTTTTTTTTGCTTTTTTCACACGTATTTTTTTAACATTGTTAAATATTTTTAAAAAAATAAAAAATTTAAAATATCATTAAAAAAACACTTTCTTAATCATTAAGTAAAAAAATAAAAAAAATTAAAAAAAATAAAAACCTAACGGGAAGATCACAACATTTTCCTTTGAGATTTGTACAATTTAAAATTTTCAAAGGTTAGTAAGTATTGAAACGCAGGGCGCAGTGTAATGAGGATCTGGGGTTTGAGGGAAAACAGACGAGATGGGAGAGAAACTGATTTCCTTTGAGGGCAAAGAGACAAATCGGGAGATGTATAATGGTAAGGTCCCCGAGGACAGGCAATAAATACAAAGACAGTGGGACCCACCAATTTCTCTTCTTCCAAAAAGGAAAAATTCTCATCTAATTCTCATCTCAACTTTACTTCCAAACACATATTACTGTGAGACTCACAAAAAATCTTTAAAATAATACAAAATTTCAACTCTATTCATCTTCACACTATTCACAAAAATTCTAAAATTCTCGTCTCATCTCACCCCAAACCTGCCTAACCTTCTTTATTCTATAATCTCCTCTTCTTTGCCATTTATTAAAATTATCAATTGAATATCACCTTAAAAAGAAACTAATAATTTCTTCCCACAAATCGCGCAATTAGTTCTGTTGAAACCTATATTCTGAGTCTCACACACGCAATTTATATTCCCTTTATGAGTAATAAGAGTTCTGAATTGTCGGCAGCAAGCCTATAATCTTTCCTGTTGGATAAAAAAAAAGTAGCCAACCCTAAATACAGCAAAGAGTGTGCTAAGCATCCAACAGCCTTAAAAAGTAAAGGTGTGATGATACGTGGTAGGGTGGCCCACTGCAGCACAACCTTGCTTTGGAAGTTTCCATAATCTGTGGGTATGCTTTGAAAGGTTACATAAGTTCAATTATTGGCATCTTTCCTATTTTTAAATAAATAAACAAGTTGTAATGGTCCAAATCTGTCATCTTCTCTCTCTATCAGACTCAGACCGGTTCGTTTGGAATTAAAAATCCTCTCAACTCCTCTCAACTCATCATTACAACTTTTTCAAATCCCAATATAAAATATAATAAACAATTCAACTTTTTCAAATCCTAAAATAATAATAATAATAATAATAAATAATATTCTAACAATATTTTATTATCTCAACTCAACTCAACTCAACTCACTTTAACATCCAAACGCACCCAAACTCAGAGAAAAAGGTTAGGGAAGACAAAGACGCCTTGTGCTAGAAGTAAACCTCGAGTAAACAATGTTTCCCTTATAACATGGGATCATTTCTAAAATGATTCAATTCATGCCATCGCAGCTATATATATATATATATATATATATATGATTGGGACAAGGCATGGAAAGTGACATGAAAATGTCCCCTCTCCCCACTCTTATTCTTAATTAATATTTGTGATGAATATCCCACTTTGCTTGACTCGTTAGAATTAGATCTACGGTGAAGATCATGATCTACTCGTGAGCTAGAAATGCCACCACACACTTCTATCTAACCAACATCTGATTTATCATTTTTAACATTTTATTGAAACACACGTATTTAAGCATAGAATAGTAAAATTGACAAATAACAAATTGATTAAACGAAGGTGTGTTGTAAGACTTCCATGTAAAATTTCTCTTTAAATAAAAATCGTCTTGCGAAGGGGAAAAAATGCAGTCTTGCAAATGAATTCCTAACAGCAAATGGCTTCAAAATTATAAGTACTTTGGTTACAACTTCATCCTTTTGATTGACAAGATTATTCAACAAAACTTAGGAAAACTAACAAATAGGAAATTAAAATGAAAGAACAAAATCTCACAATTACAATCTATTCAAACAAACTACATAACATCATCTCCTTGTTGTCTAAACCTTATGCTGTTTCCTTGCACCTGGTTCTGTATAAATGTATTTTCCCAATATCCCCAACATTTTCTTTCTGTTATTTTCCAAGATTGCTTTTGAGTAATCAGGTGACATTCTGAGGAAAGCATGCCAAGAACTTTTTTGCCCAGCATGATGAATGACCTTTCTCTCGAATGAGTTGAAATAATACATATAGCAATCAATCGTGGCTCATGGAACCCTCCTCGTATATAAGTTGTTGCAGACAAGAAAGATACCAAAACGGCATGACAAACACTAATAAGATGATGTGCCAATCTAATGTATATAACTTGAGAGCATGCTGCCACTAAGAGCTGGGGATGATGGTGCCGATGTAGCCAAATCCAGTGATGAGGAAGGTAAAGGTTTGGAGGAAGAGGTAGACAAAGTAGTTGTTCTTCCCATGGACAAAGTCATAGCATCCACAGAAGAAGAGGAAAACTCCAAATCCCAGCTCCAATGTATGCATCCTGTTTGAATTTAAGCAAGAAGAAGCAACAAAAGAAAATTCATGTCATGAAAGATCTACACACCCTTCACATTTGCGCACATGCAAATGATGCAATTGCATAGGATATATGCAACCATGCCAGTTAACTGAAATATAATATACCAAAACAGGTCAACCTAGAATCTAACAACTGCAGAAAATAATACAAAATATCCTCTTGGTTTTATTATGATGCGCAAGGGCAACTAGTATTCACTTCTCAAGCTCACAGATTGCAATAAAATTTCCATTCCTCCGCAAACTCATGTGTGTTTCTAAACTCATCCATTTCCATGTGCATTCAGTAAAACGATGTCATGTTTAGGTTGAGCAGGACCATTGTCTATATGCAACTGAAAAAAAAAAATTGTGCCTAACAAAATAGAATCACTAACTAGTAACTCCCTTGCTCCTAACTAATTATTAATAACCTACTATTACAACGACTGAATCATGGTAATAAAAGAAAAAAAAATTATTTTCTAGTAATATGTGAGTTGTCTTGTGTGGCCTGGTGCCATTTTGGGGGAACTCCGTATCTCTTCCTGTCATTGTTCATCTGTTAGCAGCCAGATATAAATGGAAGTCCTCCTAGTTGGCCAAGACTTCCCACCTTAAATTAGTTTGATAATCTTAAATATTGTTCAAAATAATTATCATGCAGATGATTATGCAGTTACCTATAGGGGTTCAAATGAAAATTTACCTGTCTCCAAATTTGAAAAATCCTAGTCTTTTAGAAGGTGCTTTGGCGTTTGTTTTGTTCTTGGTAGCATCTTTCTTGGTGGCAGAATCTCCAAGTTTTTCTGTGACAACCCATTCGTTGGCTCTCCCAGCTTCCAGCAGACCAATTAATGTTGCCTTGGTCCGGTGCAAAGACATCACATTCTCAAAAAGAATCCAGTAGAACAGTAAGTGAACTGACCTGCAAGTTCGAGACTACCTAAGCAAAGGGAGTTCTTGCCTAGGAAAAGAGGACTAAAAAATATGAGAAAATGGATGAGAAAAACAAATTTATGTAGTATAGCAGACCTTGGAGTTCCTACTGAATTAAGTATGGTGATGATGGAAGGAATATAAACAGCTCCCCAGATTGGAACATGAACTTCAGGAACCAAGATGGTCAGAGGGAGTACAACGCAGTAAAAGCAGAAAGTGACCATATGAGCTATGATCTTCCGAACAAAGAAGAAACTGTAAATGACATATACTTTCTTCCACAATGTTACTTTCTGCAGCAGTATTTAAAAAACAAACAATATTAGAACTTATAAGCTATAAAAGAAACTGAATAAATTGATTTCTAGCTTAAGTTCATAAATCTAATAAGTCTGGACACTTCTATAGCATATCTTAAGAATAAACTGACCTTATTTCTTACAATCTCCATCACCATTTTTCTAAACAGATTAGCAGGACCACAAGACCAACGGTGCTGCTGGAATCGGAAGGCATTGAAAGTACTAGGAAGTTCACTTTTCACCTGCCATAGAGATAATTGGTAATTTAGTAAATGCTAATCCACCAAGATAAATTTAGTAATAAACTAGAGCCCATGTGCGGCTAAGATAAGTCAGAGATACATTAAAAGACAGTTCATATCTGTGACCTGGCTAAAAACAGAAAAATGGAACAACTGCTTCAATTTCACCCACACTAGATACCTGGAGGTCGCCGAGGTACAAAAATTTCCATCCCCTAAGACTAGCACGAACAGCAAGATCCATGTCCTCCACTGTTGTTCGGTCTTTCCAGCCGCCTGCTTCATTAATAGCAGCGATTCTCCATACACCAGCAGTCCCTTTATAAAATTCATATATAAAACCCAATTCATTACTTCTACACATGGAAAAAACAATGCACATGTTTGACAGGTTTTGAAGATAGGAAATTGGAACTAATTTGAAATTATTCTCTGAAAATTAGCAGTATGCAAGCAGTTCACTTTATGCATATTGATGTGCACATAGCTTCTAATGCATAGGTGTCTTGGCCTCGGAAATGCCTTGTGTGTCAATTTTCATCTTTAAAATTCTTCAAAGGTAATTTGGGTGTTAGACTTTAAATTTGTAGTGCTTTACCATGAAACAAACATTAACAACAAAGCAAGGACACAATTTATAAGCAAGCCCAATGGAATTGATATCTCTAATAAATGCATTGTTTGGATTTTCATACTTCAATCTTATTGTGCTCCTTGAATTGCGGTCAAAAGAAAGTTTCATTGATTGGGGAAGTTAAGTTATGAGAACACTCACTGTGACTAAAAATGGGTACTACAAGTAATTTTGACTTCTTTTAAAATTTATTTCACTGGTTTAAGTTTTAACCAAATGCCTCAAATTGTTTTAGGAAAAAAATGATGGTATGAATGTTTCTATTGAGTCATAATGTATGATGATGATGATAACAGTGACAGTCTTTATGAGCACATCACTGAAGATTCTGAAAAATGAACTAAACCCATTAATAATGTTATAGAGTAGGTGAATCTTATTTATTTTCACCAAAACTTCTCACCAGTTCCAATAGCCCTCACAAAGCATTAACTAACATGTGTATTTGTTCAACTAAGTTCCCTTCAGTTGCGAACATTGAACCAGTCACAAGTCACTCGATGTCTGAGGTTCTTCCCTTTAAACTATTGACTTTCTAAAAAAAGTTATCTTTAAACCATAGTTCATATGGTCTAGCTCATTTGCATTGAACAAGTATAGTCAGACTAATTCAAATAGTTGAATTGGTCTAGCTAATGTGGCTTGAATAAGTATATCTTGATTAATTCAGATAGATGGGAGGAGTTGCAAATTACCATTGAAACCGAAGAAGGCGTGTGTTGCAGACCCGACTTCTTGCTCAACTTTGAAATGGTAATCCAATGACATCTCTTGCATTCTTGTCAGCAAGCACTCATCAGAATTCACTGCAAAACCACTTCAAAAACTCCATCACCACCAACCATACCAAACCAACCACATTCTTCATAATTAGTAATCTCATTTATCAGATGAAAGGGTACATATTCCAAAAGCTCAACACATACTTGATATCATCATAAAAAACAAAAGATAAATGAAATAAAAAAGTAGGAAAATTCTCACGTGACTCAAAATGAAGCACAAGCTAAAGTATCGGCAACCGGACACAGGGTCTACAACTGGACTATGGTCCTGCCCACTTTCTATATTTTCTTTTGTTTCTACTGGAGACCCAATTCTTGATCAATCATTCAACAGACAAAATAAACTTGGAAATAAAAAGAATCAAAAAGACCACTAGGAAGTGGAGCTGCTGGCTAAATTTGGTGTGACAACACGAAATGACAGATTTGCCCTTAACTTTTCACCTTTCCTAGAAGAGTTGACCGTTTGGTCCGTACAATCTGGGTGGTTGATAAGGCAGTAAAGAAGAGAACTACCATACTTGTTGTTTTCCCGCAAAATGACAAACCTACCCTGGACTTCCACCTCTGTTCAAGCCAGTTAGTCCGAGGAAAAGGACACAGATTCTCTGTCTATAGCCAGGACACTTACGTCATTTCAAGACCCAAAGAAGGAAGCTATGTCCATTAACATGTTAAAAATGGAGGATTGAAAAAGGAGGCCTGAGTGAAAATCTCACCAACTAATCACATTTTGTCTCTTAATCATTTCGTTTCAGTTTTAATATTCTGCTCTTAAATCACATTCTGTTCATCTATAAGCAAACACAATTATTGGAGATCTATTTTCAATTATAAATTCGAATTGAGGTGGCAACCCATTCTTTCTTTGAATCTTTCTTTCAAAAATAAAAATAAAAAATCAAATAAAGATAAAATTGCCACATTAAGTAGCTAACTAGCGAGATAAAGTGAGACAGATATTAAGGCTTCGTTTGGAAGTTAAAATCATCTCAACTCATCTCAATTCATCATTACAACTTTTTCAAATTCCAACACAAAATATAATAAACAATTCAACTTTTTCAAATTTCAAAATAATAATAATAATAAACAATAATATTCTAATAATATTTTATCATTTCAACTCAACTCAACTCAGTTCAATATCCAAACGCAACCTAAGTATGTTAGCAAGAGATTAGATGATATGAACTATGAAGTAATGGAGACGAAAGTTAAGAATTGAATAAAGTATTATTAAAATATTATTTTTTAATATTATTATTATTTTTAAATTTGAAAAAATTAAATAATTTATTATATTTTATATTAAAATTTATAAAAATTATAATAATAAGATAAGATGAATCGAGAGTATTTCAATCCAGAGTGAGTCTTATCCTAGATTGTAATGTAACGAGGAGAGACACATGATCAGGTGAGGGACGGACGGCCAAGAGACAAGCAAGTGTAAAAAGAAAGAAGTGCAGAAGATGGTCCCACACCCCCGTGATTGGTGGGTTTTCGTTTGGTAGACCCCACCCACGCCATGCACTCTGCAACAAATCCCGCCGACGGAGAAAGAGAGAGAAAACAAACTATGGCGGATTTTACTTTTACCCCCAAATAAAATAAAATAAAAAGGGAAAGATTTGGGCACCGACACTTTCTAAATGCAAGACCAGGAACAGAATTAGGCCATATTAATGAGCGTAGTTAAAATGGTTAAAACATGGGTTAATTTTGAAGGCTTACCAAATCTCCAGCGAGCTTGAACCAATGCAATCTTTGGGTTGTGGACCAAGAAAGGGATGGCTCGCCTGAGAAAGTCGGGCTCTGGCCGGAAATCTGCGTCGAAAATGGCTACGTATTCGCAGTGTTTGACGTAGCTTCGCTTCAGCCCTTCTTTGAGAGCGCCGGCCTTGTACCCTCCCCTGGTCTCTCTGATTTGATATACTATGTTTATGCCTTTGCTCGCCCATCTCTGGCATTCCACCTCCACCATTTGCTGCAACATAATGTAGTACCCAAAAACAAAATTATGAAACAGGTTTCTGGCATTACGCATTGGTTGTAGCAGCAGAACTCAGATCAGGGGTTTTGATGTTTGTGCATCAAACAAAAGTTTTATAATGTGCGAAATGCTGCTAAGTGAACATGAAATGGCAAAAGGCAGATTTACCCAGATCAGGAAAAAGTCTGAAATCAGTAAGAATTCAGTGATGCTTGATTTGGGAATCAAGTGTATGTGATAAAAACAGAGATATGGAGAACTGGTCCATTTCATCAGAAGAAAATCAGTCAATACCAAAGAGTGACGAAGAAAGCAAAGAAATTGTGTGAAATTTATCGCTTTTAGGGAGAAATTTGATGGCTTTGGCAAAAATGGAGTACCTTAATTGTAGGGTCAGTTGAATCGTCGAGGACTTGGATCACAAGACGATCCGACGGCCATGAAAGTCCGCACGCCGCTCCAATGGAGATCTTGTAAACCTGACCCAAACACCCATGAAAACACAAGCAAAGAAAAGCATCGAGATTTAGTACTTTCTCGTCAGAACCAGGAAAATACATACTAAAAGAAGAGAAGCGCAATGGTGAAAAAAACACAGACGACCAACAAATATATTGAGCAAATCCAGAGAGAAAATACACAAAGCGGACCTCTTTTTCATTGAACATTGGAATTTGAATGAGCACAACAGGGAAATTGGTGCTGCCCATTTCCAAGTCTTCTTGTAAGAGCTCATAATTGTAACGCTTTTCTGGTTTCTTCCAGAAGAGCTTGACCAGGATTATAACCACTCCCATGTAAAGCCTCTCAATGAAGAGCATGAGCGACATGGCCAAGCAAATGTACACCCCAAGAGTCAGCAGAGGCACAATCAATGGCGCTTTAATCAGCTCCCACATCATCCCAATTTGCCCTGCAACCTCATCTCTCACCCCCTGAAACGTTTCCGGCAACAGAATCTTCTGTGAAATGTCAGCCATCTCGCACAAAAGATAAGATTATGGCCCCTAACCCAAGATCTCTCTCTCCCTAATTTGGGTGTATGTGTTTGCAAAATGTGGTGGATTTGGGACACTTGGAACTGGCTTTTGTCACTGTAATTTATAAGGTGCACATACAAGCAGAAGGATACCAGAGATCTTCTCTCCCCAAAAACAAATGTTAAGTACAAACAAATTTTTAACTCACACTCTTGGAAAGGCCTCCCCTCCCTCACACTCTGCCAGCCAAAACTCTATTACTCACTACGGAAATGAACCAGATACAGAACCTTATTGGGACATTGTTATAGAGACCAGAGAGATCGGGAGGGTTGAGCAATTGATAGAGAGAGAAAGGAGGTTCTTTTATAGTATTTTTGGTACTATTCAGTTTTATTTTTGCGAATATTTTACTTCTTTTTTGTTAATATTTTTGGATTTTAGTGACTGTTTTCTTTCTTTAAGATTTTCGGAACCCTTTTTAGAGCCGTTCCAACAGCAAGTGTGAATGGCTTCATTGCAAGATCATTTCAATATATTTTCGTAACATTTTTTACAATAATGTCATAAAATGAGAGTATTATATTTTATAAAAATATTATGTAAAATATTATAAAAAATATTGTATATAAATCATTTTCCTTACAAAATTATTACCATGGGTTGGACATAATTGTCAATTCAAGGCTGAACAAACATTTCAGTACCTTGCCTGTAAATTGCCTATATATATATTTTTTTTGGACCATTGCATATTGCCTGTAAATTAAATAAGGTGGCTTCTTCTGATTGGCTAGTGTGGTAGGAATCCGAAGCCTGAGGAATATGAAGTACTATGCAATTTCAGGGGCGTGGCATTTAATCCACCACCATGATTACCCCATTCCAAGTACCTATAAAAGGGACCAAAGGGGTAAAAACAAAACAAATTGGCTTCAAAGACATTATGAGCAAGCATCCTAAAATTTCCTATATTTGCAGGTTGGGATCTCGAACTTGTTTATAGACAAGAAAATTGCATGCTTCTTTAAAAGTAAAAGTTTTCCTTTCAGACTCCTGAGAAGCTGTAAATTGGAGGCAAGAATCAGAAACCCAACCCAAGAATTACCAAAGATTTTTTCCAAAAGACAATCCTACTAACATTGTAGATTATTTGTGTAGTGTGCAGGTTTTTGTTTCTGGTCTGATTATGTGAGTGCTGATTGTCCAGCCTAAATGGAGGGTGATATTTGAAACCGATCATCTTTTGATTGAAAAATGCTTTTAAACACAAAAGTGTTTTATAAAAATTAACTCACAAACTGATATATTTTAACATTACATTTTATTGTAAAGTAGATATTATAATGGATCACGTAAAATCACGTCAGTCTTATATGAGTTTCTTTTTATAAAATATTTTTGTGACTATAACACTATAAAAAAAAAATGTTAGATTATAATTATTGATGTATACAAAAGATAATATTGATGACCGTAATTTGATGAGTTCTAAAATGCGTAGCCACCTAAAGAGGAAACAGACTTGAACATGAATGGGTACGTTCACCTCGAGCACTCAAAGTATATATCCATTTATTGTATGCATAGACAAATTAAGGCTTGCTTTATTTTTCTTTCATCTTTTCCAAAGTGAACAAGAAGATTATTACACTTTTCATTGATTCCACATTCTATAAGATTAAAAATAATAAAAGCACCAAAAATAGTTTTGGGTTACGTTCTATTTCGATGCAGCGTGATTGAAGTTGAAAAAAAAAAAAAAAAAAGAGGATGAATTATTCTTCATAAGTACAATGAATAAGTACTACCTACTACCTGCTTGACATTCACGAGGTTGAAATTTGACTTTGATAGGATTCTCTAAACTACTCTTGCATAATTTTAAGTAGATTTACGTATAATTTGATTCATAAACTTATATCAACTCATTATTATAATTTTTTTAAATTTTAATATAAAATATAATAAATAATTCAACTTTTTCAAATTCTAAAATAATAATAATATTCTAATAATATCATCTCATCTCAACTCAACTCAGTTCAATATCCAAACGCAGTCTAAGAAAGAAAATATAATTACACACGAACTTACAAGTAATATAATTCTATTTGTATAAATCATTTACTTGCATGCCCAAGTTATATATAGAATCGATTCAATTTATTATTCAAGTCTCTTATATGGTTATAATTACATCCAATTACTCCGACGAAAGTGGCATTCTCATGAGTTGCGGCGTTCATCTAGGTGTTGTCTCTATCACTAGAATTCAGATATGTGAAGAAAATTTGGTCCTAACTCCTAATGAATGAGCTTAAAATGGCTTTATGGGTCAACATGATATATCATTCATTCAAGTTTACGATAAAATCTCTTAAACTTATCGCAAATTTGTGAACTTTAAGTGAGAAAAATATAGTGACAGACGATTTGGATTTTTTAATATTTAATATTTTGGTTCAGATGGGATAAGGTCCGATCTCTAAATAAGAGAATTATATTCGAACCCCCCACCCATGTTCTATATATATATATAAAATAAAATACTACAGTCTATTATTTTTTTATTTTTTGAAACAACATTATCCAAAATATTTTAGAGTAGTGTTATATGTACTTAAGATTTTACTTACAATACTCATTTTGTTAGTTTTCTTCTGAATTTAAATTTTGAATTTTATAATTTTCAGCATATCAATAATTGACACGTAAAAAATTAAATATTTTATAAATTTTTCTTAAAATACATTTAGTATTTTCTAATATTTTTTGGTTAATTGCATTCAATCACTCCGAGCAAAGTGGCATCACACATTCTCAAAAGTTACGGCATTCGTCTAGGTGTTGTCTCTATTACGAAAAGTCAAAAGTTATGCACTCAAATGTATTGCTGATACCACGCACGCAGATCGGCTGTTTAGTAATTACTTGGATGCAATTAACGGCAAAGATGATATCTCCTGCATGCCTAATTTTATTAATTAATTTTGTAGTGCATGCATGGATTGCGACCCCTTCAAATGTTCTAAGCATGCCTAATTTTATACAAAATCTCGAATATATATGTATATATATATATTAACCATTCTAATATCATATTAAATCATTAGTTTCTTTAAGGCTCGTTTGGATTGAGAAATTATCTCAACTCATCTCATATTATCATCTTATCATTACAACTTTCTTAAATTCTCACATAAAATATAATAAACAATTCAATTTTTTCAAATTTTAAAATATTAATAATATTAAAAAATAATATTTTAATAATATTTTATTCAACTTTTAAATTTTATCTAAAATCATCTCATCTCATGCTAAACTTAGAATGAAAAATATGAGATAAAAGAATAATTTCTGTAATAAAATACTGAAATAATGTTCTTATATTTTACCACAATTGGAGTAGCTTTCAATTTAGAGAGAGGGGAAAAAAACCTACAAACTCATGGATTTCTTTGCACAGTCACTAAGACATGATGTTTTCTGATGATCATCATGTCTCCAGTCAACATATCGGCCCTGATCTCCTGGATTTCTTTTATTTTTTATCTTTTTCTCTTAAAATATAGAGGGAAAAAAAAGGTTATGTCAATATGCAAACATAAAGATTAAAAAAAAAAAAAAGTTGGCAGATACACTCATTTTCTAGTGATAGCTAGAGTGACAACAAAATTATGCAATCTTGCTCTTGTATTTTTTATGCTTTTGGTGGCATATATTATACGCTTTCCCACTATTCCAATTACTCTAAATTAATTATTTTTATGTCGGTTTCATGTTTTATTCACTTTTATTAAAATGATTACACGATAATTACACAATTCACGATTACAAATATCTTTTCTTCTTCTTTTTAATTTGAGAAATCTTTATCAATTACAAGTTTTCTTTTCATACATGCCCCCAAAACCCTAATTTGCCACCATGTTTCCCGAGAATGTTTGACTTGATCTTAAAGTAGCTAGAGTGCTAAACATCATGTGGGCCATTAATGACATATATAGGATTTAGAGCTTCAGCTTAATTTCTCTAATGGTTTAATATATATATAGTTTTTATATACAAAACCATACCAATTAATTTAAGCTAGCCTGCTATGAAGCCTTGATCTAGGGTTTATGTCCGTCATCAGTAGTACTGCGTCAACTTCTGGAACATTTTTTTTTTTCCTTTCCTTTCTTTCTTTATTTTTTCTTTTATTAAATGTTGTTATATTTGAGGTATTTCAATGTTTGCAAGGACTATTAATGTACAAATGGCACATTCACCCCAAGTACTGATAGGTGAGGGATCACGGATTTTGTGGTGTATGAGTGAAATTAACTAAGGAAAAAAACAGTCAATGACTTGCTGCACACGTATTTTGAGGCAGCTTAAAGTCGGGTGAGTGCATTAAAATTTGGCAAAAAGTGTGTATTTTTATTGATAAATGTTGTCTCTTAGAATATTCTGTCACATATTCTAATAATATGGGACATTATTAATGTAAGAGGTCGATCGATCATATAAACCCTTGAAACTTCAAGCATGATATTGGAACTAATGGTATAATTAATTAATGGGTGATATATATATATATATATATAAGCTGGGGTTCACTTGTCGGTGGGTAGTAAAGGCAGTGATCAAGGCTAAACCAACTGATCATCCTTATCTATTTGCCCAGAAAATTAATAAAAGAAAAGAATAATAATTAATAATCCTTATCATTTTGGCTGCTAGTTGATCTGAACTCTTGTACCGATGCTTGTGGGGGAAGGTGAGGGTAAACACAGGGATAATGTGCCAAAAGTGAGACATTGGTGACCTACCACATACATTTTGAATGTGGGTGATCGTCGACCTTTATTAACTGTTACAGTACCCCCACTCTAAAGTAGTCTTCTCTCTCGTCTCTTGTGGGAGGCTAGCTAGCCCTGATCTTTTCTTCTTGTTTTTGTTTTGTTTTTCATATTTGGATGAATGGTACTACGTACGTATTTTTAATATAAATATGTTCAGATCAGAGGTGGACTTTCATGATCAGGAGCAACAGTACAGTACAGTACTGCGATATTGCATGTGTTTGTTGCACGAGAAACCAAGGTAAAAATGTAGAAATTAAAGAAGGCGTACTACTGGATGCATGCATGCATGCTGGGTGAATAAGCTTCTATCAACAACTCATCATGACCTTAATTTACTTTTGATCTCAACAAGTCATGACTTTGCTCTCCCAACCGACAATAATCTACACATACATATATATATGTACGTAGATTAATGTCGGTTGGGAGAGCAAAGTCATGGTTAATGAGTATTATTCGATCGATCTTTTGATTCTTTTTGCATTTGTATTTTGTGGGGATTTTCCTTCTTTAAATTAAAAGATTTTAGACTAAACTTAATTAATTAGTGCTCGCTACGAATAATTAAAGATCATGAGGGAATTACTCATTTTTGGTCTAGTAAATAGTAATACTAATATTATATATAATTAATAATATGCTGATCATAAAGGCTAGGAGCCACTAATTAGTACACACTAGCTCTAGTTTCTCTTTTGTCATTTATCATAGAGCCATGATTTGCCCAAAGTATTCAAACGTGGGCGATCATACTAGCTAATCATTGACTAGTTTTAATTAATTTATATATATATATATATATAAGATTAATTAAAGTCTGAACCATACGATCGAATGGATCGAGTACTTTGAATTGGACAAAAAATATAAATAATAATGCGTGAAATTAATGCAACCATGATTTTAAAATTGACGTATACTTCTTCCATATAATATGCTTTTGCTTTGAGTCTTTAATTATAAGGATATATCATGCAGTATGCTGTTTTATTATATATTCTTTTGAGACCTAATTTTCAATTAATTTTCAGCTGCATTTCGATGATCTGTACGTACACAAACGCCTTAGAAATTGAGAATTAGTTCGCATTTCATGATCATGGACAATTTGGCAGCAGAGCGATATATGTAATTAATTAGAGGAATATAAAACATTCCATATATGGACTTGTTCTTCATTTGTTTAAATCAAAACTATATGTTTAATTCCAAACTTAATTATAAAAGCAACATAACTAACCATAAGACTGAAAAAAAAAAAAAAAAACAACATTAGTAATTGGCTAAGGTCCTATATATTTATTAAGTTAAAAAAAAGTCCAATATATTTATTTTCTCATTTCATCAATAAGATCACTATATGTACACATAAAATTTTAAGATGTGTAAATTCCGTGTACTATATATTTTTAAAAAACAATAAGATTCACAATTAAAAAATAATTTTTTAAAAAAAATGCACGAAACATAAACTGTATAAATCATTTCCCCACGTATATAAACTCTCTTCTTTCTTATCATTGAGGGTGGTTATACATATATAAGATTTTTTTTTAATAAAAAAAAATCTTTTAAGATCAAACTAATTAGACTGATGAATTAAATATTGCAAGTGGCATGATCAGTTGGTTGACCAATATCTCATGATAAACGTTATGTATGTCATTAGTGTTAGTTAGCAATGCTGTACGTGTTCACTAGCTACCTTTGTCATGCCTGCAGCAATTTATATATTATATATATATATATATATATAGACGTGTTACGTCCACAGCTCTTAGCTACTGCTATAGCTACCGTTAGGTAAATTTTTTTTTAATTTTTATATGTATTTTTTAACACTTTTAAAATATTTTAAAAAAAAATAAAATTATTAAAAAATATTTTCTTAATCACTAAGTAAAAAAAATAAAAAATCACAACCTAAAATATAGCGATAGAAATAAGTTATTAGTAACATTTTTCATATATATATATATATATATATATATATATATATAAATCATGGCACCGACAGTTATGATTCTGATTCCCTTCTCTCTCTCTCTCTTTTTTTTTTTCTTTGTTTTTCGTTTTATAATATGTCTATGATGGTGGCAGCTTTTATTGAAGAGAATCTATGGTCTTGACCTGATCAGCTAGCTTTCATTATTTTGGCCCAGAGTTTAGTAATCAGATAAGAATATCAGTTGTAAAATCTATAGGCCAGGCGCTGTACTCAGACTTCCGAATGTGCCCTCAAAATTATTATTATTATTTCAATTTTTTTAATATTAAAAAAAACACACAAATACAATTTTGAGTAATATATTTAAAAGATCAAAATATATAAATAGCATTTTCCAAATCTATATAATGTATTAATGTTATAGTAGTGCAACGCTATTTTGTCATTTTTTTTTAAATTTTATCATTCTGACGGTGAGAAGTTTTAATAAGTGATTTTATTGGTCAAATAATTCAAAAAAGAATTGCTTGAAATATATACATGGATAGTACTGTTCATCCGGGTTCCGACCCAGAATCCGAAATCATGATCAACATTTTTCGATCTTGTAATATAATATTACATATAACCATTGGAAATGACATGAAGGTCAAATATTACGTACTAAATATAAGTGCATGCATGGACAATGAGACTCATGGCCTCTTTTAGGTCACGTTTTGATCAGTAGATGATTTACTTTGAAGTTTTATTTTTGTTTTCGTCCATATTTTTCTTCCACATTTCCCTGCTAGCTTACTTCATTAATTCTATATATGCTTTCATGAGTAGTGGTGGTTCTACTTTATTGATCCCATCGACAAAGCAAAGTTAGGTTTGATTTTGAAAAAACTCATTATAATTTTGACTAAACTCATGAGAATCGCCCCCGGCCCACTCTTTTGATATATGCATGCATGCATGTCGATGTCGTATTTCCTCCAATCCTATATATATATAATATAAAAATCTCTACTCTATTTAATTATGTTGATTCATTTTCTTTAATTTCTTCTATGTGATATTGGCACTTTTTCAATCTTTTGATCAATAGCATTTTCTCTAATGAAAGGCCATTTATAAAGCAGATTTCTCCGGCCCCCATATTGTTACAAAAGTGATCAATAAAAACGAATTTTCATCCCCACTAGTACAAGTGTACGTGTATATATAAATACGTGTTTGTCTATGTATGTATGTATGTATATATGTATGTATACATGTATGTAGTTGTATGTGTACATGCGCGTATTGATCGAGCACCTTTTTTCAATGTAATGAGTATAAAAAGATATATATATATATATATATATATATATTCATCACATGATGATAATAACTTTCTGATAATCGACATCCTAGTTCATGTGTTTTATCTTTGGGAGATATTGGTTCCTATATTCCATTTTTTAACTTTCTCATCTTTGTAATTTTTTAAACTATTGAGTAGCACTCAGGCATTGCATTGATCGTCTGGTAACAACTCGGTCAGGCAACCCAGTCGCTTGCCTGCCGGGGCGTTGCGTAGTGATTTTAATAGAATATTGGTTGACTAAAGTCATTATTTTTATTTCTGTTTTTGGGCAGAAGGAATGGGTGATAAATATATGGAAAATAAACGTGAAACTGTGAAAGTTGAAACTCTTCGGGCTTGAAATGTTAGACATGCTTGCATATCAGCTTGAACAACAAGACTGAGTGCCGAATCAATCGTTTCTCATCTTGCAAGAAATAGTAGAGCACATCAGAGTATATAAATCATGGGCACCTTATCGGGAGTGGCTCTTCCCCTATATTGCTAACATATCATATTCATAAGAAACTAATGGTGGAGAGATAGAGAGACGCAGACGCAGGTACCAAATCAGGAAATTGTCTTACATTCAAATTCACTTCACAACATGCACTAACAAAAATACGTAAATATCAGTCTAAGAGTTCCATGCAGAGGCCAGACTGTTCTAACATCAAAAGACAACCTCGACAATACCGACGAGAGAGATTTGCCCTACTCCACCTCACTAGCAAACTGAAACTGGATGTAGATGCAGCCAAGGATGAACCAATTGAAAGCCTTCACAGCTCGGATAGAACTAGCCCTGCTCCAAAAAATTTGATGATATACGTGAATTTCTTATATAAGAAACTTTGGTACGTGAAAGTGATAAGAGATTGAATTCTAAAACTAAAAAGTAGTAATAATGTGATAAATCAGTTGTCACATTAACCAGTTAACCAAACATATGCAAATCGTTCTTACCATACCCCCTCAATCATATCACATTGAATGTCAATCACACTACGAATAACACGACATTTTTTTTTTATAAGTAAACAAAGAAATTCAATGTGAATAACACGACATTTCCCACTATCATACATATGTTCTGATAAAGTGAGTATAATTTTTATATGCTTTACAGAGAAGCATGTATTGTTTCAAAGGTTCCAACAAAGGTTCTTGCTGCAACAGTAGGTGTGATTACGCACCGAGGCACAAACCTCGAAAAGGGCTATGCAAAAACTCCACCACTCCATTCTGATTCGAGTCAAAGTTCATCATTGTCAAAGTCAGAGTTGGGCATAAGTGAGTCACACAGTCCAAACAGGACACCAAAAACAATGCGACTCCGGCTCCAATTTGAATCTAAAACTTAGCTTTTAACCATTTTTGTGAATCTGGGACTCTCAGCTGGCCCTCCTCTCTGCCAGCCCAGCCCAGCCCAGCCCTATGCATGTATTAGTTTCTTCTAAAGAAACCTATTATAGTCCAAAGAAAAGAACTCTTTGTCAAAGCTTCCCTCCCTTCCCGCAGCACTCACTGTCAAGGGGAGGCCAAGCCTCTTGAGGTTTCAGACCCACCAACTTGACTCTTTCCTCAGTAGCCAAACCTCTTGGGGTTTCAAGAACTCGATCCGAGTCCTTCCACATGACTCACAAGGTAGCAATTGGCGGCAACCCTATTGGCAGAACCAAGTTTTTCTCCTTTTTGTGGTCAGCTTCAAATGGCAGTTTCAGTTTTGGCATCAACAATTCCTTGAATTTGGTGTGTTCTAATCGTTTGGGCTGATCTGTAATTTATTAGCTTCAGATCGGATTTTCTTGAGTATTTTGATCTTCTTTGGGTTTGTTCTATGTTGCGGTTTTCAATTTCGAGGAAAGAGACAAAATATGTAGTGCATAAATTTGTCTTTTTTATGGTTCTGTGAGGTTCTCGTGTATCTTTTCTATGTTTTGTTGGAGGGTTTGGGACGTGCTTAAATAATCTTTGTTTGCTTTCAATTAAGCTTTTGGGTTGTTGCTTTGATCGACTAGGCTTTTTTTATTTGGACCAAAAAAGCAAATACACGCACACATTGACACAGCAAACATAATTGTTATCGGTATCTACTATGGATTTGTTCTGTTTATGGCTCAAGCATCTTAATAGCAACAGCAATTCTCAATTCCGACTCCACTCATCGAGAAGGTGAAGCCTATAGAGTCAGCTGCATCAGAGACTCAGTAAGGGACCAAAAGGAACTTTGATTTCTTCCAGAGCCAGAGCCCGGCCCTAAACACAAAAAAAAAAAAAAAAAAAAAAAAAAAAAACCATAGAGAACCAAGAGAGACAAAACTACTGAGGAGAGACATGATTCGAATGGCCAGTCAAAGATAACAGCCCCAACAGAACGTCATGCAAAAGAATTAATGAGCAAAAAACCGAAATAGATAACTTTTTCTTTCTATTTTCTATCCCCCAGTGCTTTTAGAGGACCAGAAATTACTATCTGACTATGTGAACTAAATTGAGATTTGTTCATGATCTACAACCTCAGAACCCCCAAGAAAGAGCAACAGCATCTTCATCGTTCAAAAGTTCAACTCAAAATCCATTCCATAACACCTCATAGGACTTTGCCCGCTACCTATGGTTGCAATACAAGAATGGTCGTAGAGCAAGAAGAAATCCATGAGTCTGTACCTAAAATACGGATATGGATCCCCGGCAGGAATTCCAGGGCCTAGAGTGGGAGAGATAGACACACAAAGTGAGTCCTACTTTGTGTGTCTATCTCTCTCCCATTCTAGGCCCTGAAGTTTGGGTAGTAACACTAGGAAATCTAAATACCTAAATAATAACATACCAAGTGGCATTGCACAATACGGTACTCTTCTGCATCATTGCTCTTCAAATTGGTTCACGCACAAGCACAACATTGTTCTTCAAATTTGTGCATAGAATAACTTCTGAATCACTTGGAACATGTAACAGGTGTACCCTCCCTATTAATAAAAAAATTAAAAAGCGTACCCTAGCCACAAGTGATGCCAGCTCCATAAGATGGTACTGGTTTGCCCAACACTTGTCACAAGAACCTATCATTTTTTTGTAAGTAAACAAAAAACCTATAAATTTGCTAAAGGAATATGTACCTTAAAGTTTAAAGGGTACTAAAACAGAGCTGTAAATAACATAATTTAGAGTAAAAAGACAAGTTACAATGTCTTAAATCCCAGTTGGAAGCAAGTCTGGAGAAGAAACAGTTTTTTTTCATAAAAAAAAAAACAATTGACGGACTGCCAATGGCAATAGCAACCATATTAGAGGGGAAAAGAATCCATAACCTCATACTCATCACATGCATAACAAATGTACTTCAACCAAAACATTATGTTGAATGAATAGATATACTTACCTTTTCCTTTTTTTGTTTCGTGTGACAGTGGCTGACACAATCAAATGTATGAGATTCTCAAGATGCTCAAGATTTCTTGTTTCATGTGCATATACATTTATCTAAACTATGAGATCAAGGTCAATGAGCCCGTGAATATCTTGACATCAAGAAATTAATCAATAAATCAAAATTATGTGTAGGAAGAAATTTCATTTATGCAATATTGTTCACATGGCCTATACTCCAAAAGGACTAGTCAATAATACAATCGGAGCTTCATTGGAACCTTAGCAAGAACTTCCCAAGCAATGTGGGATCCCATACACCACCTACCCTTATCCATATCATATGGGGTCAATTGAGCTCCGGGCCTGTCCTTAGGTAGCACGGCTCAAGTCACACATTTCTGGTTGGGATATCACCATTTGTAACACCCCAATGGAAGGCCCAAAAATGGCCTATACTCCAAAAGGATAGTCAATAATACAATCGGAACTCCATTGGAACCTTATAAAGAGCAAGAATCCCAAGCAATGTGCAACATATTATAAGAGCAATATCAAGGAACAAGTTTGGCCTCAACGTCTCAGAAGATCAAATCCACGAGAATTGGATATCCTCCAAGATTGTGGGAGCCATCTGCCAGGTGGAGATCAGCACCCAAAGATGGAGAGCTTCTCCAAGGGTTACCACAATCTTCTTTTGGCCATCTTTGAAAAAAAATGTGGAGCATCATGTAGCTGAATATTTGGTTTGTCAAAAAACCAAAAGTAATTCCAGGTTACCCACTGAGTTGAGACAATCCTTGCCCATGCAGAACCTAGTATGGGAAGTTTTTTTATTAGCATGGGAGGATAAATCCCTAGACTTCAGCAATGGTCTACCCTCATCAGCAGGAAAACACAACATTATTGGTGATCTTCAATCGTTTGACAAAATACGGGCATCTTATCACACTAAACCACCCACATAAGCCAAAGAGGAATGCTAAGGCATTTGATAATGTTGCTAAGCATCATGTATGTCTTGCATGATAATAGCAGGGGTCATATCTATGCACGAGTTTTTTTTATATAGGTATGAGTTCTGCTTATCACAAACAAAGATGGTTATAGGTGTTTGGAAAAAAAGTACCTGCTATGCTAGTTAACATCCAAAAACGGAAGCCACTCTTACTGTGGGCTGAGCTATGGTGTAATTCAACTGTATGGCAATCCTCTGCCAGCCATTATCACCTATTGAGTGGGCAATTCTCTTTCTTTTTTTTTCGATAAGTAATACTTAATCCTTCATTAAAAAGCGCAAAAGGTACAACTTAAGTATACAGGAAGTATATAAAAGAAATGCCTAGCTAGAAGAAGATAAGTTACAAGGAAATTATGTAGATTAAGCCCATTAAAGTCTATGGAGGCAGTCCAAGATGAGAGAGTAGATAAAAAATAAAACTAAATAAAAATCTGAGCTCCTCCAACATCCTTTCATGATCCTCAAGGATTTTGTCATTTCTTTCCTCCCAAATGCACCAAATGAGGCAAATGGAAACCATCTTCCACACAGAGTGATTTGAGAGGGCTGCGACCTAACCCTCTACAGGAGTAGAATAATCCACAACTCTTCCAGGCATAACCCAAGCTAATCCAATATGACTGAAAATATCACTGAAAATATCACTCCACATTGTACTTGCAATTTCATGGGAAGTCGAAGATGATCAATTGACTCCTACTCCTCTTACACATGCAACACCAATATCACCATTGTAAGAATCTAACTTACCAAGGACAAAGCAAAGAACACAGCTCTCAAGGAAACCTTAGTTGAGTACTACAGATTAAAAAATTCGCAAAAAATCGGCCTCTCAATCTTGGCCAGCTTTAATGAAACTCATATTTCACTAAAGAGAGTCACTACTAATCTCCAAATCATCCACTACCGATGCATCCTTGAATCATGCAACACTATAAATAAACATCAAGGAAAGCTTCCTTGAGGGCCCTATCATCACACCATAGATTGTGCCAGAATATGATCTAGGATCCTTCTCCCACCTCAAACCTGATATTGTTCGAAAACCTCTCCCTATCATTCCTTATATTCTTCAATAATCCA
This sequence comes from Juglans cinerea, assembly GCA_961763995.1. Taxonomy (NCBI): domain Eukaryota; kingdom Viridiplantae; phylum Streptophyta; class Magnoliopsida; order Fagales; family Juglandaceae; genus Juglans; species Juglans cinerea. Next base: position 22,301,415 of record CAUIVZ010000013.1, read on the forward strand.
ACCCACAGGGTCCATAAATATTGTTTTAATGATATTGATTTATAATTAATATCTATTTATTCTTAGATTTATTTTTTATTTTATTATTTGATATAATTCTATTTCAAATTAATTAAAAATATTAAATAATATTTAAAATTAAATAGAATCTATTAGAATTATATAATAAGACTAGTCAACAGAACTCCCTCTCTTCGAAGCCTATGCTTGCAACTTGACTAATAGGGGGCTCTTGCTGATGGTTGGGGTAACTCGACTTTTGACGTAGTCATCTAAATCCTCCTCCATCGCTCTCGCAGCCATACACATGCCAACCTTAGTTCGCAAGCAAAGAACACCCACCCCACATGCTTCCATATTTAGCATCAACTACTGCTCTCCATAATGACTCTCATTCGTAAAGCCAAAGCCACTTCCACTTCCACTTCCACTTCCACAATAATGTGGGGTTAAACCTAAGCATATTCCGAAATCCCAATCTTCCTTCAAAAACTGGAGAACATATCTTGGGCCAACTCACCAAGCAATACTTTGCCTCTTCCCCCAAAACCCTCAAAGGAAGTCCCATAGTACCTTGTATGATTAGCCACACTAGTATGGAGTGGAAAGAGAGACATGAAATACACAAGAAAATTTGACAAAGTGGTAAAGGCTTTAAATCAATGTATTCCTTAACCCATAGGGGTAGGCTCAAGTGGTAAAGGCCTTGGTCTTGGTGGTATGATCTCTCCAAGGTCTAAGGTTTGAATCCTCTTGGGTGCAAACGATCTCTAGGGGCCATCGAACTGGGGAATTTTTCCCTTAAATTACCATTTGTGTACTTGCGGGAAACTCCTTACCAAGGGCCTGTACACCCTCGGGATTAGTCAGGACGCTGTTCTAGGACACCCGGTGCCAATAAAAAAATGGATTCCTTCCTCCCATGGACAAATACATTTTTTTAGGCCAGCCAATTTACGCTCCTTCATCTCTACTACTTAATCCCAGATTGCCTTTGCTTTGAAAGAAGGTCCTAGGGGGGGAGACCAAGATACTACATGGGTAAAGAAGACACCTTGCACTCCAATAATCCGCCAATCTCTCCAAGTTTTCGACGACCCACCAAACTAGCTCTGATTTAGCCAAATTATTCTTCAATCTGGATATTGTTTCAAAAGCATAAGAACACTGCATGCAAGCATTGAAAGTGGTTTGGATTGGCCTCACAAAACATTGTGCATTTCGAGGGAGAGGGATGCAAGATGTTTTGAAGATCAAGAACGATCAATGGATGAGCTTAGAAACTTATTTTTCAATACTGTACTACATTGGTCAATTGTAATTGATTTTTATGGCATGACCTTCTATGAATTCCTTGTATCTCTAAACTAGCACGCTTAGGTGGTGCTCTTGTATATGTCCCGTATACTTGGGCTATTGCCTACACTTTTGATCAATATATATTTGTTTATCGATAAAAATAAAATAAAATTAAAAACATTTCTACTTCCCATAGAAAAACCTGAAATAAAACCCCCTTCAACAAACTCGAAAAACATCCTACCAAGTGCCTCCATTACTAAAATAAAAATTGAAGGAGACAATGGATGCCCTTGTCGCAATCCATGGGAACTACTAGAGAAACTAGAAGGAGAGGGTCACTATCACAAAGTAGTGCACCCTGGAAATCCAATATGCAATCCAATATCGCCATTCCCCCAAATCCACATCTTCTCAATAAGTATAAAAGCAAGTCCTAGCAGGCATGATCATATGCCTTATCAATGTCCATTTTTCATAATACCCCAGGTTCAACGGACTTGAACCTACTATCCAAGCATTAATTAGCAATCAGAACAAAGTCTACTATTTGTCTAAGATGATCCTTCTTACCACCATACACCACCATTGTTGCACCTCTTCAATTGATGAAGTTGATCGAGAATTGTAAACACGTGATGATATCCTTAAAAATCAGAACCAAATTTGGAGCTTGCATGTGTTCATATATAACAAGAAGCTAATGTGTAGAAGAGAAGAAAATTTCAAAATTGGGAATGGGTATTTTATAAGCTACAGAAATATAGACAGCTCAGATTCTGGAGAGCATCTCAGAAACTAGACTAAAGATTTTTTGGGCCATCCAAGATAATGGAAAACTGATGCCAATTGCATATCACTTAGCTGGGCCTACTACCTCAAAGGTGCACTCTATTTTCTATGTACCTTCACTTAAATGTAAGATATGGGATGGCAAGGTGCCAAGCTCAAAACCTCCCCTAATTTCAGAGCAAGCGAAACTCAAACTAAGCCTCAGGCAATCAAAAACTGTCAATGGGTGAAAAGAAGGGCCAAATGTGTTACCAAGGTGCTAGTACATTGGAAGCATTTACTAATTGAAGCCGCTTCAAGAAATCTTACCTCTCAAAATTCATTCTCCTCATATCAACCCCATTACCAAATGGTTTGTGTTTTGTTATTATTACTGTTGTTGTTGTTGTTGTTCTCTGGGGATTGGTGTGTGGGGAATATTTTTAAAACACGTATCACTTTTTCTAGCAAATGTTTGATTATATCATCACCAACAATGAGTTAAATGTTATGTCCACAATCATTCTGCAACGACTCAAGGAAGGCCATGCCACATCTAGACCCATACTTTAAAAGGACTAGTCAAGGTTACAACCAGAATCCTTTGAAATCGTTATGAAGGGCATGAATTTATCCCTCGCAATGAATGCAGGATCTCATTCACCGCCTTCCTACACACAATCTAAGATATTACATTCTCCCCCCTTCTATCAAACTTCAGGTCATTCCATCATATTGGCCGCATGGCTCAAATCCCTAACAATCCAAGAAAGTTTCAAACCATATATGGGCCTATGCTTCAAAATTACTAGTCTAGGTTACAATTGGAACCTCTTAGAATCATTATAAAGGGTTTGAACTTCTTCTTCCCGAGAAAGAAGAGATCAAATTCCCCAACTTCCCATCCACAGCCAGGGTATATTGCACATTCTGACCTCAAGAAGTAAAAACCTGAAAGGTCTCCAAATAGAAAACATATAAAAGCCTATCACCAGGACCCAAGCTGACATCTTTTAGTAACTTACAAAAGGAACATTACGATCCTCAGGAAACACAAGTCATATGCACTTCAAACATATGAAACCAACTTGTAACGTACAGATTAGAAGAAGGTTTGCGATAACATTCAGACCAGATTCTCCTTTCAAAATTCAATATTGTGAACGAATACAACAAAATTAAGGGAAACGTGATGATAAAAGAAACGGAGCATACGTACCTAATATTTCATTGTTGCTGTTGCTGATGATTCTGAGGGTTTGGTGGAGGCGGCATACCCGGACGAGGAGGCCCATATATAGGAACAGCACCACCAGGAGGAGGTGGAGGCATACCAGGACGAGGAGGTGGCGGTGGTCCTCTCATCATCTGACCGGGAGGAGGTGGCCCCATCGGCCTCTGCGCGAACTGCGGTGGCATCGGAACCGAGAAAGGCTGCGGCGGGACCCCACCAGGTCTTGGGGCAAACTGCCCAGGCGGTGGAGGGCCACGCATCATAGGCGGAGGACCCTGCCCCTGTCCCTGTCCCGGATAAGGAGGCGGCGGCATCTGGGCAGGGGGGCGCATAACCGGAGCAGCCGGGTACGTCATGGGTGGAGCCGAAAGCTGCGGACGTGACATCTGCTGAGGCTGCATCATACCCGGAGCTGGTCCACCAACGCCGCGGACGGGCCCAGCAAGGCCAGGTTGGGCCTGAATCAGCGGCGCAGTAGGAATCCCTCTGCCGGCAGCGCGTCCAATGCCAGGCCCTGCCATGGCAGCAGCGTTGACAGCCTTGGCACGGGACTCCTCGGGAGGCGGAGGACCCTCGACGGTCATTGAAATTACCTCTTCTCCGCGGAGGAGGACGAGGCCGAGGGTGCGGCGGTCCTCATTGTCGGTCTTCTTGCCTTTTGCTGGGGGAAGCTTGCGAAACTCCTCGCAGTCACCGAGGACGAGGTTCATGTGACGGTCGAAGGCCATGAACTTGCCCACCAGCTGGCGGCCGTCCTGGATTGTGACCCGCATCCTGTAGTTAATGTATTGGAGCATCTTCGAACTCTTCGACATCGACATTGTCACTGTATTTTTGGCTCCTCCGAAACACAAACAGAAGGGGGAGTTTTGAGAGAGCGAGAGAGAGATTTTTCAATCTGAGAATTAGGGTTTATGGCATTCTTTCCGATCGGGTATTTGAGCGCTTTGAGATTTAAGTCTTCTACGCCAAACAAACGGCGCCGTTTTAAGTATCATCAGAATTTTGAAAGATTTGAATCGTGAGTTGAAATTAAATGAGATTAGATAAAAATTAAAAATTAAATAAAATATTATTAGAATATAATTTTTATTTTTAGATTTGAAATTTTTGAACTGTTTATTGTATTTTGTGTTAGAGTTTGAAAAAGTTATAATGATTATATGAGATGAGTTGAAAGGTTTTCTCAATAATGAAATAAGATGAGAAGAAACATTTCTTGTATACAACCGGTGCCTTTTAAATAAGTTGAAAGGTTTATGTAAATTTTATCTATTTTAATTTACCAAAATCATTTTTTTATTTTAATTAATAATTTTTTTCATATATATGAGCTAATTTTTTTTTTATATCATTTAAATATTATTTTTTATTTAAATTTAAAATATATATATACTTTTTTCTTCTACCTAGCAGATTCGCAATATAATCTTTCAATATTTTTAATATTTCTTATATGATTGTAATGTATTTATCCACACTTTAAACAATGACGTAGAATATGGCATAAAGAAAAAACGAGAAATCGGTTGAATCAGATCTGACCAGTGCAATACCCATTTTTATATTTTCAAACTCGGTTTAAACCGAACCGGATCGATATATATTTTAAATTTTTATATTATATTATATGCTGAATTACTAATTAATATAATATGAAATTCTAATGTTAATTATTTAAGTCTATTAATCTTATAACATAAAATTAATATAAAATTTTATGTAAGTTAGACACTGCTTGTATTAGTATAAGTACAGACTAGTTATACTATTTTAATTTTATTATTCTAGGTTATTAATCTCATTAATAAGTTAGACACTATTTATACTATACAAGTATAATTGGGCATTAAAGAATTAGTAATTGTTAATAATAAATACTAAATTCTAACAATTAAGTTTAATATTGAAAAAATTATAATACTATTTATATAGTGTCACACATATAAATGGTAAACGGGAAAATCAGACCGGACTAGAACAAAACCGAAAAAATTGAAAGTTCCAATTTCGGTAATGAATCGGTCCATATCGATTCTTAAATTTTTAAAACCAGTGTATTCCGGTTCGGTTTCAAAATTTGTCCAAAACTTAACCGAGCCGGACCAGTTATACTCCTAACGTAGAATGCTACTGTAGCAAAAAATAGTAAAAAATAGCAACAAAAAAAAAAGGAAATAAAGAGAAAAATTGGGAGAGACAAATAATAAAAAATTTAGCTAGATGAATAATTTACTCTACATAAAGCAAGTTTATTGTAGCTAAATGTATTATAGATTTCTTTTTACATAATCCGATGAAACTTTTTATTTGAACATTTCATCAGCTAATTTATATTCCCATATAAAAAACATTAATAGTTGAAAATGCTCTTATGGCGTATTTTTGTATGTAACTAATCAACTATTTATATAAAGAATGTTGTGCATCAGCCACTATTCACTCTCACACCCCACACCAATAACTTTTTCATAAAGTGTGGAGATTTTTTCATAGGATATGGGGGTATTTTTTATAAGATGTAGGATGTAGGGTAGTGAATAGTGACTGATAAGAAAATTATTTCATATTTATATAACAGTTTAATACATAATATTGTCACAAATAAATATATACACACACAATAGATAGGGGTGGACGACAGGTCACTTGGACTCACCACATCTGCTTGTCTTGAGTGTGAGTGCAGACAGAATCCTTTAATTTTCTCTTATATACGGCCAGTGGTCATGGTGGTGGAAAAGTCAGTGAGCTGTGTTGTCAGCTATGAGATCATAAAACCTGAAACATTAATAGGAAAACAAATTAGAATTACAAGCAAGAAACAAAAATAAAAAATACAAATATATAGTATAAATGTAAACATTACAAACATTAAAAGTATTAACCAAGATGAAATTGATATCAATATGAGAATGAGGTCATTAGGATTATGATTGGGCATATGACAATGAAACTATAAAAGTTAAAAAAATACAAGAAAAATAATTAGAATAACCAAAAATTATATAAATACAAAAAATAATTAAAGGACAAATTATATAAACCAATGGCAAATGGCAAATGGCAATGGTGGGTTCAATACACACGAAGTTATATTATAGTTGATGTAGACGTAGCCTCATGTATTGGTATAACAATTAAATTTGAAACTAATATCAGTTAAATGAATATAAATAAATTAAAATAACAAAATAAAATCCACGATTACCATATCTAGGCTGATCACCACCCTCCTCCTCGTCCACTTCCTCATAGTCAAGAACGTCTGGAATATAAATTGGGATCCTTTTGATCCAATTCTGCGTGCAAATCAATACCTTCACAATAGTAGAAGACAATAGACTCCGGAATGGATTCAATATATGTCATCTAATGTTAAAGGCCGACTCTAAGGCTACGGTACTAATAGGGATGGCCAAAATACTGTTGGTTATGTCTCTAAGGACATGATACTTCACGGCATTGGTTTTCCACCAAAATAAAATATCAAACCCTAGCGTAAATGAATGAAGATCCGCTGCCAAGTATCTATCCAACTCCGACTATGCCTTGCAAGATGACAAATTATGGAGTTCTGTTCCAACTTCTCACCCCACTCCAACCTACACATTTTTCCAACCCTGACTTTGGGAGAAGGTGGGGGTAGGTGTAACTTTGACAGAAATTTAGAATTTTTTTTGTTTAATTTCCTATCACAATCAATAAAGTGTGACGTTAAAGATATAAAATTATAATTTTGGATGGATGTCTATTTATCGGTGGTGAGACAAACTCATTGACCCACCAATTGGCCCTTCAATAGATCTTTTTCTACACTGTAATATTTTTTTTATATCATTCGCCACCGTGTGGCGAGAATGAAGGTTAAACCTAACTTCCAAGTATTTCGAATATGCTTAGAAACATTTCCCATCAACAAACTGAAACGGTAACTCGTCCATGATGACTATACAAGCTAGGCATCTCCTAAACTCCTACAGATCATACTTAGTATACCCCTTCAACGTTCCCCCCAACTACTCTCATCCACTAATTTTTTAAGTCCAATCTCTTGTCTAAATTGACTCTTCTCTTGTAAAGATTTTAATATTGGACCTTCAATTGGGATGTATCATGTCTCCTACAGTGATATTTATACACTTAACTTGGGGGTTATTAGGGTCACCACCCTCTAGTTTGGTGAAATAAGTTCAAATAATTGAAATTGTTTTCTTGCTTGGTGGGGGCATAGGAGCAGGGGTAGGGGTATGAGAGCTAGCACTAAATTTTGACTGATTATCCATTCCCGAAAATTCACAAAAATCTAAAATCATGCAAAAATCAGCCCAAAACAGAATGAGGTTTCGTATCGAAACCCCTAAATTAATTTGTGGTTTCAATCCAAGAACCTTAATTGATATAGGGAATTCATATTGAAACCCTAAATTAAGTTAGAGGTTTCAATATTGAAACCCCTAAATTTTTTTAGGGTTTTGGATTGAAACCCTAAAAAAATTTAGGATTTCAATCCAAAACCCTAAATTCACATGCAATTACACAATTGTTTTTACACACAACAAACAAACAAATCTCCACAACACACAATTCACAATCTCATCATCCAACTCCTCAATTCAATCACATCCTCCATAACTCAACAAAACTAAAAAAAAAACAAAAAGATTTGACTTGAGATCGATGGGATACATACATTTGCTCCTTCACTACGACGGAGCTAGCTTCAGGTGGCGACGATGACAACATGCGAGTGCGAGTGCGACAAACGGAGAGTAAGAGAGAGAGAGGGTAGATCTGATATTGAGAGAGTGAGACATAGATGTGAGAGAGATCGAGGGACTTGAGAGTGAGAGTCTGAGGGAGGGAGGGAGTCATCGAGGGGTTGTTTTACTTAACGCCATTTTGTATACCCTGAAACAGCGTCATTTTGTATACCTTGAAATGGTGTCGTTTTGTTATATATAGATTATATATATATATAAGGCGGGGCAAGGGAAATTCGAGCCAGGGCTTGGGCCTGCCCCCGTAGGGGGCAGATGGGGCGGGTGGCCCCACCACCCGCATCTGGCGGACGGGGGCTCCACCCCACCCATGCTGGGGTGGGGTGCGGGGCCCCATTTCCTACCCCTTATATTTAGGCATATTTTCCTTTTTATGAGACAAGATGGCGTTAAAATTAAAATATTTTGATGCCAAGACCTATTAGTTATGTGCTAATATATACTGATTACACAAAGTGAATCATTGGCTGACCATAGTAAGTGCTTCTTTATTAGGCTTTTTTCTAGCTTAGGCTCAAGATAGTTTGCTTAGAGCACTTGCCAAGATCAAGATAGAGGGGGATAAGTTCATTCTCTAGGAGTTACAGAAATGTGGTGTTAAGGCTCCCAGCTACAAGGGAGGGGATATGCATGATGATTCCTGATTGTTATTCTCTCGACCTTCTCACTAGCAATATCATCCTGCAATCTCCAAGTTTGGGATATTCTTCATAGCCTATTGAAAAATAAAAGAATAAAGCAAATGGATCTGACGTTAGACCCACCCTTAGAATCAGAAGCACATGCCTGAAACGGGCCTAGAGCACTCATTTTAAGCAACTCTTGCCTGAGACAGCTAAACATGGATTGGGCTCTTTCAACCTCTTTTCTTCAAAAGAAGACTCTCCCCTTTCTTATTTTTATTTTTGAATAATTGTTTTTCTCTAGAGGACAACAATTTGCTTTTCCAACCTAAGATTCTTTTTTTATTTTCTCCAAGCAATACTCTCTCTTTATTCTCTTGGGGGACAAGGAAACATCAAGATACTTTTTAGGAAAACTACCATTTTTGAACCTAAACTAGATGATGAATCTAAGTTCTTACTTTTTTTTGAGTAAAAATCATCTTTTTAGATGTTGGAATTTCTTAAGGAAAATGCCTTTCATGATCAAGGAGTATTTAAAGTCAGCCAATTTGGATCGAATTAGGACCACACTTCATTGATTTGGCTTCATTTTACTTAAGATTAAGATGGAGTTTGGACAGTGAGTGGATATGAGATGAATTGAGATGATTTGTAAATAGTACTGAGAATGTTGAGTTGAGATGAGATGAAATGGTTTTATAAAATTTGTGTGTTTGGATTAGAGGTGAGATGAGATGGTTTCAATTTTTTTGGGACTTGACAGTTGTGGGTCCCACCAATGGTTGCATAGTGTGTGTAATGATTTAAGTATTATTTTTAAATAAAATTAAATGGATAATTGGTAAATAATAAAATACATAACCAAAAAATGGTGACACCACATAATTAATATAATATAATTTTACAAATTTATTATAATAAATTATTCTTTGCATTTTCAAAATGTAAAGCCTTATGCAATTTGTTAATAAATTATTCTTTGCATTAATAAATTGTTCTTTGCATTCATAAATTATTCTTTACATTAATAAACTTTTATTTGCATTAATAAATTATTGTTTACATTAATACTTTTATCAATCCAATGAAGCCATAATTATAACATATGGGGGCAACGGCGTTGGGGATTTGAGAAATGGTCTTTGTGAGATTGCAAAACCGCAATGGACGGAGTATATGGGGGCAACGGCGTTGGGGATTTGAGAAATGGTCTTTGTGAGATTGCAAAACCGCAATGGACGGATTTGAGAAATCGCAGGTGGATCTCCTTTCTTTTTCAAAAATGCCATGGATGCACTGTGAGGCACGAGGGTGAGGGGTCAAGTTTTGGAACGAGCTGCGTAAATGGTGAGGGGCAGTTGGGTTCGAAATTAATCAGGCATGTGTTTTCTGAAAAAGTTGGACTAGTTTCATTTCCTCTAAAAAGCAAAAACAAAAGTGGTAGTTACTTTGTCGTTATGTGAAAACAAGTGAAACAATCTTTAAAATCTCTCACAGAGCATTTGGATACGAAGGCTTAACTCTCTGTACAAACTCAACTTTGTATCCAAACTCAGCCTAAAGATAGGGTTGGACACATTCTCTTTTGGAGACCTCCTGTGACTATTCAAAGCTCAAAGTATTCAGATGCATATGTTTTACATTACACTACGCTTAACAAAAATATTGCTAAATTTTATTCAAAAATCATCTTTCCCTATTTTAACTATTCATTTTTTCAAAACCTCTTACATCTCATTCTCCATTCTTTTTCTATTCTGTTAAAATAATCTTTCTCTATTCTTTCTTTATTATTTTCTTAACTTATTTCTTTTCATTTTTAACTACTCAGCTATTTATTTTCTTTCTTGTGTTTTGAACTATTAATCTCTAGCAAAGATTTTTAAGAAAATTTTAAATTATTTTTATGTCGAAGATGATAATATTTTCAAAAGTTTCCATTCTTAACAATAAGATTTTTTTTTGTTCAAAATTTTCCTTCTACAAAATGATAAGATTTTATTGAAAATCAATATCATCTCAACAGTACCATTTTTCTACAATTCCAGCAGTCATATTTTAAAAATTTGTCCTATCATAAGGTATTTTGTCCTTTTGTAATAGTTAAATTTTTAACAATAATAATTTTTGTCTTTTCCTAACAATCATATTTTCAAATGGTAATATTTTGGTGTATAAATAAGAGCACCTGCTCTTTCATTGACATTCACAACAACCTAAGTTTCATTTCAGATCAAGAGAAAAAAATTCATTCTAGCCCCATTCTTCACTTTGCTCTTTCTATGGCTCATTTATTTTGTAAATTGCTTCTTCACCACTTAGACTTTGATGATGAGTTGGAGATGATTCCCAATGAAAATGGAGGATCAACATCTAGTTGTGATATACTTGTCAGTAACATAAGTACATTAGGAGTCATCATATACAATGGCACGATCGGTTTTTTCACGACTATTTTGTAGAATCACCAGTATATCCCTCCAATATATTTCAAATGAGGTTTCATATGAGTTGTTCTCTTTTTCTCCACATTCAGTTTGAGATAGAGGCTTACGAGCCTTACTTCATCCAAAGAAGATATCATGCTAGAAGAGTCAGTTCTTCCATGTAAAAGATAACCATTGCACTTAGAATGCTTGCTTATGGAGTAACTTTGAATTTCATGGATGAAGACGTAAGGATTGGAGAAAGTATCGCAATGGAAAGCCTGAAAAAATATGTGGAAGCAGTTGTTCATGTTTTTTCTAATGAGTATTTGAGGTCTCCAAATAGCAATAATATTGCTCAATTGCTCTCAGTTGGTGAACAACGTAAATTCCTAGGGATGATAGGGAGCATTGATTGCATGCATTGAATGTGAAAAAACTATCCGGCAGCATGGAAAAATATGCACTCTGGTCATTGTCTTGAACCCACTACTATCTTAGAAACAGTGACATCATATGATCTTTGGATATGGCATGCATTTTTTGTATTACCCAATTCTCATAATAATATCAATGTACTTGAAAGATATTTAATATTCACTGAGCTGGCCCAAATGTGTGCTACTCTAGTCAGTTATTCAATTAATAGAAATTATTACACCTTAGGATACTACATTGCCGATGGTATATATCCAAAGTAGTCAATATTTGTGAAGAAGATCCCATTTCTACAAGGGAACAAAAATGGATGCAGAGTTTGCATTTGGGGTCCTTCAAGTATGCTTTGCAATCGTTCATGGACAGGCTCGAATGTTCAAGATCAGTGATCTCAAAAAAATTATGAAAGCATGTATAATTCTACATAACATGATTATTGAAGACGATCAAGAGGATAATGGAATATTCGACTTTGATTACGTACAACTTGATGAAAGTCCTTGTGAACTTGTGCAATCATACAAGTGAACTTATGGAGTTCATTCAACTTCATTATTAAATAAAAAACATTTCAACTTATTCTCAGCTCCAGTCGGATCAATTGAGAGCCAATGGCAATTATATAACAAGAAGTAGAAATGAAAAGCACAATATTACATATGTTGTCAATGTGGTTTTGCATTCCTATGTACGCTTTCGGTTCACGAGTTAATATTTACGTGATTTGTGATATTATTTTGGTTCTCATCTTCATTCTCCAACCATCCAAAAAAATATAGAATTTTACAAACTATACAAACATCCAACATTCCAATATTCCATAAAAATAAATAATCTTTTACAAAGATCAATAATATCTGACAATGTAATTATCCCAAAAAATAAATGCATACATATCAATTGTCACAAATTGTCACAAATTTTCACTGCTTATCTGAATTACTTTTTTCCATAATCTTTATTTGACGTTGATGGAAATATGCTAATTGTATTTCAAGTAATGCAATGACATCTATCAACATAATTTGCTCCTTTGTATTTCAAGTAATGCAATGATGTCTATCAACATAATTTGCTCCTCCCTTTCTAATCACTCCCTTTCAGATTTCTCGTCAACTTTAAACAGTGCAAATTGAAGTATTTCCATTTCTAACCTGATTCTCTCATCCTCTTGGCATATTTTATGATTCTTCATTATTAAAAATGTAATTTTTGTTCCTTAAGATGAATTAACTCTTTTTTCTTGAAAGCGTGACTCTTCAAAAAGAGTATATTTCATCCTCGACATCTCGAAAATGTCCTCAGCCAGTCTAGAGTCATTCTTTCCTTTGGCTTTCTCCGCTTTCCTTCTCATTGGTCTCTCTAAGTCAATAACATTATTTTCTATAACATTGTCCCTCTCGGCTTGATTTAGTGGTAAGAACATCAACTTGGGGTTGGTGTGGAGAGTATACCACAAACACTGGACTATGTTGAGTTTAACTCCAAAATGAGTGGTCAATGTTAGGGTCCTCTTTTAAGAGGTTCATGAAGAACATATTGTCATAATCTTGTGAATCCATCTCTATAAAAGCGAAAGCAATGAAGTAATTTAGATATGTAAAATCAACCTCAATGTTCAAAATCAATTTATAGATATAAAGACATAGAGAATCAGCTTATAAATGAAGGGTCCATGAGGAGGCTTAGAATGGGTAGTGGTGACGTAGAGGAAGGGGCAAAAACACCATGGTTGCAAGTCACAACTGACTCTGTGTTAATTTCACAGCGATAATGACCATCTGGATTACCATGCCTTAGAGTTTGAACCTCTTTACCTTGTCCCCCAATGCAGGTTGATTTTATAATAAAAATCAATTTTCTACAACAATCATCACAGTCTCATAAAACAACAAAGGCAATGGACAAAACAAGAGACAATCATAATAACAGAGGGCAATAAAGTCGAAATCAGAAGCTACAAAATCACCCCAAGTAGTCAACAGTTGAGTATAACTGAAGAGCATATTGAATAAATATAAGTGCATCAATATATCCCAACAAAGACATTGATCACAACAAGATAAAAGCATAACAACAAAGGACAATAGAGTCTAAATCAGGTGTTGTCAAATCACCCCAAATAGTCAACAATTGAGCATAACTCAAGAACATGTTAAGTTATATGCGTGTATCAATATATTCTAGCAAAGACATTGATCATCACAAGAAAAAAGCATAACAACAGAGGGCAATAGATCCAGAATTAGGAGCTACCAAATCATTCCAAACAGTCAACAGTTGAATATAACTCAAGAACATATTGAGTTATATAAGTGTATCAATATATCCTAACAAAGGCATCACAACAAAAGAAAAGCATAACAACAAAAGGTAATATAGTCAAAATCAAGAGCTACAAAATCATCTCATTTAGTCAACAGTTGAGTATAGCCCAAGGACATATTGAACAAATATAAGTGTATCAATATATCCAAGCAAAGGCATTGATCGCAACATGATAAAAGCATAATACCATAGGGCAATAAAGTTGGAATCAAGAGTTGTCAAATCACCTCAAGCAATCAACAGCTGAGTATAGTTCAATTATTGAAATGATATAATAATATCAATATATCAAAGCCTAGGCAATGGATAGAACAAGAGACAAGCATAATAACAAAGGCAGATATAGTCAAAATCAAGAGTTGTCAAATCACCCCAAGCAGTCAACAGTTGAGGAATGTCTCTTAAATTTTGAACAAATATAATGATGGTCAATATATCCCCAGCAAAGGCAATGGAGACAATAAGAAGAAAACATCATAACAAAGGCATATAGAGTTGAAATTAGGAGTACCTACAATCTCAAGCATTCAATAGTTAAGCATAGCTTAGAAATCAATGAATATGATGATATCAATAGATCTCAACAAAGTCAAAGGAGAAAACAAGGGAAAAAATAACAATAAAGGCATTCAATGATTAATCAAGAGTTGCCATAACCTCCAACTCAAAAACAGTTCTCTATAGCTAAAATCCTCAAAATATATCATATTCTCAATATCTCTCAGCAAAGTCAATGGAGAAAACAAGAGAAAAGTATAATAAACTTAAAACATAATTGAAGTGTAGAAGCATATAAGGGGGCTCAGAATGGTAAATGGTCGGTCAGGCAGAGGAAAGGTGCACAACCACCATGGTTGTAAATCAAGATTGCCTTTGTGAAGCATTTCACAATAAAAATGGCCATCCGGATTATCATGCCATAGAGATCGAGCCCCAATCCACAATACCTGCTAATTATACACTCCCAACATTCAATTCAACCATCATCACAACCTCATTACATTAGAAATATAGCCCCAACGACAGTGCATGCATATAAACACCCCAACCTACAAAATATTTATGTCAACACTAAAATCAAGTCCAATGCAATAGAGTGATCACATGATTAATCAGTAGCTGCAAGAACAATCACATAAAACTCGAGATATGCAACAATCCTTTATAGACAATGTATAGACAAACAAAAGATGGAGTATAGACAAGTCACGCAATTAATATCCCAATGTCATTATAGACATGAATTTAACAACAAAATTCATTTACAAACATCCAATAAACACTCACATTAAACGAGTCATAGCCTAATGGCAGTATGAAGCAACATCTCGAGTTAACACTAACCCTTAACTAGTCATGGTCCAACAATAGTTTTAAAAGCAATAATTGGACCACAAGAGTGTAACCATATATCAAAGGCCACACACAGCCAAATACTCAGAAAAAGGGCCATAAATCGAAGATAAGAGACCACAATTTGCATAAACTGGAGTTAATCGCTCAGAAATCAACCAACATACTCAAAAAATCTCATTTACCTAGAAAGCCTAGGCATTTCTCTAATAAGCACGAATAGAGACCCAAATTTATACAACAGATGTCATCCTACTAAAGCACAAATCTTCGATTCATTCAATCAAGCCAATAAATTATTTGTTCTATGCAAGAGTGAGAGCAAAAGAGATTCGAAATAGTTTATAAGGCATAGAGAAATAGAGAGAGAGAGAGAGAGTGTGTGTGTGTGTGTGCACGCGTGCACCTGTATGTGAACACGTGCGGCGAAGGTGGAGAAGTTTACCAGAGATGACAATCGAAGGGGTTGCCAATGAACGCGAGTGCACGAAAGAGTTGGCAGCATAGTAGGGCACGAGAGAGTAGTGTGAGAAATGCAGGAGGGTGAACAATAGAACGAAGAAAGAGTTTTTTTTTTTTTTTAATAAGCAAGCAAATTTCATTAGAAAATGAAAAGATGATACATAAGGAGGGGTGAGGTTCCCTAACAAACACCCAAGTACAATAATCACAGTGCAAAAGTGATAAAAATAAAATAAAATAAAATGGGTTTTAGAACCAATTTCTTGGTCCCCACCCATGCCCTACAAAGAGGGCGTCATTTTAAAGATGGTTTTTAAGTAAGCCACCGTTGGAGGCGGTGTAAGCAATGGGTGCACTGCAGTTTGTTGTCTTGAAATATTTTTTAGAGAGATCCGTAATCTCTTTTTCAAGATCATCGATTAAGAAAAGTGATAACATAGTAGAAAGACCGGCATTGAATGGACTAATCTGCGGCAAATCATATGTCTTTCCGCACCTCTGTGGTGGCGCGTGGAGGCCACACGTCGATGGTTTGGAGGTGAGGTGGGGCAGATCTGAAAGATCATGAGGTGGAGAATTTGCTGGTACTGCGCGTGTGGCTGGCGGAGTCGTCAGGGCGCGACGGCGCGTAAAGACCACGTGCGGAAGCAAGCCGTGCGTAAGGGTCGTGCACCGAGATTTTTGGAGCGGTTGCACGTCGTCCTAATAGATCGACAGCAGTAGATTTGCGTGGTGGGGCGCGTGTCGACTGATGGTGGCCGGAGTGCAGTAGATCTGACGAAAACCGAAGCGGTGGAGGGGAGAAGAGAAAAAAAACGGTACCATGGAAGCACAATCACACAGTGGTAGTGGCTAGGGCTAAAAACCGACGTGGTTAGTGCGATTTCGGTTCAAAACCGATGCCGCACCGACAAGTTTTGGAGAGGCTTAGAACCGGCAGATTCGGGGAGAGAAAATCGGTAGCCTTCGTCTCAACATGAATCGTGCGGTTCATATGTCTGTCGTCAGTGTCTCTATAAAGGAGGAGGGGAGCAGCAGGCTGTGCCGTCTGTGGAAAGAACCAGACTTGCAGAAGAGAAAACCAAAGGGAAGAAGAAGAAGTGGGGGGTTATTAATCCCAGGATGAATTTTTTTTATAAAACTCATAACTAAAATGACGTCGTTTCACTTACTTAAATGAAACGGAGTGAAACAACGCCGTTTTATATACATATAATATAATATATATATATATATAAATAATTGGCCGGTTCAACGGTTTGAGTTTGGATCAAACCAAAATTGAAATGTCCGGCATCGGTTTCCTTATTTTTATACCGCTAGTCGACCGGTTATGGACTCTGGTTGGTCCTCGTGGGCGACGGCCGGTCCCGTCGGTTTCTGTACAGCCATATCAATGGCTATGCCTAAATTCCACCAACGATGCAAGTATGGCAGTTCCCGGCTATTTCCGACCACATCAACATCATATATGTACAAATTCGTTTGACGTTCGTTGATTGTGGTAAGCCACCAAAAGCGGCCGAACAACCACCAGGTCTTTTTTTTTTAATTTTAATTTAATTATTTAAAGTTTTAACGTGCATAGCTAGTGTGTGTATGCACATTATATCATTCAAGCTAAGGTGTCATATTTTTATTAGAGGGTGTACATGAGAGTTTTATACCACATCCTATTTAAATTAAATCCAATAAAAAATAGGTATATAAAAGGAATAGTAAAAAAAATTAAGATCTTAGAAATATTACGAAATTACAAAAAACAGGAAAATTAAAAAAAAAAAAAAGGAAAGAGATCTAAAATATATGTTTCCTAAAATTCCAGCTATATACCATGTATATATATATAACATCAGCATTTCGTTAATAACTCCATTTGAAAATCCAAGGTAGTTTGTAGGATCTGCAAAAATGGAGAGCATAGGGAAATTTGGCTAAATGTCAGTTATATATATATATATATTCTCTCTATATTGTTTTGAACATTTAATTCTAATATTCAACTAATTCAATTCAATTGAATGGAAAGCCGTTTTGGTTCAAAACTTCAATCTGTAGCAACTCTTGTTTATGCATTTTATTTGCAGTACAAACGAAATATCAGATGCAATTATCATTTGTATCTCCCTATAAGCCAACTGGGTGGCAAATTTCTGTTTTTTCCACTGAGAAAATCTTTGATTCACACCCATAAAGAAATTTCTGTTTAATAAAGGAATATATAACTTTCAATTTTTTCCTAAATCAGGGAAGTAAAATGACTAAAAGAAGAAATTGTTAGATGACAAGGGATTTCAATAAAGTTAAGAGACATACAAACTTTCCCTAAATCAGTCAAGTAAATATTCTCAATCCTTTTTTTTTTCCACTTATGCAGTTAATATTATTATAGATATATGTTAAGCCAAAAAATAGTTTTGAATTCAAGTTGTTACTATTTTATCTTGTATTCTTTTGTTTAAAATAGAAACCTTTTATAGATTAAGAATGGGTTTAGTCTATCTAAATTATCCTCTAAACTTGTTAGCTTGATGAAAGTTTCAAATCTTGAGTTACAGGGAGTACCCTTAAAAAAGAAACTTTCCACTCCTCAATCATTTTGGATTAAGAAGATGTGAAATCGCCTCTATCTCTTATAAGAATAATAGAGAAGGAATGAAGTGGGAGAGATTGGGTTTCATAATTGGGGTTTTGAATAAGACGACTTTTTCATACTTCATTCTTCTCCTTTTTCATATTGAAAAGTAATAAGAATGAGAGGTGTGAAGCCTTTTCTTTTTAGAGTTTTGTTACGTATAGTCATTTTTGCGTACTCTTTGTGCACTTCACTGATTTGATTGGCCAAAATAATTATTTTTTATTAAAAAAAGTGATACAGCCAATCACATTAGTAAAGTGTGCAAAGAATACGTAAAAATGATTATACATAGAGTTTTTGTTCTTTTTATTATCCTGTAGTCGAGCTATTTTTCCGTAGTAGAGTTTAACCACCAAATTCGAGATGGATTGGTATAATTCCTCTACAACTAGAACACCAGATCAATATCAAACCATAAACAAAGAAATGCATGAGACAATAGCATATTGGCTAATGATTGTGAGGCCGCAATTCTTGACTGGAGGGGATACCAAAGGCCTCTCTGCCCTGATTCGCCATCTCTATTTTCCTTGTTCAACTCTATCCCCAATGAAAAGTACGCACTATTCCTTCTTTTCTATCAACTCGATCATAACCACTACCTACATTCCATGAAATTGAGTACCACAAATAGAAGCTAATAAATTGGACAATTAATGCTCCTTCCTTTCTCTAGAAAGAGAAAGTCCTTCTCTCTAGAAGTAAAAGTCCCTCATCCTCTCTGTTCAGTTGTTCCAATGGAGAGGAGGATGGAGTCTTGGCTTATCCCAACCCCTTTGTTAGCTAGTTTACTTCACCAATGCCTTTTAGCTTTCCTTTAGCTGCTACTTTTTCCCAATCCACGCCCAATCAAAGAAGTTAGTGTACCTGCACTGTCCTTTGACGAAACGGATGCATTAGGGGAAGGAGGAACTTCGCTAAAGATGGTATGTCTATGCGCGAGATCCACTAGTTCTTCATTCTCATCTTGCTTTAGCTGCCAGCTGACCAAACATGTCATCCTCTCCATTCATTTTTTGGCATCGCCCTATTATAGGCTTTTCTCTTAACTTCTATCAACTTTTCCCCTCCACCAATTTGGTCAAGTCACCATCTATCGCTTTCCTACGACCGATTGTCTATACACGCCCCACCACGTAACTCTTCAACCGTCGATATATTGGTACAGTGCGGAATCGCAATGAAAATCTCGGCGCATGATCCTCACTCGCGACTTGTCCTGCATGTGGCCACCACGCGTCACCATGTCAAAACGCATCAAATAGCTACACACGCCATTCCAATAGTTTGGTCACCTTAAGATCTATTAGACCTAAACCACCTGATCTCACAATCACCGGCGCATGGACTCCACGAGCCGTCACAAGCAAGCGCGAAAAATGTTAGTTGAAAGTATTCTAGTGTGAAAGCATGTTAGTTGTTTTTCAATGAAAATTCGAATATGACAAGTCATATTGGTAATCCTCACAAAGACAAGGTATATACCGATTCAGTTCTCAACTGAAAGGCTGAAGTTAAAGTTACCACATTTCATGGGTGTAATTGCAGGGGGAAAAAGTATGGAATTCTTGAATATGCTATCCTAGAAGCATCAACATTTTTAAAACTAGAGAGGGCCAATTGTTCCGATTGGCAATAATTGCCAATACCTTGTCAAATGCCTTATTCATGGCATTCAATTCAAGCCAGGAAGTAAATGAGAAACTTTCATATAAAGTGCAAAAGAAGTAAATAACAGATGTTTAATGATAAATTACATTTATTAATAAGCATCTTCAATCATCAGCCCCTACGAAGTAAGCAAGCTGCTTTCTATTTCTCCCGTCTGCCTCAATTAACAACTGTAACCCCCTAACAGAGAACAAGCAATTTTGTTAATGTCATGTCGTGCCTCTGTACTGTGGCCATGCCTCGCGCGCATGTATTGGTGTGTGTGTGTGTGTGTGTGTGTGTGTGTGAGTGAGAGAGAGAGAGAGAGAGAGAGACCTTTATATCCGAGGGATACTGGCATTGATGTTAGGAGATGTTATTTGGTCTGACATCTGCTGCAAGGGATCCGAGGCATTCTGATCAGCACTATGTAGAGAAGAAGCAGAGGTCATGTTTTGCTTCATGGCAAGGATATCAAACGCTCTTCCATAGACCGATTCCAAGAGTGCAGATGTCGGGGTAGTGCAACTATCATCCCCATCAGACATCTTAGCAATACGCTTGGGTACTCTCCCCGTATCTGAAACACGAGGAATGCTGGCAGCAGCGTTGGACTCAACTGAGTGCTTCCTTTTCTTTTGATCAGTGTGGGAGTGCTTCCTTCTCATTTCCTTATTGATATTTTGCTTAAAACTGGCAATGATGAGCTGACAAAATAATAGAACCCAAATGAGCAATTAGCAGTATTATAAAATGGGATCACGGTGCGAAGCATTTCTTAAATTGCTTTGGCAAGACAGAATTTAACTGCCATAACAAGCTAACAATGTAAAGGCTTAATTTTGCTATGAATACCTTTCAACTTGGGAGAAAATTTACTGCAAAACTGATGAATTAGTAGAATCTATTTCGGTTTCCAACAAGGGATTTTGATCTTCCACTAATTTTTAATATTAACTTATTCACTTTGGTAGCCTTCTGAAACGACTTTTGGCTAGAAAATGTGAACCATTAAGGTTTGAAAAGGAAATTTAAACTCCAAGACATGAATATTTAGTAATTTATATCATATAAACAGTTAGGAAAGGAAAGCTTACTTGAGTCGGTCCAGCAGCAATCAGTGCACCTGCAATCCCACCACCAAAAACCCGACCATCAGGTTCAGCAAGTGAAACACTTAACAAGCCATTTTTGCGATGTACGCCACCTGTTTCACCAAATGTATATGATCCAGATAAAGACAAGATCTCAAAGCGACCCTGCATGAACGAACGGAAACCTCTAAATTTCTGACTTCTTATATAGACCAACAATGGCGCTGAAGTAGACCTAAAACATTCAGATGTTTAAATTAAATGGTGTTGAACATCTTATTATGTCAATTCCTTTTCAATATTTTTAGCTTCCAATATAAAATGCTTCCTTGTGTCAGAGCATCAACATCCAAAATGGGGGACAATCGCACAATACCATTGCCAGCACCAAGAGAAAATGAAGGTAATTGCAGCAGCACTAATCTAATCTACCCGTAAGTTTAATCTTCATCCAACTAGGACATCAAGATGATACTTACCGGCTAGACAGAGACACAGAGATTGATATACCAACCAAGTTCATGACAAACTTATACATCCAACTGTCAAAGAGAACGAACTTAGACATGCCTGCTAAAAGTATGATTACTTGACAATGACATGACAGCATCACTTTTACGTCTCAAGGCATGTTGGTAAAATAAAGTCTTGGCTATGTAACATTAGATAGTTGTATGTAGCAATAACATATTCAAGCATGGATCCTTTTCGTTAACATTTGGGAGATACAGACTCTGTTCTCAATATGGAAATAAATTTGACTTAGGCCTTGTTTGGTTATACAGATGAGATGAGATGAGAAATATGAATAGTAATAAGATAGTTTGTGAATAGTAGTGAAATAGTTTGAGTTAAGATGTTTTATGGGATTTTGAAAAATGAGAGAAAAAAAGTTGAATAAAAATATTATAAAATTAAAATATTGTTAGAATATATTTTTTAATATTATTTTTGTTTTGAAATTTGAAAAAGTTAAATTTTTTTTTGTGTTTTATTTGAAAATTTGGAAAAGTTGTAATGGTTAGATAATGATTAGATGAAAATTTTGAAAATTTAAAATTGAAAAGTGATTGTGTTTGAATGGTATTTGAATACTGATATGAGATGAGATGGGTTGAGACCATCTGTGAAACCAAACGGGGCCTATTAGGAGTCTTTATCGTAATGGCATCCCACTTGATCATGGCATTTCTCAGAAACATGTGCCATAGAGATTGGTCTACCTAAGCATGTCCGTGGTATTTATTAACTATATGCACAGTATGGCAAGTAAAAACTAATCAATTTAGGACTTCTTCAAAGCGGTCCTTCTGTCTCAATGGCAACTCACTTTCCCCATCATGACATTTTTCAGGACACATCCCGCATAAACTAGTCTATCCAAGCATACTGGTGGTATCATCTCAGAAAGTACTCTTGCACAAGTGAAAGGAAGGGAGAGGATCACAAAAATATAACTTTGCATAGATACAGTGAAGGAGTGAAATCTATGTATCTATGTAGTTGTAATGTGTGCATGGTAGTTGCCTCCACGTGTGTGTCTAAAAACAGACAAAACGTTACAAACTCAAATGGTATTTAGATGCTAAATAATTTTACTACAGTTGATTCTTGGGCCTCAGACAATTAGTATCTTTTGTTATTTTTCTTCCCTTCTTCTATAGAGGTTGTAGAGCAAGAGATATAAGATATCTTCATGAAACCATGAAATGCAACAAATCTAGCCATCTGACAAGTGCAGCAAAAGCGGAAGAAAGGAGTGAAAACTGAGTGGTAAAGGGTAATAGAAAGGAATGAGGACATGCCTCATATCTCAAAATACCACCAGGAGAACCAGGTTTGTGAATTATCACACTGGAGACCAAACCAGTAGCAGAAAGAATACAAACTGCTCGGGGACCCTTTTGAGATGATGATATCTTACTAACAATATCCTGAAAAGGATAAAACATAACCTCTTAAGAAATGACAGAACATATAACATGCCAAGTAAGAAACTAAAATATAAAATGAATAGGCAAACTTCTCTGATATCCATCCGGTATTACCTCACCGGTTTGTATGGGTACTACATGAGGGGTGAAGTTTCCTCCAGCTGTGTCTGCAGCAAATGCACCTTCACAAAAATTTCAGGTGTGAGAAACAGATTGGCCTATTTTTCAATATCTTTCTTGAAAAATATAAATTTTCAAGTGCTTTTAAAAGCATTAAAATTTAAATAATCTAAAAATGGGATAAACACAATCCCTCTGATCGAGCCAGATCCTACAGAATAGTAAGAATTGGGACGTTTTCAGGTCTCAAGACCAGGCTGATGCACAACATTGTCAGATTTCTAAGAAATCTGCACTTTGGACCGAATAATTCGCCCATGTTTTTCTCACTTCTTCCGGGTAATATGCAATTCCACGATCATTTTACAAAACTTCTACTTTGGGTCAATCATATCATATTCAGCCTTTTTCTTTCTAAGATACTCAGAAATCTAAAATTCCCGGAGTTTTATCCAATGTCAGTCGAGTCTTACTACCGTTTTCTGACTTCTGTCACTTACTTTTTTGGCACCCGTGAAGGAGTTTCATCTAGATAAGCTTCAAATTCTCCTTCTCTATGAAGTGGAACTGCATGTTTCAATTGAACATCTATGATATTAGTTTTCCCGCCAGATTTCTCTTTGATTGATCTTTGATCTTTCCAAACATGATGATTTTCTTCAAGACAAGCAATCTAATCTGCCTTTGAGCAGAGCCTGGGTTTTTTTCACTTCTTCCAGGGAAGCAATCACAAAGTCATCTTTTTGCCACTTTATCCTTCGAATTCAACCTTATTCATTCTAAGATACTCAGTTGGGTCAGAGACAAAAAAGGAGAAGACATCTATGAGTTTCTGTTTACAAACTTTAGAAACTTCAAACACTAAAGAGACTCTTTGAACATCTAGACCTTTTGGAGAGAAATCCATTGATTGGATGGAAACTCAGTTAAAAGAAGAGATATTTGTAATTGTAAATTGTGCAACTGCCGCGTAATCGTTTTGAAAAAAGTAAATAAAATATGGGACTCATATAAAAAAATTAATTTTTTAATGGTAGACCCCACTCTTTTCATAAAATAAGACCCAATGAGCATGAAAGGTGGCAAAGAAAAAAAAAGTAAGAATAATGATACTCCTACTGCTAGGATCTACCGCTCGCATTTTTTTTTTTTTACTTTATGATTAAAGAAATATTTTTTAAAAATATTGTGATTTTTTTAAAAAAAATTCAAATTTAAAAGTGTTAAAAAAATACAAATAAAAAAAAGCAAAAAAGAAACACCAAAATACCTAGCACTAGCTCCCACCAGCCGTGGTTGTAGTGCCTTGTTTTTTTGTAATCTTTTAAGAAAAATGATACTCTCACCACTGGTTTTTACCGCTCGGTGTTATTATTAAAATTTTTTATTTTTACTTTTACTTAATGATTAAGGAAATATTTTTTAATAATATTGTGATTTTTTTATTTTTTTAAAAAATATTTAAAAGTGTTAAAAAATACTCAGGCGGGAGAGCGGTGCTACTCTGCCGCCTGAGTAGCACCGCTTATTGTTACCGTTAGTTGCTTTTGCAACTTTTTTTTTCATTTTTCTATTTACATTTTTTTAATATTTTTAAATATTTTTAAAAAATAAAAAAATACAATAAAACACTTAAAATCATTTTCTTAATTATTAAGTAAAAATAAATAAATAAATCCCAAGCGATCGAGTAGAGCGATAAAAATTGGTAGACAAAGCAGCTTTTTTCAAATAAAAAAAAAAATCAATTATAGCTAAAAAAAAATCAATTATAGCTCCCAGCGGGAGCGGTGGACGTAGGATCGTCCAAAAAGTAAAGGCAGACCTCACGGTGCAAAGTGGATAAATCACGGAAAAAATGAAGAAAAAAAATGCAAAAGGATCAAAGATGACAAAATCATCGAATAGACAATGATATCCAATTTTTTATAAAAAGATGTCGTCTTTGTTCGAAACACAAGAATGAAGAAACTCACCCAAAGACGCCAAGGCCTGCAGTTTACCCGAACCTCGGGGCCTTCCTCTTCCTCGTGACCTTTTTGACGGGCTCTCCGACACTTGGCCCACCTTTTTCCCATCAACCTCGTACTTCCTGGGCCGTCCCCTCCTCCTCTTCCCCACTTCTTCCAAGCCAATTGGACCCGACAACCCTTCTTCGGAGCCCAATACTACCGGCCCAGATCCTTCTCCTCCCATTTCTGGCTCTTCCACAGCTACTGCCACCCGCTGCTGCTCCACCACCGAACTGTTGTTCATGTCGTCCATGGCACCAAAAAAAAAAAAAAAACCCAGAATTCTCTCGCAAAAAATGAGCTCAAAGCTTAACACAGAGAGAGAGAGAGAGAGAGAGAGAGTCTGATTGTGTGTCTGTGTATGTGTCGACGAACAAGAAGCAGAGAGAACGAGTTTGCAGAAGTAGTAGGGTGCAAAAGGCGGCGGAATGAAACAACCTTTTCTGTGTTTTGTTTATGCAATTCAATGGGGATTTTTTTCACAAAGATCGGAAAAGTTGGTCAGTTTCGTACATAATATATATAGAGGGAGTAGGGACTACTGCTGATTTTCTTCAATCTCACGAATATCCATATGACACTCTTTTGAAAATTCTGACCCTGTGGGAAGTGTTTCAAGTCCGAAGAAAAGGCCAAATAAAAATTTAGAGTATTATTATACTCCTTTTTCTTTTTTGGGAACTTTTAAAATATACTTTTTATGTTTCACCTTGTTTAGAAATATTTAGTCAGTATAGATTGGCAGCAATTAAAACCAATTTAAATTTTCTTTTTATTAATGTTTAAGGGATTTTATTTCCAAATATGATAAATTAATTATTGGAAGAAAATTGCTATTTCATTATTAGTAGTTATTTTGAGATTTGTTTTTGAATTTTGAAAATGTGATTATTAATGATAATAATAATTATTAAATTCAAATAAAAGTAATATCAAATATAATTCTAAGGTGTATAAACCCGCTCATTCTTTTTGAAAAAATTATATAAATCATTTTCATTCGAAGAAATTGAACATTTCAAATATCTAATTATTATTGAGTAAATTCTATTTACAAATCGGTTTGTATAACACATATAGCAAAGCGCTTACATGACATAATTTGATATAACAGAAAAATTTTTAATATTGAATCTTACAAATCAAATATGAAAGGTTTTATTTTCAAACCAGTATGTAGAACACACCTAGTAAAATGCTTACATTGCATAATTTAATTTAGAAGAAAAATTTTAAAATCTAAGTATTATAAATCAATCTTACTATTTAAATTATGTAGATGATATATTAGTCATAGCAGCTAAAAAATATAATAACTCATCAAGTATTATCATCGATACATCATGTAAGTGATGTAAAGGGATTCTTCGACTTACAAATAGAATACTCGTATTATTGCTTTTGAGAAGTGCTATTAATTATCCTTCTATCTTTCTCCAATATGGCATTAAATTGTTGAAAAATTATTTATCATTCATTACTTATAATCCAATTATTAGATGACACATAAGGGAATAGTGAGAGAATGATGATTAAGAGGATGGTAGATAGAATTTTTTATTGCTTATTTTGAGATTTGATTTTAAATTTTGAAAATGTGATTATTGATAATAATAATATTATATATTATATTATTATTATTATTATTATTATTATTATTATTATTATTATATGCAAAGAAGTTGAACCTAATATGAAATTCATTCCATTTAATGGATAAAAGATAAGAAAATATATGATAAAAAAAAAAAAAAAGGTTATCGAATTCATCAAATCAAGCTCAGATTTAGGATAACAGCTTATCTAAATTCACTCCTTTGAACCATTTGTGTATTTTAAGTATGGGGAAATGATAAACCTATAATTAATCTACAATTATTTTACAATTCTATTTAAAATGAAGGGTAATTATATAAAATTAAAAATATTTTTTTAATAAAATGGCACAATTTCATTAATTGATTTGAAATGAGTAATAAAATAGTTGTAAAAAAAATTATAAAAAATTGATGAACAAATGGCCCATGGCTTAGAACAAATAAAAAATAAAAAAACAAAATCTCTTTAATTCTTAGTTTTTATATTTTGTCGAAATTTTCTTTCATCAATTATTCATCAGATTAGCAAATAGCCGAATAAGGCATTTATGTCACAATCATTCATATGGCATTTGACCTGTGAAAATCTAAGCTCGACATGTCACGTAATAAAAAAGTAAACAAAATTTTAAAACGAATCAAAAAAATAAAAACAAAACAAAACTTTAATAAACTAAAAGCTAAAGAATTAAAAAAATAAAAAGATGAAAAAAGTATAGAAAATATAAAGAAAATATAAAATATAGAGAAAAAAACTGAAAAATATACGTGAATAAACTTTCAAAACAAAAATGTCGTACACCTCGCAGCGTTGGGACTTTTGGATGATAAAATTGAAATGAGATTTGAGTCCCTATCTTTTTGCTTTTGATTTTAAAAATATTTATTATGATTTTTTTATGAAGATAAAAATTATAATAATAGTAGTACTTTTTCTTGGCAATAGGGTGACTCAATTTTTTTTTTTTTTTTTTAGACAAGGGTGGCTCAACGAGGCCGATTTGGATACATAGTTCAGAAGAGATGAGATGAGATGAGATATTTTAAATAGTATTGAGATTTTTTGAGTTAAGATGAGATGAGATATATAATTTGTAAAAAAATGTATGTTTGGATAGTGAGATTAGATGAGATAGTTTTGAGTTTTTAAGATTTGATAAAGGAAAATACTAAAACCACAAATGGGTATTCCCAACTAAAATCCCGACTAGTTTTTTTTTACTTAATGATTAAGTAAGTATTTTTTATTGATGTTGTGAATTTTTTAAAAAGAAAATTAAAAATGATAAAAAAATGCATGAAAAAAAAAAGCAAAAAAAAAAAAACAAAAAGAAACACACTGGGCGAGATTCCAGTCGAGATCCCCATGTGTGGGTGTAGAACTTATAAGCACTCTTTGATAAAGGGGTGGGTCCTACCAATGATTGAGTAATAGTTATAAATATATTAATAAAAAAGTATTTATGAGTAATTAAAAAATCTATCATAGATAAATTTAAAATCCCAAAATATATTGGGAAGTTGTTGGCCGAAATTTGTAATTTCTCTTTTTTAAAAGATATTTTTATCTATTTATTTTTCTATATATAAGAAATTCGTAATTTTTTATTCTAATTATAAATTATAATAATTTTGATTATTGTAATAAATAAGTCTATGAATTATGTTGTAGGTTTTTTTTAAATAATTTATTAATTTTGAATTTTCTAATAAAACTCCAAAATGCACTTCTATTCAATACTCACAAAATTATCAATTTCTTTGTGAAAATATATTATTCTAATAATGACTTATTGATTATTCTATTTTAATCACAAATGAATTTTCTTTACTATGTGAGATTCTTTTTACTGTTTATGTCATAAAGTAATGAGATGAGTTTGAAAACTTAGAGATAAAATAGAGATGTGAAATTAACCGTTTGGATAGACAAAATTATCTCATCCGTACATTCAAGGTTTGATCTCATATGGCAAACCAAACCGGACTTTAGAACACTGGTTAATGATGCATCTCAACATCTTCATGCAAAATACATAGGATTTGAGAATAGTTGAACAATGTCCTTTCCATTTTGGACAAACCCCATAAAACATTCGAATGGGAAATTGAGTATTGATAAACACATATAATAACAGTTCACATGATATAATTCAAGCATTAAAACATGTAATAATTTTCTTGAGATCATCTCCAAGATTCCGTTATTGTTTGTAATTCTACTACTTACAAGTCGGTGAGTAAACATACCATTTGTTATAAGATCCATTATATGATTTATATCTATTATAATAATAATAATAATAAACAAAACACCAATAATTTTTCTATGCTAACTCGTAATATGGAAGGCTTCTATATCGGTGGTGTTTCAAACAAGTTTATAAAATGGATTTTTCAATCCCTAATGGATGTAGAAATAATATTGTTTGCTTCAATTATGGTTAAGGGACAAATAATATCAACAATGCATGAGCCCTAAAGTAAACGGGTAATATCCCTAAGAATTAAATGTTATAGTTCCTTATCATGACTAGTGGTACTACTCGCCCTATGTAGGTAGGTAGCCACCCTCTCCACCCCTCGTCCATGTTTGGATGGGGTGGCTATATAGGCTCCCACTGCCACCAATACCCATGCCCACCTGAATTCATTGATCAAGTTGATAGATTGGCATCACCATCATCCGTTCCCCTCATCTAAACACGAATAATTCAAAAATTAACTATTTAACCGAGGACCCACAGCCAGGTTGTGATCTCAAACTAAAGCTTCCACTAAGATGCACAACCATGGATCTCTAAGCAAAAATACTTGTTGCAACTGCCTGGTGCAACCAGCTTGCAACTGGCACCCCCATTTAATAAAATTTTTCATTTATTTCTCCTTCCCTCTTTCCATTTCATTTTTTTTCTCTCTATCAATTTTATATGTTATAATCCTTCACTCTCTTTTTCTAATCAGGTCCGAGTGTTTATGTACGAGCATGGATTGAACGGCTAGTTTAAAACATCCTAAAAAAATGTCACCAACGGCTAGATATCCATCTTTAATTAAAGATGGAGATGTATATAGGCTTTTTTCTTCAATACAATTTTCTTGACATTGCCTTTGTTCTCGTGCTCTAGGTTCTCACTTGAGAAAATTTTTCTTCTCTTGATTGAAAAATATATGCTATTAAGCCTGGGTTTGATGAAGGACCTCTTGAGTTCCATTTTTCTTCTCTTATTCAGTGCTCCTTATGGAAAGAAGTGAACCCACATTATTTCCAGAATGGTTGAGAAATACTAGAAGTGTTACTGGGGTGGCATTTCAGCCCACCATTATGCGTCAACTGCTCATTCAGGTACTTTTCAACTTGCTAACTTGTTATTAATGATGCTTAACAAAACAAAACAATTAAAGAATAAAATTACATGAGAAAAACAAAAATCAATGCCTGGACGAGAGAAGATCTGCTACAACTGGGTGAAGTTGGGGTTCTAATGGAGACATTGAGAGCCAGGTTGCGAGAGAGAGTTGAGAAAAGAAAGTTGAGAGAGAGAAAAGAAAGGTTGTGTGTGTGTGAGAGAGAGAGAGAGAGAGAGTTGCTTACTATAAATGCATGGGCTAGTGTACGAAGAAGGAAGAAAAAGAACTTATCCAGAAAAACTATAGAGGTCTATTTACAATGAGCTTTCTTTCTTCTTCTTTTTTTTTTTTTTTTTTTTTACTTTTGTCCTTTTTATTATATTTTATTCTACATAATCTATCAGATATAGCCCGATTACCCCCTGATTGCATATCCCAGTTGTACCTAGCAAAACTCATCTCTAAGAGAACTAGCAATGAGCTAACCAAATGCCAATAAATTGTAAAATATGTCGAATTTTACCTTAAAAATCCTGCATTGAGCTGGTTAAAAAATAAGTGGAATTTTGAGCTACAATGAATGGAAGGCAAATGACATATTTGGCATCCTACTGTTTGGGAGGTAAAGGTATATTTTACATCTTTGTTTTGCCTGCATAATTCATTTATGATCCCTTTCTCTCACTTTTTCTCATTAATTAAATTATAAATTAACATATTATCAATATAATTGCAAAATATTAAAAAAATAGAAAAATTATTATTATTATTATTAAAATAATATTTTATTATTATTTTGACTAATAGATAGATAATCCAATATGAGAATCTCTCTTGAATGGCAAAGGCAAAATATAAAATATGTTATTTTAGCCAAATTTTATATTTGTCTTTGCCTATACCATTACTAGTGCTTTAATGCGAGTTTTAGTTCGCGAGGAAATAACAAGGAGATAAAGAAAAAGAGAATAAAGAAAAGTAAATGAGGAAGATAGGAAGTGTATATATATAGTCTAGAAGAAGAAGGGAAAGCTACTAGAAGTCTAGAAGGAAGAAAATTATGTAAGGTTTGTTTTAGAGAAAAGATATTTACAACTGTGAATTGTGCAATCGCTGCGTAATCGTTTTGAAAAAAATAAATAAAACATAGAACCCACATGAAAAAAATTAATTTTTTAATAGTAGACCCCACTATTTTTCAAAGCGATTACGCGACGTTTACGCACTTCACAGTTGTATGTAAAATTATTCGGGTACACCAAGGCTGGCCCCAAGGCTGGCCCCATCCGCTAACTAAAAATATTGAACAACCCATTGAGCGATCGAGTTGCTCACCCCCATTTCAGCAAAGCGGGCATGAGTCTGCATGTCGCTTCGGTCAATTCTAGATATGATGATCATATTTCCTTTTTTTTTTTTCTTTTTTGAAATGGTGAGACAATAATTGAAGAAAATTTTCAAAAATTTGTTTATTTTTAAATATGGAAATGTATTTCCAGAGTTATAACTTGAAAGAAGGGCAGGACTTTGAACTAACATGAGCCCAGATAATATAATTCTTAACCAGCAAAAACGACAACTAGGAAAATAATTCGCTTATAAAGAACCAGGTGAAATAGACAAAAGAATGTGATTTGTGAGAATCGGTCTCTTCCCTTTCTTATCTAAATCATTTTGTTTTCAATTCACCAGACATTCAGTGTATAGTTGAAAAAATGGAGTACCAAAATTGTGCATATGGAATTCGATCTCTGTCACTCCATTTCATCCAAATGTCCGAATTGTTCTTTCCAGTTAGATGATGCTTCTTCTTGTGTTCGGTAAGTCCAGATGTGGGACTTGGCTTTCTCACGAGTTTCTAGAATTTCCTGCATTCAGAGTGTTCTTCTTGTTACATGCATGAACAGAGACATTTAAAGGCCAAAATAAACTTGAATGTCTTCCTAACCACTCAAAAAAAAAAAAAAATTTAAGTGCCCCCCATTTAACCAAATTCCCTAACTCAAAAAAGGGGGAAAAAACCCCCACCAACCAAAATAGAAGAATAAGACCTGCCACCAACTGAAAAGCATGATTACAAGTGAGGTTGTTAAAAACTCTTACAATAAGATGCACTAGTTCCTGGTACGAATTGAGTATGAAAATATGAGGTATTAGATGGATGGGTCCTTCAGTATTCACATTCAAGACAGCGCTGTTCCAGGCATATAACGGCAAGAATTTGAGGGGGGTGGGAATTCACATAGTGCGTGTAACGCCCCAATGAAAGGCCCAAACCACATGACCTATACTCCAAAAAGACTAGTCAATGATACAATTGGAGCCCCATTGGAACCTTATAAAGAGCAAGAACTTCTCATTTTCAAGCAATGTGGAATCTCATACACCACCAACCATTATCCTTATCATATGGGGTATCACAATCTACCCCCTTAAATTTCCGATGTCCTCGCCAGGCTAGTCCATCGTAGGTGCATGGCAGTCCCACATTTCTGGTTAGGATAGGCTCTGATACCATTTGTAAGCTCCAATGGAAGGCCCAAACCACATAGCCTATACTCCAAAAGGACTAGTCAATGATACAATTGGAGTCTCATTGGAACCTTATAAAGAGCAATAACTTCTCATTCCCAAGCAATGTGAGATCTCATACACCACCTACCATTATCCTTATCATATGGGATATCACAATTAAATAAATCAAATTGCTCTTGTGGAGTTTTGAACTCCTACCCTTTCATTTGAAACAACACATCATTACCACTGAACCTGGCTCGATACCATTTGAAAGCCCAAACCACATGGCCTATATTCTAAAAGGACTAGTCAATGATATAATTAGAGCCCCATTGGAACCTTATCAAGAGCAAAAACTTTTCATTCCCAAATAATGTGGGATCTCATACACCACCTATCCTTATCTTTATCATATGGGGTAGTATCACAATGAGTCAATCATAATATAAATCAGGCACGTTTACAACCACATCTAATAGAGCTTTCCCAAAGTAATTGTAAGCCCCCCCTCCCCAGAACAGACATAAGATGACAAATACATACATGAGAGATCTATCAGCAATGGACACAAGGATGCTTGGGCCCTTGCTGCATGCCTCCTTGCAAAAATCTATGTAAATGGGAAGCATGAAAATTGGACAGATGGCAATTTGAAGGGTACCAAGGGCATTAGCAATTTGAAGGGTACCAGGGGTGTTAACAAACATGTCCACTAGAGTACCCACTAAGAAACTATTAAAATTTAACCCCTCCCTCCTCCCACCTCCTGTGTATGATTATGATTTCACATTACTTGCTCTAATTTGTTAGGTTGGGTAAATTCAATATTGAGTACAGTCAACCGTAATGTAGACTGATAACAGGTGAGTATTAATGACGTCTAAGAACACTTATAAAAAAAAATAATAATTAATGGCGACTAAGAACAGAACAATCTCTAAGCTCTTAATCTTTGAAACTCAATTACAAATACAACGTATCAGGGCATTGCAGAATCTATGTACTTAACATTTCTTATATTCGTTGTGTCAATCAAATTACTGTATTTATAATAGAACACTTGAATGCGTCTCCAAACATAATTAAAGCTTTCTAAAGAAAAAACGTATTAAGTTATACCACCCAGCATTTTTTCAATGATGTCGAACCTCCAAGGTAGGACCCTTCAAATCCACCCCTGGGAACTAAACCCCAGAGACATGACTCCACCCACCAGAATCATGTATCAGATAATCCAGGAAAACTAGTGCAAAATAGAACTTAGGATGTTCGAGTCTACAACTCATCCTAAGTCTGCCCTCTTAAGCTGCACCCCAATGGGTAGATGCTCCTCCCACACAACCTTGGAAATCAATATCTATAACTTATAAGCCTTTAGTTAAAGTAGGAGAGTACAGAATCATTTAACCATTTACAGAGGAGAAGTAATTTATTCCACTATATAACAATAATTGCATTCTGAATTTTTTTCATTACAAATATCACATTTCCTTCTTTTTATTTTTCCCTAAAATATATATAGGGGAATAGAATGCCATCATTTGTCCATTTCCATGAATTGACTTCCTTTTAACCTTATACCATAATCAAATTGGTCCATAGTCCAATTAAATTCTGCATAGGGCAAAGGGCATCCAAGTTTTTTTTCCCTCCACTAGAGGGAGGGGGACTCCCTCTATGAAAATACTTTCTCTAGCCCTAATGCAGCTCCTATTGGGTCCTTTGTGCTGCCACTTTCTGCCACATCTTAGATGAGAGAGTGAGGATTGATATAAAAAACTCGAGTAAAAACAAGAAGACATATTTTTGTTGATAAGTAAGAAAGGACATAAAAACAATACTAAAAAATCAACCAAACATGTGAGACAATGGAAGACATCTGACAGGAAAACATACTTTATTGTAACAATGAAACTAATAACAAAATAATGAAGATAAATATTCATGCAAACATTTGGTTTACAACCCTGCACTTGACTGTCAGTTTTGTTTTTTTTTTATAGGTAAAATAAAATGTTATAGAATAGAAGAATGTTGGCATAGCCCAAGTACACCTAACTAGAAGCCAAGAACTAGTAATGGATATGACGTTGTCTGTTGTGTTAACAAGCATGAAGTTATGCACATAAATATTTTTAAAAATCCGCAAGCAAGTGAAGTTAGAAAAACAAACCTGCACCCCCGTAGATCGTTTTGTCTTAAGATTTAGACAATCCAAAACAGCATTCCATTTCTCTGAACAGTTATCAAGGACGCCAAGCCTATAATACTGCTGCATCTGATGAACTGGTGCTGCCATAACATAAATTCCTATCAAATTCATAATATGTTTCTACAAACACAAGAAAATCAGAAGGCATAAATGGAAGTAAGGGATTACAATTGAACAGTAAACTTGTGCTTCAGAAAAGAGGATGGCAATTGAACATTTTGGAGTCAAGTAGAATGTTGAACAAGCAAGAATCACAACCTAACCCAAGAGAAGAGCAAAACCCCATGACATTAAATAGTGGCAATAACTCTTAAGATGAGTGAATTATAACAAGAAGATATACATGCAAAGAAGTAAATCGGGAGTCCAGGAAAGCTTAAATTTAGTAGCATTTGTTAAAAGGAAAGCATAGAGGGAAATAAAAAATGCTGCAGATGTACCATGAGAAAATCCTGAAGAAACTAAAGATGTGTGAAATTAAATGGTTGAACATACAAGGGACAGAATTCTTGAAAATGGAAAGGCAATAATTAAAAAAATGGCCATCTAGAAGCAAACCCGTTACAAATCAGGGAAAATGACATGATTAAGGTAAAGTAGGAAACATATAAACGAATGAAAGGCCAACAGACATTAAAAAAAATATGGTGAGTGGGGCTAAACATAATGCAAACAACAATCTTCATATACAAGTAAGGAAGAAGGATGCAAAGGAATTGTACAAAAACACAATGAACACATCAACCGCATAAGAGAGAAAAACCAAAATAGTTGGGTGAATAAGAAGAAAAATACAAATGCGAGAAGAATTACTCATTTCAGAAAATTTCAAGGAAAATATAATTTCAGATTTATATAAAAAATAAAGAGATAATTAATCATAATGCTCAATGGTGCAGCAATTCCCTTCACTCGAAACAAATATTCTATCGATGACAAAAGCCCTGGGACCATGAAAACAAAACATGACTTTTCCCTGGTTAAACCCCGAACCTGTATATATATATATATATATATATATATATATATTTTTTTTATGTCGAGGAACCTCTCCAAGGCAAGGCCATTCGGACCCACCCCTGCAAAGTAAACCCCGGTCCCGTGCACCGCACCCGCGGAAGTTTCCCTACACGGAACTAACTAAATCGCTAGCTTTTCACCAGGGGGTGTGGCCCCAAAAAATTGTTTGCACCCATGAGGTGTTGAACCTTGGGCCGGACCTGTATAATATGCCCACATCACACGGATCAAGTAAATCATCAGCTTTTCACCAATGGGATGTGGCCCATAGACTTTGTTTGCAGCTAAGGGTTTGGATTTTAGACCTAAGAGAAGTATACCCCCAAGATCAAAGCCTTACCACTTGACCCTACCCCAAGGGATTCTCCCAGAACAAATCATTCAAAGCAAACAAATGAAAGAACATTGAACACAATAGACTTGAGATTTAGATAGCTCTCCAAATTAATACTCTATGGCTCAAGGCTCATCAAGGCACATCCCAATAAAAAAAAAAGAATATGCCCATAAAAAAACAATAATAAAAAGAATATAACAATAAGAAATCCCAAAAAGCACCAATGATTGTGGTATCTATATTAATTTTTTTTTATTGGAATAGGAATCAGATAATGTTTTTCTCATGGCAATTGTATGGGTCCTGGGCTCAGCGGCCCTGAGCAACTATGGGCCCAGGGCCGAAGAGATGTGGCCCAAAAACCAAAGGAGGAATGACTATGCACAGATAGGAAAAGCCCCCAGAGGCACAGGGAAGCCTCTTTCTTAGCAGATGGCTTGCACTTGCCCTTATAGGCCCACCATCATCATATAACCTCGGAAATGACACACAACATGTTTGAGGGGGCGCCGTGATATCAGGGTGACAGGAAGTAGAATGGTGAAGCGGCTAAAGGCAAGCAGAAAACAGATGGCGTCCCACCAGATTCAGATCATAGGGGAAGACACCTGGTAAATGCCAAGGACTGTAAAAAAGAAGTTCAGTCTCAAAAAATCTCTCTAGACATTTTACATTGATTCAATTTGCTAAAAATAAACAATTCAATCTAACTTGAGTGTTGGAGCCTTCCCCCCGCCAACCATTGTTGGCTAGCTCTGCTGGCCTATTTTCCTTTTTGCAGGATAGGTGCGTGAGGTCCACTGTTCTAACAGCAATGATAAGTAGTTAAGTTTGCTATGTTACTATTGCAGGGTAGAACTAGTGTTAAAAGAAGCTGATTGATTTTCTCTGTGTGTGTGTGTGTGTGTGAGAGATATATACAATATATGGCAGATGATCTTCTATACACAAGAGTTCAGTTTTAGAATGTTCTGGATAATGCAATTGGATTGTAATGCAGGATAGGAATGAGGAATGGAAATCGAAAAATGCAAAGGAAGAGGAGGATCGAAAGGAAAGCGCATACAGTAGCAAAACCAGAGGGCGTCGAAGCAGGTGGTGCAGGATAAGCGTCGGGTCGTCGGACCCGATGAGGCCCCGGTCTCCGAAGACATATCTGTGCTAAGTTATGAGTTAGAGTTACGGTTTTCGACCATTAAAAAAAAATCTCTAGCAAACCGACCGAATTCAAACTTCATCCAAGCCTTCATCAATTTTGTCTAAGCTTTCCCAGAAACCAAACAATCTAAAACTGAATATAGATAGAAAATGAAGGAAAATAAGAACTGTTAGAGATTATATACACCTTTTGCAGGGTTGGAGTCAGACTCGGATCATAAGAGTGGAAGCCATTGAAGCTCTGACTCTGAGACACGAGGGTTTATAAATGGGGACGTAGTTGGTTGCCTCAAAATCTGTGTTTCTAATTTAACAGTCCAATGGGCGCCTTCCCATGATCCAGTACACAAGTTTGGTCCATGGGCCCAAACTTCATATCTATATATATATGCGTATACCTCTGTGCCCGAGCTTTGCTTTTTCTTTTTTTTTTTTTCCTCAAGTTTTTCTCATTCCCTAAATTTCCAAAAAGACTTAAAAGGAGATTGTTCGGATAATGAGATAAAATGAAAAATTTTCAAAAATTTTCACAATTTCTTTTCAAATATCATTCAAATACAAAACAATTTTCAATTTCAAATTTTCACCTAATCATTATAATTTTTACAAACTTAAAAACAAAACACAAAATTACAGTTTTTACAAACTTAAAAACAAAACACAAAAATTAATACAACTTTTTCAAATTTGAAAACAACAATTATATTCAAACAGTTTTTAACTTTATAATATTTTTATTCAACTTTTTCTCTCATTTTTCAAAACTCAATAAAGGAAAAAAACTCAAGGTCAGTCGAGTATAAAACTCAGTTTCACACCAACTAATAACTTTTGGCCACGTAGGAGGTGCAGCCTCCAAACACGTACACGCGACCCTTCAGAATCATTCATCTCCCCTTCCAATCGCAGACCCCTTTCTAAAGAGTTCTCCCCTTCCATTCGTAGCCCCAACTCCCTTTCTGAGCTTTCTCCCCTTCCTAGCCCCCTTTCATTCGTCATCCAACACGATTTCGACGAAATCAACTCATCTCACGTAGCGGATCAACTCATCTCACGTAACCAATTTCCCCATCTCTTCCCTCTCGCGCAGTGCCTTTTCCCCACCCCTCCCTCTCACGCAGCGCCTTTTCCCCACCCCCTCTCTCTCGCGGCGCCGATTTCACCACCCCTTCCCTCTCGTGTAGTCTTCTCCTTGAGTGGGTAAGTTTTCAATTTATGCATTTCACATGCCATTTTCTGTTGGATTTATGCAATTCTAGGGTTTGATTTATGCATTTTCTTGTGAAGATCTCTTTCTTGTGCTGTTTGAAGATTTTGCATTTTGATTTATGCATTTTCTTGTGGGGATCTCTATATATTCCGAATATGTTTTTGAATCATATTGATTTTTAATTTTTAAGGAGAATGGCAACTGAAACATTCTAAACCATGCAATTATACCAATAAATAACATTGTCTCGATTAGATTGTTTGATAAAACTCTTCTGAATGTTATTTGATAAAAATACAACCTATGGCAAGTAGAGGTGATCTCTTAAATCCTTTAGTTATTTGATGAATCCACTCCTGCTTCTCTGGACACCTTCTTATACATTATGTGTTATCATTCACTTAAGTAAACCTGATGTTCTCTTATTTGACAAATGGATAGGGTGTGTTGAAGATACTTGAGATAGCATAAGGTGGTATTAATTTATTGACCTGTTTGTGCATGTTTGTACTTAAGTAAACCTATGACATGTTTGGACTTGCGAAATTCACTTTTCTGTGAGTGGTTCATATTTGGAAAAATAGTGAATATATGTCACAAATAAATAAAATGCATGTGATTGCTTGAAAGAATTATTGTGAATCTGGTTGAAATAAGATATAGAATATCATGTATGGAGCGAAGTTCATTTGTATCAAATATACCAGGTCAAATGATCCTATATATATATATATGTTTGTGTTGACTAACATCAAGGCGGATCCAGACTTTAATGCTGCAATTGTGTTCATATTTTGTTGTGGTTGTTGTCTTTTATATGATGAGGATGATCTTATGGTTGTAGCTTTTGACTTCTGGTTTTTGCAGTAAGTTTGTAGATGAGAAAAACTCAAGGTCGGTCGGGTATAAAATTGTGTACCTTGTGTTTGTAAAAATACCTCATACACCATGTGTTTGTTTACTGCTTGTTTTGATCAGCTTGTAGATAGTGATGTGGATCAACTTGTTGATGTTTGTTGACTGCTTGTTTTTATATTCGTTTCCAGAAATATGGAAAGTAGTGGCAGAGACACCATATCTAGTTTACGTTTTATGAGGGCAAAAGATGAAATCATGTCGGGACGAAGATAAATCATGTCGGGATGAAGACCACTATGTTATTGTGGCATTCCCTCCAAACTGTGGACGTCGGACAATCCCAAAAGTTTTGGTCGGCGGTTTTTGAATTGTCCATATTACAAGGCTAAAAACCAGTGTGGATTTTTTGAATGACTTGACCTTGCAATGGAACAACTGGATTGTTGTAAGCGAGTCTCGAAATTAGCACAACAAAGGAATGAAATGATAGCACATGATCGTGCAAGAATAGAAGATGCAAAATTCCAATCAATGAAGAAGAAGTACAAAAGTGCCTTGATTGCATCTTGGGTTTTATTTATTGCGTTATTGGTTAGTTTGAAATTTTTTTAAGTTAATGATAATATAAATCGTTTAATGCTACTAGAAAACGTTTAATGTAAATCGTTCTTGTATTGCGTTTTATGCTATTGCATATCATAATTATTGTTTTTTTTATATATATAAGTATTGCATATCATAATTATCCATTATGCATGGAACATGTCCCTATTTTATACAAGAAATAATTGCCAAAAAACTGTTGCTTATATTAGACAAAGGAATTGATAGATCTATAACCCTAACGGTAAGAAGAAAATGGTGTAAACAGAATAATTACATTGGATCATGTAAGTACATCCCTCAGCTGCATAAATAGAGATGCAAACAAGGGAGTCCAAAACTTTATAATTACATATATAATTACAATTTTATAGAGATGAAAACAAAGCATAAATCCATTTGTGATGCATAAGTTTGGCCTACAAAACTATATAATTACACACTTGCCTCAAATGCATGGTCAACGTGCAGACATACTGTTGCATAAGTTTTGACACACGGTTAAATAACAATATTTTTATACAAGTTTAAACTTGCATGCATGACAAACAAAAACCTTACAAATTTGTGTTCTTGGCCCGAAAAATATAAATAAAACTAGGGAAAAAAATAAAGACAATTCCAATGCAATATAAAGAACTTTATCATCCAAAAACACAAAGCATACAGTCCAAAACGGTAAGAAGAAAATGGTAAACAAAGTACTAGGATATCCATAGGCAGAACCCATAAGTCTCACATAATCATATCCATCTCACATATCACTTGGCTTATAGTCATCTAGTTTGAGAATTTTTTTATAACCAAAAAACAGAAAATGTTCAATGAGTCTAATGATCATCTGGCATATGAAAATTCCACGATGCTCCGAACTCTTCATTTTGTGACATTGTCGGGTCTTGCATATTCTTACAAAAAAAAAAAAATCATCAGTTAAAAGCAAATGCCCTTCTTACATGCCAATAAAAAAAAAATGTCAAGTTAAAAAAAAATACCTATGTGATGGGCATTTGTTTCTTACATGCCCTTCTTGTTTACAAACGCTAAATCATCGCTTCTTTATTGATATATTTTCCTTTGGATTCTTTTGTCGTATGATTTGGGTCTTCCTTTAGAAACAATATGTGGCGAATCTTGCAATGAAAAATTGGAGACTATTTGGCTCTGATCGTATGTCTCTTCGTGTTACAATCATCATCATTCATCAGTTGAAGCTCTTGTTGAATATTCTCTATTCTCCTAGAAGCATGCTCATATTTCTTGATAGATAGTGACCCCATCTCTGCAACCAAGTAAAACTGATTCATCACTAATGCAGTTGGGATTGTCTCCAATGGCCACTCATCGATCCATATCCCATGCACCACGTGACTTTTTGCATTGATCGTCCACCTCTCCAAAACATATGATTGTAGTACACTGTCCAAAATACTTTATTTTTTTACCAAAACATGTAGGTTGTGCCGGCATAAAAAGTCAATAAATTCAAATTTACAACATGTACATGAAACAATGTTGCTCTCCCTACCAAATGTTACTTCATATGCCAACTTTTATTTCCCCGCAATGCCCACCCAGTAAATTTTTCGACCATCTTCCTCACGTATTTTGTGTGTCTTGAACCATTGGCTATTAAATAACTCATCTTGAAAGATCAAAAAGGATTTTCTTGTGTAGATCTTGGCCGCTTCCTCTTCAACATTGTAAAAAGTTCTCATAATTGGATTCAATGTTTTTGTCTTCACATATTTCTCGTTCTCACTGAGATAACAGGGCATTCAAAGTTTTATCATATTGATGGACGAATTCACTTACCATCATACTTTACCAAACATAGTCTTTATAAAATTTGTTTATGCTCTCACTTCGTTGAGTTGAGTTGAGTTGTAGACATTCCAGCGCAAAATGTGCTTCTCAAGTAAGCCGGCATCCACTTTGATCTCCTGGTATAAATATTCAGCAACCAACTATTTTCTTTCAACTTGTACTTCAGTAACATATTAGTCCACTCCAACTGAAACTCCACAATAGTGAGTGTCTCATGAATACAATGGTTACATTCATGTTGAAATTCTGGATATTTATTATAAACATGAGCTAGATTTTCAAGAACTTTTTGTAAGAGATGTCATAAGCAAAATTTGTGAGTTGTATTGGGCAATACCTCGACGATGGTCTTAGCCATTGACTTGTCATTATCAGTTATTATTGTAAAGGGAACACGACCGAGCATTGCTTATTTCCATGTTTTCAATAATCATGTGTAAAACTCGATTGTCTCATTTATCAGTAAAGCACATCCAAACATCATATATTGATGATGATGGTTAACTCCAGTGAATGGAACAAAGGGCATCTTGTAGCGATTTGTCAATTACGTAATGTCAAATGTAACAACGTCTCCAAAATATTAATATGCGGCTCTTGATCTAGCATCTACCCAAAAGCAGTTTCCCATCAACTCATCTTCATCAACTTGGATCGAATAAACAAAGCCTGGATTGTTACATTCACTTTTCAAAAAGTACTCATAATTTTTGTGCATCTCCCTTTCCAAGAAGTTGTCTCATTCAATTGCCCAAATAATTCTGAATATCCTTAGCAATACAACCAACATTATAATCACCACCTGACTCCTTACTCAACATGGACATTATTTTCCGTGTTGGTATCCTCGACTCATTTAGTGTGTCGATCAAATTTTTTTGTGTCAGTGTCACCCGTCTATGCCCACGAAACAAATTTGTACTCC
This sequence comes from Juglans cinerea, assembly GCA_961763995.1. Classification (NCBI taxonomy): domain Eukaryota; kingdom Viridiplantae; phylum Streptophyta; class Magnoliopsida; order Fagales; family Juglandaceae; genus Juglans; species Juglans cinerea. The sequence continues at coordinate 22,344,197 of CAUIVZ010000013.1, forward strand.
TACGTGTTAACAGCTCATGATTATGCTGGGGTACAAACTTGGGCACAACCCATTTGTCTCCATCCTTCTTTATTGTCATCATCACCTTACACCCACACTTTGTTTCCTTAGCATTGGGTCTTGCTCTTTCTTTAATTTTAGAATTATAACGACGAGATCATTTTCTCAAACACACATACTCTACACCAATTAATGATATGTCTATATTTGACAACCGAGTATGATTTGTTCGAATGCTAAAACCAGTTCATCTGGAGAAGGCTTTATAACAACTATGTGCATCCTCTAGATCGTCAAGCTCTAGCCCCACATACGACTCCACATATGAAAATGATATTGTATGGCCTTCCTTGGGCATATTCTAGTCTTGTTCAACCTCACCATCCTCTTCAATCATCTCAACTTCATCGGCGCTAGAATTACAACTATCTAAAATCTCAACATGATCTCTTGATGTACTCATCATTCACTCAATCTGATATGATTTACAAGGCAAGAATAGCTCAATTGACAATCAAATTAAGTGTAGTATATATAGCTCAATACAAAACTCTAGAATAGAATTTAAAGATTTCAATGCAAAACTCGTAAGAAAATCACACGAAATTCCAATGTATTTATATGTTGCTGCTGTATGTAGTACACCACACAAGTTGAAAAAAAGATGAAAGAAAAGTAAAGAAAGACCAAGATATTGATGGAGACGTCAGACCAAGTATAGAGAAAAGAGACAAATATTATAAGGCAAATATTAGTTGATAGAGAATGATAAGGAAAAGTCACGAGACCTTAAAAATATAATCGTGAGATATGTAAAAAAAAAAAAGATTAAAAAAAAGAAGAAGAAAGAAAGAGAAATGCCTACAGGTTGCACCTTTCAGTTGATTAAATTCATGAACCCTAGAATGATTTGTGGATTTTGTGAGACAAAACAAGACAAAACAAAAATGAGGGGCTAAACAAACAAAAAGTTTTACTTTTCAGAAAGTCTCACCAAACACGAGAGCCCCACAAATCTTGGAAACCAAACAGAGAGCCCCACAAATCTTTGGAAACCAGATCGTATTGTAGAGAGAGAGAGAGAGAGAGAGATGAGGGGAGAGATAGGGAAGCAGGTCACGTGGGTGGGGGAGGATCCAAATAAACTGTTTTTATCACCTGTGTGAGGGTGTAAATAGAAATCTGTGAAGACACCTATGTGGCAGCCTTCGATTGGCTGGTGTAAGAATTCACTTCCCACCCGACCAGGTCCAAGTGCTATCAGGAAAACATTTTAACTCAAACCATTTCATTAATATTTACAGACTATTTTACTTTTATTCACATAGTTCTAAGATATTTCAAGTGTCCAAACGAGCCCTAAGCACCAAGAGGACGGGCATGGACCTAACCATACGCAATAAAATCTAAAAATTAGCTAATCTTAGGTGAAAACCATCTGCATTATTTGTTTAGGCATAGCTTAAACATTTTGGTTATGAGTTATAGTGATTCAACATGTTTGTCTTTACGCATCAACTTAGCTATCCCATTTTCTCTCTCTTATATTTTCCCTCTTAAAACCAACACCCACAAAGAGGGCTAAGCTTTCTCCTTCAGCGCCCATCTCCAACTTTTACACAAGTTTTTTTTTTAATTATTATTATTGGAATTTTTCAAATGGCATTTACAATCTCGTGGTAATATATTAAAGATGTACTTTCCTCTTATCTCAAAGACTTAGTATTATTTTTGCAACATATACGCATAACTTGTAATGATTAAATCCACCACTTCTACCCCTCTCTCTCTCTCTCTCAAAGAGAGAACATTTCTGTGGGGTTTAGAAATCTTGTCATCCCTTTGTTACTACATATAGAGGATAAATTAGTAGAATTACAAGTCAGATCGATAACAAGGGTTTTAATTAAGGCTAGAATGTTGTAAGAATGTTGTAACCAAGGCTTTAGCCCCTATGGAATTAAAAAGTAAAAAATAATAAATAATTTTTAGGTAAAAAAGTAATAAAAACCTATGTTATACCACATTTCACAATTTAATAATAAAATGATATTCAATTCCCTTTTAATTATCCTTTCATCTTTTTTCTATTCGATTTGCGGATAGATGAGAAATATAACAAATAATTATCCAATAATTTGATACAATTTCAAAGAATGATGGCTACAAAAGATAAAATACTATTCCATCATTATGTACGGATCGAGACCCAATATTCTTCATATGTTAATAAACAAAGTTTCTTACCATTTAGAATTTCATGTTGAAATTAACAATGGTTACTCTAATTAGTGTTGAGAAAACAAAAAAAAAAACATTCAATTTTCCTCTAGAGTTCCTAAAGCACTATGTTTTGGATTCTTAAATTTGTAATCCTCAATATCAAATTACATAATTTAAATTTGACCAACTAAATATTTACCGTATTTAATCTATTTGAATGTTTACCACAGTTTATCAATTTGTAAGTATTTATTATAATTCAATTGATCAGCTAAAGACCATTCAAACGCCCAAAAGTTAATTTGGCGGACCTAATTAAACTAAGCAATCTAATAAATATCCATGTAAAACCATTCATTGCATGGATTACAATTGATGAACAAAGCTTGAAGAAGCTACCGCAATGCTCAACCCATATGCTTTTTCTTGGTAGTAATGAAACAAGCTAAAATTTATTGAATGGAAACAGGAACGAATACGTCAATTTGTGGAGGATAAGATGAAATCACGAAATCCCTATTCTATTGACTATTTATGAGCACATTAATCGTTACAGTAAACTACAAAAATGGTAATTCTAACAATTTAACATTGCATTTCAATATATACTCCCCCCCCTCTTGAGCACGTTCAAGATGCATTGCACCGAGCAATTTCGACTCGAAACGTATGCCAAATGAGATCGGTTCTGTATTTCCCCAAATTAACCACCACTTCAATAAACCACAGTTGTCGTACATGAGAATGCAAGGAAATTGCTTAGCCGAAAAATCTCAGCAGCCTCCAATTTACCCTGCAAGAATTGAAGTGTGTTGGCTTAAATAAATAGCCTCGACTCAATTTCCTTCAATCTCCTGTGCCACATGAGAAGCTCTCAGTTTCTCCGGTCATAAACATCTTGACCTCAAGTGCTCCTAAAGCCAGATAGATTTCTCATCCATATGCATCATGTGAGGAAACGGCTGCCATTTCTGCAGTGGTCTAAGTAAAAAGCATTTTCAATTCCTCAATACGTGCAGTTCGAACTTCTTGATCAGTCAAAGCACCAGAAATCATCCGCTGCTTCCGTGCTTGCACTGCTTCCATTCTTTCCTCAACAGTTCCCTGCCATCCAAGAGCAATTACAGGAGTTCAGAAATACATAATTCAAATTAGGAGCAGGGAAAAATCACATAATTGGTAATAAAACAAAGTGATTGCAATTTATCCATCCCTAAAGCACAGGGAAGGGGTCAATTGCATCTCCAAATCCATTGAAAATTTTCTTAATAATTTTACATATCCACTGAAAAATGTTATCAACTGCAATTCTCTACCGCCAGTGTCATTGCAAGTTTTTTTTAAAGAGAGCGACCTTCACAATGAACCGTTTGATCATCACTTTTTTAGTTTGTCCAATGCGATGAATGCGCATGACGGCTTGCTCCTCTACAGCTGGGTTCCACCATGGATCCTACAGGAATGTTGAGTAGGTCATAAACACCAAATTTACCAAAGCAAAAATCACTTACCCGAAACACTATTGAACATATAGAAATGGGAAATAAAAAAGGGAAAACTAATGCTAATTCAACGTATATTGGCTCAAATGTACACATGCAAGTGACCCTATTTTCACAAGCACCGTCAATTTTTTTTCAGAATAAAAAGGCTGATCCTCCTAAGTAAAGATCAGTCTCAATTCCCATGAAGTCTTACATTAAGGTACAGAATCCACCTGTAACCTTATCTAAAATTTAGCAGGAACTTGCTGACAAAACCCAAAGCTGCAAGTTACTGCTTATAACATGAGATGCAACAATGCAAATGCTTTCTGCTGTTTCATGCAACATACCGCCTCAGAATCTAAAAGCAGAAGTTTAGTCTTTTTAGCATACCAAGACAAAAGCATTTGAAGCTGCTGTTAGATTTATTCCAACTCCACCAGCTTTAAGTGACATCAGCAACACCTAAGCAACAAGAACCAAGCACCAATAATTAACCCATGCCATTAGTTTTTTTTTTAGGAAAATGATAGGGATACCGCTGGGGGATTCCGCTAGATGGTCCCTATCCTTTTTCTTTGTTTTTTTTCTACTTGGTGATTAAGAAAATGTTGTTTAATAATATTGTGAATTTTTTTCTTTTTTAAAAAATATTTAAAAGTGTTAAAAAACTGATGTGAAAAAAAAAACAAAAAATATTTAAAACTTTTTTTTCACATCATTTTTTTAACACTTCTAAATATTTTTAAAAAAAGAAAAAAATTCACAATATTATTAAACAGCATTTTCTTAATCACTAAGTAAAAAAAAAAGTAGCGGGACATGTAGCGGGATCCCCCAGCGGGATCCCTAGCATTGTCCCTTTTTTTATCAGTAAGAAATTTATTAAAAGAACGTAATTAGGCATAACCCAAATACACAGGAAGTGTACGAGAGAGAGAGAGAGAGAGACACCTAATTACAAGCTAACCCTGAAAAACAGTACAAAAGTCATTAAGACTATTCCCATCCAAAACAATAACCGAAGCCCAAAGCAGCAAAGTATGAAAAAAGAAAGCTCTAATCCCTTCCACCGATTGTTCTCTATTCTCAAAACAGCGCTCATTCCTCTCATTCCAAATACACCACATAAGATAAAGAGGTACCATCTTCCAAACGGTTGCTATTTGACAATTTCCTAGAATCCCTCTCCAACACACCAAAAGGTTCACCACCCTCTTGGGCATCACCCAAGCAATTCGCGCCTTAGCAAAGACCTCGTCCCACAAAACCTTCGACACATCACAATGAAGAAGAAGATGATCTGCCGATTCACCATATCTTTTTCACATGAAGCACCAATCCATTGCAACGACACCACGCTTCCTCAGCTTATCAATGGAAAAGAAGGCAACCACCCGAAGAAAGCCACCTTAAGAGGCACCTTGCATCTCCAAATATTTTTCCAAGGAAAAAAGTCAGTAGAAAAATGTGACGCCAAGACCTTGTATAAAGATCTAATCGAGAATTTCTTATTACCAAACTGATTCCAAAGTAATTTGTCCTCCCATCCAGAGTTTATGTTTAAAGCATAAAGTAAGCTGTCAAAATCAGTAATGTCCCCCCACTTCCCAATCTTGGACATCTCTAATAAATCTTACCGACCACTGAATAAATCCAGCAGTATTATCCATGTAATCAGCCACGGAAGCACCTTTATTCGAAGCAATTATGAAGAGAGGGGAAAACATTCTTCAAGGCCTCATCCCCACACCACAAGTCATGCCAAAAACTGATCCGGTTTCCCCTACCCACCTCAAATCTGAGAACTCCCCCCCCCCCCCCCCAAAAAAAAAAAAAATCCATTATGAATGAATTTCCACACTCCCGCATCATATGCCCCTCTTACTTCGTTAGAACACCAGCCACCCCAAGTACTCCCATACTTGGCATCAATAACAATCCCCCAAAGATCGTCCCCTTCTTGATGATACCTCCACAACCTTTTCCCTAAAAGTGCCTTGTTGAAAGTTTTCAGCTTTCTAATCCCCAAACCTCCCAATGAAAGAGGAGTGCAAATCTCATCCCACTTAATCAGATGGAATTTCTTCTCATTCTCCATACCACCCCACAAGAAAGCACGAAATATCCTTTCTATTCTATTAGCCACTCCTGCAAGCAAAGGAAAAAGAGATAGAAAATAGGTTGGCATATTAGATAAGGTGCTCTTGATTAAAGTGATTCTACCACCTTTGGACAAATAAATCATTTTCCAACCAGCTAAATGACATTCAACCTTCTCTATAATCTCGTCCCAAATAACCTTGGATTTGTGAGGTGCTGCCAAAGGGAGGCCAAAATACTTCAAAGGCAAGCTAGAGACTTTGCAGCCCAAAATATCAGCCAAATCCCCTAGATTATTAATCATTTTTTTTTTACAAGTAATAACTTTATTAATAACAATGTAATAGGCATAGCCCGAGTACACAGGAAGTATACACAAGAAACACCTAATACATTCTAGAACTTAGAAAAACGAAGACAGGAACGCGTTTACAGCCCCTCCCTTCAGTACAATAGCAGAAAACCAGCAAATTAGAGTACTTATAAAAAACTTCCAGAATTCATCACTATTGCGTTCCCGATCATTAAAACACCGCTCATTTCTCTCCCACCAAATACACCACATAATACACAAAGGCAACATTTTCCAAGCAGCTGTCACTTGGGGACAAGTATGCATTTGAAAATTAGTCCAGCATGTTAGGAAATCGACCACTGTTTCTGGCATAACCCAGCACAGCCCAACCTTTCCAAATACACCATCCCATAGCACTTTAGCCATTTCACAATGAAGTAGAAGGTGGTTCGCTGATTCCGCTTCTTTCTTGCACATAAAGCACCAATCCACAACAATCATTCCACGCTTCCTCAGGTTGTCAATAGTCTGAATATTCCCGATTGCTGCTGTCCATACAAAAAAAGCCACCCTTGACGGAACATGAGCCTTCCAAATCCTCTTCCAAGGAAAGCCAATATGATGCTGATTTAGTATCACTTTATAAAAAGACCGAACTGTAAACTTCTTAGAGGCTGTTTGATTCCAACAAAGTTGGTCCCTGCCCTGTCTTCTTAACACCACTGAATACAACTGTCTAAAAAAGTCATTAACCTCCTCTACTTCCCAATCTTGGACAGATCTGGAGAAGCCTATATCCCAAAGCACCACTCCATTGGAAGATACCATCACGTCGGAAACTGAAGCTTGCTTATTAGTTGCCAACCTGAAAACAACCGGAAATGCTCGATACAATTCAATATCCCCACACCAAACATCAGACCAAAATCTGATTTTTGAACCATCACCAACCGAGAAGTTAACTTGTTTTAGGAAGCGACCCCAACCATTCCTAATAAACTTCCATAGACTCACTCCATACGAATCCCTACTCTCCTTAGTACACCATCCTCCCCAATCACTACCGTACTTGCGATCAATCACCCCCCTCCACAATGCTTCCTCTTCCCCATGATATCTCCATAGCCACTTCCCCAACAACGCCTTATTAAAACTGCATAGGCTATGAATACCCAGACCTCCATCAGCAATCGGACAGCAGATTTTTTTCCAGCTTACTAAGGGAATTTTGGTCTCCTCTCCCAAGCCTCCCCAAAGAAAATTTCTATATAATTTTTCAATACGATTGGCCACACCAACTGGTAAAGGGAATAAAGATAGGAAGTAAGTAGGAATATTAGAGAGAGTACTCTTTATAAGAGTAATCCTACCCCCTTTAGATAAGTAAATCCTTTTCCAAGCTGCCAACTTCCTCTCTATCTTCTCGATCACCCCATCCCAAATGTGTTTGGCCTTAAAAGATGCCCCTAACGGTAGACCCAAATATTTTATGGGCAGAAATGTAACTTTGCACCCCAGAAATTCAGCCAAGTGATGAATATTACTAACCTCTCCCACCGGTACCAATTCCGATTTACTTAAGTTCACTTTTAATCCCGAGACGGCTTGAAAACATAGCAGGACAGCCCTCAAAATTTGAATTTGTTCCCCAACAGCCTCACAAAAAATGAGGGTATCATCAGCGAAAAGCAAGTGTGATATAGTAGAGGGGGCCACTCGAATTGGTTCCCACTGAAAATCCCGAAATAAATCCTGCTCCTACCACTGCCTCCACCATTCGACTCAGGGCTTCCATAACAATGTCAAACAAGAAGGGAGATAAGGGATCCCCCTGCCTCAAACCTCTAGAACTCGGAAAATACCCACAAGGCTGCCCATTAACAAGAATAGAAAAGCGAACTGTTGAAATGCAGTGACTTATCCAGCCACACCACTTATCACCAAAACCACATCTTCTAAGCATATACAAAAGAAAATTCCAATTTACATGATCATATGCTTTTTCCATATCCAACTTACAAAGGACCCCCGGAGCCCCTTCCCGCATGCGGCTATCTACACATTCATTTGCGATCAACACCGAATCTATAATTTGTCGTCCTTTAACAAAAGCGTTTTGAGATTTGGAAATGATCTTCCCCATCACTTTGCTCATTCTATTTGCTAACACCTTTGAAAGGATCTTATAGACACTACTTACCAAGCTAATCGGGCGAAACTCCTTCAACTCTGAAGCACCCACTCTTTTTGGAATTAGGGCAATAAAAGTGGCATTCAAACTCTTCTCAAACTTTTGAAACTCATAGAATTCATGAAAAACTTTCATCACATCCTCCCGCACAAAATCCCAACAATCCTGAAAAAATGCCATAGAAAAGCCATCCGGCCCGGGAGCTTTGTCTCTCCTCATTCCACACACCACCCGATGCACCTCAATCTCTTCGAACGGCCTTTCTAGCCAACTTTTTGAAGAAGCATCCACCGCTGCGAAGTTCAATCCATCTATCTTAGGTCTCCAATCTTCCGTCTCACTAAGGAGGGAACTAAAATACTGCACAGCATGCTCTTGGATCTCAGCTGGTGATGTAAGGAGATTATTTTCAGCTCTTAACATCTCGATAGCGTTGTTACGTCTGTGAGAATTAGCCATTTTGTGGAAGAATCTAGTACACTTATCCCCCTCTTTGAGCCAAAGAACTCTCGACTTTTGCCTCCATGATATTTCTTCCCTCAAAAGAACCCTCTCAAGTTCTATTTTTACTTCATTCATCCTAGACAAACTCTCCTCTCGAACCCCATCAGCTTCCAAGGATTGGAGCTCATCCCAAAGGACTTTTTTCTGCTGCTCAACATTCCCAAAGACCTCCTTATTCCAAGTCTTCAGATCAGCTTTTAAAGCTTTAAGTTTACTAGCCAAAACAAAACTAGGAGTCCCCTCAAACTGATACAGCAGCCACCAATTTTTTACCATATCGACAAAGCCCTCCACTTCTAGCCACATATTCTCGAATTTAAAATACCGTTTGCCCTCATGAATACCTCCACACTCAAGAATAATGGGGAAGTGATCCGATCCTATCCTTGGGAACCATTTTTGGCACAACTTCGGATAATGAGCTTCCCACGACGATGAAACTAAAAATCTGTCTAATCTTGAACTGCCTCTAGAATTGGACCACGTATATTCACCCCCCACCAACAGCAAATCCAGCAATTCCAAGTCGAAAATCAACTGTGAGAAAGCCTCCATTGCTGCAGTTATTGAAGAAAGGTCCGCCCTTTCACTTGGGAATCGAACTATATTGAAATCCCCACATATGCACCAAGGAAGATCCCACATAGAATATAACCCTGATACTTCATCCCACATCAGGTTCCTATCCCGATCACTATTGGGACCATAGACACTTGCTAATGCCCACGACCACCCATCTTCCACATTCCTTAAAACACATGCCACCAAGTAATTTCCAATATACTCTTCTACCATCTTGACAACTCTACTATCCCACATGACTAGAACTCCACCAGAAGCACCTAAAGAGGCTAGGTAAGACCAGCCTACAAATGAACCTCTCCACAAGCTACTAATAACATTTCTGTCCACATTTACTAATTTTGTTTCTTGAAGACAAACAACATCAATCTTCCAACTATGAATAATAGACCTGATGCGAAGGCGTTTATTAACATTATTGATCCCCCTTACATTCCACGACATAATTTTAGGCTTCATTAACAGATATGGCATCCCTCCCCTTAAATCGGTTCCTCCCTGAGGTACCCTCCCTATTATAGTAATTAATGGAACAATGTAATCTCCTCAACTCCCGCTTCTTCTTCACAGATGACTGCTCTACCGTGGATCGACCAGCTTCAATAGTAACTAAAAGTGCCCTCAATTGATCTTCATACCCCTCATAAAATAGACCCACACAGCTTTGAATTTTCTCCACTTGTTTAAAGACCCAATCTGAGGTTTCCTCCGACACAATCTGAAGAGGAGTCATCTGTAATGGAGATGAACTATCCATCTCCTCCTCATAAACAGCTACTTCGAGTTCTGGCACCGAAACCATTGTAACTTGCTCTTCCAGCTCTTCTAAACAATTACCCCTCAGCTCTTTCAAACCTTCCAGCACATTTTGACCCACAGCAGTCTCACCCTTTTCCCCAACCTCTCTCGTATGGGTGACCATAGACGTCAGAACCTCACAATGTCCCCCAACGTCCTCAAAGTTCACCTTGATAAGTTCACCTTTAAACCGGATACGGCTTCAAAACATAGAAAGAGAGCCCGTAAAGAACGGATCTAATCAGAATTTGGCTCACAAAGGATCAAAGTGTCATCCGCGAAGAGTAGATGAGAAACATTAATGCTGCCATACGAAGGACTGCCCACCGAAAAGCCCGATATGAATCCCCTATCCCGTCGCCTTTAACATTCTGCCCAACACATCCATAACTAAAACAAAAAGAAAGGGAATAGTGGATCCCCTTATCTCAATCCCCGATAGCTGTTAAAAAACCAGCTAGTGTGCCATTAACCAAAACTGAAAATCTAACTGTAGATATGCAAGCTTCATCCAATTACACCACCTCTCCCCAAAACCATACCTACCAAGAGTATAAAGAAAAAAATCTCAATTGGCGTGGTCGAAAGCCTTTTCCATATCTAATTTACAAAGGATGTCGGGAACGCCACCTATGATTCTACTCTCCAAGCACTCATTAGCAATAAGAACGGAATCAAAAAATTTGTCTTCCCTTAACAAAGGCATTTTGAAATTTTGAGATGATCTTCCCCATAACCCCACTCAAACGGTTAGCAAGTACCTTCGAAATGATTTTGTATACACTACTAATAAGACTGATGGGACAAAAATCCTTCACCTCCACGGATCCAACCTTTTTAGGAATAAGTGCAATGAACATAGCATTAAGGAGTTGTTTGGATTGAAAGAGTCTTTCAACTAATCTCATCTAATTATTACAACTTTCTCAAACTTTCAAACAAAATATAATAAACAATTCAACTATTTCAAATCTCAAAACAAAAATAATATTAAAAAATAATATTTTAACAATATTTTATTTAACTTTCATCTCAACTCACTATCCAAACCTCCCCTAAAACTTTTCTCAAATTTCATAATTGAATGAAATTCAAGAAAAACCTTCATGATGTCATCCTAAACAATGTCCCAACATACCTGAAACAATTCCATGGAGAATCCATATGGACCCAAAGCTTTATCTTTGTCCATTCCTCTTTTCACATTGAGCATCTCCTCCTCTTTAAACATTCTCTCAAACCAAAGTACACTAGGCTGGTCAATCAAATCAAATACAAACCCATCAACCTTAGGACACCAGGAATAAGGCCCCGTTAGGAGCTTTTCATAAAAATGAACAATGTGATCCTGAATTTCAGATTGATCCGTAATGACACTGCCTTCCTAGTGGAGCACCTCAATGGCGTTATTCCTTCAATGAGAATTGGCAACTCTATGAAAGAATTTGGTGCACTTATCCCCTTCCTTTAACCAAAGGACCCGAAACTTTTGTCACCAAGAAATCTCCTCCATGAGAGTAAATTTTTCCAGTTCAGTAGCAACACCAAGTTTCCTTTCCTTCTCATCAATCGATAGAACCCCAACAGCCTCTTATTCATCAAAGCAAATTAACTCCTCAAAAAGAGACTTTTTCCAATCCACTATGTTCCCAAAGACTTCCACATTCCAGTCATTTTTCAATGCTTTTAATTTTCCTGCTAAGACAAAACTGGGTGTACCTGACAACTAATAAGAGGACCACCACTCTCTTGCCTTATCTACAAAACCATCAACTTTTAACCACATGTTCTCGAATTTAAAATATCTCCACCCCTTATGAATACCCCCACAATCCAAAAAGATGGGAAAATAATTAGAACTTAATCTAGGGAGACTTTTTTCCATAAGTCAGGGAAATGTGCCTCCCAAGAAGGGGTAACAAGAAATCTGTCCAACCTGGACCATGCCCTCTCGTTCGACCAAGTGAAATTGCCCCCTGCCAAAGGTAAGTCAACCAAACCCAGATCAAAGAATAAATAAAAAAAAAAAATCAAACATGGCCAGACCAATACGAGAATCCCCCGACCTTTCACTTGGATACCGAGTGATGTTAAAATCGCCACCAATACACCATGCACCCTCCCACCAACTGCACAAGCTAACAATTTCATCCCAAAGAAATCTTCTTTCACCATTAACATTAGGCCCATACACCAGCAAAACTCATCCCGAAACCATCATTAACATTCATAAAAGAACAAGCCACCAGATATTCCCCAACGAATTCATCCACCAGATTTACAACTCTCTTGTCCCACATCAAAATAATACCCCCCCAAAGCCCCCTGAGAAGCTAAAGAGGCCCATCCCACATAAGAACAACCCCACAAACTTCTTACAATATTTTTGTCAATGAAATTCAATTTAGTTTCTTGCAAACAAATGACATCTACTTTCCATTCCCGAATCAGATTTCTTACATGAAGGTGCTTACACGGGTCATTCAACCCCCGTACATTCCAAGAAAGGATATTTGGCTTCATTAAGCACTATTGTTCACCCTGTCTTTGAGCCTATCTCTACTAGCACTACCTTCCCTAGCATCATTATTGATAGAGCAAACCAATCTCTTAAGCACTCTTTTCTTTTTTTGAGCAAGATCTAATCAAGAAAGGTTGTCCTACCTTGATGGCAATGAGAAGAATTTTAAATTGCTCTTCAAAACCTCGCAAAAAATTCCTATGCAATTGCAGATTTCGCAAAGTTTTGAATACCATTTCGGTTAAGACATTGGAACAAAATATTTCGATATCGGTACCGTTTCGGGATAGTCTATATATAGATAAATTAATTATATATGTATAAATTATATTTCAAAATAACATCAATGCAAGTCTTAAAAAGTTAAAACACATATTTATGAAACTCAATAATATTTCTAAGTTCTCAATCCAACTATTAAAAAAAATAATCACTCATCTTCATCACGAAAATGGGAGTATGGATTTGATTTTTAGTCCTCGAAGAAAGGGGATTAAAAAAAGTTAAGAAAATAGTTTTCAAATATGAGAATTAGAGTGAAAATTATGAAAATACACTGAAAATACAAAATTTCGATCGGCACACTGAAAACCGGCCTCTACACCGAAAACCGGCCAGTATTGACCAAAACGCACCGAAATGAACGGTATTTGACCCGGTACGAAACACCTATCTCCCTCGTGCCGGTTACTGATCCGACACGATAAACACCGGTCGTATCGGTCGGTATGGCACGGTATTCAAAACCTTGAGATTTCATCCACCTTCTGTAACACCCAATCAGAATGAGTACCTACCCAATAGCACGCTAGAGGCATAGAGCAAATGGGACTAGGCTCATCCTCCACATCTTCCAATCCATTAAGAGAAGCCTCCACCCCAGACCCCTTGCATACCAACTGTAAATCAAGCTCTTCAACAGACCCCTCATCCGAAATGCCTAAATCATCATCATTAGCAGTGCACAAAACCCTAGAAAATTCTTCCTCAACATTCAACTAAGGAGACACCCACACAAATCCGTCAAATACGGCTTCAACAGAAACTAAGGAGGGCAACTGTGAAGAATCGGGATGAATAGGAATGCAAGAAACGCTAGTACTGCCTTGAGGACCAGGAGAAACCTCATTTCCCACGGCCACAAAGGTATCCACAGCCCCTCGGTATCCACTGTTCTCCTTATTCGAGACGGAGATCGATGCTAACTCAAGAACTGGAAGGTCACCGATGACCTGTTCTGTGGCGGCAGCGAGATGCCCTGAACGACTGCCTGTGGTATCTGAAAGATATTCATGCTCAGGCCCGAGGAAGAAGACCTAGTAAGGTGTTTGACCCGCCACGTTTTGGAAACGAGCCTCAAGGTCAATCCTCCAGCCTTTGTGATCAAGCCCAGCCCATCGCCCTGTCCATTTGCCAACTTAAGCCCATTGTCGATAGATGAGTGTGGATTTAAATGAAGTGGGCCATTCATCCCACTACTCAGGCCCATGACCAAATTCAACCCCATGTCTATTTTGGTCATTAAACTTGTAATCTTCTCCATAACTCCCAATAGCTCTACTCTGCAGCCCACAACACCCTTCAACTTCTCCCACCGTCGGGATAACCACAAAATGCGAACCGCCCACCCCATATTCCTCCTTGTGATGCCACTTGTCAACATGTGATGAAGACTACCAACCATTTAGAACATCACCGCCAATAACCTTCCCCTTCCTCTGACTATCACCCTCCCCACTATGTGAACTATTTCCAACCGGAATACATGCCGGTTTCTTCAAGACCCATACATATGAAGCACCCTTTGGGAGGGGAGCCCTCCCCAAAGGCAACGAGCCATCAGACCCCTCCCTATACCAAAACAGAGACTTTAGAGCCAGCCACTATGCGAGAATTGAACACGAAGTCTTCCTAGCCTCTACCCTTCAAACCTTCAGGGATAATCCGAGAACCCCTCTCATTCCCATTCCCATATTCATCCAAAAGCAGGAAACGGCCTCTCGAATTAGCATGACACTAGATAAAAAAGACACCATGGCCATCTCGCAACTTTCTTACAAAACCATCACGCCCAGGGTGGGCCAACCAATCCTCCATCACCTTAACCACCCATGACATTGTCTACACACTAAGAAACAAACTTGACCACCCTTTTGCTCCTCTCAGTAATGCGAATGAAAATACCACCCTCATTAGAAAAAACAAGACTTCGATTCCACCTTCACATACCATTAGTTAGACTATAAACTCCACCAGCTGAACAAAAGAAAGAAAATAAGGAATTGACCATTCACAAACCAGAATGTTGCTATCTTCTGAAAATTGCTTTAACACTTTCTCCCGCTGCTGTTGATTTAAAGTTCCATCCAGACGGGCAAAGGGAATATTACTCCTGTAAAGAGATGAAAACTATTTAAATATTGACTTGATGTAAGACAATTTACCATGAACTGAAACTGATAGAAATGTGAACTACATTATGTATTGTGATGTCGCTCGAATTTTGAGGAGAAAGAATAACAAGGCCAAGACATGCATCCAGGACATAATAAAAGAAAGAATAAAGGAACAGATACAAAGCATGCCAAGACAGTTTAGCTTTCCAAATTTCAATTAAGGCACAGCTAGATGTTTCCCTTAGTGCTAAAACCAGTCCTTTTCAAAGAAAAAAATTTAAGAACAAAAAAAGGAAAGAAAACAGTCCTGTCAAGGCCTGCAAGGTTGCAAGTACTGCACATTATTTTGGTATGGTGAAGAGTGCGCTCAGTTTTATATTAAAGATATACTAACAGGAGAAACAGCATGCTGCTCAACTGTTCTCGCACAACCAAATGGGTTCCTTCAACTTCTCTATGCAGCTAGGATTTTTACCGAGAAAGAGGAATCTGCAGGAGATCAAGAAAGGCAGTCCACTGGCTGAATACAATACTCTTAGATCCTGACAAGCGAAGATTCTCAAGTTCATGCAAGAGAACGACAATTTTGGATGACTCCACCCAATTTTTCTCAACATCAATCTGGAAGCGACTGTCAGTTGGGGCCGTTATAAGTTCTTGCCTACTAATGGTTTTCCTGTAAAGGAAATATTTATTTATTGGGTAAATTTCAAAAATAAAGGGACTACAAATTGAAGTAAAACCAGATCCTTATAAGGGGAGAGAGAGAGAGAGAGAGAGAGAGAGAGATGAGAATCCAAAACTAGATGTGTTGTCACAACAACTTGTAGGTACCTACAAACAGGACATAAGCCAGACGCAGCATTTTGCCAACTTGCCAATAGGCATTCCCGGCATAAGCGGTGTGCACAAGGTGTCAATACTGCATCTTCAAATGCTTCAAGACATATCGGACACTCTCCTTGTTCCCCTTTACGTAACTCTTCCACAACCTCTTGAACATAAGCACGTGAAGGCACATCTTTAGCTTCCCCTTCCTTAGCACTAAGGCTGCCTTTGAGGAATCGTCTAGCAAGCTTATTCAAATCAGAATACTCTTGTGTATCACCTCGACTGAACAAATCAAAGCCACCCATAAGAAATCATAGTTATTGGAAAATTCTTTAAAGAAATATAAAACATACATACAATTATAATCTTGTCAAATCAGAATATTTGGAGCATTTCAAGAGGAACTAATAATTTAGAGACATATATATATAGTATATATATTTTTATAAGTACATATCTATAATAGATAATTACCAGAAAGTACAAATAATTCTACAAATATCTATCTCAGCTCCTGTATGTTTGGCCAGCATACCAAAACCATTACTATTGTAAATAAAAAGTTTCCCCTTAAGAAATGATTCTCACCTTCCTGCCAATGAACTAATATTTTGTACACGCATTATTTAATGACAAAACTATGATAAGGAAACGCTTTCAATTTTAAGGGAGAGACACCCATTTTCACCTACATTGGTCAATATTTTAAAAAAATTAAAATAAAAAATCAAATACAATAGTTTAATTTTGCATTGATAAATATGTACTCAAATTTTGTCCACATGCACAGTATTATCAACAATTCAAACTCAAATAAAAAAAATATGTGAAATTAGTTTAAACCAAACTTAAAAGATGCCTATCGATATTGTTTATAGTTTCATTTGAGCAGTTCTAATCTACAACTGATCTCGCCTATGTATAAAGAATGGGTGAGGCCTCATTGATGATGTTAAAATAGTTCCCCAACACAAGATCCATACAAACATACATACATACATATATAAATGTGTGGGTGGACAATACATGTGTACACACAAAATCAGACACGAGTTGTTTTACAAAATAATGATGGGATAATAAGATCAGGTTATTTGTTCAGCCAAAATGTAGAGATAATGGGGAGCACCTTTTAAATTTAAAAAAATCATAAAAATGGTGGAAACTTGTGAACAAAAAAATTCAGTAAAAAAACTGCAGGCTATTCTCTTTCAATCAACATCCCAGAGTTTTGTTGTAACAACTTTTGAGGGATCATATTGTCTTGTATGCATACTTCTGTACATCTTGACCTGTTATTAGATCAATATCTCCATGCAACTAGAAAAGAGGGTTAAAATTCCTTGTTAGACCATCTAATCCCTTAAAATGACATTTATGAAAACCCATCAATATTTGGCTTGAAGACATTTCTCTGCCTTACCAGAAAACCATGGCAGGGCAAGTAATGTAATAACATTAAAACTATTCAAATAAGATACAGCATAGTAGGGGAAGGAATGTTATATACCTCATCACAAGAAATGGATGATCGCAACATTGGCGAAGACGTAAAAGTAACTCCAATATGGAAGCATAATTATGAAGAACCCGTCCTTGCTCGACAAATTGATCAAACTTCACCTGAAGGGATTTCACATCAACATGTTACTTTTAGTTTTGTTTTCCCATCTACTTATCCAAAAAAAAAAAAAAAGGTTTTGTTTTCCCATAAGTATGCAGTTTCTAGTCTTTGAGTGGCCAATCACACAGGAATGTTCGAGGTAGAATCACAGCTAAGCCACTGCTCCAGAGAGTCCACTTAAGTGGGACCAGCACTGGGTAATGATAGTCAATCACAAGATTGGGAGATTTTGCACTTACAATAGTTTAATTTTGCATTAACTAGAGCTGTACAAGATTGGGAGATTAATGAAGTTTCAACTTTTTTAGCTTTTTATACTCTCTGAGGTTTGATGGTAATGCTGTGGATAGGATGTTGTGGACGTCGAAGAGGTGTAAAAAATTCCCTGTTCATTCGTATTATAAGCTATTGTCTTTTCAGGATAGTCCTTTTCCATGGAAGCGTATTTGGAAGTCAAATGTGCCTTCCAAGGTGGCTTTCTTCACTTGGACAGCATCCCTTGGGAAAATCTTGACATTGGACAACTTAAGGAAGCGAGGTATTATTGTTATGGAGTGGTGCTGCATGTGCAAAAAGAAAGGGGAAACAGTGGATCATCTTCTTTTGCATTGTGAGATGGCAAGGGCTTTGTGGAATGGCATTTTTTGCAGAATTGGCTTGGCTTGGGTGATGCCGTTGAGACTTGAAAGTGGTAGACCTCCTTGCTTGTTGGAATGGGATTCATAGTTGTTCTCAAGTGGGAGAGGCTTGGAAGATGACCCCCTTGTGTCTCATGTGGTGTATTTGGATGGAAAGGAATAAGTGGTGCTTTAATGACACAGCATTCTTTAGAACAAATATGGAATTTTTTTGTACATTCTTTGCTGTTTTGGTCTTCAGCTTTAGGGAATAACGGTTCTTCTGTTCATGATTTTCTGATGTCATTTCCGTTTTCTAGAATGTATTTAGGTGTTTTCTTTTGTATACTACATGTGTACATGGGCTTCGCCTATACATTCGTTTTCAATAAAATCTCTCATTACTTAAAAAAAAAAAAAGAGATACCTTAGATCTTTTAAACAGGGCCTCATAGAAGTCTTTTTCGGTTTCGTTGAGTTCACAATATACGACCTGAATATCAGCAGGCGGAAGAACGAGAATAGGCCTGCAAACATACAATGAGTTTAAGGGCAAAACACATAATGTGAATATAGAATGATATTACTCACCGGCCTTCTCGATCAGTACTAAATTTTGTCCTCCTTAACATGATTGGCTTTAAAATGGACTGGACCAACTTCAACCCTCTCTCATCACCCTCCTCAAATGGCTTCTGAATAAGTTTGTTCCACCTAGAATATCAAGATAAACCAACCTCACAATAGTCATGATATATCAACTCATTTGGAGGAGAAAACTAAGAAATTAAATAAAAAAATGCATTTGAACATATCATGCATGCCTGCACACACCAACAGTCATGCTATATCAACAAATAGGAAGTTAGAAAGGATATCCGCTTAAACATATAAAACGCACACATAAGCACACATAAGCACACAGACACAGACATACACTCATACACTATTATTAGACTCCAGGAACATATTGCCCGATATGACTAAATTAATATTGTAAGCCATAAGCTGAAAGGTTCAATATTTAAGCAGAACACAACAAATCTCCTTTCAGTTTTGCCAAAAAAAATTTATTAAAGGCTTTGATTATCATGTTTATCTCATAATCATGAAAAAGAATCCCTTCTTGCCCAAACTACAGAAGTGCACCTTCTCCAAATTCTAGAAAGCTTATCGATAGACTTGATACTTTAAAAAAATGGTAATTGTTCATCATAGCGAAAATTGCCTTTACATATAATAATTAAATAAAAAAATCCTGGGTTTAAAAAAATCACTTTTTTTATCGGTATTAACAAAATCACTTAAAACTAAATATTGACCCCCAAGGCACTGTCGCCTATATGTGTGAACCAAAAAAAACAAATTCATCTGCAGTGAGGTTTCAAACGGAAATTACACAAAATTAAGAAACATCCAAAACCAACTTTGGGAATCTAAGATTACAATACTTCATTATACACTAAAAATGGAGACAAAACTTACCACGCCCAAGTTCCCCATGGTTCCACCTTTAAAAACCTAAGAAGACTGTAAATGTCCTCCAGGTTGTTCTGTGATGGAAAAGTTACATATATCAGGAAACATAAATGAAACAACCACCATACACAAATAACCAAAACTTACAAACTCCAAGATAAAAGTATCCAGCCTACAAGGTCTAGCTTCAAAGACATGGAACTTAATGATATACACAAAACGTAGGATAGACTCAACAAACAGGCTTTATTTGCAGGTGAAAGTAATCAAGTCACATGCTCAAGCTTGAATTCAAAGCAAGCGTGAGTGCACATGGAACACCTCAACATAGGACACAAAACCACACAAATGTCACGATACTCGGTATATATGCACGGGTATGTCAGAAGCATAAGTTATCATGTCCAGCCTCATCCCTCTAGATTACATGGTACATAATAGAAAAATCTCTTGCCAAGTGGTAAGTAAAAGAAAGGCTCAACAAATCTTTTATACATCCCTTGTGCCCGTATGCCTTTGGTAGGTAAATTGCACAGTGCACAGAGGATAAATGTTAAAAGCATGGCGTCAGATGTGCAAAATTTAGCAGTTAGGCCTCAAATGCCTCATACAAAATGAGACAAACCCATCGACTTGTAAACTGAAAAATAGAAAATATAGATTAATCAAATAATGGAAGCTTACAAATATAATATGCCATCTATTGCATAATATAACCATCAGATTAAGGGACAGAAAAATTTACATATTAGCAAACATGCGAAGGTTCATTTTTCCTTCAGATATAGTGGAGAAAGCAATAACAGTAATTTTCATTTGGTTGCCAAAAAAAGGGTGCCGGGGGGCTTGAGAGAGAGAGAGAGGACACCCAGCAATAGTAACATTCATTCACAACAAAGATGAAGATCCTTTTTGGTTTACAACAGTTTCCATAAAACATTTTACCTGGATAGGAGTGCCAGTGAGACACCAACGGCGATCAGCAACTAGAGCAGCAGCAGCCATAGATATTTGGCTTTTAGAGGATTTTATGGTATGTGCCTCATCGAGAACCACTCTAAACCATCGAACTGAGTAAAGACTGCAACTGTCTTCAGCATTCTAAAAATAAAATAGATACATAGAAAAGATGCATTAGTTTATCTTGTACAAAGAAATCCCACAAGTACTCATAAATTTCAACCATATAACTAATAAAAAAATCAACCTTATAAAATGAGCCTGTCAATTACCTCCGCCGAAAATTCTGAGGCTAACACTCCATATGTGGTAATTACAACATCACTCTGAGTTAGAGTTCTTGCATCCTTCGGTCTACTTTGTCCGTAATGAACATATAGAGACAGAGACCCAGGTTGCGCATGAGTTTCAATCTCTGCCTGACAATACACCAAATTGTCTTGACTGACTCTCAACAGAAAAGAAAAGGAATATGCATATGGAACTACAAAATTTGGGAACTACAAATTTTCAAAAATTCGCTTGCCACAAGTATGCAGAACTAAAAACAGTAAATAGGCATTGCAGCGCAGATACCTTCCACTGGCCTAGCAGTGTCATAGGACACACAATCAAATTTCCACCAGCTATAAGAGCATTCTTTTGCTTCATCAATTTATCAAAACCTGAAAATCTGGTTGCCTTCTTCAGGCGATCTGGCTGGTGGTCTAACCTGCTGACTTCACTACCTTCACTTGAAGGCTGACTCATGGACTGACCATCTGATTTTCCACCTCTTTCTGAATGAGCAAGGAGCAGGGATATGGTCATAATGGTCTTCCCAAGCCCCATTGCATCTGCCAAAATCTTCACATGCACGTTAAAGTCAATAATCTGAGGAAAATATAAAAATTCTGGGTAGGAATTAAAATATAATTAGGTACAAGCCATCCAGGGACATACTCCTCCTCTGGCCATTTGAAGTGTGCTTGGAAATTCTGTTGTAGCATTGCCTGAAAATGCATTCAAATAAACAACTAGCTCCCTCCTAGTAATACAAACGGCTAGATTAACATGCAATCTTGGGATAAGTAGAAAGGATCAGATTATATAATAATCTAATATGTACTTGTCCGCAAGATGATAAGCCTCCCAACATGGATGAAGTGTTGTTGCCGCCTCATCCATATGTTGTCCCTTCTCCAGCTGAATCATCCAATGAAGGGCCTGCTTTTGGTAGGGTCGAAGTTCACACTGAAGAGTACAAGGGGGATCCATTTCCTATAACACAACACATGTTCAGTAATTTCACCTTCTATAGGCATAAGCTGGCTCCAACAAAATTCAAAATCCTCAAGTAACAATACCTCTAACTCGGAGCTATTTCCAACACCAACAATGTTGTCAACTTCAACATCCGAAATTGACTCCTCATTTTCAACTTCATTTCCATTTTGAGAAGGATTCTTATACTTGTTAACATGTAACAGCGAGGCATGAAGACCAGAAATATCCTGCTAACACAAGATTACACTCTAAACTTCACCAGGAAGTTAATTAAAAATAATTGCTTGATCTATACAGACCTCAGGGTCTAAAGGACGCTTCCTTTTGTACAAGTCGCCAGGAGTGAAGTCTGCCTAATTACAACAAATCAATGACAAATAGATATTACGCCACAACTTTAGGAGAAAAGCTCAGAAAGATAAATGTCCAAACTCACGTTTACAACTTCAGCAGCACAGGCCGCTTCTATGATCAGACCAGAACAATAAATATGTAGAAGAAGAGATAAACTAGTCAAATAACAAATGATTACCTGCTTAAATGGGGTCAAACCTAACAACCGGAACAAAGTTGGGAGAGGATGAATCACTGATCCCTCAGTAGCATCGCTGGCTGCCTTGAGTGAGGTCTGGTGATGCTTACGGAACATAGAACTATTGATATATACACTGGAGTGATGATAATATGTTAATTCAATCAACCACCGTATGCACTAACCTATAGCACATTATAAAGAAACATGCCAAAGTGGGATCAAATGCAATCAATACAACCCACATTACGGTGACCATTCTTGCCTTGTCATCGAATTTTTGGTAAACCAAGCCATGCGTCTTTGAAGGACATTTTTTATTTCAAAAGCACTTATGAACCATGATAAAGCTAATTATTGAAATATACCTTATTGACAAAATAATGGTGTCCATAATGCCCAAAACATCAGGAGCAAATTTACAACAACCCTCAACCTTGACCTTCTTATCTCTCACAAGCGGCAAAAGACATCGTGCCCATTCGTTAGGTATTCGACCAATCTGCCACAACCCCAATCAATTCAATTACAGCAAATCAGATTCACGTTTACAAGACATCAAACGATTTCTCTCCAATTACCATTTTGCACGTTACCTCTCCAGATTCTTTAGTAGAGAACCTCACAATCTCCGAACAAGCCGCAGCTTGCTGCCGTCCCTTAGAGAAACCCTTTCCAGGCGAAGGCGAACTAGAACCACTCTTCAATGGAAACGTGAACCCCACAATGTCACCAGGCTTCAGTCTCCTCCCTTTACACGTAGACAGCCCCGAAACCTCACCGGAGCCCACGAACCACCACTCGCTCCCAACCGAGCTCTCTCGCCCACTCACGTCCCCAACAAAACCCTCGCCTTCTCTAGCGCAATCAGTAGCAATTGCTTCGTGCCCCAGAGAATGAAAACTCCGGTTCTCGCCGCCGTTTTGCTTCGGGTTCGTGCTGGCCCCCGAGACCGAATTGAGGCGAGAGGGTTGGGGGTTTTTGGAAACTGCTGGCAATCCTTTGGATTTGAAATTTGGCATGTCGAAGATTATGTTAATCGCGGCGGTGACGTCGTTGTTGGCCATGTGTAGGGCTCTGATTAAGTCCATGTCGGAATATTCAGAACCGAAGATCGATCGGACGGAGGATAACAGCTCGTCTGTGACCTTATTCCCCATCTGATGTTTGCGAAGAACGAAAAACCTAATTCGAACCCTAAACCTGATTTCACGCGTACGGTTTGGGATTGCGAAGTTTCAGAGGGATAGAGTGACGCTGGGGGGACGGTGGAGGAGTGGAGCTGCTGCTAAAATGCGCAGTAAGATAACGAGACTTCGAGAGGGGGGTATGGAAATGGCGGGGCTGGGGTGTGAAAAGTTGGAGACGAGGTGAGAGATGTGACGCGTTATTTTTCCCGCCATCTCTTTACACGTCAATGCGAGAGTATGAAATGCGAGAGTATGAATTAGGCGTTTGATTGGTTAGTTAAAGCGATCTCATTATTATAATTTTTTTATATAAAATATAATAAATAGTTTATTTTTTTAATTTTAAAATAATATTATTATTAAAAAATATTTTATAATAATATTTTATTTAATTTTCAATTTTTATCTCAACTCAATATTCAAACGATGCCTAAGTCAATCTGAGAGTCAATAAAGCATCTTTATCAAAATTTAAATTTTAAAATTTAGGACTGATTTGGTTTCAGATATAAGATGAGATTGTTTTAAATAAAAGTTGAAAAAATATTGTTAGAATATTATTTTTTAATATTATTATCGTTTTGAGATTTGAAAAAAAGTAAATTATGATTTGAAAAAATTGAATTATTTATTATATTTTGTGTATGAATTTGAGAAAATTGTAATGATGAGTTAAAATGAGATAAGATAAAATGCTTTCTGAATCCAAACAGAGTCTTATTTTATAAATTAAATTATGTTATATAAAAATTTTACTATATGTGTAGGATTTGAGAATAAGATTTTTCTAAAAATTATATCAATAAAAAAATATTTAAATAAATTGAGTTCAATATCTTTCTCAATTTTAGGAAAGACCAAGTATTTCAATCAATTTACAGATCAAACTTGTTCCTTAACATATTAGTTTCCTTGAATATAGGCTGAATTAAACCTTACATTGATTTTAAAATGCTCCAATTGTAATAATGATAGGTTATTTTAGACTATAATATTAAGAGAAATGATATTTATATTCATAAAATGCGCAAGCGTCATGCACTCTTTTTAAAATAAATAAGTAAATATGACATTTACATCAAAAAATTAATTTTTTATTTGTGAAGTTCATTCTTTTTCAAAATGAGTGTGCAACGCTTGAACAATCTATGATTATATCTAGTATTACTCTATTAGTAATATATTATATACAACACCTTCTTCTCACGAATAATTATTAACTATAATCATGACCTAGATGGATTTAATTGCATCAATTGTTTGTGGCCCTAATGTTGAGGGCTTCAAAACCCATGGCGGAGTCAAGGGGATCGGAAGGAAAGTCTTGCCTAGTCGAGAAAGATCAAAGAGAGAGACGTTGATCCATAGCTCTTTTGATGCTTGTGTGGGATTCATTTCAAAGACTAAGGCAGGTTTGGAGGGTGGGATGAGACACAAAATTCTCATCTCATCTCATCATTACACATTTTTCAAATCTTCATACAAAATATAATAAACAATTCAACTTTTTCAAATCTCAATTCAACTTTTTCAAATTCCAATTCAATAATAATACTAAAACATAATATTTTAAACACTAAAATAAAATACAAAATTCTTATCTAACCCTCCAAACCTGCCCTAAGGTCCCGTTTAGATTCAAAAAATGTTTCATTTTATCTCATCTCATCATTACAATTTTTTTAAATTCACATACAAAATATAATAAACAATTTAACTTTTTCAAATTCCAAAAAAATAATAATATTATAACAATATTTATTCAGTTTTCATCTTTTATCTAAAATCATCTCATCTCTTCTCATCTCATAATCCAAACCGGCCCTAATTAACAGTGATAATCCTTACAGTTTGTGTTGTGGTGTCTATTTGCATGCATGCGTAGCACTTGCCATTGAAAGTATATTTTTGTAGTAATATTGATTATTGCATGCATGCAGTGGCGAAATCAGTAATTTTTTTAAGGGAAGGCCAACTTTTATACCATGTGACATGTTTATATAAAATAAAAATAGACAAATTGTAATCTTAATTTCACGAAAAAATATAACTATATATAAAATTAGATCTTGATAATATGTACATGCATGTAGAAATAAAATTAAACTTAATATCTATTTCAGATTTCTGACGATAATATTTCAAGGAATAATATTTATCCACTATTATTTTTGTAATGCAATAGTTAGAATTGTTTTCTTCATAAAAACTATCAAGTGATATTTTAGATTGCCATATTTTATTCTAATAAATAAGCTAGTTTATCAAATTTCATGTAAAATCTATATATTTTCGCGTTATATTAAGCATATAATGATACGATCGATACATTAAATAGTTTTTTCCTTGCTCAATAAAGTTTGGAGGATAAAACATCTCAACTATTTTTCATATAGATCATCAACCTTAAATGATATTTCTTGTACTTTCACTTTGAATCTCATATTAAGAAGCTTAATATTGTAAAATAAAAAACTATGGGATCCATATTAATAAGTTTATTATTTCTCCCAAACATAATTTTAATTTAATTTTGGTGGAGCCACATCCTTGAGAATATATAATATATAGAAGTTATAAAAAATTTTGAGACTATAAAAAAAAAAAAAATTGGAGAAAGGTATCTCTATATATATTGGAATTCTATAAGATTTTGAAGAGCGTATGAGAATTATAAATTTTTGTTGTGGGGGCATTTTTCTATATTCATATAATTATCAATAAAATTTAGAGAATATTTTAAATTTTCAAAAATTCTTGAGAAGGCCTTGGTCCTCGGTCCTCATACCCTTAACGCGGTTCTGCCACTTCCTGCATGCTAGCTATCAATGTACCAGTGGTTATTCCATCATTTTACCAAGGATATAATTTAAGAGTAATGCTACGTACAGTCTTCAAATGGGGACTACATTGCAAACCTAGTTAATTTTATTTTTAAATTTTTTCAAAATTACAATAATATCCTTATCAAAATGGTACTTTTTTCATTTAATGAAATGTTTGCACATGCAGTCCCTATTTGGGGACTGGAAATAGAATTTCTCATAATTTAATGGTCTAGTTTCTAGGCGTTTTGGCTGTTTTCTTATTATTTCTCCCCATTTTCCAGTAAAACTACAATATTTCCAGCATAAAATTAATTTATCCAAACAATCTACAAAACATCTGTATGTCCAGACTATATCTAATGAATCGATACGCAATATTCAATTTCAAGGATATACATTTTGGGGTCACTATTTGATGTTGTAAAGATCAAACAAGTCACCATCCAATTTTTTTTTTTTTTTGAATAAAACCTCCTGTATCATTTCATTATGAAATCAATTGGTTACAATATTTGTCATTTACAACTTTTTGTATGCTATCTGGTGGAACACATTCTATCCAAACAGTTTCATTATTAACGAACAAACCAAGTTTGGCTAAACTACGTGCAATCTCGTCGCCTTCTCTATGTATAAACTGCAATCTCCATCCTCAGCAAGTCCGAAACTTATTCTACAAATCTCCCACCAACTGCCCATTCCATGACTCATCATCAGATAAAGCATCTATAACTTCCACCACCCCTTTTGCATCCCCTTCAAAGCATACTTTATAAAACCTCAATTCCCTACAAAAATTCAAAGCCCTCCAAAGAACATTACACTCAGCCATAGAAGGAGAATTTGCATACACATCCCCTCTGTGATCCCTTACCACCACACAAATTCCCATTTTTTGAGCTTTTAAATCCATGGCAACATCAAAATTCACCTTCAAGCAGTTTTCTTCAAGCTTCCTCCATCTCTTCCTTTACTCTACTTGTTCTTCCCTACTCCCTGCAGACAACCCCTCTTTATTAACTCTTGAAAGTCACATAGACAAATAATAACATTTTTAACAATTCAATCAAGATTGGAGAACTTAATTTCTACCACCAAAGAATTTCTTCTCCCCTATATCGAGTGCATAATGGCCACCACTTTTTTCATATATTTTTTTGATAGCTCTCTGATCAACTTCAACAATAGATATTCAAAATCTTCCATATTCAAGTTTCATTTCTGTTCCGGACTCCCCTTCATTACCCACACATCAGAAGAAGTTGGAAAATTCCAGAGAGCATGAGCAGTTGTTTCCTCATTCTGAAGACAAATTGGACACTTTGAGTCCTTAAGCACCTTTCTTCTTCTCAAATTCAATCTTGTAGGTAGGATATTATTTAAAGCCTTCCATACTAGATGCTTACACCCCCGACACATTTAGAGACCATAACTTATTCCATATTTCATTACCATCACCTAACGTTGAAGCTTCCCCTCGCTTCTCTGGTTTTTAGCATAGTAAGCACTCCTCACTGAGTACTTTCCATCTTTAGACCAGCCTCATATTTGCTTATCTGCTGCACCAGTTCGACTAATAGGTATAGTGCATATGATATCTGCCTCTTCCTTACTAAAATCTCCATGATTAGGTCAATTTTTCACTTTTTCCTCTCTTCATCAATCAGTTCACATACTCTAGCATCAGATCTCAGAATCTTTACTAGGGACTACATTGAATAAGAAGTAGGCACAGGCAACCATTTATATCCCAAGATTCTCATATCCTTGCCATTTCCCACTCTCCACGTCTCCTCATGCTTCACCACTTCTTTCACTGACTACAAACTTTTCCAAATGTAGGATGACATGTTTCCCAGCTTTGCCTTAGTGTATTTGGCATTTTTTAGATACTTCCCTTTATAGATTCTAGCCACTGGTGAATTCTCCATCTACATTAGCATCCACCCTTGTTTAGCTAGCATAGCTTTATTAAAATTCTCCATATCTCTAAACCTGAGGCCTCCCACTACTTTTGATTCACCCAGTTTATCCCAACTCCACCAATGAATACCATTTTTTTTTCCTTTTTTTACCTTGTCTCCACCAAACTCTGGTCATTATTGCCTCCAACTCCACACACAGCTTCTTAGGTATCCTAAACACACTCATAGAGAATGTAGGAATGGCTTGTAGCACAACTTTTATCGTAATTTCCTTGCCAGCTTTTGATAGAAAGATGGTATTCCAATTTTGAATCTTTTGCTACACTCTTTCTTTGATACTCTGAAAAATATTATACTTAATCTTTCTCACTACTGCAAGTAACCCTAAGTACTTCTCATAATAGTTGTCCCAACCTCACTAACAATCAAGTTCTTTACAGGCCCCCTTGTGTTATTACTGAACATAATTGCAGTCTTTTGTTTGTTCGGTGTCTGGCCCGATGCCTTCTCCTAAATGCTCAAGATTCCATCAATTTTTCTCCACTCCTCCACCTAAGATCTACAGAAAACAACACAATCGTCTGCAAACATTAGGTGGTTGATTTTTGTGCCACCTCTAGCCACTAAAACTTCTTTGATTATTCCTTCTAACTCAATTTTATTTAGCAACTGGCTCAAGTCCTCGGCATAAATCAGAAAAAGATAAGGGGACAAAGGATCCCCTTGCCAAAGCCCTCTAGATGGATTAAAAACTCTGACAGGTTAACCATTGACCAATACTAAGTAACTAACAGAACTTACACAATCCATTATCAGCTTAGTCATCTTTTCACCAAAACCAATCTTCAACATCATAGCATTAGAAAAACTCAATCCACCCTATCATAAGCCTTAACCATGTCAAGTTTGATAGTTATACTCCCTATTCTACCATTTTGCTTTGTCTTAATCGAATGCAGTAATTCATAGGCTATCATTATATTATCATATATTAGCCTTTCAGGAAAAGGCACTTTGATTTAGAGATCAACTTATACAACACATTACAGAGGCTTATGGGCTTGAACTCCTTTACAAATTTTGGGGTATTTACTTTTGGAATTAAAGCCAAAAAAATATGGTTAATCTTCTTACACAACCCTCCCCCATTCAGAAACTCCAACATTGCCTCACAGGTCTCCTTCCCAACCAACTCCTAGTAATTTTTATAGAAATCCACCCCAAAACCATATGAACCAGGTGTTTTGAAGGCATACATTTGCTTTAAGGCTCTCTCTACTTCCTTAGGTAAAAAGGCTTTTTCCAATTACCTCTTCATCTTTTCACTTATTTTCAATTCTGCCTCCTTGACATACTTTTCAGTTTGCTCAGGTGTCGGGTTTGGTGAAGTGTAAATCCCAAAAAAATAGTCCTTGGAAGCCTCTTCTAGTTGCTCTTTCCCCTTCACCCATCTCCCTTCAGCATCTTGGATTCTCTCTATAGCATTATTTCTCTTCCTCTAGTTTGCACAAGCATGAAAATACCTAGTGTTCTTATCTACTTGCTTAAGCCAGTGCTTTTTTGCTCTTACATTCCACATAAGGTTTTCTTACTCAAGCATTACCTCAAGTTCCTTGCTCTTTTTCTTTGTTTCCTCCATTTGACATAACCCCTCTGCCTCTTGCAACATCTTTGGCTGGTTTGTTTTTTCCTTAATAAATTGTTCCCTCTCCCTTATTACATGTCTACTCCAGTGGCTTAGAACCCTCTGCACCCTGCCAGCATTGATTGTATTTTTTCCTGTGGCCTCACTTGCCTCCTCTCTCTTTTCCATTCCTATTTTATCACTTCTTTGCACCCCTCAATCAAATCTCAGCTAATCTCATATTTAAATTGTCTACCCCTTCTAATCCCCTCTCTTATGTTTTCCTTCCAACAGTTAATCAACAAAGGACAACGCTCAAAACACAAAGCCACCATGACCTCCACTTTTACCTTAGCATACATATTCAACCAGGTGTGCTTTGCCACTGCACGATCTAACATTTCTTTAATAAATGTACCATCCTCATGTCCATTACACCATGTATATTTATTGTCCACCCAACCAAAATCTGTCAAACTGCCTTACTCCAATACCCTTTCAAAATTATCCATTTGATCATCATTTTTTTTTCTCTCCCCTTGTTTCTCACTTTGACAAACAATCTCGTTGAAGTTTCCCACCAAGCACCAACCTTTATTAACCTCAGGCTCAAAAGAAGACAACAACTCCCACGACTCCCTTCTTTTACTCCAATCTAGATTCATATAGAACCCTGTCAATAACCATCTTTACCCTTCCTAACCCTCATCAATCGACACATTGATATGCCTTTGTGAAAAATTAACCAACTCTGTCATCTCTTCCTTTCTCCACATTACTAACAAATCTCCAATTTGTCCCCTGGAATCTTCCTTTCCCTTCCTTGTAAACCCTACAATATGTGTCATTGCAAAATCACCAACTTCCTCACCCTGTTTTATAACCCCCCAGCAGCTGTCTAGAACAATATTAGCATCCTCCCATTCTATCTCCTAATCCTACCATCCCCCACCTCTATAATTGCTCACCACCTACATATTTCCCCTTCCCTCTTGCACTAGTTGTCTTCCCTTCCTCCTCCATCTCCCCAATATTCTCACTCCCTCTACTCCATTTTCCTCCATCCCCTTCACTCTTATAATGTCTCTTAATTTTCCTTCCCTGTATCGGGACTTTCTTCCATAACCCACCTCTAACCATTTTCTCAGCACGCAACCATGACCCAAACTGGGACCTCTCCTCATTCTTCTCACCCCCTTTACTACAGCCAGATCCCCCATTAATTAACCAACCACAATCAAAACATAAACGAGTCAATTTTTCATATTGAAATTTCACCAATACCTTCTTTCCTTCCATTAATATCAATTGACCTAGCATATTACTTGCAATAGTGGAATCTTAATTCTCACCCTCAAAGATCTACCCCCATCTAATTCCATCCTCAGGGACATCCACCTCCAGAACTTTTCCCACTGAGCTCCCAATCTTCATTCCACATTCCTCGCTCATGCACCCAGAGGCATGTTATGCATTTGTACCCATAACACTTCTGTCTCAAAGGCCATAGTCTGTGATTGAGCCAATCCATCAAATAGTTTGAGGGTAAACAAGTGGTTATCAAATAACCACGTGCTTCCCTTTATGACTCGCGTCTTATCTGCATGGGTCAAGAAATAGATGATAAAGACATTGTTTCCAATCTCTTGGAACTTCACTGGTTTGCTCACCCTCCACACTTGCCATTGTGGATTCCATTATTTCCTTCCTATCGGACGCTCAAGCCATACTTTGCCAACATAATTCCCCCCTTCTCTCGCATCCTTTCTTCCATCCTGCCTAGCTCAATCATCGAGCTCTCCTCCTCCGTCAGCCTTAAGTTCTCCCACAGATCCTTAGTATCTCCTCTCGTCACTGCCATCGATTTCAAGTAGAATATTCCCTCCAAAAAGTTGTACCACCGCACTTGACTCCCAACAAACTTTCCCTCTCTAAAATGTCACATCTGCTCTCACTCTAAGAGTCAAAGAGGAGACTTAAATCACCATTCAACTCAACCATGTGAACGAGGAAAATTAAAGGATCACTCAAACCGTTGTTTGCATATTACTTTTTTATTCTCTCAAACAAACAATATATTAAAAAGAACAAAGAGCCTAATACAGATAGTATAGAAAAGCTAAGGGGGATCAAACCTCGTATGGGTCCAATACATAGAGTAGTGAGTGACAGAATCTTAGGTGATGCTATTACACATGGGTGAGTTAGCAACCTTTTGAGCAAGCTCATATTCCTTTTGATTGGCACTTCGGGGGACATGAACAGATTTTCAATCTTTGAGAAGCTTGAGATGATTTATGCAATCTTCTATAATTGTGATGATGAACCAGTTGACTTCAACAGAGAGATCTATGAGAGCATTGTGAACCACCAGTAGGGAGTCACCTTCTAGAAAATAGAGTGAGCCTTGAGCACCAAAGCTTCTTTAATTGTTAGCAAGACAGCTTTTGCTTCACCATAAAGGGGAGAGGAAGTTCAAATGCATTTGGCCCAAGACTTGAGTGAGACTCCTTTAGAATTGTTGCAAATACCTGTTTGCTTCACCATAAAAGGGGAGAGGTTGTTTGCATATTACTTATTTGAAAAAAAAACATTATTTGCATACAACCCAAGTTCAATTTTGTACTAACCAAAACAACTTATCTAAAAAAATAAGGAACTCATAATTGGATAAAAAGGAGAAATGGGGTGTCGACTAAAAGATAAAAATAAACCTTTAGTTAGGTGCACACAAGTACTTGAGCATATTTGTTTTTTAGAATATGGGCTTAAGAAGCATTGGGCTTGGGTATTATAGTTAAGGTCAAGAGTTAATAAAAGTAAGTCACCTTTGAAGGATTTTTAAATGATATATTTTTCCTTTCATAGAAAATAGGACACTATAGGAGGTGAAAACTTTGAAAATAGGGGATTGATATTATTCATGATTTTCTATAAAAGTCAAATAGTTTCAAATATTGTGGATTGATATTTGTTATACAAAATGTATTATTCATGATTTCCTAAAATAGGGAATACATGAATAATTAAAGCTGCTATCCACCCTCAATGGGTGGATAATGCCCTCACCCGCCCCCACCCCCGTCCCCTTCAAGACTCCTTCCCTATGCTGGTGGACGGGTAGCACATCCATGTCCTCAATGTACAGGCAGAGAAGAATAAGATAGATGGAGGAGAGAATAATAAGCAAACAGACAAAGACAGAAAAGAAGAAAAAGAAGATGATAGGTAGGGGTGTAACCGGTCCGGTCCGGTCCGGTTTTGGACAAAATTTAGGACCGAACCGGTATGTACCGGTTTTGTATTTTTTAAAACCGATTACGCCCCGATTACCCTCCTAAACCGGTACCTCCGGTTTTACCGGTTTCCGGTCCGGTCCGGTCCGGTTTTCCGGTTTTTTTTAAATGTAAAAAACATATAATAAAGTGTTAATTCTTATTAAAAAATGTTATTAATAATTTAATATATATATTATGCTTAAAACATATGATCAATTAAATTTTCATTTTTAAGATTAAACTTTTATTTTATAAATTATAACAACATTATCTTATATATAATTATATTAATAACATATGATCAAATAAATTACTAATGTTCATATTTAAGATTAACATTTTATGTTATTATTTATAAATTATAATATGAAAATTTTTCATATATGATATATAATTATATATTATATATAAAAATTTAACATATAATTATATATTATATATATAAATATTTTGTATAATATATAAAATTAATTTTTATATTTTTTTTTTCCAACCGGTCCGGTTCGGTCTGGTCCGGTCCCGGAAACTACGGAACTGGAACCGGACCGGAACCGGCCGGTTTTCATAAAATAAGAACCGGTTCCGGACCGGACCGGTTCAAAACCGGACTAACCGGTCCAGTTCGGTCCGGTCCGAACCGGTTTTCCGGTTTAAATTTACACCCCTAATGATAGGCATAGAAGTAGAAAAAGAGAAGACATATAGAGGCCGAAGAAGAAGAAGAAGAAGATGAAGACGACAAATAAGCAGCTGAGACTTGGGGAGGAGAAAAAAGTGATGGGTGATTCGGACTAAAGAAAGTGGGTTAGGTTTTTTTTTTTTTTTTTTTTTTCACACACATATAATCAAACGGGCAGACTAAAGCCCAACCAACCCTCCGGTCGTTTGCTTTTTTTTTTTGCTTTTAGAAATTTGCCCGCTCGACCGAGGCCCATTATCCTTATAGGTCGGGGCAGATCAGATTATGGAGACCCACTGCCCAACCCTATGAAGAATGATCAACCTTTTTATTTGAGGATGCTTAAATGCCAAACCAACATTCTTAGGAAGGAAGGAGAGGACAACGTTGAGTGAGTAATTTATTTGAGGGTAGACGGGCGAAGAGGCATGACCCTGAAGGATTTTTAATTTTCTTTAAAGTTTTGAGACAATTATTTTTTGTCTAAAATTTAAAATTTCTTATAAGTTAAAAAAAGTGTGAAGAAGGAACTTAACTTTATATTTGTTTTCCGTGTTTTAATTTTAATTAATTTGAAAAAACAAGACATAAAGAAGGCAAAACTATACAATTAATTTTGTATGACTACAAACAAAATTATTTATGCTATTGTATGCATTGTTTTTTTTTTTTTTAGAATAAAAGCTTATGCATTCATGCATAGAAACCGAGTTCAATACATAATACAACATCATAGGCACATTAACAACCAACTAATAAACAACAGCTATAAGAAAAGACCCGCTATATCCACCACAAGACTACTTCAAATAAAATCTGGAGGTTCATTCCACCACTGTAAAGTGTCATCCATAACCCGTGCTTGTTGAGCTAGAAGACTAGCAATCTCATTGCCATGTCTACCAACGTGAAGAACCTCAAATGAAATAAAATTGGACATCACCTTCTTCACCTCATGAATTAAAAGACTGCACCTGTTTAGATCCTCTCCCCTTGAGCAAATAGCCTCCATTACTGTAAGCGAGTCCCCCTCTATAATTAAGTGAGAAATACCCAGGTGAGAAATTAATTGCAAACCCCTTAGAATAGTAAGTGCTTCTATATCCTCTACCTCATGTATACCCAACTCCCTTCTAGACATTGCCGTGTTCATACAGCCCTTGTCATCCCGCAACACAACACCCACACCATAAGAATTTGAGGAACTAAATATAGCTCCATCTAAAAAGCACCTGAACTTGGGTACTTAAAGATTGTAAATTAGTAAAATGTTTCTTTTTCTTAAGATTGATTTTTTCCTTTATTTTATTTTATTTTATAGATATGTATAATCGAGTTTCGTGTTTTTCTTTCTTTGTGCAGTTTTTTTTTTTTGAATGTGCACTTTAATTACACTGAATTATGACATTACTCTTTGTGTTATTGATGGAACTAGTAACTTTTTCATTAAACGAGTATCAAATTCAATTGAAAAATACTACGTGTACTTAAAAAAATTTTAAACTTTAAAATCCTGAAATTTGAAAATTTAAATTTAAAATTAAAAAAAAATAGAAAAATAAATATTATACGCAAAATTATAAGTACATGTAGCACTATTCAATTCAATTCATTAACATGATTTATTTTTAACATTTGAACCTAAAATTTAAAATGAATCATTTTATGTACCTTGGGTAGTTATAGATTGTACATCCAAGTTTCCAACCATCTTAAATTGTATCTATATGTGATTTCAAACCCATTGATCCAATATAGATGGAGTTACTTGTGAAAGATTATTGTCAAATAAATAAAAGATATATGGAGAATAATAAACTCTCAATTTTTACAAATCCTTATGATTGGAATAATTTGCATCTAAATATCCACTCATCACATCCATCCATTTGGGGTTAAAGTTTTGGATATATATATATATATAATCAGAAACTGTAATGTGGCCGTTGCCAATAAAAAAGTTTAAAGATCGAAGTTATCGGCGGGAAAATGGCATTAAGTGGGAAAATATTCCCGCCATTTTGGGTCTAATTTCTGTGCTTCTGAGTTCTGTGTACGTATCTAAATGCACCTTCTTTAAACAAAGTGCCATAGTGTGTTTTAAATTGGGGTTATTTTCGAAATTTCCTGGGTTGGGACGAACTCAGAGTCGACTCGCTCTTTCTCCGAGTCGTATTACTAGCGCAGGGTTTTTTTTCTTTTTTCTTTTTCGTTCAGCACATTGTTCGTTCAATGTATTATATTCAACTGTTCCTTATGTTTTATTTTAAGTGAAAGGGAAGGAAAAAAAAAAACAGCTGAAGTGGAAGATCTTTTTTTTTTTTTTTTGACGATACTACAGCTTCCGTTGGGGCTCCCGCTAGAGTTATAACATGTGTTTTCATGTATTTTTTTAAGTTATTTTTTATATAAATTTTTTTAACACTTTTAAATATTTTTAAAAAATAAAATAAATTTAGAACATCATTAAAAACACTTTCTTAATTAGAAAATAAAAAAAATCATTAAAAAAATACTTCCTTAATCATGAAGTAAAATAAAAAATCATAAAAAAATATTTTGTATTTTACTTCGTAATTAAGAAAGTATTTTTTAATAAAATTGTTAACTTTTTTTATTTTTTAAAAATATTTAAAATTATTAAAAAAATCTATATAAAAAATAACTTAAAAAAAAACACATAAAAACACATAGTAGAGCTCCAACGGGAGCCCAGTGGGAGCTTTCGCATTATTTTTTTTTGGCATTTCCGTTGACTTTGACTTTTGCTTGAACTATATTAATCGGAGTCGGAGTCAATATTACATAATCCTGTCCAACTTCAAATTCTGAATCTTCCAACATCAAAATCGAAGTCGGAGCGAATGTCTGTTGGAATCGAAGTAGCAGGAGTTTTTGCCCACCCCTATTCACTATCCAAAAATAACCTTAAAGTGTGCAAATTCTATACATCCTGTTTGGGAAAAAGTGAGAGTCACCATTAAAAATGAGTTTGTCTCATATGTGTCCCAGTCTCCAGATTTATCTAATTTTCTTTTAAGGAAATGCACAAAACTTGCAAACTATATGATTGTACAAATAATTTTCCTTGTTTAAAAAATAAATTTCAACTTTAAACAAACATTTTTCAATCTAAAAAAAAGTAATATTTCAATTTTTTTTATCTAATTATTTGCCTAAATTTTAATGAAAAGTCAATATATAGAGAAATTATTATTATTTTTTTACAAAAACCAAAATAAAATATATTGAAATCTATAATCAAATAATATGTTACTTTTTTAAATATATTTTCACAAATTCAAGTACAACATATAATTTGAAAAACTTTTATTCAACATTTCCAAACTACTTTTACAAAACACAATTAAAAACACATCTCACAATTTTTTATTTTAACAATAAAGCTAAAAACACATCTCACAAATTCTAGTGCAGTGAAGATTATTGAATAGAGTAATACTATATATAATTACAATTATAGGGTGTATATGTCCTACACATTCTCTTTAAATAAAAATGAGATCCACCATTAGAAAAATAAATTTTTCATGTGGATTTTAGATTTATTCACTATTTTAAAAAAAATGCTCGAGCCTTATATTTCCTAAGATTGTAAATATCACTTCTCTATTAAATAACTATATGCTGTTCATTTTATTTTTATTTTTTGGTTTCAAATAGTATAAATTACCAAGGGGTTTCATTATGAGGATGCCAACGTCTTATCATTATTTTTAATTAAAACTTTAAATGTTTTAATAGGTAAAAAGATCGTGTATTATTGTTATTATTAAAAGAGTTAATTTATATATAGTCTTTAAAAGAGGATTGTTCATCTAAATCCTTATAGTTATATTTAAAAAAATTTTAAAATTATAATAATCTATTTTTTTTGTACTTTCATTTATTAATAGAACTGCAATTCCCTATTTAAAACTGTAAATAGAATTTGTTTTATTAA
This sequence comes from Juglans cinerea, assembly GCA_961763995.1. Classification (NCBI taxonomy): domain Eukaryota; kingdom Viridiplantae; phylum Streptophyta; class Magnoliopsida; order Fagales; family Juglandaceae; genus Juglans; species Juglans cinerea. Next base: position 22,382,091 of record CAUIVZ010000013.1, read on the forward strand.
AACCCGAGTGAATCATGACTCAAACGGGTTGAAATTCAAACTACAAACTCGGACTCAGTGAGCGGGTTCCGAGTCAAGGTTACACAGCAACTCGCTAGAAGAGTGAAGAGAGGTCGTTGTTCACTCCTATTAGGGCTTCGACTCTATCTCTCCCGTTCTCTCTACCCCAAATAGCCGCATAGACATCTTCTCTAACCCTAATCAGGTATTCTCGATTAATCTCCCAACAATACGTTTCAAAATTTGCGTTGTATCAATCCGAACATCATTTTTTTTTCTCGCTTTGATTCAAATACCAAACCGACTTTTTCTGGTATTACCAATTAATTGAATTTTGTACTGACCTGTCTCATTTTTGTTTTGGTTTGTAGGGGCTGCAAAAACCCTACCTTTTGCAGCACTTTAAGAATAGTGAAAAATAGAGATTGAAATTGGCTGCGATTGGGTTCGGATTTGAGGTCCGAGGCGATTCATGCTCTAAATCGTTCGGATAATGGACCCTCCTGTGGCGAGATCGAGGGGTAGGCCGAGGAAACGGAGGCGAAACGAGGACGAAAACATTGCTCTGGGCCCCAACACCAAGAACCAGGCCGTTGAGAGAAGGCCCGTGGCTTTGGTGGGGCGGTACGTGTTGAAGGAATTCCGTGGCAGTGGGGTTTTTCTTGGGAGAGTTTTGCATTACGACCAGGGATTGTATAGGGTCGATTACGAGGACGGGGACTGCGAGGACTTGGATAGCGGCGAGGTTCGTGGATTTATTTTGGGAGATAGTGACTTCGACGCTGATTTGAGTAGAAGGAAGAAGAAATTAGATGAATTACTATCGAAAATTAGTGCAAACAGTAAGAGCCAATTCGAGAAGGAAGGGTACGGATTGACAATTGGAGCGGATAAGATTGATACATCCACATTAAGTGAGATGGGTGGTGGGGTGGCAATTGAAAATGATGGGGGAGAACTTGAAGGCTATGAAGATTCCTCGAGTGATTCGAGTGAGTATGCGAGGGACGGCGATTCGGGGTTCAATGTAGAGACCCCACCCATCCCACCACCGGAGTTGCCACCTTCTTCAGGAACTGTAGGTGTGCCGGAGCAGTATGTTTCCAATCTTTTCTCTGTTTATGGTTTCTTGCGGTCCCTAAGCATCCCCTTGTTTTTGAGCCCATTTTCTTTAGATGATTTTGTTGGGTCGCTTAATTGTTGTGTTCCAAACACATTGTTGGATGCTGTTCACGTTGCTTTGATGCGTGCATTGAGGCGTCATCTTGAAATACTCTCATTGGATGGCTTGGAGCTTGCCTCAAAATGCTTGAGGTACTTATTCTTTTTTCACGAACAAAATGCTTGATGTACTTGTTTTCATCTCTTTATGTCTTTGGCTGAGAAAACCAGTATCTTGAAGTTACAATTTAAATCCTAATCAAGTTGTGTTAGCATTCTCGTGCAAAGGATGTTTTGGTAGAATTGACTATGCACACTGTTATTCCTCTCCTTGGGGGATCTTAGAAGTAATTTTTCAAGCTGTTACAGTTGGTTGCCAAGGAAGGTGCAATGGGTTTGTTTTTTCTACATTTGGGTCCGTACAATACTGGATTCAAATTGTGCCACAAGCATCTATTCCATTCAATCAAGCTATGTGGTAATGCACAGTTTTGTTACCTTCCTGTTGGCAAGCAATTGAACAGAGAGGTTTTAGTGGTCTGCCCATTGGAATTGATGTTGGGATGAGGATTTTGGCTTGCATATCTCAAGTGATTGAGTGAGATTTCCATTTTTGTGCACACCCTTCCATCTTATTATATAATATAAACATGATTTTTTTTAACATCATCATGTACACCTGTATTTTAATATTAAAACTACATTTGAAATGTGCTTTCATTGCTAATTTCCATTCTTAGAAATTCAGTTTTTGCCTCCCCCTTTTATCTTTCAGGTGCATTGATTGGAGCTTGCTCGATACATTGACTTGGCCCATTTACCTGGTCCACTATTTAACAGTTATGGGACACACAAAGGGACCTACGTGGAGAGGATTTTATGATGAGGTTTTGGTTAGGGAGTATTATTGCCTACCTGCAGGTAGGAAGTTAATGGTTTTACAAATACTGTGTGATGATGTCTTGGAGTCAGCTGAGATAAGAGCTGAGATTGACATGCGTGAAGAATCAGAAGTCGGATTAGATTATGACACAGAAGCAACCAATCCTCAAGAAAATGGGCCTAGAAGGGTCCACCCCAGATATTCCAAAACTTCTGCTTGCAAGGGTAGAGAAGCTATGGAGATTATTGCAGAAACCCACAACACAAAGTCATTGGGTAACTTAAATTATTCAGGTTTCAAAGGTACTAAACACAATGTGGATGCTGCTGATGTCGATGTGGATAGAAATAGTGATGAATGTCGGCTTTGTGGCATGGATGGGACCTTGCTTTGCTGTGACGGGTGCCCATCAGCATACCATTCAAGGTGTATAGGTGTGATGAAAATGTTTATACCAGAAGGGCTCTGGTACTGTCCAGAGTGCACTATTAATAAGATTGCACCGAATATTGCAATTGGAACGTCACTTAAAGGTGCAGAAATATTTGGCATCGATTTGTATGAGCGGATCTTCTTGGGTGCTTGCGACCACCTACTGGTGTATGTTCTCAACATCTTTGTTTTAGCCCCCCCTAGTGTTAGCTATGCTATACAAAATGTTTGTTGAACCTTTTTGTTTGTATTAGAATCATAATTATTTTCTTGCTTTACGAATTACTGGGTTTTTTAACTTTAGTTCTTGAGTCTCCACCTTATCTCAACCTTTATTTTTTAAAAAATCTCAATTCCATCTTTATGTGTTGCTTTGAATGACTCCTCATTTTTTGAAATTCTCTTCAACCCTTTCATGGGCTTATGATCAACAATATTGATTATCGCAGGCTTAGGGATTCTATAGATACAGAACCATGTTTCAGATATTACAATCAGAATGACATTCCAAAGGTCCTGCAAGCTCTTTGTTCATCCGTGCAACATACAACTTTATACTTGGGGGTGTGTAAGGCAATTTTGCACCATTGGTCTATTCCTGAAAGTGTCTTACCTCTTCCAGTGATGAATGAAATGTGTATAAACTTGGCCCATATAAAGGATAATGCACAACTTCCTACCCTCTTATTCCCTCCTGGCAAGGAAGAAGGGAGAGTTCCTAATATGCTTGAAGCGGGGAATTTTGTGTATAATGAAAACCAAAGCAGCACAGATAATGTGGGAACATCATGTCTCAGGGCCTCCTCAGATGAGATTACTCGGACTGAACTTTCTGAATCTCATGGTGGTGGTGACAGAATGCAACAGGAATGCACACTTATGGATATGAACCTAACTGAGAGGATGAAAATGGAGTCTCAAATTTCTAATGGTTCAGAAAGACATCGAGCCAATCCATTTGACTTAACCCACCAAAGTTCGGTTGACAGATCAGATGCAGTAGACCTTACTACATGCACCTCCAGAAACAGCAAAGAAGGTAATCAAGCAAGTTCCGGAAAGAGTGACAACAATTCAGTTGTTGACTTTTTATACTTGGGGTCTTTCCATAAACCTCAAGCATACATCAATAATTACATGCATGGAGAGTTTGCTGCGTCTGCTTCTGCTAAACTGGCTGTTCTTTCATCAGAGGAAACTCGGGTTTCCGAGGGTCATGCTTTAGAAAACTCGAGGAAAGTTGCATCTTCCAACAATTTTTTACAGGCAAAAGCATTCTCATTAACAGCCTCTCGTTTCTTCTGGCCAAGTTCTGAAAAGAAGCTTGTGGAGGTTCCAAGGGAGAGGTGTGGTTGGTGTCTTTCTTGTAAGGCCTCTATTTCAAGCAAGAGGGGATGCATGTTAAACCATGCTTGCCTGAGTGCCACAAAAGGTGCTATGAAGATCCTTGCGGGTCTTCGTCCCGTTAATAGTGGAGAAAGGAGTCTTGCTAGCATCGCAACGTACATTTTATACATGGAGGAGAGTTTACATGGTCTGATAGTTGGTCCCTTTCAGAGTGCTAGTTACAGAAAGCAATGGCATAAACAAGTAGAGCACGCTTCAACTTGCCGTGCAATAAAGGCTCTGTTACTTGAAGTAAGTTCTTTTGCCTTTTGATTTACTTTTGATTATAGTCTAGTTGGCCTATATAGTTTTGGGTGGGCCTGTTGGGCATGGTAACACAACTTTTCTTGTCTAATTGAATATGCATGTTTTTTTTTTTTGTTAGTAAATAGGGATTTTATTAAAATTAGGCGAAGCCAAGTACACGGGACATATGTAAGAACCACACCTATGCATGATTGTCTAAAGATACAAGAAAATTATGTACGTTCATGCCATTAAAGTCTATTACAATTGACCAATGGAATAATGTATGAAGAAAAAAAGTTTTAATCTCGTCCATTATCCGTTAATGATCCTTAAAACTCCGACCATTCCTCTCCATCCATATGCAAGGTGGAGACTTTGCTAATCTCGTCCATTATCCGTTAATGATCCTCAAAACTCCGACCATTCCTCTCCATCCATATGCAAGGTGGAGACTTTGCATCCCAGAATATTGGCCAAGCTCAAAACACTTGGAGCATTTCCAACTGGAACTAATTTTGACTTGGCGAGATTCACTTTCAAATCCGAAGCCGCTTCAAAGCAAAGTAAAAGAGCCTGCAAGGCTTGAATATGATTATGACTAGCCCCACAAAAGACAAGAGTATCATCTGAAAATAAGAGGTGAGTCATCTCAAGTGTGCCGATTCTTGCATCCCCTATGACAAATCCAGATAAAAATCCACCTTCCACAAGCCTTGCGATCATTTTACTAAAAACTTTCATTATGAAAACAAAGAGTAATGGGGATAGGGGATCACCTTGCCTCAAACCCCTCAAACTTCCAAAGAAACCCATTGGGGTACCATTCACCAAGATAGAGAAACATACGGTGGAGATGCAAAATTTGATCCAAAATCACAATCTCGCTCCAAGTCCACACCTCTCGAGCATGTGTAACAAAAAATTCCAGTAAAATGATCATATAAAAAAATAGACTAGTCTTACAGTTAGAGCCCCTTGGAATCATTATAGATTGCAATGCCTTCTCTCTCATAAGCAATGTGAAATCCCATTCACCATCCTCCATAATCCGGGGCACTACACAATGCCTCTTTGTACTTTTTGTGAAATCTTACCTGAAAAATGTCTTTATAGGCATGTTTCTGCATGTGGCATCTATAGTTTGGTTCGTAATCTGTCTTTATTTGCAGCTTGAGGAACACATTAGCATCATTGCTCTTTCTGGGGACTGGGTTAAACTGGTGGATAGTTCGTTAGTTGACTCTTCTATGGTTCAAAATGCAACATGCACTGTTGCAACAACACAGAAACGTGGACTTGGTGGAAGGCGAAGCAGAAAACAGTCTGCTGCCTCTGAAGTGACAGCTGATGGTTGCCCTGACCAAAGTTTTGTCTGGTGGCAAGGCGGGAAGCTATCGAAGCTTATATTTCAGAAAGCAATTTTGCCACGCTTGGTGGTCAAAAAAGCAGCTCGCCAAGGTAACTAGCACTCCTTAGCTCTTCCCTTCCTGAAATATAATCCTTTGGTAATTCCCCTCATTCTAAGCATTTTTTTAATCATTATAACACCATATAGTAAATGCTCCATTATTATAATAAGCATCTTTAATTCATATGTTGTTTCATTTATGAAATTAAGGGAAAGAAAAAAGTGTAAATCATATTCTGGCTCCTTAGGTGGTTGGAGAAAGATTTCTGGCATTGATTATGCTGATAGTTCTGAGATTCCTCGAAGAAGCAGGCGGTTGGTTTGGAGAGCTGCTGTTGAAATGAGTAAGAATGCATCACAGCTTGCATTTCAGGTTTGTTCTTATCTTATTTTTTTGTTGCTATCTCTGCCAACCTTTCTCTTGATTTAGCAAATTCTATAGGTCTTATGCAATGTTGAATTATCTTTATAAGTTTGCGACTTTTTGAGTATAAAATTGGAATTCGCCTCAGGTCAGATACTTGGACTTTCATTTGAGATGGAGTGATTTTATTCGGCCTGAGCAGAACCTTCAGGATGGAAAGGTACTAGATACAGAAGCTTCTGCTTTCAGAAATGCTGTCATTTGTGCTAAAACAATCGTGGAAAACAAGATCAGATATGCAGTTGCTTTTGGGAACCAAAAGCATCTTCCCTCACGTGTCATGAAGAATATCATTGAGATTGAGCAAAGTCAAGATGGAAAAGACAAGTATTGGTTTTCTGAATCTCGCATTCCTTTATACTTGATCAAAGAGTATGAAGAAAGTTGTGATAAAGTACCCTTGCTCTCTGATGAGGAGCCCTTGGATTTATCAATCAAGTTACAAAGAAGGCGCTTGAAAGCTTCCCGTCGAGATATATTTTTCTATCTTATTTGCAAGAGAGATAAATTGGACGTGTGCTCTTGTTCCTCGTGTCAGCTGGATGTTTTAATTGGGTAATTATTTTATACATTGTTATAATTTTTACAATTTTTTTATTCTCTAGTCTGCACCAACTTAGTCCAAGCTGATTAACTTTTCCCTGATGTGACTTTCAGGAATGCGGTCAAGTGCGGTGCATGCCAAGGTGCTTTAACTGAGCCATAATGTTTCCCATCCAGAATGTTTTATGTCAAATTTTTAAAATGAATTTTTTTCCTCTTTGAATCTGATAGGATAATATTTAACTCATCAAATTTTACGAGTACATCTGACAAATGTACATAAAATTGCCTTGTAAATTTTGCCCTTATCTTTCCTGTTGTTTAAAATCTTGCAAACTTTTTTTTTAGATGATTTGTTGAGCAATGATTGTAACTTGTGCCTTATTGTGGTCAGGTTATTGTCATGAAGGCTGTACCATGATTTCAACAATGTGCATGAATGAGGAAGTTGAGTTCTTGATTACCTGCAAGCACTGTTACCATGCAAAGGATTTTGCTCAGAAAGAAATCAGTAATGAATCTCCGATCACTCCCCTGGCATTGCAAAGGCGAGATTGTCCTAACTTGACTTCAGCCACTAAGGGCAGAAGGCATGCATGTAATAATCAATCATTAGCATCTGTCAGAACTCAGCACACTAGTTCTGAGTTGAAGCACACTGCTTCTAATTCTAGTTTGGCAAATAAAAGCCGCCGCCGGACGTGTTCTTGGGGTGTTATATGGAAGAAGAAAAACTCTGAAGACACAGGCATTGATTTCAGGCTTAAAAATATTCTTTTGAAGGGCAGTTTGGATGTCCATCGGTTGGAACCTGTTTGTCACTTGTGCCATAAGCCATATAGGTCTGATCTTATGTATATTTGCTGTGAAATTTGCCAAAGTAAGTTACTCTTGATTGTGTGCTTCATGCTGTTCACTTAAAATACCTACTTTACATCTTTCTTTCTGTGTGTGGTTTTTTTTTTTTGGTTATTTTTTGATGCATCGTGTTTATGCTCCCTGGCAGAATGGTACCATGCTGAAGCTGTCGAACTTGAAGAGTCAAAAATTTTCGATGTAACAGGCTTCAAGTGTTGCAAGTGTCGTAGGATAAGGTCACCATTGTGTCCTTATGCGGACCTTAAAGACAATCTGCCCGAGGGCAAGAAGACACGCTCAAGGGATATGAAGCAAGGGCATGTAAGAGGAGACTCTGATTCTGGAATGATTTCTGAATTTGAGTGTGAACCTACAAAATCGGTATTTCTCACGGGGAAAGTTTCGGGACGAGAATTTGTAGAGTGTGAACCTGGGACTCCATCGTTTCCCATGGCGGAAACTTCAAAACAGGAATATGATCCTCTTCTTTTCTCTCTTTCCAGAGTTGAGTTAATTACACAGCATGATTCAGGAGTGGATGAATGGAATACTGCTTCTGGGCCAGGGCCGCAAAAACTTCCAGTCAGGAGGCATGTGAAGCGTGAGGGGGATGTAGATGGCTTATCTGGAAGTAATCTTTCTCATGCTGAATTATCCACACCCCTTGAAGTGAATTGCTTGAAACCTACACAGAGAGCATCATCTCCTCAAGCGGAGTGGGATGTTGAAAGTGAGATGATGTTAGACTATCAAGGTTTTAATTATGAAGATATGGAATTTGAACCCCAAACCTACTTCACTGTTACAGAGTTGCTGGAGTCTGATGACGTTGGCCCATTTGATGGAGTTGATACGGCTGGGAATTGGTCAGGGTGCTTGGAAAATCCCTCTGATAGAATTTCAAAAGACGAAGTCCCTGAACAGTATAGAATGGCGGATACTTTAAGTAATCATTCAGAACCTGAAAATTCTGCAAACCCTACTGTTAATATGGTGCATTGTCAGAAGTGTTTGCATACAGAACCAGCCCCTGATGTTTCTTGTGAGATTTGTGGGTTACAGATACACAGAAACTGCTCACCTTGGGTGGAATTATCATCTGTGGAAGGCAGTTGGAGGTGTGGCAATTGCCGTGAGTGGCGGTAGCTAATCTAGTTGTTCTTTCAAGATTTTGGTTTTATAGTCTGCTCTCAGCTAGTCAATTTCGAAGGGAGATCTCTCAGGTGAGATAGTTGCGTACTGAACCGCATTTGGCAATATTGATGACGGGAAAGATGAGAATGGGAAAGTTCAGTCTCCATTCTTGTTGAACCTTGGAGAAATTTTGTTAATGCCATGGCCGATGTTTCAATGGCCTAGCAGTTCCTACTGCTTCCTGACAACTGCTCTTTTTTTTGATGATCCAGTTTCTCATTGGTAAGTTTGGAAGACTGGCTATTTGAATGTAGGATTGGTGGGTTTGATCATGATAGGAGGTCGCAAATTACTATTTAAAATGGTTAATTTGTTCCCTAACCAATTACGGGGAGTTGCATCATTTTACAAACTACAGAAGTATTCCAATTATCTTGGAAGATAAGCAGGCCTTTTTTTGTGCTTGTCTCATTGAATTGCTTGTATAAATCATAGATTTATTTTTATTTATATATATATATTTATATATAAAATTTTGCAATCAGTTTGGGTCAATAACTTCGAATTACTTGAGCATTGATTTGGTAGGAAAGTAGCGAACTTATGGGCAATAGGCTTGTAGTTTTATTATTTTAAAATACCATTTTTAGGACGGTGTGATGTGATTGGCCGAGGAAATGTAACTGGATGCTCATGGGTAGGATTTCGCCCTCTGTAGTCTCTCTCTCTCTCTCTCTCTCTCTCGCATGTAACTGTTTGCACCAAAGAAAAGAAACCTTACCCGCAGTTGCAGCGTATAAAACGGTTCAATTTCTTTCTACCACATAAGCTTGGACTTCAAATTCATATTTTCACGTCTAATAAGAACCATTTTTCCTTTTTTTTTTTCCCTTCCAAATTATGTTTTGATGCTATAGGGAATCTCCAACACCCTAAGAACTGAGACCCTTCGGGGGTTTTTATTTTATTTTATTTTTCTGATGAAGGTAGTTGGTAGTTGGTGCAGGAAGAGGTCTCATCTCTGTATTAATAAACAACAGGGAAAAGTAAAAATGGAAAATAACCACATCTGCAGTGTTGTACCGTCCAATAATAATTGCTCTTATTAAGAATATTACTATGGATTAACAAACAAATGCAAACTATTACAACTGGTTCTAATTCATGCAAACTATCTTACATGAGGTAAAATATTATGCTACAGAAACCAATCCAGTGTTACTGGGAAGGGGAAAAAAAATCAAGAATAATAATAATAATAATAAAGAACCCTCACCCCAAAAAGAGAAAAACCTCACCAAGGCACAATTTTTTTGCACAGAAAAGAATCTCAAAATCCCGAGACTGCCCCCATGGAAATCCCACTCAGCCGATTACTAAATTAGCTCACCATTCCGCCAGCCCTTGCATTTTGATTTCTTCATCCACCACATAGCTTGAGGCACATATGGGTGGCTCAGCTGTATAAATCAGGTTTACAAGTGTATAATGAACAAACCGTCACGCTTCACTCACCTTCACCTTTGTTACAGTAAACCAGCCAGCATGGCTCCAGGATCCGTTAGTGCTGCTGCTGGACTCGTTGGTTGAGGTATTGGAGGTGCAGGTGTTGCTGGCATTGGAGCACGCGAGGCTGTAGGAATACTAACTAATTGTTCTTTGATAAACTCCTTCAACCTGCACATTAGCGATCAGAAAAAATCAACTAGGGTATAAAAGCTCAGGTTAGCGGTGCATGACCAGGAATTTAAAAAACATACTCAAATGTCAATGTTGGGTCCCCTGAAGCAACTGTCATACGCAACTGGGTTCTGTCTGCGGGATCAGTTTCAATTCGAGCCTGCTCATCAGAAAAGAAAAGGCATTCAAAACAGCAACCTTCCACAAGCTATATTAAACTAAACATCACAAACATTTGCTTTATCCGCATGGAGTATTAAGAAAGTACTTGCAAAAAAATGTATCTCTCTCTCTCATTATTTATTCCACTTGTGCATTGTATGAACGGATACTCTTTAACTTTATTTCTCCAAAGAATAATGCTAGAGCCACCGCTGGTAGCTCCCGCTGGCTCTAGCATGTGTTTTTTTTTTCGTTCTTTTTTTATATAGATTTTTTAACAATTTTAAATATTTTTAAAAAATAAAAAAATTCACAATATCATTAAAAAATACTTCCTTAATCACGAAGTAAAAAATAATTTTTTTATTTATTTTACTTCGTGATTAAGGAAGTATTTTTTAATTATTTTTTTTACTTTATGATTAAGGAAGTGTTTTTTAATAATGTTCTAAATTTATTTTATTTCTTTTAAAACACATGCTAGAGCCAGCGGTGGCTCTAGCAGTACTCTTTCTCCAAATATTGACCAGACAGCTTCAATTTCACTTGAAGTCTTATGGACTAGATAAGAATCATTAATAAAAACGTAAAAGTTAAGTGCTGAAACTGGATGGACATTGCTTACCAAGCAGAGCATGGGCCCCGTACTTTCAGAATAATATGTTGTGCTTGCAACAAGATTGTTAGGATTTGGGTCCTATAACAGAGAAATAACCGATGAAAAGCTCCATACAACCGACCGAGATGCAAGAAGAATTCAACATTTTTCTCTGTTCTTTTAAGAGCTACTTACAAGTCCTGGAGATACCATCAACCGAAAACTGTTGAATAAATTTGCCATGTCCAGGAGAGGCATTGGTCTTACGCCTCTAACCTGCACAGTTGACATGAAAACATGAGTATGCTAATTGTCAATATGATGAACACAGTAGCTTAAGAACAGAGACGATACTGCAACCTGGGATTTGCATAAACACAAAAAGAACAACACTGGATACCGACAATAATTTGATTCCCATATGTTGAAGTTTTTTCACTTTTATTCTTAAACAGTGAGAAGAAGGCATATTAGGGTGAGTGGTTTTTTTATAGGTAAAAGAGATTTTATTAATACTAACAGAGGAATAGGCATAGCCCAAGGGTTTTCTCTTGTATATGTCCCCAGGTGAGTGATATTCCCCAATATCTGATCACGAGAATAAATGGGATAATTGTAAATCTATTACAACATATAAAAGCTGAAGCATCCTGTTTGCAAAATATTGCGCCACCTGATCATTTGTCTATTCTAATTTTACTTTTAATTATTTTATTATTCCCTCATTATAATACATACACATTTACCATTCCACCCTTTATTACCACTTTATTACTCATCTATTGTACTTCCTGTCCACTTCCACTCTTTATTAACCACTTTATTAGCTGTCTTTTGCACTTCCTTAAACTTCTTGTCAATTACAACCTTTTATTTTCTTAAGTTCAATTTTACCTTCAAACCATTGAATTCAAGGTTCTAAAAACTATTCGGCTTTCAGGTTATTAAAGATTATTAAAACAATTAGATGACCATCTCAGCATTAATATATTTCCTAAAACACTGTTCAATTTCCAGGTTGTTCAGTTTCCAGGTTTAATTGGAAGTCTCTTACACTTCCTCTTATTTCTTTGCAGATCTAGATCTTCTATTTAAGGTTTCATTTTTGGTTTTGTTGTCATCTCGGAGAGGAACAGCCGATTGTCATCTTTGAAGTCATTGATACTACTCCAAACAACGCCATAGCTTCTTCTTGAAAACCTACCTAATCGGGTGGTTGTAAAAGGTTCCAAACCGGTTTCCCTCTTAGAGATGAAACTCTTGGCAATAATATTGGTGGTGTTGGTGGCCATATTTTTTGTGCAAAAAGCTGTGGATGCTGAGACTCCAATGCCAAGCCCAGCATTTGAAGTTGTCTCCCAGTGTAGACAAATTGACAAGTATTTCTCATGAATTAAAAACTTAATAATTTCCTATGAGAAGTGTAGGGAAATATAATAGAATTAAAAACTTCTTAATTTCCCATGAGAGAGGTAGGGGAATATAAAAGAATTAAAAACTTAATAATTTCCTGCTCATCACACTAGTGTATAGCTTGTACTTAAGAAATTTTCACCCTTTCCCTGCAATGAGATGATGAGTCAATTGTCCCACCTCACATGCAGGTTGTGGTGACAATACCTAACATCTCATCACCATCAATTCAAATTTGATACTAATAGAGAACTCCAACCATTGTATAAGGCAATATAGTAACGAGCATATAAGAAGAACATAATAACAAAGAATGAACTTTTCGTTGAAATAAAATTTTACTATAACTCCAAAGAGGGCAAATTTTACATACCACTTCTTGGAGCTTCAAAGGTGGTCCTGAAAGTGATCTCCATTGAGGGAAAAACTCGTCAGCAGAAACTGATATAGGATGAAGAAATTTATTCAAGACAGCAGGAAGGCGAAGCTTGGCATTGACCTATCACAAGACAAATAAGTCAACGATATTACCTAGCTTTGTGTTTCATTGTTGGCAAAAAAACTCAAAATGGCACGTGTAAGAAGTACCATATTGTTACCAAACTTGTAGGAGAAATCAAGAACTGCCACGTCCCTACTAGGGCGGAGATTCACAACTTCAAGAGGGCATTGCACCTATAAACACAAAATGATAAAATTGCAAACAAATGTGAAGGGCATTAACAAATAAGAACAGAAGATAAGAGTAGACAATAGATAAATCAACAGGTGGTGGTTCATTGCAAGAATTACAAAGTCTTCACCTGCGCTCTGGGAGGAATAGTATCCGGGACTAATGAGAGCTCTATCTTTAAATGGGATGGAGGCAATATTATAGCATGAACAGAAACAAGTGGAGAAGTATTCTTGTTTCCCAAGAAAAGAACAACTCGTCCTTGATGTGCTCGCCACTCTGCTTTAATGCCAATCTGGGGTAGTATTTAACAACAAAATTACCTCAGTTCTTGTTGAAGCTTTAAACTTTTAAAACCCGCACGGAAAATAAGAAATACTACAAAAGAAGCATCTTATAGTAAACCTGGATATAAGGATCCTCGTATAGAACACCACTATCCTTCAAGCACAAAGCATGAAACCTTTCAGCAATACTTCCTATCGGCTACAAAATTGAATAATGGAGTTAGCTTGTTAAAATTTTGGTCAAGCACAATGCAAGGACATCACAATCTGACAGCACGTAGCAGGTGAGACTAGATCATGCTTTTCTGATGCTGATAAGGCTAGTTTAAACCCAACAAACACGGACTTTCTAAGAACATATCAATCTTACAAGGAAACCAGTAACCTTGGGAAGCCTTGGAGAAAACGGGATAAAAATTTTTACTGGGAGTTCAAGATTATTTGGGAAGAAAACAAGTTAAGCTACGCTCATTGGACACTATCAGGGGCAACACAGGAAGCCTCTAGCTTTTGTAATTCAATTCAACCAATCTTGAGAAACCTTTTAGTCAGCTTGACTATATTGAACTCTTCAAAAATGGTAACTCATAAAAAAAGTATATATAATTACTTGCAAAAAAACGCAAGCTAATAAAGCTCAACCGAGGTTGGCTCACTAAAAGGCTTGCTCAAGACTGCTTGAAAAACAAATGCATCAAGCATGAGGAATGCAATACTCAATTTAGTTACATTTCAGTAGACTATGTTAAATATTGATGGATATTCCTATTTATACAATAGAGTTCACTGCATATGAAATAGTATTAAACTCACCTCTTCAAATAAGCAATACATACTACCTATAAAAAAAAAAAAAAAAAAAAGCAATACATAGTTTCATAATAACAGTCATTTGTACCTGAACCGAATTTGTCTGCTCTTCAACAGGTACAATGGCTGCTGCTTCCACTGTATTTGGAACATTTTCCAAGCCAGATACTATATTTTGTTGAGACTGGACATCGGTCCCAGGAGGGCCTTCAATAGCCAGTGGGCCCAATAGATCACCAAGGAGATCGGCTGAAGGAGTTTGGGGATCTACTTTACTCAAAATTCCATTCTCATGTGACAGACCTTGCTCCGCCATATAATGATCCTATCAAGATAATCAAACATACATCAATTCCAAGTAGATTCAGTCCTAAGATTCCAAAATTATTGAGGGAGACATGTTAACAATGGTAGGGTTCAGGAAAAACACACAAAATGGAATTAAAGAAAAAAAAATGAAAGGAATAACTAACCTCATTAATGCTCATGCTGGGCACCTTTACCAGACTAAGCTGGATGCCGGATGGTGTCCCATTAGCAGGTCGCTGGTCAGTTACAACCAGAGCACTTGACGTTTGCTGCTGGGCCCGCAACTTTATAGCACTTTGTTCCGCAGTATCAACTTCAGTATCTTCAGCCTTCTTGATCAATGCAGACTAAATTTTAAAGAGAATCCTAAAAGTTAGTGCCAAAACCCTTCAAGCAATCACTCATCCAACAAAACTACAAGAAAAGTATAATGTCACTGAACAGAAACCACAACAGAAGTACCTGTCGCTCAGGGAATTTGGGCATTTCAGCCAATATATCCATTAAAGATGCACCTTTCCTACTCAAGGCATGATATTCCACAGCTCGTTGTTGTATCTCAGCATCAATGCAACTCTCATATCTACATGAAAAAGTGTGTTAAAGAAACCTACAGGACTTTTTAACATTTTAGACAATAGATGCACGGCTAAAAATCTCACTTGTTAAATATTGCCCAAATCTGATTCTGTAGTTCTGGGTCTGGGGGTTGAGTGTGCATTAAAATCTTAGCATATGTAGAAAGAAGAATAGGAATGGTAGAAGACCTGCAATAAATAATGGACTCTAAGATACACTAGAAGGAATGAAAACCGAAAATTAGGAAGACAAGGGGTAACGTTGAGTGCCCCTTACGGTACAGTAGGAAGCTTCTCATGTATGATGCTAAATAATTCCTTAGGACTACACCCAGGCCGTCTTGCCAAAAGGTGGCCAAATTCTCCAAGGAGATATGCACTGACCTGTTGCACATATGCCAATCCCAAATAGATTTAGACATTTGCCCTAACTAAAATTTCTTTGAATGTATCAGAGATGTTTAATTCAGTTTCCAATCATTCTAATAATTATTAAAGGCCAATGCGGAAAATTAACCAACATATGGTGGTACATAACAACACGCAAAAGAAAAACTGATTAAAATTCATAGGCGTCGTGTGACATGATATGAAACTGGAACTCCCTAATAAATCATGTTCATTTGTGGGGGATATGCGTAACTAGGATAAGTATTTTGTTGTAGGTACAAATTCTGGCTTCTTCATTAAGCCTATTGTCATCATTAAGCCCAAGTATACATGACCATATACAAGAAAATCAGCTATGCATGATTATCTAGTGATAAAAGAGAGTCATGACTATTCAATCCATTATCACAGTTTTTTCTTTCTTTCTTTCTTTCTTTCTTTGTTTTGTTTTGTTTTTTTTTTTGTTTTGTTTTTTTGTTTTGTTTTTTTTTTTTCTGAAGTAGATATACAAAAAAACTTCAATTTTTAAACTAGGGTTGGCAAGGGCCTCTCGTGTATATACTTATAAAGCATTCTTCAACAGTTGGAACATTGGCAACAAGCTATGCATTATAGAGGCGAAGGAAAAAACAGAGCACAAAAAAAAGTATAACTCTAGCTAAAAAATTATCAGCATGAAAGCTTTGATACACCTTAAACAGTATACAAACCTTCACCATTGTCTCATGTATAGCAGGCTTGTCAAGATACTCTCTCGCTTTTGCTGCTGCATAAGGCTGATCAAATCATGAAATCTCAGTTGAAATACAAGTAGAAACATTTTATTAGAAACAGGCCATCCATCCAAAAGAAAACAGAAACAGAAGCAACAAAGCATATATTATAAATATATATTTTTTTATCACCTGTAGGTCTTCATTGTTTGTAACAAACTGCACAACACGAAACCATATGTCATCGCTAACGAAATCCCCAGCCTTATCAATCAATTGAAGAATCACATCGACATACCTGTGCCCCATTAAAATAGCATGACGTGATCAGTACAAGATTCAGAATGCACGTAATAGCAAATGAATGGCAAACCTTTACTTGCAAATATTTAGTTAAAGGCTAAACATATTACAGAAGAAAATGCAAGATGCTCTAGAAACTTGTCTATTATCAAACAATATATTTTTGATTCAATCACACAAAAAACCTCAATTTACTCATTGGGGTTATAGTGTAGATGTGGCTAGTTTATTCCAAGTTGTTACATATAGTATTAGAGTCAAGTTCAAAGGCCAGCCATTTCAGCTTGTTGCATGATATGGTCTTAACAAGGACGTTGGGAATGTAGGAGGGGGAGTTTGTAACACCCCAACCCCACATTGAAAAAAACAAATAATTAACCCCAACACCATAACTTTATTGTATCCTTTGCTCCTACGTAGTTGGGGCATTCATTGTACTGAACATGGCTTTGCCCATTCTTTAATAATATACTTTTACTTATAAAAAAAAAAAGTGGGTGAGATAGAAATGTAATCATGGGTATCAAGTCCCACATTGGCTACCGACTAATTGATATTAGACTTTATAAGTGATTCTAGGGAAGCTTCAAAATTGACTAGTACCAACTCAAGAACAGCCTAAACCATATATGGGATTATACTCGAGGAGAACAAGTCAATACTACAATTCGAATCCTTTGGAATGAGATTATAAAGGGCAAGAACTTCTCCCTCCCAAGCAATGTAGGATCTCATTCACCACCTCCTATACTCAATTTGGGATATTACACAATTGCTTGCACAAAAAACCTTGCTTACCATGATAAATCAGGGGCAAACTTCTCTGCAAGAATAGCAGCTTTAAGTGACAATTCCTCACGCATTGCAAATTCTGCTGTACTGAGATACTGAAAACAAAATGAAACTGACTTCAGATTGAAACTTTCTCAGAACTGTCTATATATATATATATATTGATAACTGTCTATCATGTACAAAATAAGTAGTCCAGATCCAGCATTGGCCGTACCTGCAATAATTCTTCAACTATGTCCTTTGCGTTTGTAATGTCACACATACCATAAAGCAAATCAAGAGCACGTCTACGAATACTGAGGGCATATATTGATGTCAGTTAGTGATACAGATTTCAGAAATATGTAAACACATACATACCTGCACAAAAAGCACGCTCAAGCTAGGGAAACCCTTCTTTTTTAAAGATAGGTCACTCAAGCTAGGGAAATCCTAATCTCCCCGACTTTAGGTGGAGGCTAACATCCACCATAATTGACCATATATTCTCTTTAGTTAACATGATCTATGAAAACAGAAATTATTTTGCAAAGATAGAGTCCATACCACATCAAAACGAAATCTATTGCAAATGAATAAGCGACAATGTCAAGAATTCTAACATTCTCAGAATGAAACTAAAACACTACAACAAATTAAATTTAACCTGATATCGGGATCCTTCAATGAGGTTATGATTTGAGCTTGGTGTCTTTTGATGATATCTTGCACATCTGTCACCAACAACATCCGGGTCATATTCTCCTGCATCAGAACAATGTGAACATCAAGTTATGCAGTCACAAAGTAGCTTGAATTTACCCTTCTAAGTTTAGACAGAAAGTCTTCATATGTAATTGATCATAGGTTGCCTTAAAGGGAGACACAGAAAAAGCAACAGGGAGGACAGAGAAAATGTGGAAATCTATAATGTCGCATAGGTTTCACAACTTACCAAGCCAAGATATCGAATATTTGGTTCGCGAACAGCAATAAACTTTCCAAGAAGGGCAACACACTGAGACATCATCTCTTTTTCGGCATCAAGATGCATGACCTGAGATGAGGCAATTAGAACATGCAAAACATGATAAGAGAGCCACAATAGATGCCAAAGATGAGTAAAATTGTATTCTTTTCTACAAGCAAAGTATCCCCCCCCCCCCAAAAAAAAAAAAAAAAAAAAAAGAAGAAGGTGAGGGTCATGGACTAAATCTCATGGTTGTGTTTGCCTTCCCTAAATATATATTTTTTTAAATGTTAGGAAGCTCCACTCCTTCAGTAGCCTTATACTTGTTTTTTTTTCCCAGCAAATGCATGTGGACTGCAAGTATTTGTAGGAATGTGTATGTGAGAGAGAGAGAGAGAGAGGTCCTACATTCGTATGATTTCACTTATCCTTAACATGCATACTTTGCATAGTTATGTTGTTGTAAGTGGGTACGTCCAATATATATGCATGCATGCACCTGTTCTGTTCTAGATCAGAAACGTTTCAAGAAATAAAACATCCGTTTCCCAAGAATCGCACAAAGTAATTCGTTTCCATAAAGACAACTGAAAAATACTGAATGTTCAAAGATTTCATCCTTCTTTCGAGTTTCAGCAAAATTTCACCACAGTAACATTGTCTCCACACAAGCACACACGTCTATGTGGGTATGCACAAGTGTTTGTGTAGAGAAAATGTTACAGTAACCTGTGCTTGTGGTTGTGTGACTATATAAATGAACCATAAATATGCACACAAGTTGACAGTAAAAACGATTAAAAAAACACTAAACGATCAAGAAACCATTTTAAAACATACAATACCATAATATTTGTGCTGTAAACTTACAAGAGCAAGAGCTTCAAAGAGAACAGCATGTGATGCGTTGTTCTTATTTACATTTTTCACAACATCAGTCCCCATCAATATCCGTTGTAAGACCTGAAATTAAAGACTCAAGGTTTTGATATATCAGAATGTAAAAAGAAAAAATACAATTCCCTTGAGAAAAGCAGAACCTCAAACAATGATCTTCTGGTATTTGGATCTTCAATTGTTGGGAAATACTGAAGAGCCCTCATTGTCTTAACCTGCGTTGACCAAGTGCTCACAAGCATTAATACGAACTTGCTAATACATCAACCTATTCATGTAACCAAGTGTCAATCACCGGCAAAAAGTTACTTCTTAAGAATGGAAATTTTGTAAACTAAGATAGATGTAACATAATCATATCACACAAATATACTGATAATGAGAAGATTTCCATTCTAGGTTAATAACAAGTGGGCTTTTCATGAAATTGTAGTCATCCAATAGAAAAGATTATTTGCTTTACTTCTTCTGAAAAATAAAATTTCACTTCAAAATTTCAAATGAAGTTAGAGGAGTGTATGGGGTGAGTTTGTGGAAGTCCATTCGGAAGGGTTGGAGGGGTTTTTCTAATCATATTAAATTTAAGGCGGGAATGGGAAAAGTATTCTGTTTGGCATGATATTTGGTCTGGGGATTCTGCTCTCAAGATTGATTTTCCTTCTTTATTTAGGATTGCTGGGAATCAAGATGCTGTGGTAGCTGATTCTTTTTCTTGTTTGTATAATAACATTCAATGGAATGTTGATTTTGTTAGAGATGTTAATGATTGGGAGGTGAATGTAGTTTCTGATTTTTTGGGAAGACTTCATAATTCAAAGGATGTACAGGGAAGGGAGGATAGATTATTGTGGGATCAGGCAGGAAATTCCAGGTTTTTGGTTAGTTCATATTATAAGGTGCTAACCTGTCATTGTGGTTTTGACTTTCCTTGGAAAAGCATCCAGAGAGTGAAGGTACCTACTAAGGCGGCGTTCTTCTGTTGGTTGGTATCTCTTGGTAAAATTCTGACCACGGATAATCTAAGAAAGCGTGGTATGTGTGTGGTTGATTGGTACTTCATGTGAAAGAAAGATGATGAATCTACAAATCATCTCTTTATTCATTGTGAGGTGGCAAAGTCTTTGTGGAATGAGATTTTTGGCCGGACGGGTATTGTTTGGGTGATGCCGAAGGAAGTGGTTGATCTTCTTGCATGTTGGAATGATTTTGAGGGGAGAATTCGTGTGGCTGCCATATGGAAGATGATTCCTTTGTGCTTGATGTGGTGTCTTTGGTTGAAAAGGAATGGAAGATGCTTCGAAGACAAAGAATGCTCTTTGAGAGACCTTAGGGATTTTTTCATTGAAGTATATATGTGAGGAGAAGCTGTTCTTTTTCTTTTCACTACAGCTAATGTAACAAGGGTACTCACTAAAAGTTATATAAGGAAATAAACAATCTACAGATAGGTAAAATAAATTTTTTTTTTTGATAAGTAAGAAATTATATTAATCCACGTTAAAAGGCAATGCCCAAGTACACGGGAAGTGTACAAGAAAAAACCTAATTACAAACTACGCGCTACGGAAAGTAGCGTAAAAGTCATTAAAATTCCTCCCATTCAATACAATAGAAGAAGCCCAAAGCAACAAAGTGTGATAGATAAAGGCCCTAAAACTATCCGGAGAGCGTTCCCTATTTTCAAAACATCGGCCATTTCTTTCATTCCATGTGCACCACATTAAACATAGAGGTACCATCTTCCAAACAGCTGCAATGTGACAGTTGCCCCTAATCCCTCTCCAACATGACAATAAATCCAAGACCCTCCTGGGCATCACCCATGCAATACCAAGCCTAGTGAAAATGTCGTCCCATAAAGCCTTGACTACTTCGCAGTGGAGAAGTAGTCTAGTAGATGGTCTGCTGATTCGCTGCTGTGTTTGCACATAAAGCACCAATCGGTTAAGTAAAGGCCTCGCTTTTTCAGTCTATTTATAGTCAATATCTTTCCATGGGATGCCAACCAGCCAAAAAAGGCAACTTTAAGGGGTGCATTGCTCTTCCAAATGCTCTTCCAAGGAAAGGCATTGGTGGGATGAACTGTCAAAAACTTGTAATAAGAGCGGACTGAAAATTTCTTGTTCCCGGTGAGTGTCCATTTAGTCCGTCTTCCCTACCTGCTTGTACCTTCAACGCGTATAAAACATTGTAGAAATCAACAATGTCATTCACCTCCCAGTCTTGTACAGCTCTAGAAAAACTCACTGACCAATGAATAGAATTTGCGGAGATGCTCATATTATCAGCCACAGAAGCATCCTTGTCTGACGCAATCCTATAAAGCGAGGGGAAAGCATTTTCCAAGGCCACATCGCCACACCAGATATCATGCCAAAATCTGATGAGCGTGCCCCTTCCCACCTCAAATCTGAAATTACCGAGTAAGTCTTCCCATCCGTTTCGAATGAATTTCCAAACACCCACCCCATACGCCCCTCTTACTGCATTAGAGCACCAATCTCCCCAAATACTCTCGTATTTAATGTCGATGATGCTTCTCCAAAGAGCGTCCCTTCCTTACGATACCGCCATAGCCACTTTCCAAGTAGAGCCTTGTTAAAGATTCTCAATTTTCTAATCCCCAAACCACCGCAAGACAAAGGGGTGCAAACTTTATCCCATTTAATCAAATGAAATTTTTTCTCATCTTCTAGCCCTCCCCACAAGAAATCACGGAAGATCTTTTCCAGTCTATTTGCCACCCCTGCAGGTAAAGGGAACAAAGATAAAAAGTAAGTTGGAAGATTAGAAAGTGTGCTCTTAATAAGCGTGATTCGGCCGCCTTTAGACAAGTAAATTCTCTTCCAACCCACCAGTTTGCATTCAATTTTCTCAACAATCCCATCCCACATTGCCTTAGATTTGTGGGGGGCCCCCAAAGGAAGTCCCAGATACTTCATAGGCAAGAGTGACACCTTGCAGCCCAAGATGGCAGCCACTTCACTTAGATTGTTAACCAAGCCAACTGGAACTTGGACTTTGATAAGTTCACTTTAAGGCCTGAGACAGCTTCAAAACACAGAAGGAGGGCTCTCAAGGAGCGAATCTGATCGGGGTCTGAGTCACATAGAATCAACGTATCATCGGCGAAAAGGAGATGTGCGACTGATAAGCTTTCATGCAAGGAACTACCCACCGAGAAGCCCAAGATGAAACCCCAATCCACCACCCCCTCCAACATTCTACTCAATACATCCATCACTATAATGAATAACAAAGGAGATAAAGGGTTCCCTTGTTGCAAACCCCTAGAGCTGCGAAAGAAACCTTCGGGGGTACCATTGATCAAAGTGGAGAAACTAACGGTTGTGATGCAATGTTTTATCCACTGACACCATCTTTCCCCGAAACCGTGCCTGCCAAGAATGTACAACAAGAAATCCCAATTGACATGATCAAATGCTTTCTCCATATCCAATTTACACAAGAGACCTGGGGTGCCGCTTCTAACTCTAGACTCCAAGCATTCATTAGCAATAAGAATGGAGTCTAAAATTTGTCTTCCTTTAACAAACACACTTTGTGACTTCGAGATGATCTTCTCCATAACTTCACTTAGTCGCTTCGCAAGAACTTTTAATATGATCTTATAAACCCCACTCACCAAACTTATGGGCTGGAAATCGTGTACCTCCACCGACCTTGCCCTTTTCGGGATAAGGGCAATGAAAGTGGCATTTAGGCTTCTCTCAAATTTCATGAAAGGGTGAAATTCGAGAAAAACTTTCATAAGATCCTCTTTAATAATGTTCCAACAAGTTTGGAAGAAAGCCATTGTAAAGCCATCGGGGCGCGGCGCTTTATCTTTAGCCATCCTGTTAAGCACACTAGGTACCTCATCCTCCTCAAAGGACCTCTCCAACCAAGCTGCACTTGCTTGATCCATTGAATCAAAATCTAGTCCGTTTACCTTGGGTCTCCATTGATATTGTTCCGTTAAAAGCTTGTCATAAAAATGAACAATGTGATATGTTATCTCAACGCTGTCCGTCAAAACCCTGCCTTCCGAATGTAGGACCTCAATGGCATTGTTTCTACGATGAGAATTAGCAACTCTGTAGAAAAACTTTGTGCACCTGTCCCCTTCCTTCAACCAAAGGGCTCGAGATTTTTGTCTTCAAGAGATCTCCTCCATAAGGGTGATTTTTTCCAGCTCAGCTACTACTACCGTTTTCCTTACTTTTTCATCCTCCGAAAGAGTCCCCCCCACTTCTTTCACATCAAAATGCTGCAGCTCTTGATATTCCCAAAGACTTCCAGATTCCATTTCCTTAGATCATTTTTCAAAGCTTTTAGTTTCCCAGCCAAAATGAAGCTAGGGGTGCCCATGAGTTGATAGGAGTTCCACCATGATCTAACTTTCTCCGAGAACACATCAACCTTTAACCACTTTCTCCAACATGGCTGAGCCCATGTTGGAATCCCCTGATCTTTCACTCGGAAACCGAGTGACGTTGAAATCGCCTCCAATACACCACGGGATATCCCACCAACTACACAAACCAGTTATTTCGTCCCACAGAAGTTGTCTTTTATTGTCAAGATTTGGCCCGTAAACACCTAAGAACCCCCAAACGAAACCATCATCAACATTTGAGAAAGAGCAAGCTACCAAAAATGCACCAACGAAATCCTCCACCAAATTGACTACTCTTTTATCCCACATCACTAATATGCCCCCTGAAGCACCCTTAGAGACAAGGGTGGTCCATCCCACGTAAGGACAATTCCACAAGCTTCTTATTAATTGCCTATCGATATACTTCAACTTAGTCTCCTGCAAACAGATCACATCTAGCTTCCATTCCCGTAATAAGTTCTTTATTCTCAGGCGCTTGTTTGGATCATTCAAGCCCCGAACATTCCATGAGAGGATCTTGGGCTTCATGGACTATCGAGGTTCACCCTATCATTGTGTCTTCCCCTGCTCGCGCTTCCTTCTCTTGCATCATAGTTAATGGAGCAAGCAAGCCTCTTGAGCTCCCTGTCTTTTTTTAGCGGCGGATTTAGCAAGTTGTGGCTGTCCTGCTTCTATGGCAATAATGAGGGCTTTAAACTGTTCCTCATAACCTTCACATGAGATCCCAAGGCAGTGTCGAAGAACATCAACCTTTTGTAATACCCAATCAGGTTGTAATCCCGCCCCTGAAGGCACTGGTGGCATCGAGCATAGAGGACTAGGACCATCTCCAGGATCCCCCAGATCCGTGTCATCTCCATACTCCTTACAAACTAGCTGTAGATCAGAACCGTGTGAAGACTCATCATCTGAGAGAGCCCCTTCAATCGATGACTCATCATCCCCTTCTTCCATAGTACACAAAACCATTGAAGGGGTCTCCAAAACATCGGAAGAAATAGGCAATCCCTGAGCCCTAATGAGAACATCTGAGAGTTGAGAAGGACCAGAAGTGTGCGAGGGGATGTCTGAACACACATCCCAAGGCATCCCGGTGGAGGTCGAAGCCTCCATGCAAGTTTTCCTCCCATATGAGGTCGAGGGCGAGCCCAAAAAATTAGCCAGAGGCCTGGAAGAGGCCATCGGCACTGTCTGTGACTTGGACGAGCACGACATCTCTTTTTGAGTCGCCGAGGAGCTCAAAATGGTTCTCTTAGCTGTCGGCGGTGGGTCTATCTTGATAACCAGGGGCCCGGTTGAGGCCGTTGGCGATTTCTGGGCCATCGGCGAGCTCGGCGACACCAGCCGACTCCTCGGCGATTTCTGGGCCATCCCCGAGGCTAGGGTGCAATCGGCAACACCAGCCCACTCCTTCTGCCTTGGGGAGCTTTGCTTCTCTGTCGCCGTGAGTTCGTCGGCGACCGTCGGTGAGTTCTGTGCTGCCGGTGAGGCGGCGAGGTCAACCGCCGGAGGGGGGGAGCCTTTACAGCCCAGGCGCTGGGGCTCACGTGCTCGAGGGTGCCCCTTGGCAATCCAGGGGGCTTGAGGCCTAAAGGGCCTGGTGGGTTCGAGGCTCACAAACTCACTTACAGCTTGTGGGCGCAAAGGCCCCTTGAAGCCCATACCAGACACTCCAGCTTCCTTTCCCACCTCCATTACCAAATTAAGTCCTGCATCCACTTTATTCATCAACACTGAAACTTCCTCAAATACACCAGACAATTGTGCTTTGACAGCCCACAAGATACCTTCCACCTCCCCCAATTTCGTACACGACATTCCACTACCTATGCAGTGAGAATCACCTGCAACATAGAGCTCCTTGCCTCTCAACTCCATGGCAGAATTGCCTCTTACCTGTGAGGGTGCTGGTGACCTCAAAACAGAAGCAAAAGAGACACCATTTGAGGGGGAAGATTTCTCTGTAACCACACCACCCCCTCAAAGGCTAGCCATCCTCTTGAGGTGGTAAGAAAAACCTTCCCATCCATATCCCTTCTCACCTTCAGGAATAATAAAAAAACCCCTCCTCCTATCATTCCAAAACTCCTCCAAACGCAAAAAGCAACCCCTACTGTTTCTATGACGTTGGAGTATGAGAAAACCATTGCCCACCCACAACTTTCTAAAAAACTCTTGGCACCCACGTGAAGCAAGAGCTTCCTCCACCATCCTTGCCAACCATGAAGCTGACGTCCCATTAATGAAGAGAAACAAAACCATTTTCCTGCTCCTCTCGGTAATACGAAAGCTATAAGCAGCCACCTTCACAAAACTGAAGGTTTTAGACTCCACCGAAAAGCTTCCATCAACATCCATACTAAAACAGCAGCAGAGAAAGGGAGAAAAGAAACTAAAAGAAGAAGAAAAACAAAGGGTGGAAAAACAGAGAATCAACTCCGGCAAGAAGCGCCGGAGAAAGGATTACATGCATGCATGCATGAGAGGAGAAGGAAATGTGTACGGAGAGGAAATGCATGACCATAAAAAAATATACTTTCTCAGAGATAAAAAACTCAATCAACAATATCCACATAGGTAAAATAAAATGAAGCCAGAACAGCAGATGAAGACTATGGATATCAGATACATGACCAACTATGGATGATCAAGTATCAATGATCCACCCTCTCACTTCACCACCACAATTCTTATACTCTTCTATCTCCAAATCAACCACAATTTTTTTAATCAACCGCAAAACTAAAGTGAACTATGCCCATACTTCAGCATAAAGAATTAATAAGCAGCCTCTTCAATAAAACAATGCCAATCTCCACTTTCGTTATTACTTCTCCAACTATAATTCAAATGTTATCTAATACTACAACTATTGCATTTGGATGTTGGATAAAATTGAATGATACCATTTTTATAGATCCATCATCAAGTATGAGCCACCAAAAAGGGGGGATCTATTCAGCATAACTCAAAGCATAGTATAGATTTATACTATCATGGCCTCATTATGACAGTGGATTTGCAGATCATAAATATCAACATACATCACTGTGTGCATACATAAATAGGTATGCACCTACATATCAACGGGTCAATTCAGTTTCTACTGGACAAGCAAGGATGGCCAAATTACTTCTCAAAAAAAAAAAAAAAAAAAAAAAAGCAAGGGGGCCCAGATCCTTGTATTAATATTTCTTCTATTTCTATTCTTCAACTTAGTCTTTATCAACCAGTCAGACTACAATGGACTACTAATCTGATTACATTGCAACCAGTTTCAAAGTTCTAAACATTTGTCAGTTTTCATTTTATCCATTCAGTCCAGTCTTGGGTAACATCAATCAGATATGCTTGCACAACATGCATTAATTTGCCATCAATTACTTGAGGTGGGAAAATAAGAAGACAAACCTGAAGCCAGGGGGATGGGATACCATAGTAAGTGTATTCTTGGGGAATATCCTGGTTCCTGGCAAGCCTCTCTAGTGTTTTAACACACTTTGGAAGACAACTCCAATATGCTTCATGGTTATTTGACACTAGGGCAACAAGAAGGCTCATAGATGATGTCAAGACACCAAGATCACGTTCATCTAATAGCTGTGCCATCCGATCCACCCTAAGACATGGCAAAAGTGACTACTCAGTAACCACAAGTAAACCTATCTCATGAAAACAGCCTTTTTCCAGAAAAGGAATATTCACACAACCAGCCATCAACATTGACAACATCGGGATTTTTCCTAAACAAGCGCAGCAGACAGAGTGCAGCTTTCTTCCTCACAAGCGGTCTACAACTGCTAGAGATCTAAATAAAAAAACTTGGTTAAATTCATCATTTTCTAAAAATATTTTCTAAAATATTAAAAAATATGTGTTCTCTTACTAGTAGCTTTTGAACATCAGGGGCTAATGACTCAGCAAAATCTCTTCCGCCGATGTTGCCAACCTAGATAGACGAAGAAATGAGGTAAGTCATGACAGCAATAACTTTGAGTTCACAACAAGAGCATGATATGATATTGATGAAAAAGAAGACAATGTTTCAGGGACGAGTTATGAAATATTAGACATTCTTGTACATGAATGGTAAAAAAAAATACTTTCAGAGTTATTTCAAATAGTAAGAATACCAGACAACTAAAAAAGGTAACAGAACAAGTACAAACATATTAAGAAAATGATAAAACAAGTACGGTCATCAGAAACATCCCAAGATGCTCGAATATTACATTCAATTTCTACATATTTGCAAGGTATGGTAATGAATCCTTCCCTTCATTACACCAAAACAATAACTAACAGCATTGTATTGTTAATCTAAAGTTACTGATTAAAAAAAAAAGTATTGTTAATCTAGAGTTAAAAACCACATTCCAGGAAAATGGAATCGATGTATCATCATATAAAGTATGTGAGAATATAGGTACAGATAAAAGTAACCAAATATTGTGAAAAGAGAAAGGAAGGGTACACAATGAAGGGAAGGAACTCAGTGGTGTAGCTATATTTTTCTTAGAGGCAATCATAAACCAGGAGATAGGATGCTTGTTTCAATGTTAGGTAGTGGAAAACAATAAAGCAAACCTCGTATGAACCTAACCAAATCTAAATCGTTAAAATACGGCTCTATTGAGTTGAAACAAATTGCACACTTGCAATGGAAATTTCTTTAACCTTTTCCTTGGGAAGTATTTTTCAAAAATGCTGTCAGAATTTCACCAAGAAAGATGTAATTGCTGTATCAAACCCCCATGATTATTAGGAAAACTGGCTCAAGTGGTAAGGCCTTGGGCTTGGGGGTATGCTTCCCCCAGGTCTAAGGTTCAAATCCCCTTGGGTGCAAACAATCTCTAGGGGCCATCAGATTGGAGGATTTTCCCTTTGAATTACCCGAGGTGCTCTTGTGAGAAACTTCTTGCCGAGGGCCTATGCACCCCCAAGATTAGTCGGGACGCTGTTCCTAGACACCAAGTGCTAATAAAAGTGATTATTAAGAAAATTTAGAATCTGAATATAAAAAAGGTGCAGGGGATCTTATCATGATCTCAACAGTTTTTCTGTGACATCATAAATTTTTTATAAGATTGTTTTCTTAACAAGCAATTTTAAATTTTTTCGAACTTCAGTTTTTAGACTTTGTTGATCTTTTTATTCTTTTTAGATAAGTATCTCTAATGTATACTTCCAGTGTACCTATCCAATGATATGAAGATCTGAAGAAGAATTCCTTTAGCTCCTTCATTTTCTCCTTGCAATTATCGAAACTACGATCATTTCTCTCCCTCCAGACGCACCACAATAGACAAATCGGAATCATTTCCCATAATCTTTCACTGTATGTGTTACCAAACTGACCTTTCCAGCAAAGAAAAAGATCCACCAATCATCACGGCATCGCCCAAAAAGGCTGAAAACAACTTGCCAAAGAGTACTAGCCACTTCACAATGCACTAACAAGTGATTCACCATTTCCTTATCCTTCTTACACATGCAACACCAATTTATCACCATTATCCATCATTTAAGTTATGTAGTATGAATACTTTCCCTACAGCCACCCCCTAAGCAAATACCACCATTCTTAGTAAAACTTTACTCTAAATGCTTCTCCATGGGAAAGGATACTGTTCATGAGAATACAATACATGATATAATGGCTTCACTTCAACCACCCCCCTTTTGAATACGGTCTAAAGCATCTTGTCTTGTCTCCCATTTCTTATACAAATCGAGTCAGTAAGACAAGAAAAGAGGCCATATAGGCCCAACTCCCAATCATGCACTGCTCTAACAAAATTCACTTCCCAGTGATTAGATCCATTTGAATTCGGTAAATTGCGGACTACCGTAGCATCTTTTTCCCTTGCAATTTGAACAAGAGAAGGCCCTCTTGGGCTCCACTCCACATTTCTTGCCTTTACTTTGTATTGGAACCATCTCCCACCTCATATTTGACTTCTAGAGAACTCCCCCCAAATTCCTACTAATGTTTTTCTACTGTCCAACTCCGAAGGTCCCATTAACCTCATGAGAACACCAAACACCCCAAGAGCTATCATACTCGTATCTACCACCATCCTCCAATAGTCCTCAGAAGCTATTGAAGAAACATGTCAAGGTGCCCATCTCTAGGATCAAGAAACTCGCTGTGGAGACACAATAGGCTATCCACCACTTCTCCCCAAAGTCACACCTCTACTAGTATAGCAGAAACCCCAAGTTTTTTTTTTTGATAAGTAAATGATTGTATTAATAATGATAGGCATAACCTAAGTACACAAGATGGTATACAAGAGATACGATTTATCTAGGTCGTAGCAATAGAAACAAGAAAGTCATGAAAATCAAGGCCATTAAAGTCTACAGCTATGGCCCATAGAAATAGAGTTTTAAAAAATAAAGATCTAAGTTCCGCTAATGAGGAAACGTCCGGTTGTTTCGCTCCTGCCACAAGCACTACATAATACAGATAGGTACTATCTTCCACACGGCTTTGATTTGTGGAATACCTCCTGGATGTGTCCAGCTGGCCAAAAACTCAACCACTGTGGAAGACATTACCCAAGCTAACTCTACTTGGCCAAACACTTCATTCCACAGTGCTCTAGCAATTTCGCAATGTAGTAAGAGGTGATCCACACTCACGCCGGATTTCTTACACATGCAACACCAATCTAGTATAATCACCATTTGCTTCCTTAGGTTATCTGTTGTCAAAATCTTACACAGGGATGTTGTCCAAGTAAAGAATGCCGCCTTGGGAGGTGCCTTATTTAGCCAAATCCTTTGCCATAGAAACTGATTGTTCAGCAAGTGTGTGAGAGACTTGTAGAAGGATCGAACCGAGAATGTACCCTTACCTACCAATACCCACCACAACGTATCAGCTCGTTGTCTACTCAGCTTTGCAGAATACAATAGGCTAAAAAAGTCCTCGAAGCTGCCAACGTCCTAATCTTGTGCCACCCTACTGAAAGTGAAGTTCCATTGGACTTGATCACCGATAACACCATGAGATCCGCCATTGAAGCTTCTTGAGCACACTGGAAAACAGAAGGAAAGGAGTCCAGCATTATTTCCACACTATATGTCACTCCAAAATTTAATTCTAGAGCCCACTCCCAACATCAGTTTGGTATGGTGAATAAAAACCCCCCACCCTCGTCTAATGTGTTTCGAAACTCCCACTCCATATGCCCCACTCACCTCTCTAGTACACCAAACCCCCCCCCCCCCCCAAAAAAAAAAAAAAAACTACCATATTTGCAATCAACTACCGACTTCCATAGGGCCTCCGATTCCATATTATATCTCCACAACCATTTCCCAAGTAAAGCGGATTGAAAATTCTCATGTTTTAAATTCCCAATCCACCAGAGGAGATTGGAGTGCATACCTTGTCCCAACTGACTAGATGAAATTTGAATTCATCCCCCACACCACTCCATAAGAAATTACGGTGAAGTTTTTCAATTTGGGCCACCACACTAGCTGGAATTGGGAAAAGAGACAATAAATATGTTGGTAAGTTAGAAAGAGTACTCGTGATTAAGGTAATCCGGCCACCTTTCGACAAGTATAGCCGCTTCCACCCTGCCAATCTACGTTCTATCTTCTCGATCACTATATCCCATATTGATATAGCCCTTGAGGCAGCCCCCAACGGAAGTCCAACGTAATCCATGGGAAGAGAAGAAACCTTACATCCAAGCGTACTGGCCAATTGTCGAATGTTGCTAACACTACCAACTGGCAATAACTTTGATTTATCAAAGTTCACTTTCAAACTTGACGCTGCTTCAAAACATAGTAGAAGTGCCTTCAGTGCCAGGAGCTGGTTTTGGTCTGCCTCACAAAATACTAGTGTGTCATCTGCAAACAATAAGTGAGAGATGTTAATAATACCCTTATTGGGGTCACAACCCGAGAAGGCTGCTACAAAGCCATTCATAACCAAAGCCGATAACATCCTGCTAAGTGCCTCCATAATAATGACGAAGAGGAATGGGTCCCCTTGTCTTAGGCCCCGTGAACTGCTAAAAAAACCAATTGGACTGTCATTTATCAAAATTGAGAATCTTACCATTGAAATGCACCATCTGATCCACAAACACCATCTCTCCCCAAATCCGCACCTCCCTAGTAAGTAAAGTAGAAAGTCCCAATTTACGTGATAATAGGCCTTCTCCATATCTAGCTTACATAGGATCCTTGTGGAACCAGATTTGAGTCTACTATCCAGGCATTTATTGGCGATAAGAACTGAGTCCAGAATTTGCCTACCCCTTACAAAGGCATTTTGTGGTTTCATATTCCCCAATACCTCCCCTAAGCGATTTGCAAGCACTTTGGAGATGATTTTGTACACCCCATTGACAAGGCTAATGGACCTAAAATCCTTTACCTCCGATGTCCCAATCTTCTTAGAAATCAATGCAATAAAAGTGACATTTAGGACTCGTTTGTTTTCGGATATGAGATGAGATGAGATGAGTTGAGATTAAAGTTAAAAAATTGACTAAAATATTATTATAATATATTTTTTAATATTATTTTTGTTTTGGGATTTGAAAAAGTAGAATTGTTTATTTTATTTTGTATTGGAAGTTGAGAAAGTTGTAATGATTAGATGAGATGAGATGAGATGTTTTCTGAAAACAAACGAGGCCTTAGACTTTTCTCAAATTTTCCAATTGAAAACAGCTCTTGGAACTCCTTCATTAGATCATCCTTCACTACCTCCCAACATGTTTGGAAGAATCCCATTGAATAGTTGTCCGGACCTAGTGCTTTGTCTTTGACCATTCTTCTTACCACACCATAAACCTCTGCCTCCTCAAAAGGCCTCTCCAACCAAGAGGCATTCTGCGGCTCAATAGACTCAAAAGTTAGTCCATCGAGCTTGGGCATCCACCCCTCTTGCTTTGTAAACAAGTATTCAAAAAAATCAGCAACATGTTCCCAAATCACGGGAGCCTCCATACAACTCTCACCATTGATATTTAGCATCTCAATGGTATTAGTTCTCCTATGAGAGTTAGCTATTCTATGAAAGAACTTCGTACTTCGGTCTCATTCTTTCAACCACAATGCTCTTGATTTTTTGCGCCAAGAGATCTCCTCTAAAGAGATTACCCTCTCTAATTCTAAAACCAACTGTCTTCCAAGATATCTCGTCTGATGAAAGAACCCTATCCTCGTGTATCCTCTCTAACTCCTATAACTCCTCCAACATGGTTTTCTTACATTCCCCTATGTCTCCAAAGGATTGAGTATTCCAAAACTTATACAATCGTGCTTTAAAGCTTATTTTCCAGCAAGGATGATACTGGGGGTGCCATGAAACTAGTATTAGGACCACCACTGCCTTACCCTATCTACAAAGCCTTCAATTTTCAGCCACATATTTTCAAACTTAAAATACCGACGCCCTCCTTAGATACCACCACAATCCAGCAAGATCGGGAAATGGTCCGAACAAATGCGAGGCAACCTCTTTTGACAAACATCCGGATGATGCATTTCCCATTCTGGTGAGATTAAGAATATGTCTAATCGAGACCAAGTCTGAGTATTAGACCACGTGAAAGTACCCCCCATGAAAGGAAGGTCCACCAGATTCAAGTCGGAAATAAACTCTGAAAATTCTGTCATTGCCAGTAGCCTACTGTCTCCAAAACGTTCGCTTGGGAACCTTATAACATTAAAATCACCACCTAAGCACCAGGGAAGGTCCCGCCAGCTATATACTCCAGCTAATTGTTCCCATCATAATCTTCTGGTACTGTCTAAGTTAGGCCCATATATACCTGCAAAAGCTCACAAGAAATTATCTTTCACACTCTTAAAGGAACATGCCATTGTATACTCCCCTATGAAGTCCTCCATTTTCTCCACCACTCTTCTATCCCACATTACTAAAACTCCTCCTGAAGCCCCATTCGATGCAAGATACACCCAATCCACAAATGGACAGCTGCAAATACTTCTCACAATTCTTCTTGGAATAGATTTCAACTTGGTTTCTTGTAAGCATATTATGTCCGCCTTCCACTCACGAAGCAAATTTCTTATACAAAGACGCTTATTGACCTCGTTAAACCCGCGGACATTCCAAGACACAATTTTGGGCTTCATATAGAAGACACTATCCCCTTAACTTTGGATCTATCTCGGCTTGAGCTGCCCTCACAACAATCCTGACTCTCCAATTCTTATTCTTCTATATAGGCATTCATTGATGATAATAATGGAATCTAATATTTCCTAGCCCTGCTTTTAGCCTATTAGTAAGTACCTAGGCCATAGTTTTGTAGATACCACTTGAGGCTAATTGATTGGAAGTATTTAACGTTGATAGGCCCTAATTTCTTTAGGAAAAAGTTTACGGATGCCGCAATTAAGGCTTTTACAAATTTTTCTCTAGCATGGAAATCATGGAAAACCCTTCATTACATCATTCTTTTATCACCACCCCAGAAGCTTGGAAGAATACCATGGTGTAACCGTCCAAACCTGAGGCCTTATCTGTATTAAAAGAATTCACTGCCTCATGCACCTCATCTCCCTAAAATGCCCCTCCAACCAATTGGTCCCCACCCCAACGAATCAAAGAACAAGCCATCCAACTTGGGTCTCTAATTACATTGTTTCGTGTACAGCTGCTAATTGAATTGTTCAATGTGATTGATTGCTTCTTGAATATTGGAAGAGACTATACCATCGACTTTTAAAGAGTCAATGGTTTTGTTTCTTTTGTGTGAATTGGCCGCCTAATGGAAGAATTTCATACGCCTGTCCTCTTCCTTCAACCAGAGAGTCCTTGGTCTCCAGGTCACTTCCTCTATGCTGGTAATCTTTTCCAAGTCTTTAATAGTTGTATCCTCCTTTGCCTTCTCCTCAACTGCAAGGCCTTTCTCTTCTTCAATGGCATCAAAGACACAAAACATATTCAAAAGTAGCAGTTTATGTCTCCCTACTTCTTCAAAAGCTTCCTTGTTCCAGGTCCTTAAATTAGCTTTCAGGGTCTTTAGTTGACACTCCAAAAAATAACTTGGTTGCTTTCAAAGCGATAAGAACTCCACCATTCCTCCACCCTAACCAGAAAACCTTCTGAATGACAATTTTGTGACATAACTAATAATTTCCAATGAGTTCAAGTTTCATATGGTTAAACACATTGAATCGGGTTAAACACATTGAATCGTGCTTAAATTTTTATTTGGATATGTCCATGAATATAACATCAAGAGAGAGTCAATACCCCATATATACACCACGTATCCCAATGCCATTTTTCAAAATAGACTTGTTTGGTGAAAAGAAGCTCCCTTGCTTTTGTAAAAAATCAAGTAAAGCAACACTTACATGGGTGTATTTTTATTTATTTATTTATTTAATAATACACTTGCTACAACACATACTAACAAAACCCTCCTTAATAAAACATATGAAATTGGACAGCAAATGTAATGCCTCAATGGAAGGCTCAAACCACATGACTTATACTCCAAAAGGACTAGTCAATGATACAATTGGAGCCCCATTGGAACCTTATAAAGAGGAAGAATTTTTCCTTCCCAAGCAATGTGGGATCTCATTCACCACTTACCCTTATCCTTATCATAATGGAGTATCACAATCTCCCCTTCCTTAAATTCCCGAGGTCCTCGTCGGGCTTGTCCGTTGTAGATGGCATGGCTCAAGTCCCACATTTTTTGTTGGGATAGACTCTGATACCATTTTTAACGCTCTAATGGAAGGCCCAAACCACATGGCCTATATTCCAAAAGGACTAGTTAATGATATAATTGGAGCCCCATTGGAACCTTATAAAGAGCAAGAACTTATCATTCCCAACCAATGTGGGATCCCATACACCACCTACCCTTATTCTTATCATATGGGGTATCACAGCAAACCCATCAGGATGTAGCCTATTGTTCAAAGTAAGGGCTTGGGATGAGTTGTAGACTAACATTTAGTGTTTGATCATGCACTACATTTGCCTAGATGATGGATCATCTGATGTACTGTTCTAACTGGTGGGGTAATATATCCCAGGTTTACTCCCCAGAGGTGGGTCCAAAGGGCAGCCTTGGTGAGGTTCCACATCATTAAAAAGAAAAAAAAAAGAAACAGATTGGACACAGAGTATCTTGGAATAATGCAAGAAAAAATCTCCACACAAAACAATATCATTGAGTTTAAAGCATCAAGCATGACATCCTTCATCTACTAATGATAAATGTGCATCAAAATACGTGCTACAGTTCAAGTAATTCCATAAGAATCTTTGTAAAGTAAAACAGGTGGTACTTTTGGCAAATAAACGAGGATACGGATTAACATAATCACAGATAATTTAAAGCAAATAGCTTAATAGCAAGCTCTTAAAATTTTAAACATTTCAAATAGCAAACAAAAAATACCTACTCACATACCATAGTCAATGCCAAACACTGGAAAGTCTCATTGCGACCAATAATATCATTGCGCACAGTGTTTATCGCCAGTCTTAAAAAATCATGGTTCTCATTTAGCAAACATGACGTCACAATGTACCCAACCTGCAGCCATTTTTTTTTTTTGATAAGTAAATGATTGTATTAAAGAATAGGCATAGCCCAAAGTACACAAAATGGTATACAAAGAGAAAACACCTATCTAGGAAGAAGAAGAGGAAACAAGAAATTCAGCCAAGTTTAAGCCATTAAAGTCTATAGCTATGGACCATACAAATAACATTCTAACAAAAAAAGATCTAAGATCCTCAAAAGATCTCTCCTTGTCTTCGAACATCCTGTTATTTCGTTCTTGCCATAAGCACCATAGAATATAAATAGGGACCATTTTCCACACCGCTTTGATTTGTGATAAACCTCCTATAGTGGTCCAGCAAGCCAGGAGTGCCTCCACTGTGGCGGGAATAACCCAAGCTATCTCTACCCTGTTGAACACCTCAGCCCATAACGCTCTAGCAACATCACAATGCAATAGAAGATGATCCACCGTTTCACCACTCTTCTTACACATGTAGCACCAATCTAGTATGATCACCCCACGTCTTCGCAGATTATCCATTGTCAAAATCTTTCCCAATGAAGCTGTCCATGCAAAAAAGGTTGCTTTGGGAGGCGCCTTATTCCGCCAGATCCTTTTCCATGGAAACTGAATGTTCTGGACTTGTGTGAGAGACTTATAGAACGAGCGAACTGAAAATATGCCTTTACTAGCCGGTACCCAACTGTACTAGATCTCTAGTTAACAGCCAGGTATTTCAAAGGTAAGGCAGCCACCTTGCATCCTAGAGTGTTAGCTAGTTGTCTGATATTACGAACATTACCAACTGGTACCAATTCTAATTTTTCAAGGTTTACTTTCAACCCCGATGCCGCTTCAAAGCAAAGTAAGAGTGCCCTCAGTGTTCGCAATTGGTTTTGTTCTGCCTCACAAAATATAAGTGTATCATCTGCAAATAACAAGTGAGAGATGTTAATAATATCCCTAGAGGGGTCCCCCACCGAGAAACCAGTCATGAAGCCATTGCAAACCAACGCCGAGATCATTCTGCTCAGGGCCTCCATAACAATGACAAAGAGGAGCGGGGACAGAGGATCTCCTTATCTCAGACCTCAAGAACTGTGGAAGAAACCATTTGGGTTACCATTAACTAACACCGAGAATTTCGCTGTCGATATACACCATCTAATCCACGAGCACCATTTCTCCCCAAACCCACATCTCCCAAGCAAGTAGATTAAGAAATCCCAATTAACATGATCATAAGCCTTCTCCATATCTAACTTACACAGGATTCCAGAATTACCAGATTTTTGTCTACTATCTATGCACTCATTAGCAATAAGGACTGAATCTAGGATCTGCCTTCCCTATACAAATGCATTTTGGGGTTTTGTGATGATCTTCCCCAACACCTCCCCTAATCAGTTTGCAAGCACCTTAGAAATAATCTTATACACCCCACTCACAAGACTAATAGGCTGAAAATCTTTGACATCCGATGCACCTATCTTCTAAGGAATTAAAGCTATGAATGTGGTGTTAAGGCTTTTTTCAAATTTTCCAGCCATGAACAGTTCCTGAAACACCTTCATCAAGTCCTCTTTCACCACTTCCCAAGAAGTTTGGAAAAATCCCATAGAAAACCCATCCGGCCCAGGTGCTTTATCTTTGGCCATCTTCCTCACCACATCAAGGACCTCCACCTCCCCAAAAGGCCTCATCCAATCTCAAGACATCCTGTGGTTCAATAGAGTCAAAAGCCAGCCCATCGATCTTAGGACGCCACCCCCTTTGTTCCGTAAGCAAGTGTTCAAAAAAACCAACAACGTGATCTCTGATTACAGGAGCCTCGGTATATGCTACACCCTCTATGTTCAACATCTCTATAGTATTGTTTCTCCTATGGGAATTTGCCATCTTATGAAAAATATTTGTACTTTGATCCCCCTCTTTCAACCACAAAGCTCTAAATTTTTGCCAACCACCTCTGACTTTCGGGAAACTTCTTCCAAGGAAAGAACCTGCCCCTCCTGTGTCCTCTCTAGTTCTTGAAGCTCTACCAAAATAGATTTCTTTCGTTCCCCTATATTGCCAAAAGAGTGTGTTTTCCAAAGCTTCAGATCATTTTTTAAAGCTTTCAATTTACCTGCAAGAATGAAACTAGGAGTTCCTTCAAACTGATAAGAGGACCACCATTGCCAAACCCTATCCACAAAACCTTCCGTCTTCAGCCACATATTTTCAAATTTAAAGTACCGCCACCCACCTTGGATACCTCCACAATCAAGCAAGATTGGAAAATGATCCAAGCCCAAACGAGACAGCCTCCTTTGACATACCTTCGGATAATGAGCTTCCCACTCTGAAGATACTAAAAATCTATCCAATCTCGACCACGTATGATTATTAGACCACGTGAATGCCCCTCCCGTGAGAGGGATATTCACCAAATTCAATTCAAAAATAAAATCTGAAAATTCTCGCATTGCTAGTCTCATTCTACTATCACCTGAGCGTTCGCTTGGAAATCTTACAATATTAAAATCACCTCCTATACACCATGGTAATTCCCACCAGCTGATTACTCCAGCTAATTCTTCCCATAACATACTTCTATTACTGTCCAAATTTGGCCCGTAAATACCAGCAAGGGCCCACATAAAGTTATCTTCCACATCTCTAAAAGACACTGCCACTGTGTGCTCCCCTATAAAGTCTTCCATTCTCTCTACCACTCTTCTATCCCACATCACTAACACACCCCCCGACGCCTCATCAGCTGCAAGATAAGCCCATTCCACATATGTGCAACTCCATATACTTCTAACAATCCTTCTTGTAACATATTTCAGTTTGGTTCTCTTGTAAACATACAATATCCGCCCTCCATTTACGAAGTAAGTTTTTTATTCGAAAACGTTTATTTGCCTCGTTGAGCCCTCGCACATTCCAAGAAACAATTTTCAGCTTCATAAAATAAGTGCTCTTCCCTCCCCTTTGGATCTCTCCTGGCTTGCACTACCCTCATAGTTAAGAGACCACATAAAAATGTTCGCCGTAAAAATGTAACAATGGAACAATACACTTGGTCTAAAAAAAAAAGTTTCATACCTTATCATTGGATGATGTCATACACTTGATCTCAAATAATAATGTTCGCCATTTTTAGCATAATTTTTTTTTATAAGTAAAAAGCAACAATACAGATGAGAATGAAGTTATTTTGGAACATATAGGACAAGGTAATATATTACTAGCATGGAATATTAAACCATATATGAGAGGAGAAAGATGCTTTCTGACGACCATAAGTCAAATAATACAAGAAAGCCATGAAGATACCAAAACTAAATATGCATTATCTTCTGCAATTAAATTTGGACCTGGAGTTTTACCAAGTCTTCATCAGTTTGGCATGTTCATGTATGTATAAATATT
Organism: Juglans cinerea; assembly: GCA_961763995.1. Lineage (NCBI taxonomy): Eukaryota > Viridiplantae > Streptophyta > Magnoliopsida > Fagales > Juglandaceae > Juglans > Juglans cinerea. The sequence continues at coordinate 22,421,494 of CAUIVZ010000013.1, forward strand.
TGGTAGCGTAAAACCAAGGTGCTACTTTAATTTAATTTACTCAACATACCTATAAAAAGAATTTAATTTATTCAACTTATATGAGAAACAATTAACATGTACAGAGAACCGATGAGTTCATGTCATTAAAACAATAAAGTCAAAAGATCAAGTTACCTGCTTTTCTGGATATTTTGGTGCAGATATTAGAGAAACAGCTTCCATGTGACCAAAATCCACATCATAACCCAACATGTGAATGTAGAGCATTTTCCAAACATATTTCTTCTTCTCATATGGTGATAAACCCTGTTGAAAAAATTAGAAAACCATGCCATCAATAACTCAATTGTATAAATTAAATATTTTCAATATTTTGTGAAACAGGCAGCAACAAGTTGACAAGGGCACTATAGGAAAAAAGATATAATAAACAACAAACATAATATGGTGAACATTTTGTTATAAGATGTATTGATTAATGAGTAAAAAAAAGCTATCGCAAGTATGACATCATCCAATGATAAGGGGATCTAAAAAAAGAAATCCTTAAGCTCCACCTCGGTCTTCTCACAATCCTAGAAACTTTGCTCCACTGTTGGCAGCCCAATGTGCCATATTATGCAAATCAAGGTCATTTTCCCTAAATTTTTACTATGTTGGCTGCAAAAATGTCCTTTCCAACACTTAAAGAAGATTCACCACCCATTGAGGCATGACCCAATCCAACCCAAAAGGGCTAAAAATAATTTTCCATAGGGCACTAGCTACATCACAAGGTAATAGCAAGTTGATCAATTGTTTCCTCCTTCTTCTTACACATAAATAATCAATTTATCGCTTTAACCTATCACTTCCTTAAACTATCCAGTGTGAGGATTTTCCCTGATGCCGGCACCCAAGCGAAGACAGCCACTTTCATTGGGATTCACGATGTCAAATACAAGAGAGGAAAGTGACATAAAAATATGTGGGAAAATTTGACAAAAGAACCTTTTTATTAGGATAATTCTACTACCCTTCGACAAAAACCTCTTCCACCCCACCAATATTTGTTCCATCTTCTCAATAATACCCCCTCCCACATGTCATTGGCCTAACAAAAGGCCTAGACATGTCATAGGAAATGGAGCAGCATTACAATCAAGAAGATGATTCCTCGCATTGTTGGAAAGGGTTTATGGGTAGTCATCGCATTGCTGCTATTTGGAAGATGATTCCTCTATGCTTGATTTGGTGCTTATGGTTGGAAAGGAATGGACGGTGTTTTGATGATAGAGAACGTTCGTTGGGAGGATTCAGAGTGTTTTTCTTTCGAACTTTATGTCTTTGGGCGAATGTTCTTGTATTGAATGGGGATAATCTCCATGATTTTCTTTTAGCTTTTTCTAGCTCCTAGCTCCTAGCTCCTATTTACGTGTTTCTGCTTGTATACTTCATGTGGACTTCGGCTATGCCTATTTACTTATTTTTATAAAACTTCTTATAATTATAAAAAAAAAAAACAATCAAGAAGGCCCAGATAGCATACAATCAACTGAAAATTGAAATTTGTGATAATCAACGTGTTAATTGCCATTCAGAACAAAAAGGTAAGTAGCATGATCATACCCTTATGTGTGTGGTAAACATTTGGTTATTGCTTGAAAAATGTTGTTTAAATTATTATGTTATGTAAAACCCTTCATTCAAAGCCCATTTTTATGTACCTACGCTATGGTGAAAGTAATTTACGGATGTCCTGAGATGATGATTTGCAAATACCATGATAGGATGAATGTTATAATATGATATTAAAAATACTTTTACATCATGTTTAAGTTTATATCGTGCAAGTTTAACATTAATGCCATGATATGAGATATGCAATCTAATGTACATGTCTACTATGAATGTCATATTAGCTCACATGTTATTGCATATGTTACGAAAAAACGATAAAGACTAGTCATGAATGAAGCTTTAATTGAATGGCCCATTGTAAAGTTACAGGTGGATGTGCAAGCCACACAAAGTCACGAGTAAATGTGTGGTCCACCAAGACATGTTATGGGATGTTAAGCGATTGCCCTTGTCCTTGTGATCACAGGTAGTGAGACTAAAGAAAGTTATGGACAAGTTAAGCGATTCCCCTACTAGTTACAAGCATTTGGATAAAAAATGAGCAAGTTAAGTTGTTCCCCTTGTAATTACAGGCAGTGGGATCGAAGTGAGCAAGTTAAGAGGTTCCTATTGTGGTCATAGGTAGTGGGACTGGTGCACAAAGTAAAGAACGTTGGCCATAATGCAAGTGAAAGACAAGTTAATGAATAATGCATAGTACATGCTGAATGTTCATGTTTTTATAGCATTCCTATACCTAAGAGGTGGGGGGTGTTACAAGAGGAGATAAAGGAGTCCTTTACAATGATTGAGAGGTTCACCGTGGAGACACAATAAGCTATCCACTTCTCCTCGAAACCACCCTTATCATGTACAACAAAAACTCTCAGTTGACATAACCATATACTTTTTCCAAATCAATTTTGCATAGTAGACCAACTCTCTAGACCTTATCTTGCTGCTAGGCATTCATTGGTGATAAGAATGGAGTATGAAGTTTACTTTCCCCTAATGAAAGCATTGGCAATATACTTATAAAAAAAAAAATTTTTTTTATTGGCAGAACAGCGTCCCAACTAATCCCGGATAAATGAAAAACATACAAAAAAACTAAACAAAAAGATGGCAAGCACGATGCAATAGTCTTTAAGGTAACCCAATCCAATGCAATTGCACAAAAATTATTTTTTTCCTTCTAGGAGTAACACACACCCTTACAAGATTAAACCTGAGAACTTCCTCCCCCATAGAACTATGGGAGTAGATCCCATTAGGTCCAAGGACCAAAGGCAGAAAAAAAAAACACCGCCCAATGCTGATATTCAAGCACACCTCTTTTGACCAAATATTATTTCCTCAACATAATATGATCCAAGGGGCTGTGAAAATTTGCAGTCCAACAGTGCATTTGCGATAGGTAGACATTTTTCTTTCATGACTAAATCCTAATGATTGACGTAATGACACATATTTGGCCATTAGTTCAATCACTTGGCTAGTGACCTTACCACACACTAAAACATTAATCCCACAACTAAGGCCTCGTTTGGTTATACAGATGAGATGATATGAGATGAGAAATTTGTAAATAACAGTGAGATAATTTGTGAATAGTAGTGAAATGGTTTGAGTTAAGTTGTTTTATGGATTTTTTGGAAAGGAGAGAGAAAAAATTGAATACAAATATTATAAAGTTAAAATATTGTTAAAATATAACTTTTTAATATTATTTTTGTTTTGAGATTTAGAAAAGTTGAACTGTTTTTTGTGTTTTGTTTGGAAGTTTGGAAAAGTTGTAATGATTAGATAAAAAAGTTGAAAATTTGAAATTGAAAAGTGTTAGTGTTTGAATGGAGTTTGGATGTTGAGATGAGATGAGATGGGATGGGATGGGATGAGATGAGATGGAGACCATCTGTGAAACCAAATGAGGCCTAAGAGATTTAAGAAGGTTCAATGGGTGTCTCTATAAAATTTTAAATGGAGAGGAACTTTACACAACTTCTAAAATTGACTGCATCTGATAATCATAATTGGACTAGTGGGTCAGGAAGTGGACAAGTCACCTCCTCCTAGGATGTTGAGGATATTCAACATCACACCTCCATCCAAAATATTACTGAAACAACAACAACAGGACAAGAAATATGAAAATATTACATTTCCTAAATTACATACCAGTTTTGTGATATATCCCAGCAAGAACAGATTTCTTGGGCTTAACCAAGGTAGTTTAGTTATACTAAAATCTTTAAGGACGTGAAGATAAAAATTTATTCATGTTTAATCCCTCAAGTAGCATCCACGAAAGTCCTAAATTATCAGCTCATTCAATGTGGACCCTTCAAAACAAGATCATCAGTCTTAAGAATGTCTATGGTATATATAAATAAAATCTACCTAGCCCAATTACTTAGCCACTTGGTGAGGAGAGAACCCAGCTCCCATAAATTAGCCTAAGCAATCATACGCAGTGTCTATCTTCCCACATCCATTGAATCCAAAGTCAAGGACACAGTTGCAATGCCGACCACACATGTTCCTAAACAGCAAACTCCTACACTAGGGAAGTATTTGCCCTTCTTATTTGATTTCTTTACCATACTAGAACTGATCTTTCTGTTTTTCTTTTTGATGAGTACCGTAACTGATCTAATATTACGAGATCAGTGGACAGCATACACAGTTCAAGTACATCTCAACATCACACTATATATGCCAATCTTGCCATCTCATTGCTAGCGGAAAGAAAATGCATGTCGCAGTATCATGCTTATCTTTTGAAATCCTCGTGTACAAAATTAAATGCTAGCACTAAACAAGTCCTAATTAGCTAATATTATGAAAGCATATTACCGATCATTTCTGAGTGTGGTACTAAGTCCCTATTGCCTCTCGTAATAGAAAGCCATTCCAAAGACGGTTGGAATTAGCCTGGAAAGCAAACGGCTCTCTAAAGGCTGATGCCAGCAAATCCCTTCAAAATACTAGAGAAGGTACTATCAAGAAGCTATGAATGTTCAGCCGCTCACTAATTCGAGGAAGTAAATTAGAATAGAAATTTAAATTTTCCTTTCCTGAAAGGGAATAAAAAAACTTAGAAGTTCCTTCTAACTACGCCATGTCGCCATGTAGTTGAATGATGTTTATCTGAGTGAAAAGCTTGCTCATAAATGTCCCAAAAGTGAAAATTCCTTTCGTTTCTAACATTTTCAGGTAACCAGACACGCAAATAGCCCAGAATCCTAACCTAATAAATGAAAATAACGGGCAACTAAACAAAGCATACGCAAAATTCTAAGAAAAGAAGGGGCAAAATATTGGAATGCACAAGTAGAAACACAAAAGTGAGTACGCATAGGCGGCATAGACCCTAACCTTCTCGTTCTTGAAGCGAGTACGGATGTTTCCGAGCTCCTTGTCGACGCGGAGGCGCTCCTGGTCTTTGTTCTGGGAATTGCGGACGTCGCTGATGAATACAGAGAGCCCTCGCATGCCCGACAACGCCATCGCCACTCAGATCAAGCCTCGCACGTGCACACACATACACCGAGCGAGACACGGAGGGAGTGTGTGTGTGAGAAAGAGAGAGAGAGAGAGAGACCCTCCTGAAGAGCTCCCAATCCTAGATCCTCGCTGGTTCGGATCTAAGGCTGCGACAATAACAGAAGGGGCAATGATCGAGAAGATCAGCTCCTCTAATTCGAAACCGAAATGCCTCTGAAGTTTGAACACAGAGAGAGAAAGTTGGACTGTTGAAATTTTAATTGGCAAAGCCGTCACAAAGAGCACGGAGACGACTTTTATTTACCACGCCTCCCTTAAAATTCCAATTGCCGTTCATTTTCCTTTCCCATCTATTACTTTTACTGTCTTTTTGTCATTTATTTTTACTATTATTAAGGAGAGGTTTGGATTCAAAACTCACCTCAACTCATCTCATCATTATAATTTTTTTAAATTTCTACACAAAATATAATAAATAATTTAACTTTTTCAAATTCTAAAACAACTTTATCAAATTCACATACAAAATATAATAAATAATTCAACTTTTATTTTACTATTCACAAACCATCTCAACTCATCTCACAATCCAAACCTCTCCTAAATCGCTTCGCCTTAATTAAATCGGCTCTCAATTATTTTTAATAAATTTTTCATTTCGCTTTTCCTAACTACATTCCATTTTATTTATTTATTTATTCTTATAAATAAGAAATTTCATTTATCAAAATTAGGCAAAGCCCATGTACACAGGATTTACATTCCCTTTTATCTTAAAAATTTAAAGAATATATACCCATTATTATCCAATCATTATTCCACGAGGAGTGTTGCAATCATAAAAAGATTTTAAATAAATCTATAAGTTGACGTGACTTTATATAATATGTTAGATTTATTTTACAACAAAAGTGACTACATATTCCACGTCAATTTTTTAGCTTAGTTTTATAAAATTCTTTTGAGATCAAAACATTAAGCAGATTCAACGGGTCACTTAGCCCATGGATGATTTGTTTACCAATTGAGCAGTAGTAAATGGTTGTGTTGATTTTGTAAATGGTGGCGAGTGAGGCTGTTCTTCAGTGGCTGACTGACTGTGTTGTTAGTGGTGGTTCTGTTGCCACTTAAGGTGCTGGCAGCAGACAGACATTATGCTTGCGTTTCTTTCATGATCTCCAATACTTGGTGTTGCTGCTATTCGCAATCTGAAATGGCTTTTGGCATCATGTAGGGCATTGTGGTTGCAGGCTGGTAACGAGATGCTATCATGGCAGTTGTGGGCCTCTTGGGATGCCAATTCAAGGTGAATGTTATGCCAGGGACAGGCATTGCTAATCAGCTCGAAGATACCCACTTTTTAATTAATTTCAGAGAGAAGAAAAAAAGAAAAAAAAAAAGTGAGAGCTTTTAAAGCGCAGAATCATATTTAGCTTTTTAGTTTTGGTTTAACGTGCTTGTTATTCTCACTAAAATAAAGGTGCTCAAATATAGCTTGATACTTGCAGCTCTTGTTCCAAATTTTCAAGTGATTTTCTTGCTATGAGAAGCTAATTTGATTGGCAAAAGATATACAGCGTCACAGGCTCACAGCAGCATACATGCAGCAGGCTGGAGCACTGTTAATTATCATGATTCAGACAAATTTCCTGACTAGGTTCAGCCAATTCACACAGTTCGGCAAAAATTTATAGCCTCAGATCCTATTGGTAGGATTGATTATAACAGAAAAAGGTGAAAACAAAGTAATAAAGAAGGCCAGAGAGAGAGAGAGAGAGAGAGAGAGAGTTGATTTATTGCTTGATGATTTAAGCATAACTTATCATCCTTGTAAGATAGGAAGCCAAACTAAAATAGGAAGCTTCTAGTCAGAACTAATGGCAAAACTTGAACAACCTGCCCTTAATATTTTAAAATTCTAAAGCATTTTATGGACAATCTAGATGATTCAGGCAGAGCAATTGAACCCCACTCCATTTAGCCCAATCTACAAACTGCATACCACCATAAATATTGTTGGCAAATCTCACACCTACGGTGAAAGCCATCGCAACGGGTGGAACCTGCTTCGCCAAAGATGATGCTTCAACCAGACGCTCCAGTCCATTTATGATTTGATAGCGAGTGTTGGAAGACACAGCAAGAAACACACCTGAAAAAGGAGAGCAAGCTATAAGCTATTCCAGATGAAGTCTATTCTCCTCCAAAAATGGGGTAACACTTAGAAGTGTTTTGCTATAAAATACATGACAAGTCATTTTTATAAGTTGAGCACACCAAACATAATGCCAAAAGTGCATATATCTAGATTCGAAATATTATAATAAAGAGATCATAACAATAATACAGCTTCAGAAGATGAGATGATGACTGTATCTTCACTCTCTTTGGGTATAAATATAGATTGATGGCAAAAGCCAAAAAGAACAAAGAACATCCTCATGGAAAACACCTAACACCATGATTTCATACTTGGAGCAACTAACTAAAACAGAAAGCCATTCACAGAAGCACATAGACCACTGGACATGGTTGTCTGGAGCTTGGTCATGTTAGGACAAAAATATAATACAAAATATTGGAATATGAAAAAAATGAAAAACTTACCCCAAAGAGCAGCACTTTTCACAAGAGGAGGCACGGGTACGTCCTCTTCTGATTTCTTTAACCTCCTGATCAGGCATACAATTAAGGTGGAAAGTTATTACTTCCTTCAAAGAACGAGGGTAAAAGGCAGTGAAATTAATAGCCTACACGTATTCATTAGATGAAACACCTAAGCATCTTGGGTGTAATAGAAACTAGAAAAAGGAAGATCTTAGAACTTCCATTGTTGCAATAAATCCCCAAGGTAAAAATCTTATGAGAAATGTTTTAGCCACAAAGAGATCCCACAAAAGTAAACCCACAAACTGGCGTGGCTTAATCTAGTACGTTAGATTCTAAAGCTACTTTTATTGTAAGTAGATTTAACGTATCATATGAAGCCATGTCAGTTTGTGGGTTTATTTTTGTGGGATCTCTTTATGCCTGTAGTACTTCTCTAAGCATATGCACACTTAGGGAAATATCGTATTCATATCTTTCAAATGAACTCTCTGTGGGAAGAAGTATGAATGGTGGAAGCAGATAATACTTTTGGCATCTTGTATTTTTTAACACTTCAAATTATATTGATCTATGGTCAATAGTTTTTTGTCTATCTACAACTGTTCCAACAAATTGTATGAACAAGATTTGAGAAGTGCTACAGGCACAAAGAGATCCCATAAAAGTAAACCCACAAATTGACATGGCTTCATATGTAACTAATTTTTTTGATATAATCTAAAATGTGATCTCCATGGTGACCTAGTAGCCGGGTTTAGGAATTGGTCGACTTCTTGGACCATCTTCCAGATGTCACCAAGAAAGGTTTCCAGTCTTACAAATATTGGTTAAACTGAGCTTTCAAGCATGTCGAAAACATTCTTCTTCTACTTTTCTACAGGTTTGTCTTATTCTGGTAATAAGGAACCTTAGGGGTAAACAAAACTAGCTTCCAGATTTTGGGACAGCAATTCATCTAATTTCAAATCTCGGTGCATGTCCTTTTTCTATTTCTTCTCTGAGGAGGCAACATCTGCTGTGCATAATGGAAGAGGAAAAATCTCTAAAAGCCGGCGTGCGCTGTAGTAAAGAAAGCGCCGCTGTGGCATTTGTTTGTGTAAGAAACTACAGAAACAATCAAGAGCAAACTCGGTGAGAAATATCAGCATCATGCGAGTGCAGTTTACGAATCGCTTGCTCACGCCAGATATTGACATGAAATCTTAGAGAGAGAGAGAGTCTCGTCAATATAGGATGTATTTTGAAATAATTGCTTAAATTTTAAATGGGAGAAGATAAAGCCCAATCAATCCTTTCTTATCACATTTCTATTGATACATAAAATCATAGCAGTTTTTTTTATCGGTAAACAATTTTTTATTGATCAAAAGAAGGCAAATGCCCAAGTATATGGAACATATACAAGAGCAATGCCTATGCATGCTAGTTTAGAGATACAAGGAATTCATAAAAAGACATAAAATCATAGTATTGTAACGACATATTCATATAGAGCATAGACCAAGCAACAAAGTTTGAGGTATGACAACGAATCAGAAAAAGATACAGGAGTTATCCTGATAAAAGCATACCGTTTGGCATTCATGATCATATTTGCAATGCCTTGGCCAATGAGACCACATCCAAATCCAACTGATCCATATAATACACCCTGTATCCAGAATATGCAAACTATATTATCATGTAATACATTTTGCCGAGGAGATATCACAATGAAAGCCAAGGACTCAAAAGATGGCCCATCTTTTGCCTGGCAGGAGCATTTCCCATAAGATTATAGTCCAGAAGGTAACTAATTAGTTTCCAGTTATTCAAAAAGCTCATTTTACAAATGATACCTTATAGAAGTATGTGGCAATCCGCTGCTTTGCCGAGAAGCTACAACCTGGCCTTTCCGCTTCAAAAACACTGCATCAGGGGAATATTTTTCCATGAGTGAAGCACTCGCAATCATCTAAAGCTTCATACAAGAAGATCAATGAGAAATACTGCAATTTCAAAATTTTCTCCAAAAGAGACAAAGAAAAATATTTTAGAGGGCCCCACATGGCCTCTGTGGGTCCCATAGTTGGTTGATTAGATTCCATCTCTCAATCTTTGATTTTTTTTTTTCCTGATTTCAACCCATAACATAAGATCTTCCACATTATAATGAAACTGAGAGGTAAGTACAATCCAGGATTTAACCATTTTAGTTATGACAACAATTTTTTTTTAATAAGTAGTAGTTACGACAAAATCTTAAGACCTTGGCCAGTGCTCTTTTACGAGTCCATCCAGTTCACTACTTGAATGTGCAAAACACTACTCTCCTTCTTAACTTATGCTTTAGAATATATTGTAGTAGCTTTCTATCTATTATCATCTCTCTCCCATAAACTCCACACCTTAGCTTCTAAACAGCAATTACGCGAAATGGTAGGCTACACAGCTCACAAACTCTGCCTTGGGTGGTGGTACCTATGATTTCTTTTTCAGCCAAACTACCATGCTTCCTTTCTGTTAATAAATTCCCCAGCGGTCACCCATCCAAATCTTTTGCCCCAAGCCTTCAATAAAAAGATATGAACCAAAGCAAACTAAACTGGTTGCACTTTATATCTACTAAACAATCACTGATCTAGTATATAAACTTATCCAGCCCACAGCAGCAAGGAGAATAGGGCCAAAGAAATAAGTATATTGTACATATAACATACAGGTCCAGAATAATACTAGAGAATTAAACTTTAGCTGGATCTCATAAAATGGAAAACTTCACAGTGCCAGTATGCAATAAAACCTGCTAGGAAGAGCATCACAAGCATGTTGTATGCGTCCAAATAAACCCCTCGATGTGGATGGCTTGCCAAATCGAACATAAGGTGCTAACAAACCAACCAAAGCAATATCCACAACCACACCAACTAAAAGATCTGCAGCATACAACTCAAACTCTGACCAAAAATCCTTCCCTCTTTTCTGAACCTCCGCAAATGTTGCACAACAGGAATCTATGACTATCTGCATAACACCAGATAAACAATAAGAATTTCTTCATTACATTAACACGATAAACTTGAAAACAACTCCAAGACCCTAAAATATGCACTCATTCAATCTGAAGTGCTTACAGCCTTATACACCAATCAAGCACTGGTATGCACATGCCACAAAAACAGAATCAGAACACAGAACTGCTCGAAATGACACACCAACTGACTGATTAATGTTCTAATGTGGGTTAATGCGTAAACAATTTTACAAACTATAAGGATTATTTAATTCTGCTGATTTGAATTAAAACAACATCCACCCAAAAAAAACCTCTGTCGCAACTTTGAAAAGAAAAGAAGGATCACCCAGCATTCAGTCACGAAACATAGACAGTACATCATCAAATAGTAATTAAAAAAAAAATCCACCCGAGACAAACCTCTATCCCAACTTTGAAAAGAAACGAAGGATCAGCCAGCATTCGGTTACGAAGCATAGAGCAGTACCTCATCAAAAGGCCTAGCGGCCAAGCAGACCCCTGGAAACATGAAAATGAACATACATCAAATATTAGTTATTCAGCTTTAAATTGAAGAAACGAAAATCTGGATTCAATCTACGTATTGTTTTTTCCATTCAATCCACAAATCTTTATCATAGAGCCTTAAAACACATCAAGATCCCAATCTTTCTTTAATCGCACATGCACCTGCAAATCCAAATACCGCTCAAGAAGCAGTTGCCGAATTCCAGTCATCTTGGCGGCCTCCAACATATCCGAAGGAAGCTCAACCCCTCGAGCCTTCGTCTCCTTCATCACCTCCTCAAACTTCAATATAGGCCCGAACTCCCTCCTCGTCGTTATCGCCACCACCGCGGCCGTCTTCTCCATCACCACCATTTCCAAACGAATCTCCACCACCACTACCATCTCCTCCGCCACCATCAATATTTGCCTCATAATCACCCCCCACCCTGAATTCCTCCTTCAAATCACCAGTTTGTCCCTCTTCCGACCCCGTGATCCCCTTCGCCACGGACTCCGACCCGATGCATCGAAGCCCGAACCCACGGTTCTGGGCCGGATAATAATGTTCTCGAATGCGGAAAGCCACCATCTTTGGTCGATGACTCGTGGAATCGAGACTAGGATTCAGCGAGCATCCCAAAATCCTCGGCGTTGGATTGGCTGTGGTGTCGTCCCACAACGTGCAAATACGCGCGAGGTTGAAGCTCGAAGAACAGAGCGACATGTTGTCGGGGCCGCGTACAAAAAACTACGAGTCAAAATGCCGGCGGCCAGAAAAATGTTCAAAAGAGGTCTGAGAGAGACGGAGGTTTTGTCGAGGTTTTTGTACGGAGGCCAAGCCGAATGAGTGGCGATTGAATGGGGTCGAGTCCAGGGAGCTGAAGGTTGAATTTCATTCTACGAAGGTTTTGTCGAGGTTTTTGAAGAGAAGCAGAGGCGGACGGGTTATGATTGAATGGGGGCCGAGCCCAGTGAGATGAAACTGGTAAGTCCAATGAGATCTTAGTAAATTAGGGAAAGAGAAAAAGTGGAAATCCACCGAACCGTCGCCTGAGAGATTCGAACTCTCGCGGGGAAACCCCATGTACTTAGCAGGCACACGCCTTAACCACTCGGCCAAAGCGACAATTGAAATGCATGTTGCCCTTTCTTATTTATCATTTGTAAAAAACGAATCAAAAAAATAGTTCCTACATTGTAGTTAAGGGTGTAACCGGTCCGGTCCGGTCCGGTTTTGGACAAAATTAAGGACCGAACCGGTATGTACCGGTTTTGCATTTTTCAAAACCGATTACGCACCAGTTACCCTTCTAAACCGGTATTTCCAGTTTTACCGGTTTCTGATCCAATCCGGTCCGATTTTTCAGTTTATATATGTAGTAACAAAAATAAACATCGTAATAAAAGTATATATAACAATATAATTATTAATAACTAAACCAAAGGTGGAGTTTAATGCAAGCAACCTGTCCAACTACTATATTTTGCTTCATTCAGTGTCAAAGACCAAGTACAAGTATTCTTTTAACTATAAACATCCATCTGCTATAGTGGGTTTTTATATGCTAGAATATATATATATATATATATAATATTATAAGCTCCAATTAATTTCTTCACCCGATCCATATATAAAAGTCTCCTATCTGCATGCATATGTTAAATGCAAAGTAATTTCTTGTATGTTATTATTCCTTATTTTATTTTTATTTATTTTTGTTGAGCTTCACAGTTTAAAACAATATGAGATGTTGTAATATGCAGATGCAGATGATAAAATCATTTTGGAACATACAAGAGAATAACGAGATTTTTGACTTAGCAGATGAATCGATGATAATGATATGTACATGCAGATGATAAAATTAGTTAAAAACAGATGATATGCAATGGAACAAAGCCACTTGAAATCTTTCATTCAACTTAGAATCTCAGATGCTTAATCAAACAAAACAAACAAAATTTTAGGCTAACATGGTCCTTAGAAAAAAAAAACTAGGAAGTCGGCAACCCAAACATATCATTGCAAATTAAACAAACAGAGCTTTAGTGCTTCACTATTGAGTAGTGACGTTAGACAAAAAAAGATCTTCAAGAAAAATTGCAGTCGAAGCATAGAGATGTGAGAGAGGGGCGCTGCCGGCTGCATGAGAGATGGGAGGGTTGCGTGAGACGCTGAGAGAGTGAGGAAGAGAGGTGAGGCCGGGAACGTTGGATGCAGAGAGGCCGCGAGAGGTCAGAGAGGCCGTGAGAGGGCATAGATGGAGGCCATGAGTCGTAGAGAGGCAGAGAGTGAGGAAGATAGGGGCACTTACAGAGGGACTGGAGGATGCGACGAAGGCTGTTAGCCAGTTACGTGCGGTGCAGTTCCTGGAGGGGGGTGGATCTAGGGTTTCTAAGGGAGGGGGTGAGAAACTGAAAGACTCGGGAGTGGGTTTGGGGGGAAATAAATTTGAGGGTTTTGGGGGCGCGCGCGGGGGGGGGGAACGGCACCGTTTCTTAGAGTAATTTAATACCATATAATAATAATAATAATATATATATATATATATAGTTATAGTGATTTAACCTATTTAAAAAAATTGTTATAGACTTATAGTGATTTAATATAGATTAGTATAACTATAACTATAGTCTATATTAGACTATAATAATAGTATTAATATTAGACTATTAGTATTAGTATATACATTAGTATTAGTTATATATTAGTTATAGCTATATAATATATTAGACTATATAATAATATTAATATTAGACTTAAAATATATTACTAATAGTAATATAGTATTAGACTCTATTATTATTATAAATATTAGTATTAGACTATTAGTTATAGTGATTAGGATAACTATTTGTAATACATTTAATAGACTATAGTGATTTAGTATAACTATATATATATTTGTAATACATTTAATATACTATAGTCAAATATATTATATATTAGACTATATAATATATATATATATTTGTAATACATTTAATATACTATAGTCTAATAGTATTAATATTAGCCTACTAGTATAGTTATATATTAGTATTAGTTATAGTGATTTAGTATAACTATATTAGTATAACTATAACTATAATCTATATTAAACTATTAATATTATTTAAATAGTTATAGACTTATATATTAGTATAGTTATATAATATATTAGACTATATAATAGATTAATAGTATTAATATTAGTCTATTAGACTATTAGTATAGTTATATTATATATATTAGTATTAGTTATAGTGATTTAGTATAACTATAGTAGTATAAGTATAACTATATTCTATATTAAACTATTAGTATTAGACTATTAGTTAAATAGTTATAAACTTAGTATAACTATATAATATATTAGACTATATAATAGTATTAATATTAGCCTATTAGTATAGTTATATATTAGTATTAGTTATAAACTTTTAGTGATTTAGTATAGCTATATTAGTATAAATATAACTATAGTCTATATTAGACTATTAGTTAAATAGTTATAGACTTATATATTAGTATAGTTAAATAATATATTAGACTATAAAATAGTATTAATATTAGACTATTAGTATAGTTATATATTAGTATTAGTTATAAACTTTTAGTATTAATTATAAGTAATTAAGTATAACTATAGTCTATAGTCTATATTAGACTATTAGTATTATTTATAAACTTATATATTAGTATTAACATTTAATGTAATAATTTATAAATTATAATATGAAATTATTTCATATATATGAATATATATATATATGAAATTATAAATTAACATTTAATGTATAAATTTATAATTATACATTATATATAAAACTTATATATATTAATATTTAATATATATATATAAAATATTTTGTATAAAACTTATATATATAAAAATATATATATATTTTTTAATCAACCGGTCTGGTCCAAAAAATCTCGGAACCAGAACCGGACCGGAACTGGCCAGCTTTTATATTTTAAAAACCGGTCCCGGACCGGACCGGTTCAAGTCCGGACTGGTTTTCCGGTTTAAAATTACACCCCTAATTGTAGTCAAATTTCAAAAGTAGTATAGACAAAAATATTTCACAAAAGTAAACTCATAAATTGATATAGTTTTATATGATATATTAAATCTACTTTATAATAAAAATAATTTTACAATCGTACTACCTTTAGCCATGTTCATTTGTGGTTAACTTTTGTAAGATCTCTTTGTGGCCAAACCTTTTTTCTTCCTAGATTCGTGCAAACTAACACATTATTGATGGCACAAGACCATATGATCATCTCCATCAATATCATCAGCTCTTTAAATCTGCCACCACATGAGTGGAGCAAATTTCATAAAAAGAAAAAGAAAAACTATCATTTACATTCATGGTTTGATCAACACAAAATGCTAAGAAAAAAACATTTAAGATGGCATTGGATTATGTAAAAGGAAAGTGTTAAACCTACTACCAATCTTACTATAATATTTTAACAAAGAGTTACTTTATATATTTACATTGGAATGATGTGATACTATTTTTTAACTACTAAATTATGTTCAGTTTTCTTTTAAAATAATAAATCCAAAAGTTGATAAATAATGTCATTTCAATATATTGATATAAAATACGAAATGGTAGTGTATATAATATCATCCAATTATAAAATGAAGTGTGCCTTGATGAGTAATGTCAGTAGCTAAATAGATCTTTACTAAAATAACTAAATAAAAAATTAGAGTTAGTTGAAAAATTAGTACTTGAATTTTCATGTTAAAAAAAAAAAACTCTTAATTAGGCATTGGCCTGTTGCGAGATTTTTAAAGTTTGAGTATCAATTTTACAAAATTTAAAAACTTAATTCTCAATTTGTAAAAGTGAAAACTAATATACTGATGTTACAACTAAACCTAAAAAATAATACAAACTAGATTGGAAAAAAGAAAGTTGGATAGAAATTAGAATGGGTGGTCGACCACTCCCGTTTGGGGGGTTGAGGGGAGAGCACTTGCATCAGTCTCTTCATAACTGTTTTTCATCAAGAAAAATGCTACTCTTATCGTTAATTTCTACTGCTCTATTCTACTGTTATAATTTTTTATTTATTTTTACTTAGTGATTAAGGAATTATTTTTTAATAATATTGTGATTTTTTTTTATTTTTTTCAAAAATATTTAAAAGTGTTAAAAAATACATATAAAAAAACAAATTTGCCTAACGGTAGCTCCAGTGGGAGCTGGGAGCGGTGGACGTAACACATTCCTTTTCATCAAAATTTGAAAGGTTTGACTTTTAAATCATTGCATTGGATTCTGTATACACATAAATTTCTAACTTTAAACTATAATATATTTAGGTATCGTTTGATTACACAGTTCATATGAAATGAGATGAGATGAGATATTTTGTTGAAAGTTAAATAAAATATTATTATAATATATATTTTTAATATTAATTTTGTTTTAAGATTTGAAAAAGTTGAATTGTTTATTATTTTATGTGGGAGTTTAAAAAAGTTGTAATAATTATATGATATGAGATAGTTTGGTTTTGTATAACCAAACCAACCCTTAAGTTCATCTCTATATTTGAAGACCCCCGTTCACACTCTATAATCATTATTCTATTTACTTAAATTATTGTTTCTCAATTTTGAGCTACAGTATATTTAAGTTGATAAATAATAATTTAAGTATCAAATTAAATTATTACTTAATATATAGTTAGTGTAATTACAAAATATGAAAAAAATGAATTAAAAATATTATTATTAAAAAAAAATATTATATTATTATTTTGACTAATTTAATAGCTAATCCAATATGAGATTATGGTTAGCGAGATTTTGTATTTATGAAAAATATGTATTTTTCATCAAATTTTAAATATCAATTTGATGAAACCAATTCCAATGCTCTGAGACAAGTTGACAGCACAAGCTCCCCCTAATCTGAAAAAATGAAAATAAAAGATAGTCTGATTCAAAAAAACTTTAGAAGCCGAATTCACTCAAGATTATGGGATGTTTGAAAACAATTTTCATCTCATCTCATATCATCTAATTTTATTTACTTTTCAAATATTACTCAAACACAAATATTTTCAAACTAATCATTACAACTTTTTCAAACGTTCAAACAAAAAATAAAAAATAATTCAACATTCTCAAAACAAAAATAATATTTTAACTTTATAATATTTTTTATCTAATTTTTTTTCTCTCATTTTCCAAAATTGAAAAAAGACTTAACTCAAGCTATTTAACTTCGATTTACAAATAATCTTATTACTATTCGTAAAATTCTCATCTCATCTTATTCTCCATTCTCCCTCCAGACTAGGCACTACAATCAACTCAAGTTTCTTGGTAGAAGCCTATGGATCAGAAGCCCATCGTTCCCATAACCTATGGAAGGCCTTCTCTTGTCCTCATATAGCTGCTGCACTTTAAAATCATTCTTGTCGTGCACCAAACGGTAAACAAGATAATCAGAATTCAGAAGTAGGTTCATTTGCAAGCTCAGACAATGAAAACACGGACCTTTACTTATCTTCCCAATGCTTGACAGAGTTACAACTTGATTTACAGTGCTGTAAATGTGTAAGCAACAAAGACAAAATAACATATATAACTGTGACTTGGTGTATTTACTTCTATGGAATCCACAGTCTGTGTCCAAGTTTCAGATGGTACCAGTATTTCATCTTCAATGGCAAAGTATTCACTTCCTGGTTCATTCTTTGAGCCTAGGACCAACCCCTAACCTATGAAAGGTGAGAGAACTTAAACAATTCTACAGTCTACTGCCAAGCACTCAAGAAACAATTCTGTGGTGCACGAGTGGGATTTCTTTTTTCAACTGCCCTTTTGAAAATAGTGCCAGATTCAAACGGAGGAAAGAAAAGGAAAATGCTCAATTAGTTACAAAAAATGCTAAAAAACAGAAGCAAATTTTAACATTTTCCTTCCCTTTCCCTCGCACATTCGGGACCAAAGAGCCTCTATGTATGAAAATCCCATCATCTCAGCTTCCTTGCTTTTCTTATTTGACAAGTTATAATCAGCTTCCTTGCTAATAATGCCTTCAAAACAACGAGAAGCTTTTCCGGTGTCTGGAATTGCGTGAAAAACGCAACTGCTCAAGTGACGGTCTTGGAGTGGGTCCAGTGCTTTCAACAGTATCTGGTTGAGCATCCGAGGATCCTGGAACAAGCTTGCATCCAATTTTCTTCACAACCAAACGAGGAGAACTAAGGGTACTATGTGATTTTGTCACCTTTTTCATCTCTTGCTTTATTTTACTAAATTCTTCCTCAAGTTCCCCGACTCTAGACCTCATCCTTTCCATATCAACCTTTAAGACCCGGTTCTCACGTACTACAGTTACCCAACCATCCCTCTGTACAATCTGGCCAGCCATGTCACCTGGGACAGTCAAAGGACCTGCAGGGGCACTTTCAGTGTCCAGTACATGTAGACAACCAGCTAGCGCTGTTCTTAGCTGCATTTGCTCAAAAAACAGAACTTGAAGAACAACTCTAAGTGGCAGCCTTTCATTTTGGGATGCATGAGCACAGGCATCAATGGATAGTTTCTGGTAGTCAATGACATTGCAGAGTTCTTCCTTCTCCTTCTCGGAAAGCCAAGGGTGCGCCTGCATAATGTCATTAGCAGTTATAAACCTCAAAATTTAGGATAAGTTTTTACTTTTATAGTTGGTCCAGTAAAACCAAACCTTGAAATATATATCCAGTGCTCTGTATAGCCCATCATGCAAAGGTCTTGAAGATTCTGGGAGGGCCTGAGCAATAGAGCGGATCTTTCCTGGTTTCAGATTCACATCAGAAGCAACCTCTGCAATATAGCTGTCTATCAACTTTGCAACTTTTCTTAACGGCCCAGATGATGGTGAGGTTTCCAGGTCAAATGATGATGGAGAAAATGAAGTTATAAATGACTCGGAAGACATAAAATGATGAATGATCCGTTCAACACAGTCAGTATTATATAGCGTATCAGAATCAGAATAAGTTGGAATCAGAAGAGCATCAAGAGTTGCCAGTTCTAATTGCATTCCTATTCTCTTCTCTAAAGAGTCCTTGCATGTATGAGTGACACCCAATATCAATGTAACACGAAGAAGTCCCAATAAAAAACGGCAAAAGGATTTGCCCTTCTTTGCTGGCAGAAGCTTCTCAATGCTTTCCAATAGATCCTTTTGATCCACCGCAGCAGGTGTCAAGCTAAAACTTGCAACTGTCCTGGTTTTGCCACTTTGTCCACCCTGCCATCGGCCTAAACCAGGTAGGTACTTTCTGGCATAGTACATTGCTGCACCAGCTAGGTTTTCAGGTCTTATACCTCTTCCTTCCATTGTCTTAATAAGTCTCACAAACAAACCAACACTAAGATATGAGATGTCTTCAAACCACCAGTCAGATTCTGAGCTTCTAATTCTTGCCCCTGTGTTTATTCCATTCCATAAGATACTTCCCCCAGGGCTCTGCAAACTACCATACATCATCATGGGCCATCCAAACAAACTAGGATCCGTACAAACCATCATAGATAGAGCATTAAAACATTTGCTCAATATCTGGAGCTTTTCAGCCCTTGACATGACAGGCTCAGAACTTTGAAGAGCCAAAATACAATCTTTCCAGTTACGAAGTATATTCTTATGAAAGAAACTTTCTGACTTAGATATTAAGTTACCTTCTCCATACTCATCTGTCATTTCAAGATAGTCTGCTGCACAGTATACCATTACTATGTTTCTTGGTGTCATTTCAAGACGGACACCATAGCAAAACTTAACTGTAATCAAGAAAGTGTCAGGGCCACCAGGAAATTCTTCCAGCACTGTGGTAAAAATCTTCTCACGGGTACTTTGGGATTCTTCATGTATTTTTGCCATCTTCCCACATTTTGATATGAGAGGAAACTGGAGTATTACGTATTGTTATAATCATATCTAAATTCAACTGAACACCAATGTATAGGCTACAAAGAGAACATTGTAAATGAAGAATAAAGAACACATGAAGAATCAAGCATATTGATTCAACTGCAGTACGGATTAGGACATTTAATTCTCTTTTATACAATAACAAAGAAAAAAACTAACTGCAAAAAAAAAATGTCAAAGAAATAGAATATGTCAATCAATGGGGAGTATCACCATTACACCAAGAAGCTCCCTTGTGTAAAAGGTTTCAATGACCTCTACAACTTAAATCTAGAGAGCAGAATCACTTAACCAAGATCTCCCAGTTGTTGAAAACATGGATCTAACGGACCAACTGTGTGACACCAATCTGCATAGACCTCATGGAAAAACGTGCCAATTCAAAGCAGTCATACTGCCTACAACTAACTGTGAACCACTAATCTGCATGGATCTGAATGTCCTTTGCGCTTTCCCTCTCATCTCCACCCCCCCCCCCCCCCCCCCAAAAAAATAAAAAATAAAAATAAAAACTCCCAAACTCATAAAAGCAGGTGCATGCATCAAACATGAGTTAAAAGAAACTGAAGATGTATACACACGTACATGTATATGTAAAGTAGATTGAACTAAGTTACTCCAGCATTTTACAGCTCAAACAGATTTTTTTTATGAGTAAAGCTTATAGCCTTAAAGTAGGAGTCTAAATGAGCTGAGTTCATACGTGTAGTGGGTGGTCAAGCCTTGTTCATTTAATTTTTAATCACAAACGAGTTGAGCAAGGGCTTATTACCAAGTTACATTTTCTGTTTATAAATAACTCAATTATTATTCAAGCAAATTCAAGCTTATTCTCGAGCTACTTAATTTTAACAAAATAGATTATTTACATCATATCATAAAACTTTATTTACAAAGTTTAATAAACAAATTTAGAATTTTGGTAACTATCTATATATAGACATGCTAATGATTATATTCATATGACCTCAAGCAACACATACAAAATATTAGGAACTTTATCTCTCTTATCTTTTGAAATACTTCAGTCTCGTTGTAAAATTAAAATAATAAACATGAAATTTTTTTTGAAAAGTAAATAATAAACATGAAATTTTCCAAACTTATACAAGTCGAGCCGAGCTTTATATGAGTTGTATCGTTAATGGATGAGCTTAGTAGAGTTCTCATTTTTAACACTTTACTCCGTTGGTTGATTGTAATAGATTTCAATAGTCTAAATGTTTATGATTTCTTGTATCTCTGGTCAGTCATGCCTAGGTGTTGCTCTTGTATATGTCCCGTGTACTTGAGCTATGCCTATTTCTCATCAATAAAACTCTTATTTGCTTATAAAAAAAAAAATCAATCATAATGAACAGTTCATTTAATAAACAAACCGAGTCAAACTTGAGTTTGACCGAGCTAGTCTTAAGCGACTTTTTGAGTAGTCTTATTTAATAAAAACCCAACTTTAAAGCTTAAACTGGTTATAAAATCAATGTTTACATCAGTAGCAATAAAGGGAAGTACATTCATCCCCATTGATGAAAGCAAGACCTTTTTGTTTGGGAGAGGGGGGGGGGGGGGGGGGGATAATTGATTCCATACCAAAAGTATTCCAATCTGCATAATAACTATAGTCATTGCAGAAAACCAAATGGCATAGTTGCCCAATTCATAACCTGATTATCTATCCCAAGTCGTTTACGAGTTAAGTCCAAGTAAAAGATCCAGGACTCATATGGATTCCAAGAGACAAAGGGATGGAAGCTAGACCTCACAGAGGAGAAATTGAGATGTAACACAAGCTACTTCGTAAGAGTTGATTTAGATGAAAATTTGGCAGGTTGAAAATGAAGTAAAGAACTCAGTTTTCAGATAGTGGATTGCAACTTTTAACATAGAGGAAGATAGAATAGCTTCTAATTTAATATAATTTAATTTTTCTACCTTATTTAAAGAGTTAATTTAAGAATTTTCAGCCCCTTGTGAACTCTCAGCCCTTAAAATCTATAATACATAATTTACCAATTTTTCAAAAAAATATGATGTGCCACCTAATTACCATATAAAGGTCAGAAAATATTCTTTTAAATGTGGAGTCAGGCCTAGCACTATAACAGGACCGCTTTAAGGCAACTTATGCTGAGAGATGCAACACACATACACGAATCAATTCGGTCTTTAATGGAAATAATTACTGCCATGCACTGATGTGCATTCCATAATTGCTGCTGGAGACTCCCAGACCCAAAAGTGATAAGCAGCCAAATAATGAGAAATTGAGTTGGAGGGATTATATGACAAAACCAACACAATGAAACAAAGCAGGTTCTTATACAAATCAGGTAGAAGGCCCTCCTCAGGATTCAATTTCAACAAAAGCTTCAAATAATTATGTCACTTGTGTAAAACTTCAACTCAAACAGAGATAGCTGTATAAGAGACTATTCTTAAATCCCACCTTAACAAGAACATAAACTTCTCTCCATTTTCAGAATTTCCCTAATATATATAAAGGTGAAACAAAAAAAGTGTCATTAAAAATGACATCAATATTCAATAATTTAATCGTCGGAACACTATATTCAGTCAGAATAATTAGTAAGAAAGACTCAAACTTAAGCAGATATACCAAGAAGTTAGAGAATCAGGAAACGATCAATAGACATAAATATATGCAACGGAAACAAGATAAATTTTCTTACAAAAGCACATAAAAGCAAAGGGGTAGGGATACCTTGTGCAAATGGAAGTTTACGCCCTCAACCACAACAGTAATATCGCTAGGCAATCCAGAATTGCAGAACCTGCCAAGACCATGAAATTCACCAATTATCAACACAAAAAATCAAGTATTTTGTTCTTTCAATTCTTCTAAGGACCTTGTATAACAAAACCGGTAATAAATTTTTGTAGCCATAACTTGTTGTGTTACTTGATTTCGACCACAAGGCTGTTATGAATTCTAAATTCATGGACCCAATAAAAAAAGATTAACAAGAATTAGACTATACGGAAAATTATCAGATGAAGTTACCAATCAAAAGCTTATGAGAAGTAAGTTTGTAAGTGTGAATACCAGCCATTGCCTTCTCGACGAAACTCAGAAACCTTCCTTGCGGGAGCCATGGCTGAGCGGAAGGAGAGACCCTCTCTCTCTCTCTCTCTACCAAGTCCAATTCTTCATTTCTGGTTGGAGACCTAGAAATTATTCTTCCAATTAAAAAAGGAAACAAAGATGCCAACAAGGAACAGAACAGAAACCGAGTCCCACTCAGTCAACTGGGGCAGTGTCGGCAACAGTGGGCCTTTACAGCTAGGAGGTTTGCGTGCCCATCAAAATAATAAACCAAACAACAGGAAAAACAATTCTTTTGGGATTCGTTGGTGCCACAGAAAAAGAATGCACGGATCACGACGTCAACCGGCGAAGCAAAAAGCGTGTTTAACGATGGTGGGTGTAATGTAAAACAGGGTTTTATAGATAAATAAGCACAAACCGGTAAAGCGCTCTCTTTTTTAAACAAAAGTGAGCGTGTGAGGGACGGGGCCAGAGGAAAGGGGCATGTAGCCGTGTAGGGGTTTCAGCCGGCCGAGGAATGATAGGTAATTATAAGGAACCGGCCGAGGAATGATGTTTGTCTCACGCTTTTTGTCAAACACCTTGGCGCAATCATGGTTTGAAACCGCGTGGGTTTAGATTGGTTGGAACAGAGAATGGGGGGGGGCAAGAGGATTCTTGAAGAGAAAGAAACAGAAATGAGTCAAAGAACTCTGAAGCTAAATGAGATTTAATAGGAAGGAAAAACAAAGGGGAAAAGCCATGGATTGGCTGTAATAAGGAGAGGAGCCAGTGGAGTATTGGACCCACTGGCCACTGCCACCGTGGAACTACTTCTGGTCAGTATTAAGTATTAACTATCTACCTCTACTCTCTAAAGTTGGCGACAGCAATTAAGGGTTTTTTTTTTAAAGAAGATAATTTCACTATTAAATGAAAAAAAAGAATTTCTACGTCAATAAATAAATTACATCAAAATAATCTTACAAACTGACGTGAGTTCATATGATCCGTTAAATCTACTTTATAATAAAAATAACTTTATAATCTGACGAACCACATCAAGCTACGTCAGTTTGTAAGATTATTTTTATATAATCCTTTTATAGTTAAAATATTTTCTATAAAAAAATATATTCACAAGTAATATTATAATAAGGAGGGATGAGGATGCCAACAAAAACTCAATATAGATGATATAACGTAGAAATAAAAATATAATCGAGTAATGATACTAAATATTGATCTAATTTCATGGTTGTTTATTGTGAAGTCAGTTGATGAAGCAATCCATTGATCAGAATGTGAAACCTTGTAACACTATAAATCTGTGAACAATTAGAGAGAGAAAATATAAATATTATAAAATCTGGCATAATATTTCTATTTTCTCTCTCTAATTGTTCACAGTATTGTAGTTTTAAAATAAAGTGATGAGAATAGTATCGTCATCATGGATTGGTAATTTACTTTTGACAAATATTGAAATTATACTAATCTTGACTTTATTTAGATAAGTCACTTAGATTTTTGTAATTACAAATTAAAATAAAATTAATTTAAAGAAAATACTCAAAGGAAAAGAAATATATTGTTCAAAGATCAAATCAATGAGAAAGAAAACTTCTAGGAAATCGATTTCACATAATCTCTTACTATGCTTTACTCATCTAACTAATTGAATTTAATTCTCTCTGTTTGTTAGCAAATCTCCACAAACATCCAAAAGCCTTTTTCGATGGTCAATTGGAAATCATTCTTGTTCATCATTTTACACAAGAGTATGCAAATTAATAAAACAAGAAAGCAATAAGACCAATGATTTTAATGCTACATAGGTCCATACAAGTCTTTTGATCTCTATAATTATCTATGTCGAAATATCCAAGATCTATCATATAATTCCCTCTTTCGACAGCAAATCACAAGATTAAAATCATCTAATCAATGGCCAGTTAATTAGAAGCAATAAGATCAGAATAAATCAGACAAACATATAAGAGAATTATTTCAAATTAACATAGAAAATCAAGCATAGTTCGGAACTAGATTACATTGTTTTCCCAGAATAAAGAAAATTTAGTTCATGCTAAAAATTAAATTTAACATAAACGAATTCACCATAATTTTTCTGAGAGAAGAATAGAAGAATATGAACACTGAAAATGCTCCTCGCAGTCAACAGTGTCGTCCCTCGCAAGCCGCACTGTCGTACCTTGCAAGCCGCAGCGTCTGAAATGAAAAACTCCAAAGAAATGCCCATATGAAAAACTCTTCAATTTGGTGCTAATGATATACTTAAATAAGGTAAGAAAAAAACCATAATGTCTTCATATTCCTGCATACAAAATCACCTAAATTTTATGACTTAACTTAGCAGCCACGTACGTGCTTCAGGAGTTCGAATTTGGAAAACCTTATTAGATACAACTTTGTAGCCCTTTAAGATATTTTCCAACGCATCAAGAGTCACATCAATCCGATATTAGAGCAGAAAGTTATGATTAAAATATTAAAGTGTGTACATGCTGTCTTCTAGCGCGTTTTAGACTCTGATCCGAATTACTCTCAAACCACATCATTATCCTTATTTGAAGAGTCCTACACTCATTGAAAGTTCTTAGGTTGTTCCAACGTCTTGCCCACTTGAAAGTCCTTTGAATTCGAATGGGTTTGGACTTGCTCTTTTATAAACTCTGAAATTAAATATAAAAATCTGCTCAGGAGTATCCCAAAGTAAATAGAGACTTAATTCAAGGATACACATTAATTGCAATGATTTCTATTAACATTTTAGCATTTTAGTCCAATAATAAGGTATTTAGACTAAAGTTTAAAGTTAAAAAGTGATAAAATATAAGAAATTATGCAAGTCATCAGCATTGTCCTTCCCCTTTTTATACTCTATTAATAAATTGTAACCGATCAATTTAGACACGTACTTCTGCTGCATGGGGGTGCCTACCTTCTGCTCCAGCAAATATTTAAGACTTTGGTGATCGGTTTTCACCACAAAGGCTGCCCCAATAGGTATGGTCTCCACTTCTGCACTGCCATCACCAATGCATATAACTCTTTTTCATAAGTTGATAAAGCTAACACCTTTCCCTTTAAGGCCTTACTGTAGAATGATATTGGTCTATTTTTTGCATAAGAACGACCCCTATAGCACTTCCCGATCCATCACTCATTATCGTGAAGGGTAGAGAAAAATCTGGAAGAATTAACACTGGAGGCTAAGTCATTGCCTTTTTTAGGTTTTGGAATGCCTCTTTAGGTTCTTCACTCCACACAAACTGATCTTTTTTTAACAAGTGAGTAAGGGGACTGCAAGACTGTCATAACTTTTAATAAACCTTCTATAGTACCCCGTGAGCCCAAGGAACCCTCTTAGAGACTTCACCGAGGTAGGAAATGGCCAATCTTCCACTGCCTGTAGTTTTTATGGGTCAGCCTTAACTCCATCAGCCGAAATCACATGCCCCAAGTAAGCCATTTCAAAAGTGGCAAATCTGCACTGACATTTTGGCCAACAAACCATGATGTCTCAACACCTCTATAGTCACCCTTAGATGTTCTATGTGCTCCTACAGTGAGCTGCTGTATACTAGAATATCATCAAAAAATACCAACATGAACTTTACCAAGTATGGTTTAAAAATGTCGTTTATTAAACTTTGAAAGGTAGATGGTGCATTTGTTAATCCAAAAGGCATGACATGGAGCTCATAGTGTCTTTCGTGAGTCCTAAAAGCTGTCTTACGGATATCTTCAAACTTAACCTAGATTTGGTGTTAACCCGAGCATAGGTCCAGCTTAGAGAAAAACTTAGACCCACTGAGCTCATTCAACAACTCCTCCACAACTAGAATTGGAAATTTATTTTTAACGGTCACATTGTTCAGGGCTCAGTAATCCATATACATTCTCCATGTCTCATCTGCATTTCTCGCAAGTAACACCGGGGAGGAATAGGGGCTGGTACTAGGTCTTATTACCATTGTTTTCAATTTCGTACTGTACCGGCCAGTACGGCCGAAATTTTCCGTACCAGCTTATATTTCGGCCTTCAGGTTTTTTTTTTTCATTTTTTTTTTCATTTTTTCAAACTACAAGCTTATTTTTTGACTCTCAATTCAGATTAGGCTATTTATAATATATATATGTGTATTTATATATAATTTATTCATATATAAACTATTATTTTAGAATATAATTTATATATATAATTTATTTATATATCGACTATTCCGAAACGGTACCGGTACCGAAATATTTCGTTCCAATGCCTTGACCGGTACGGCTTCCGGTACGGTATTCAAAACATTGCTTATTACCCCTAAACTCAATAACTTCTTTACAATTTTTTCAATCTCATCTTTTTTGAAACAAGGCTAACGGTAAGGCCTCACTGAAACAGGCTTGATGCTTGGGCAAAGGGTAATAGCATGGTCTTGGATTCGAGGTGGGGGTAACCATTTTGGTTCACCAAAAACTTCCTTATACTGATCAAGTAACTACTGTACAACTCTAGGAATACTCATAGACAACCTCTCTTCTTTGGTTTCAACAAGCTGTAATAACACACCCATTTTTTCAGCTTGTGATTCTTATTTATATTCCCATTTTTAATTAATTAGAAGGACATAATCCTTGTAAACAAATTGTCTGCCCATTATATTGGAATTGCATTGACAATTCCTTAAAGTTTCGCAATATAGGTCCCAACTCACACAGTCATTGTACCCCCAACACCATATCACATCCCACCAACACCAGTACATAAGAATCTTTGGTGAAAATATGACCCTGCATTTTAATTCTCACAACAACACATTTCCATTCACAACCCACAAGTTCACCATTGGCCACCCTAACTCTCGCATTCTCCTCGTGATTCACATTCAAACCCTCTTTTTTAGCTACTGAGGGATACAAGGAATTGTGAGTGCTGCCAGTGTCGACCAACACCACTATCTCTTGACTTCCCAACCTCTAATTCTTATAGTCTTAGGGCTTAGGGACCCAATAAGTGCATTAAGAGAACTTTCAGGTTAGGCTGGATTGGTGGTCAAGTCTAGTATTTCATCACTTTCATTTTCCTCCACTAATAAGGGAACATCAATTGGCTCCTCCTCTACCTCATCTATCAAAAATAGTTTAGGCTATTGGCACCTGTGACCTGGATTCCACTTGGAATCGCAGTAATGACAGAGACCCTTATCACGTCTCTCTTTCATTTGTTGTGGTTTGATCTTTTGCACAGGGACAATAGCCTTAGAACCAGATCTAACATTGTTATTTGTTGCTACAGGGGGTAATTTCAGGATCCTAGTGTCATGGGTGTTATGAAATTTTCTATTGATGCCAACATTCTCCTCTTGAATCTTTGCAAGACTGTATGCTGTCAACAAATTGTTTGGATGAAACATCCTCACAGGTAACCTTATCTCATCTTTGAGTCCATTGAGAAATCAACTCAGTTTATACCCTTCCGACAGCCCCCTGAGTCTATTTGATAGTGACTCAAAATTGACTTATATTCTTCTACTTATCTGGTCTGTTTCAACCTCGTTAAGGCTTCCATGGGCTCATTGTATGAAGATGGCTCAAACCTCACCAATAAAGCCTTAGTAAAACCCTCTCAATCCCTCAAAGCCCCTGATTCTTCAAGATCCTGGAACCAAACTAAGGCTTGACCCTCCATATGGAAGGAGGCTAGTCTCAGTTTATGTTGGGGTAGGGTATTATAGTATGAAGAAAAAAAAATGGTTTGTTTTATACATCCATCCATTCGGGATCATCACCATTAAGGTTGGAAAATCAAGCCTTACCGATCGTGGAGGAGGCTCACCTCCTTGTTCTACATGTACCATCTGTTGGTTCTGGCCTTCTGAAGGTGATTCTCCCTGGGTCCAGCCACTGTTCTTCCACTGCAACTCCACAGTTAGGGAGGTCTATTGCTGCATGACAGAGTCTAGTTGCCTTTTGAGTGCCAACATTTCAATCTCCAAATGTTTTAGTTGTGATTATGTGGATTTTTTTACTGGTGTAAGACCTTCTTGTAATAGATTTAGGCTGGTATCCTCTACCATTTCTTACTTCCTCTGTTTACAGGTCACATGGGAACGGGTCTCTAGATACCACTTGTAACACAATCTGTAATGGACGATGATGTAGGTGAATACAAGGAAAGGAATGGGTTGCCTTGCTTCGAGGGTAGGCTCCTCTAGGAAATTTAGAGAGAGAAAGAGAGAGAAGAAATAACAATTAGAGAGAGAAAATAAGAATATTATAAAATCTGGCATAATAAACACGTACCACGGCTATAGTGAAACAGCTACAACGGAAAGGGAAGAATCCCAAAAACAACCCGACGGTTACTAATTACTAGATGAAAGACAATATCAATTATGGACTTGTAGGCCCATGAGACTAGCCAATAAACGACTCTAATATTAACTAACAAACTAATATTCAAACAGGCTTTTTATTAAATCTTGGCCCAATGCCCATACGACCAAATTACCCTAACTGACTTCAAAACTCAACTTCCTTCTCTTCTAACTCTCCAGTTCTCATACTTCACCTTCCTTCATAGATCTCTTCACCTCAGGATCGACGTGTGACAAGCCTCTATTGCGAGAAGATTCCACAATAGGAAGATGAGCACCGAGACACTAATTAGAGATCTTTTGTCCCCGCACCTTTTGCATTATTGTATACGGTATATGGACAAAAATCTTCTCCTAGCAAAAGAAACCCGCCTGATTTCGAAAAGTGATGAGAGAGCTAAACTCTCAAACAACGACAAATCAAACTTTCAAACACCTACACGAAAAGCAAACAAATAGAAAACATAACATAGGATGGACATAATGTGTGGAAGGCAGTGTAAGGTCGAGGGCTTGATTTGGAGGAGAAAGTGCGGTGACCCGTGGTGGCCATGTGTGCCAGCATTGGCATGTATGGTACACAGGCATGGATGTGGTGGCTGGGATCAGGAAGTTGGGACAGTGATGAGGAGGCATACATGTTGAGTGTGGAGCCTGGTTTTATATTCAAGCTGAGGCAACCCGAGAGTTCACTTGAGTGAAGCCCAAGTAGAGAGTTCGCTCAATATGCGCTTAACAGTAAGTTCAAGCAAAGCTCAACTCGAGAGTTTGCTCGAGTCTCGCTTGACTTGGCACTCGAGCGAATGCTGAACAAAAAGTTCGCTAGAGTCGCGCTCGAGCGAATATTAAAAAAACTTAAATGTTGTAGGTTTTCATAGCTCCATGCATATATATATATATATATATATATATATATTTCTTACTGTGTACGAAAAACTTCAGAGAGAGACGCCTAGAGAGAGAGGGACAAATTGAAAGGAATGAGAAACTTGCATTTTTCACTGTGTACTTCATATTCTTACTGAATAAAATTCATATGCGATTCTGTAGACATAGACATATTGTCGAACTGCATAAATCTTGTGATAATTTTTCTTTACTCTTTCTTTCGCTATTCTCGCATTATGGTTTTGTTGAGTATTGTAAAGTCTGGTCCACACCGCTCGAGCGGAGTCATTAGCCGCTCGAGCTAAGGCGAGGCAGAGAGTTCGCTCAAGACTACTCGATAGTGAGCTCGAGCAGATGCAATTCAGAGAGTTCAGTCGACACTCGCTCGACAGTGAGCTCGAGCAAGATAAAAACCTTAGTATTTGCTCGATACCCCGCTCGAGCCAATGTTGATTTGGCTATTCGCTCGAAGCACGCTCGACACGCCACTATATGTGTCATATTTTGACATGTCTTATACAGCCTCAAGCATATTTTGAGAGAGAACAATTGTCTAGTAAGTGCATATTGTGTGTGAGAGCATAAAGCCCTAGAGCTTGTGAGTTGAGGTTGAGTGATTATAATATTTTCTGGTTAATAAGATTTCTGCAGTTCCTGTGGACGTAGGCAATTTGTCGAACCACGTATATTGTAAGTCGTGTTATTGATTGTGTTGTTTTTACTTTATTTGCCATCGTTGGTGTGTGTTTGTATAATATTTCACAACAACTGGTATCAAGAGCCAAGGTCGGATTTGAAAGAGAATGATGGCTGGAGATAAAGTGAACACACTCGGGATCAAGAAGTTCGACGGTACTGATTTTGGGTATTGCAAGATGCAGATCGAAGATTATGTCTATGGGAAGAGGCTCCACCTTCTATTGTTGGGAAAGAAGCTGGAGAACATGAATGATGTTGAGTGGACCATGTTAGATCGACAGGTTCTAGGGCTTGTTCGGCTGATCTTGTCCAAAACAGTGGCACACAATGTCAGTAAGGAGAGAACTACGGTGGATCTCATGGCGACTTTGTCTAGTATGTATGAACAGCCGTCTGCGAACAATAAGGTGCACTTGATGAATAAATTGTTCAATCTTAAGATATCAGAAGGTATGTCTGTAGCCCAACACTTGAATGAATTCAATACGATCACAAATCAACTGTCTTCTGTAAAAATTGAGTTTAATGATGAGATCAGAGCGTTGATTCTGTTGGCATCGTTGGCAAATAGTTGGGAGGTCATGATGATGGATGTGAGTAATTTAGCCGGCAAAACAAAACTGAACTATGACGACATACGTGACATAGTGCTTGTTGAAGAGGTACGTAGTAGAGATTCAGGTGAGTCAACGGGTTCTGGATCGATCCGAATTGTTGACAATAGGGGCGGAGGATATGATAGGTCAAACTCCAAGATTAGAGGAAAGAGCAAGACGAGATATGGGTAGCAGATCACGTGCTGGAGTTGTGGCAAGCCGGGCCACATCAAGAGAAACTACAGGAATCAAGAAAGTTCTGAGGATGATGCTGTGAATGTAGTTGCAGAATAAATTCATGATGCCTTACTTCTTGCAGTACACAATCCGATTGATGATTGGGTTTTGGATTCAGGGTCTTCATTCCATAGCACCTCACGTAGAGAAATCATGCAGAATTATGTTGCTGGTGATTTTGGAAATATGTATGCGGCTGATGGAGAGGCACTAGATGTAGTGGGAGTGGGTGATGTACACATCACACTTCCAAACAGGAGCGTGTGGACTTTACAGTAAGTCAGACATGTTCCAAATCTGAAGAAAAACCTTATCTCTGTGGGACAGCTTGATGACATCGATTCTACAGTAGCGTTCTCTGGAGGAACTTGGAAGATCACTAAGGGTGCGCTGGTCTTAGCGCATGGTAAGAGATCTAACTCTTTGTATTTAACATCATGGTCCAATGATGTGCATGAAAATTCAAGAGTGTAAAAAGGCGGGCTTGATTGCTCGAAACATGTGAGGAAGCCAAAGGGAGTCAGCTTTGTCATTCCTCATGAAAGCCTGAGAAAGTTGGCTAAGGTTGTCAAAATCGGTTCGAGACCGGATACTCATAGTGCAGTGGGAGTTGTGAGTTGCCATGTGGATGTGCTGACTAAGGGTGATGTATGTGGAAGGTTGAAGTTAGGCTTGACTTCAGTGCGTCTTCTAGCTTGAAGACGGGAGCTGTGAGCTACAGAGATGATAGGGTTTGGCTGGAAACAGTGGCTGGCATGTGGAGGATATCATGTTTGAGGCAGATGGAGATACAGTGGGTGTACCAGTCTCCAAGTTGGAGAATTGTTGAGTAATGTGGAGTAATGACTCCACTGAGCGGAGGCAAGTCAGAGAGTTCACTCAAGACTGCTCTACAGTGAGCTCGAGCATATGCAAGTCAGAGAGTTCGCTCGACACCCGCTCAACAGTGAGCTTGAGCGAGACACAAATCCTAGTGTTCGCTCGACACCCACTTGATACCCCGCCAGCCAATGTTGATTTGGTCGTTCGCTTGAGGCGCGCTCGACACACCACTCGAGCGAAGTACGCAGTTTTGCCATATTAGTGTTTTCAGCGTCATGTTTTATATATATGTCATATTTTGACATGTCTTGTACGGCCTCAAACATATTTTGAGAGAGAACAATTTTCTACTAAGTGCATATTGTGTAAGAGAGCAAAAAGCTTTTAAGATTGTGAGTTGAGATTGAGTGATTGTAATTTCCTCTGGTTAATAAGATCTTTGCAGCTCCTATGGACGTAGGTAATTTACCAAACCATATATATTGTGTGTCGTATTCTTGATTGTGTTATTTTTATTTTCTTTACCATCATTGGTGTGTAGTTTACATAACATTTCACAACAGGTTTCTCAAAAGGACAGGGTAGGTAGGTGCATGGGTCGGTGTGAAGTTAGAAAGCAGAGCTTAGAGATTATTTGGAAGAGATGTGTGGTGTGCATGATGCCCACGCACCACGAGATGGAGTCAAGATTTGGATCATTGAAGAGAAGATGAGGAAAGGGTCACCATCTCAGGATTCACATCTCTCTCTCTAAAGAAGAATGACCAAGTTCAGGAAGTTAAGGTCTTGTTTGTTTTCAGAAAATATCTCATCTCATCTCATTTTATCATTACAACTTTCACAACTTTCAATACAAAATAAAATAAATAATTCAACTTTTTCAAATCTCAAAACAAAAATAATATTAAAAAATATATTCTAACAATATTTTATTTAACTTTTTAATTTTAATTTCAACTGATCTGATCTTATCTTATCTTATCTGATCTGAAAAAACAAACGGGCCTAAGTCGACCCTCTGGTGACCGAATACCCATGCTCGGGACACTGGTATCCCAATTGGTGAAGCACGAGCGCATTGAAACCACTTTAGCTAAGGTTTATTGAGCGATATAATGAACTTAGGCAATCAAAAACACCAAATCCTCAACCACTGCAGAAAGCTCCCCTTTATCCCTGGACAAGACCCGTGGTCAGCAAGCAGTTTGCACTGCCGAAATAGGATAAGTCTGAGTCTGACATTCAAAGCCTCATGTTGTAAAGCTGCATTTTGTAACAGTGAGATTTTGTTTCATACTTTACTATCATGGAGCCGTGGCTCTATTTAATTTAGTGCTTTACAGTTTTAAATGAATTTGGTGCAACTGTAAACCTATTGATACAATTATTAATTTATGGGTTCTGTTTGAGTTTTGCATTGAAAAAAAAAAAAAAAAAGAAGAAGAGGAAAGTGTCACGGTGAGGTGTGGATTTGAGCAACAATGAAAAACAGGGGAAAAAAATGGCCTAGAAAGAGAGAGATTAATAAAATAAAATGTGGCTAACTAGCAAACTGACATTAATTAGTTGACAATAGAAGATTGAAAATATTTGTTTGCAAATTTATTTATTGTCGTATTAAATATATAGTTAATGTAACAAATATACTGTTGATATGAAAAATCTGTCATATCAACTTAATGAAAAGTATTAATTTTTTACTTTATTTTTTTATTTTTTTATTTTTTTTTTATAAATATAAAGGGTCACACAATAAATAGTGTGTTAAAATTTACGCATCAAACTTAGTTATTTGTTTAAGAATAAAAAGGGATGTTGTGCATGGGAGGCACCATGTCAAGATTAACTGGGATATCAATTGACAAGCAAGGATAGGGATTGGTGCTATTGCTAGAGACTTGGGAAGGAAAAGTCTTAGGCTAGATTTGGGTATTTTTTTTTTATTTTTTGATAAAACGGATCATAACCCTTTATTGAGATAGGACTTATAAAGTTGACTTGAAAAATAAACCAATTACAATTGTTAGTAGCAACCCAGTACACTTTCGTGACTGACATGGTCTAATCCAAACGATAAATCTCTAAAGACCTAGATATTAGAGAAACTACCACCTCTGTCCACGACAGAGGTTACAAAGCCCCATATCCCGACTAAGCAGGGTAGGGGTATTAGTACTTGAGTAGAATATTTTATTATTATTAACAGAATATCAGAGGTACTCTTCAATGAGAAGAAATAGACTCTTATATCCAGATCCTTTACTTGCAGAATTCTTTACTGGTCTAAAATAATATGTGGTAAAGAGTGTCACGTATCATTTTATTTTTAAAAAAAAATAAAAAATAGAAATATTATCTTTTCTAATAAAAAATTATTTTTATATTTTTTGAAAACTTAAAAAAAAAACCAGTGGTGGCTACCATGGTTTCCTTTTTTTTTTCTTAAAAAGTTTTGTGAATAATATAAATTAAATTTTAATAAAAATATTTATTTATTTTTAAGAATATTTTAACAAATGGGTGTTGTTTTTTATAACTTAGAGAACACCTCTAGCTGTTGTCAAATACAATGTTTGAATTTTGCCTGCAGCAGTATACACGAAATTAACAAAAAGAAAGAGTTGGTTTAGAAACAAATTATTTATATATATATATATATATATATTTATATAATCTTATAAATTAATATAATTAAATATAATACATTAGATTATAATATTAATATATTATATTTAATCATGTCAATTTATAAATTATATTTTTTAAATATCTCTTCTTCAAATTTCATGGTTATTTTCAGTAATTGTCTTCCACCAATATGGTAGCATACCCCCTTATCAAAATTTTATCATGTCTCTTGGATTTTTACAGTGATAAAGATCTGCCATCATAATTTTTTATTAGTTAGTATGTATTTATTATTTCAGTCCATTTGTACTAAGAACATTTTATTAATGAAATTTACCTTTTGAAGAGAGGAAAAAAAAAAAAAAAACTGTCTTCCACCAGTACTGCTATAATAAATGTAGAGCTTTATAATCAACAGAAGCGATGGAGAATCATACTTTCTCTCAACTCAAGAGAAAGCATGACAAAAGTTGGCCCAATTACAATTACAACATTTGTCTTTATCCCTTTGCCGTTTGTAGATGTTTGCTATCATTGTACGTCTAAAAACTCTTCAAAATGGCTGCATTATGGGGGGTGGCCTCTCCTTTGTCCTCTTGATAATCAACGATAGAAAGTTTCACCAACTTATATTAATTCTCGAAGCCTATTTGGCCCCCCCCTCCATATTTTTTTGTCTTTGTAATTGGACACTTCTCCCACATCAAAGTTTTGTACTATTCGTGGAAACTTGTGTGAAAAGACTTGTCCAGTTTGAATAGTGAAATAAAATGAGATGAAATAATTTTAAATAAAAGTTAAAAGTTGAATAAAATATTATTAAAATATTATTATTATTTTGAGATTTGAAGAAGTTAAATTGTTTATTATATTTTGTGTGAGAATTTGAAACAGTTGAAATGAGATGATATGAGATGAAACCATTTCTTTATCCAAACAGGACTACCTGTATTTAAGTAAGTTTGATATTGTTTTGTTGGGCTAGGCGGCAGGGCACCACCACCTGCCACCGAGCACCCGCCCCCACCTGTTCGGCATCCACTTGGTTGGAGCTGGAGCTGGAGCCCTTATTCTCAGATGGGGGGCGTGTGGGCAGAGCTAGGAGCTAGGAGCTAGGGGTAGGGCTTGGGTTGAATCCATGCCTGCCCGAGGTTTACCCCGTCCACCCGACCCAGCCCATATATATACATGAGTAATGCTATATACAGTCGTGAGGTTTACCCCGTCCACCGTGCAGTCGCTTTGAAAAAGAGTGGAGTCTACTATTAAAAAATTAATTTTTTTTTTATATAGGTCCCGTATTTATTCACTTTTTTCAAAATGATTGCGCGGCACTTGCACACTCACGACTGCAACTATCATTTCTCTATATACATATATATTAAAGAAAAATAACTTTGTTAATAAAACAACGTCGTTTCAAGGTTAGGTTAAGTTAAAACCTAACATCTCTCTCTCTCTCTCTCCGGCACAACTGCCTCCATTCTCTGCCGATTATCCTCTCCTATTCCTCTTCTCCTCCTCCTCCTCCTCCCTCTTCCCCTTCTTCTTCTCCTCCTCCTCTTCCTCCTCCACTTTTTTTCTCCTCCTTCTTGAAGCGTGGTCGTGGTTCTTTGCACATATATGTTATTGTTTTGGTTGTTTTGGATTTTTTTTGTTACCTTCCGATTTGTTATGGATGGATATGTGATTATGTGGATTTGTTGTGATTTTCGAATTTTTTTTTTTCGGGGTTTTTTGCAATGGATGGGCTTTGGGCGAGATGGGGCGAACGATCGTGGGGGATCAATCTGCCCCCCGGCATCTGGAAGGGGGCACCCACCCACGAGGGTGGTGCTGGAGTTCAGGGGTGAGATAGGACACCCCCTATCCGTGGGTGCGGGTAGCACCTATATTGTTTTGGTCAATTTTTTATGTAATTAGCTTCAAATATTACTTGGCATTGAAAATTTAAAAGAGGATAAAAGGTTTGATAAGGGGAAAACAAAGTAAATGGAGGACTACCTGAGGTTGGTGCTCGTTTCACATCTGCAAAAGCAGCCACTATCTTCTTGAATATCTACTGTATTACTCAATTGAGGGAGGTTTTGACATGGAAAGTATGTATGTAAACCACCTCCAATTTCAACTGTATTACTGCATTACTATATATATAATGCTTGTCTATTACATCTTACATATGTAAACCACCTCCAATTTCAACAAAAACATGCATTTGTCATCATCATAGGATGACCAAAGAAGTGAGAGGTCAAGTATATGTGAGTAAAATAAATGATACTATGTTTTGTGTAGCCCCAGAATGAATAGGTCTTAGGCACTAACTTCATGATCCAATATGCAGTTCCATCGCACATCCAATTAAGATTAATTAAATGTTTATACGGGATCATGTAAAATCATCACTTATCCTAAAAACTTAAACTGATGGGAAGAGATAGATTTTATTTTTATATCTTAACACTTCTCTCATATATGAGCCAGACTCCTCATCAATGAGTGGGCCCAATACGTGAAATATTTAATTAAATAGAATAGAGTGTAGAGTCAAGATTCGAACTCATGACTGCTCTAATACCATACAAAATCACTATTTATCCCAAAAGTTAAAGCTAATGGGAAGATATAGACTTTATTATTTATTTTATATATTAATACTCTCCTCACGTGTGAGCCAGACTCTTTCTCAATGGGTGACTCAATACGTAGAATATTTAATTAAATGAGATAGAATGTAGAGTCAGATTCGAACTCAAGACATTTGCTTCGATAGCATGTATAATCATTACTTGTCCCAAAAACTTAATCTGATGGGAAGAGGAGATTTTATTTTTATATCTTAACACTCACTTCACGTGTGAGCTAGACTCCTCCTCAATGAGTGAGCTCAACACGTGAAATATTTAATTAAATAGAATAAAGTATAGAGCAAAAATTCTTATACGATCAACACTAAAAGGACCAAAGGTTATAAAATCTACATAATATTCCCATCATGCAACATGTGTGGGGATGCATGAAAGCCCTGTACCAGTCATCTGTTATACATCTAGCACAAGAAACTTCTCACCATATGGAAATTAGAGCTTTTCTGCAATATGAGTGCGACAGATATAGCATCGGTATATCAATCTATATTTCACCAATGTCGTACTTTCCAGTCCTTCATCCATATTAACAGCCCGTATATGTGTGATCAGTATGTTAGAATATCACCTTATTTTCAAATATCAACCTAGCTACTCAGGCTTTATTTTATGTTTTTGTTTGTTTTTTTGGACTGCTAAATGTACTAAAGTAAAGGGATCCCACCAACATCATGACATCCTCAACCCTTTCAAATATCAATTGGAAAAACAATGGAAGAAACAATAAAGGGCCCTGAGACTCGATTCCACCACAGCCCCCACAGCAACCTCTAAGGGCTCGTTTGGAGAATGAAATAAGATGAGAATTTTATGAATAGTAATAAGATAATTTATGAATAGTAATGAAATAGTTTAAATTAAATATTTTTTAAGTTTTTGGAAATGAGAGAAAAAAAATTGAATAAAAAATATTATAAAGTTAAAATACTGTTAGAATATAGTTTTATAATATTATTTTTTATTTGGGGTTTTAAAAAAGTTGAATTATTTTTTATTTTTTGTTTGAAAGTTTAGAAAAGTTGTAATGATTAGTTTGAAAATGTTATAACGATTAGTTTGAAAATATTTGTATTTGAATTATGTTTGAGAAGGAAATGAGATGAAATATGATGAGAATTTTGGTATGAGATTTATTTCCAAATAAGCCCTGGTCAAGAAAGATATATAATATATTAGTCTGCACAATTCGTTATTCCATTCACATCTATTATTCATATTATCCATACACCTGTTCTAGAATTAGGTCTAAATCATACCAATTGATATATGTCTTACTCTTATTTAAATAAGTCATTCACCTGTTCTAGA
Organism: Juglans cinerea; assembly: GCA_961763995.1. NCBI lineage: Eukaryota > Viridiplantae > Streptophyta > Magnoliopsida > Fagales > Juglandaceae > Juglans > Juglans cinerea. The sequence continues at coordinate 22,460,910 of CAUIVZ010000013.1, forward strand.
AGGCATGATGAAGCAGGCAATTAATGGACAATGGTCGTTGAACTTTTGAAAACTCCACCATCTTAGGCTGGAAAGTCAAGAGAGCAGGTTAAACCAAATAATCATATGTTGGTTAGAATATATATAATTAAAATATTAAAAGCAGTAAATGGAAATTCCCCTATCAGATCATTAACGGCTACCAACTACTGCAAAGTTTACAAATATGCATGATATGTCAATAGAATGTGAATTCTGCAACTGGCACTTGAACACGGAATTAAGCTCTTGGATTTATCAACATTTGTTTATTTTTTTCTAGATAAAACAATATGATGTCAAAGCAAGAAGTTTTATTTTTATTAATTTATTTATTTTTTTCTCATTTTTTCCTGAGTAAATATATTTACCATACTCAACCAAATGATGTATTACTTTTTATTCCTTGTAAACTAATTGGTTCTTCTACTCATCATTTATACACCACAAATTTGATAAGAAAAAATAAAAAATAAAGAAAATCATGTGTGGTCTAGGGATGATTAGTAGAATACTTATAAATTAAATTGTACTGCTTCAAAAGCTGAGTCAAGGCGCTCGTGGCCTAATGGATAAGGCGCCCGTCTTCTAAACGGAAGATTGTGGGTTCGAGTCCCACCGTGCGTACTTTTATGAAGTTATTATTTTTTTAAAAATCCATTTCCATTGGCAAAACTGTCTCGACCTCGGCCCACAGGGCTAATCAATACAGATTGCCACTATCTTCTTTCAGTCCATTTCTTTTCTGGTAGTAAGCCCATATTTTTATTTTAAGGTCTCTACACCACGCATCATTCACATAACATAATTAAATTATTTAGAAGATAAATTTTAAATTTTAAATATTACAAATCAAATTATGACATATAGATTATGTATAGTGTAGATGCCTTAGAATAATATTTTTCTTCTTTTAAAAGTCCAGCCCATGTGGCCCACTATCTAGCCATGTCTACTATGTTAGTTTTATGCGTGACATGTATCCCGTAAGAGTCTTGCTAGGTACAAGTGATTTGATGCACCAAACAGCATACCGACGCTGACATGGCTTTTTTTATTGAAAGAAAAATAAAAGAAGAAAAATTTTAAGAGAAGAAGAAGGTTCTGCCTCACAAAAATTATTTCCGTCTTCAATTCGTACCGTTTCATTAAACGAATGTCTTATATGTTAGCATCAGTACGCGATTTAGTGCGTGAACATGCTTGTAAAAAGATTTTTCCATCCCAATCCCGTAATTGTAGGAATCTGCCATCACCGCCAGTCGGTTGAGGAATCTGATATATGAACACCTCGTGCAGTTTGTAAGAATTATGCAGAACTTCTGCTCTCTTCCTACATTTCTTTATGCCGAGCTACGGACCCACAAGTTAAGGAGAAAAGAAAGTTGCCGTCGGGGGGTGATGATGTATTTACATTTTACAAGCGTCTGCATGCTCTTTAAGTTGCTTTGTTGTTTTGGGAACCTCTAGAGTTGCTTAAAGGGTGAGTTTTTGTTCTTTCATTTTGGCGACATTAAGGGAGGTTTGGAGAATAAGTTGAATTAAAATGAAAGTTGAAAATTGATTATAATATAATTAAAATATAATTTTTCTTTTGAGATTAGAAAAAGTTAAATTATTTATTATATTTTGTTTAAAAAGGCTGTAATTATTAGATAAGATGAGTTCATATTATTTCATGAACCAACCAAACCTTTTCCCTCAACAAAATAACGCTAATAGTGAAAGGCAACCAAAAGAAGTGATTGATTGCATAAAATTAATAAATAATAAATTGAAGAAACATGAGCCGGAGATGGTCAAACAAAATAATACAACACTGACAAATTTGGGGGAACGACAAGCATACCCCCTAGAGGGAGTGAAAACAGCAAGCAGCTTTCCTTGTATAATGGCCCCTAGCAGCATGCCGTAGCCAAGCTTTTACAGTAGTAGTAGTATGATTAAAAAAATGTTCATAACAGAATCTAAGTTCTTCTCCGGAGATATCCATCCAACACACATTCCTCAGCTACTTCAGCTATTGACTACCGACACATGAAAGAAAGAGAAAAAAAAAATGTATCGTATATGCGAATCATATATTATATTATGATGGACTTGGAAAGAATGGTAACACCTGCCAAACAGCAGCAACCTAAAGAAAGAATCCACTTCTTAAGTGCCACCAAACACACCATTTTTTTTGCTTTTAGTTGGCGGCTGGTTTTGCAATGGCTTGCTTAACGGCCTCGGCATACGTCCTATGTTGATAGGTGAGTGTTGATTCAAGCAAGTCCCACAAAGAAGTCTTGGGGTTCCAACCTGGAATTTATAACCCATTACCTTCTGCCACAATGCTCCTAAATCTCAATGCTTTTTATAAGAGAAAAAGAGAAGAAAACAGTCAATACCCAGTTGCCTATTGATTATGGTCATGTCAGGAATTCTCTTGTCGCTATCATCATATCCCACACCATAAAATTCTTGAGAGCTCACATCGACAGTAGGTGCTTCCAGAGATGGTTCCCCACTTACTTTTGAATAAACCTGTGCACATTGCAGGTACTTAAAACTTTTAATTCCCAAAAATAAAAAAGCATGAAAAATCCCTAACGTATTTTCATCAGGACGTGAATATATTTATATATGTATCTGACACAACCCTTCACCTCAATCATCATTTCAGCAAGCTGCCTAACTGTAACTTCATTGTTAGGGTTGCCAACATTAAATATTTGACCATTGGCTCTAGCTGGATTTTCCTGAAAGGGAGAAAATTACACAACTCAGCCGCCACTTTTTTATATGCCAAACAAGTTAAAGACGACATATATTGGACTCACAATCATCAGCAAAACAGCTTCGATTGCATCCTTTATATAAATGAAAGTTCTCTGGGATTGGCCACCATCCACAAGCTTGAGTGGCTCATGACGCAGGAGATTCTGCATTGAGAAGAAAAGAGAACATAATTACAGCAAATAACGAATGAAATGAGTGGAGACCTTCCTTCCCCCTTGAAAGATAATGGAGAAAAAAATGCGGCAGAAACATATCATACATTACTAAAGCACGCCAGAACCCTTGGAACACCCTCACTTGGACCGTCGATTCCAGGTATGAAATCCATTCTGGGTCCAATCCAGTTAAAGGGCCTCACAATTGTAAAATCGAGACCATTCTCTGCACCCTCAGCTGCATTTAATAAGAAGAGTCAGAAATATACATTGCACAAACCGATTGAAAAGTAGCCAGGTCATGGAAAATATAGCTAACCATAAATCAGCCTCTCAATCAATTGCTTTGCACATGCATAGGACCATCTCTGCTTCTCAATAGAACCAAAAATGCATGGGGAGACATCTTCTTTAAGAACATAATATTCAGGATCCTATAACAGATTGGAGACAGAGACTCAGCCCATGGCAAACAAGGAGAATGAGAAACAAAATACTAAAAGGATTCAATAAATTTTTTTACAAGATCATTTTATTATCATGAATCTAATAGTTGCAAATTTTTTTTTTTTCCCTATAAGAGGGGATTATTGGTTGATAATATCTAGGCATTTAAACTTTGAGATGTTTGTCTGGACCAACCAAAAATGTCGAGGTATCTATAAAGCAACTGTAATGGGCTCCCATAAGACTAGACTAATTGGTGCTCTTTACAAAGATGCAACAAAATACTGGGCACATATTTTTGCGTTGTTCCCCTACCCCCCCCAAGGCCCTTCAACTCCATAAAGAAAATAAATGAAAATGACTTGTCCTCACATTTTCGGCCAATAACCCTGAACAACAACATGACACAATAACAGCTACACCTCCATCGTTAAATCAGGATAACATTGTAACATTAATCCGACCAGATCGACCTGAGGGAATTAAATACCCCATTATGTTTTCACATTAACTTTTTCATACATTTTGGAAGTGGAAGATGCTTAACTACTACTACCTTAAGATATGATGCAATGCATTCAGCTATCAAACTAGCCCCAACCCCCTACCCCCACAAAATGGGGGGGGGGGGGGGAGGTATTGGGGAAAAAAAGTCACAATCAGTATGCTTTTGGCAAGATGCAGATCGACAAAACAAAGAACACATTAGCAAAACTTTGCAAGGCACACAAGATGGGGGCCACTACAACTATGGGAAGTGATCTGTCTCTACGCAAGAAAAATGAATTGGTAGCTAAACGAGATCTGCTGAAATTCTATGGTTTAGATACAAAACGCATAGATCATGCTTTTGTATATATAACATTCTTTACATAAAAGATATAATGGACAAATAGACAAGCTAACAAAAAGACCTTCGATCACTACCACCATAGAAAACCTCCACCCAGTCATTCGCAGCTGTTCTAATTATTAGCCTTAACTATTGTGTTCGCAATGTTGATAATCAGCCACTACTACACAGATCTTTTCAAATCTTGATTTATCTTGGAATATAGACATGCAAGAGAGATGTCGCTGACGGATTTATAAAAAACAAGCAATGCTGAACGTCAAACTAGCTGAGTTACACAAAGGAAGATTTTCGCACACAAAAATTAGTAAGAAAAATCATAGATCCGAATTATATCCGAGAAGTGCCTAGCTTAAAAAGCAATTTCATAAAAAAGAAAGCGAAAGGCTACCTGACGAAGAGGGCTATCTTTAGGAAGGAAGCTCCCAATCGTTTTCCCATACACCTCACAAGTAGAAAAGTGAATGAGACGCTTGCCGTTCTCTGAGCAGTACTTAACCTAATCAAATCACGAACATCACCTTCAATCAAATCCTACCACTATAACAACCAAATCATCGTAAAAGTAACAAAGTACCAACGAAAAATCAATGTCAATTGATTAGGAAAACAGAAAAAAACAAAGAACCGCGCCGAGAACATGCGCGTTCCTATATCTCAATTGACGCGTACCACAGGGAGCGCATCGATGAAATTGCTGTAAATCGTGTCGAGTGGGCGCGTGTTGTAGTCCGCAGGAGTACAAATCGCAGCCAGATTTATCGTCTACGAAAAATGCAAACAAAAGTTTCAAAAAAGAAATTCATGAAAAACGAAATTAAACAAGAATTTGCAAGATATGGGATTGAAATGTAGGGGAAAAAAAAAACAGAGAGTAAAAGAGGGAGTGGGAATGGGGACCAGATCTGCCATCTTAATGAGGCCTTCGAGGCGGGAGTCGTTCTTGATGTTGAGGCGGTGGAACTGGATGCGATCGGACCAGGGATGCGAGCCGGCGGGCTCGAGGAGGTGCTTGATCTTGTCGTTGTAGACATCGAGGGCAAGAACCTTGTGCGGCGTCTCCGCCATCAGCTTCTCGCAAAGGTGGGAACCTATGAACCCTCCAGCACCGATCATGCATATCGTCATCGGCTTTATCGGGTTCCCGTCCAGATCTACCCTCGCCAACGCCATTTCGGAAATAACACTCTCTTCTCTACTTCTTTCTTTATCGGTTTACACTCCCTCTATCTCTCTACGAGCGGTGCGGTGCGGTGGAGTATAACGTGCGCCGGGGGTGAAACGAAGTGCAAAAGGAAGATAACCGGTTTTGCGGGAATTTGGTTCGGGAGGGGAATGCGCCAATGCGGGGTGGCTGCGAGAAAGTATTTAAAGCAGGAGTCGGGCTACTCTGCGGCTCTGCCGCCCAGAGTTACCCGCTGAAGTGCACCGCACGGCAATTTGATTTTTTTTTTAATATTTTTTTAACATTTTTAAATATTTTTAAAAAATTAAAAAATATATATCAATATATTTAAAATCACTTCTTTCATCGTCTAATAAAAAAAAATAAAAAATTTCTAAACAGTCAAACCGAGCAGTAAGGTTCAAACGACAGTAACATTTTTCTTAAAGCAGAGGAGGGGGAAGGAGATTTTTTTCCCTTTTTTTTTTAACCAGAATTTTATACTCGCGTGTGTTAAGGGGTTTGGACCGTTTGATTATATAAAATTAAACTATTTCATTTTATTTTATATAATTATTATAATTATTTTAAACTTTTATGTAAAATATAATAATAATTTTAATTTTTTAAATATTAAAATAAAAATAATATAAAATAATTATAATATAATAATAATTTATTTAATTTTTAATAAAATATTTTATCTCAATTTATCTAAATAGCGTAACGAAACGAGCCATATGCTCCGAATTTGATACTCGCATTTTAACGTCGCCACGTGCTCAGGGGCAATGAAAATATTTAACTAGTTTTTCTTCTTTAAGGGTGGCTCTACTCCTGCGCTCTCGTTAGTTGATTTTTATTTTTTTTTATATATATATATATATATATTTTTAATAATTTCTTAAAAAATTTATAATATTATTAAAAAATATTTACTTTAAGTTAAAAAAAACCAACAATAGCCTCCAGCAGAGTTACCAACGGGATGATCAACATTTTCCTTCTTCTCAAAGGTTGAGAATTCTTTTCTTTTTTTTAAAAAAAAAGAGAAATTAAATTCGAACAAACGTTGTCAAAAGTGTTATTGTCATGATCTACTATTGTCTCATCTCATATGAGATAAATGTCTTCTTTCAATTTAAATTTTATTGTTTTTAAATTTATAGATTGGTCTATTTAATTAACTAGCTTATGAAATTATTTATAATGTATCTAATTAATCGTTATAATTGTCCACTTATCTCCACCACTTTATATCTTTCTGCAATACATACGCGTTATTCATGACGATTAGATCTACGACTAAATCTCTTTTTTTTTATTATTTTAAAAATGGAACTCTTTCGTGGAGTTAAAAACTTAAAACCAACGACATGTTGTCAAGTCATTTTACATAAAAATGCAAAGTAAACAAGTCATTGTAAGTGCTAATTTATTAACCCGATTCGAAGTATTGAACAAAATCTAATACTTGATTCTTTATCTTAATAACAAAATCCAATTATATATATTTATTAATGTAATAAAATTTAATTGTTTATACGTTAATCATTTAAGTAAAAAGGGCACTTTAAAATATACTACAAGTAGTGTGAATAAGGATGATAGAATCTATGATGAAAATAACATTTTTTATCCAATTATTACGTTAAAAATACTTAATTATTTGATTACGCAAACCGAGTTTCCCCTGTTTGTTTTTAATGGGTCTTTCAAAAATAATATGCGTTTTGAAGTTGAACTGAGTTGAGTTAAGTTAAATTGAAATGATAAAATATTGTTATAATATTATTTTTTAATATTAATATTATTTTATGATTGAAAAAATTGAATTATTTATTATATTTTATATTAAAATTTAAAAAAATTGTAATAACGAATTGAAATGAGTTAAGATAGATTTAGGAACCAAATGACGTAAGTTACCTTATAAAACTACGTAGAGAGAAATAATTTCAAAAAAGAAAAAGTAGAGAGAAATAATATGACATTCCTAAATTTCTTTATAATATAGTCACTATTTCAATATGCTGGCATGTGAACTGGAATACCCATATTGTCCTTCTTGCCAATAATGTTACATAAAAATTAAAAAAATAATAAAATATTTATCAATTGTTTGGATACAGAAACGGTTTCATCTCATTTTATTTCATCATTACAATTTTTTTAAATTTCCACACAAAATATAATAAACAATTTAATTTTTTCAAATTCCAAAACAATAATAATATTAAAAAAATAATATGTTAACAATATTTTATTTAACTCATCTCACTACCAAAACGAGCCATGAGTCTCATTTACCTTATGAATCACTTTCCTTCTAGGAGTTTGAGTCAACTTGCCTAATTTATAGCTATATTCTTGGCTCTATCTTTGGGCTAGATTATTACTTTTATCTCTTCCCTTACTATTAGCGATAGTTTTCAATGGACTAATCCCGTCAACTTTATCCCTAACATAGGTAATGATTAGATGAAAAAATTGAATATTTGAAATTGAAAAATATTTTGTGTTTGAATGAAGTTTAGGAAGAAAATTATAAGAAATTTTGAGATGAGATGATAATTTCTATAAGTTCCTAAACAACCCATAATGGTATGTTTGGATGTCAAAACCATCTCAACTCATCTCAAACCAATCATTGATGAGACCTGCTACTTTTTTAACTTTTTATTATTATAAGTTAAGTATATCTCAATCTATTTCATACATTCAAATACATCTCAATAGTACATACAAAATACTACTATTCACATATCAACTCAGATCATTTGAGATCAGTTCAGCACCCAAACGCAGCCTATCCCATCTTTTTGCTCAGAGGTCTTTGAGCAAAGAAATACATTTTTTTTTTCAAATGACTTTTTGATGGCTTACATTTTGCGACTCTTGATACTCAAATTGAGCGTATGAATCAAATATGCAAGATCAAATTCATAAAATTAGAAGTATTAGATATCCAAATAGAAGGTTAAGAAAGAAATGAGTGGTGGGGTTGCGTTCTGACAAGCAACGTCCATGTTTCAAACAACCTCTTCTAATGTATCCTTGTACAAAATGTGGCTACTCCTATACTGAGATCTCTTATCCTTATCCAAGATGGTTACCAAAAATTTAAAAGATTAGATACCAAAATAGACGTTTGAGGACAAAATGTGTCGTGCGGTTTCGTCTTAACAAACAATTCTGGAAATTCATCTTTAGAGATAAACAAGAATTACAATAGTTACCTAATTGAAAGTAGATACGAAAATAGAAAGGGTGGGTGTGTGTGTCGGTCGCCAACAAACCGATGCAAATGCAATGTCTAAAAGAAAAGGAAAAAGGACCCACGTGAGCTTCAATTACAAACATACAGCTCATTGGTACAAAGCCACTCACATGTCCCGCACTACCAGACTTCTCCCACCCATCGCACAAATGCAACATTACTCACCGCCATCTTCGCAAGCAAGGCTCATTCCTAATTGCAATTACGGATACGTTTATAATCATATTTTATAAATTTCATTAAGATTATTTTAATTCTTTTAAATCGAGATGTTTTAACCTTTTAAGTTGAAATATATGAAATAGATTAGGATGAATTTAATTTTTTTTATAAAAAGTTAAAAAAGTAATGCTCTCATCAATGATTTATTTTTTATGAGAACCTAAACTAAAATAAAAAAATTCAAGCCTTCTTTCCCTGTAGCTATTTAAAGGATTTTATTCATTTATTTTTAAGAGTTTTTCTATATGCAAATTTGGTGTGTCAACCCACCAAAAATATCGTTAGTTTTTCATTATTGTATGATCAACTTCAAGGATATACTGGGTATATAAATAAAAGCCTACAAATAGTTATTTTATTTACCGCATCCAATAGCAATGAATTAAAAAATAATAATAGTTAAAAAACGATAATTTAATTAAAAATGCTATTTAATATTTAAAAAAAATAATACTAAATATAATTATAGAATGTGCAAGACCGGGCTCTACTTTTAAAAATTGATTTTTTACACGAGTCTCAAATTTGCCTATTATTTTAAAAATATTTACAATGTTAATCAATCTTATGAAAACACTTTATAAGATCTAGAAAACTATACGTGTGAAGTTAATGTGTAGATTTTTTTAATTATACTTATCTCTTTTAACAATCATTATTTAATTTATTTTTATAAATATTCTATCATTGAAGTTGCGGGACATTACATATATTTTGTTCGTTTTAACATCTTAAGAGAGGTTTGGATTCAAAACCCACCTCAACTCATGTCATATCATCATTATAACTTTTTTAAATTTACATATAAAATATAATAAACAATTCAATTTTTTCAAATCTCAAAATAACTTTTTCAAATTCTCACACTAAATATAATAAATAATTCAATTTTATTCTACTATTCATAAACTATCTCAACTCATCCTAACTCATCTCTAAATAAAAATATCTCTTTAATAAAAAGGGGAACTACAGTCAATAATAATTAAATTATTTTTCTTAAAATAATAAAAGGGTTGGGGCAAGCATGGATGCCATGGAAGAAGCTTTTCCTTGGCTCGTCAAGTCAACAGGTACGAATAGATGCAAAGAAGGCAAGATTCTTAGCAAAGTTTTGTACCTGTAAAAAAATAAAGGAAAATGTACAGCGTGGCTAAGGGTGGGACCCATACCGGTTATTAAAGATTTATATTAAATTTATATATTTAATACTTATATATATCATTATAAAAATTATATTCAACACTTCTATATTATATAATAAATAAATAAAAGTAAAAATCCACATCAAATTTGTTCTAGCTTCCAAAAAAAAAACAGTATTCGAGTAAAAAATAAAAATACTATGTATCATTGTTGTTTGCCAATTACAACAGAAGCAGCACCGACAAACAATCAATCGAGCTATCATTACACGCGATTCTTTAGCGCGTGTCCGTGGCGATATTCTGTCGGAAGCGTGGTGGTCGCACGGCAGTGCTGTGCTGTCTCAAATTCCTTCCAGCACTTTTCTTATGTGCACCGACAAAACTGCGCTCGATGCACTGATGCTGTACAGACTGCGTGGGAGTTTAATTTACGCGGAATTTTGACTTTTGATTGGTTGGCGTTTGGTTTGTCCAAGCTGGGTTAACGTATCCTTTGGATCAGCGGCTTGCTTTAATGATTAAACATAATTTACTAAAAATTAAAATTATTAATAAAAGGGGCGGAATCCCAACCACTTCACTATGAATGTTACAATGCGAAATATAAGAAAACAAATGAAAATAAAATCATATTATCTTATTTGACAATTGAGTAATGTTATGATAAATATAAATGTTTAAATTTATATCTTTTTATTTATTTAAATTTCTGAATAAATGGTAATTTCATATGATATTAAAGTTATGTATTGAATTAAAATATGATTCGATATTCTATTCTATTTAATATCATGATATCCAACTAAATATCTAAGTTTTATATTATTTAATATTGTCTTTGTAGCGGTTTTATATCATGTACTAAAAACGAAATCCCTTTTACTAAAATTTAATAATATTCTAGTTATAAATGATTATATAAAAATAATCGTATAAACTAACGTGACTTAATATTATTCGTCAAATTATAAAATTATTTTTATTATAAAATAGATCTGACAAATCATATACGTCAATTTGTATAACAAAAATTTTACGTGTAGTCGTTTTTGCATATTTCTTGTGCACTTCATTAATATGATTGACCGTGTTATTGTTTTTAATATAAAATAAGTTCTTTGACTAATCACATATGTGGAATGCATAATATATAAAAATGACTGTATATAACAAAACTCTTTATATAATTACTTGTATATAATTCCTTTATAAATATAACAGTAGTCAAATCTAATTAGAGAACATTTATTCCGCGTAGGCCATGCTTGTGGATATTTGGAAGTCGTTGGACATTGTAGTTGAGCACGAGTGGGCCATGCTTGTGGCCCTGTGGGTATTTGGAAGTCCTTGGGCCAGAGCTTGCGCAAATGACTGTTTTCCACTTCAAAATACCATTATCTATCTTTTCTTTTTGTTTTTTTTTTAATTTTTTGTTTTTTTTACTGTAACAAATACCATTCCCAAAGAAAAATGCTTAACAAATAAACTTGGATGAATTCATTACAACTCACTTGATCAAAATCAAGCATGGGCATTTTTATGTATTTACAGTTTTATAGGAAAGATTGTCCAGAAAAATAGCTCTAAAAGAGAGGAGCGAGAAAACTGCATAAATTCTCCACGCTCGAAAGATCAACCAAACAGATTTTTATTCTTTTCCTACCGACCAAAAAAATAAATAAAGAAAAAGAATGACCTCCTTTTCTTTTCCAGGTACAGTCATCTTTGAAGTAGTTATTATTATTATTATTATTATTATTATTATTATTATTAGTTGACATCCCATAGTAGGACACTCGTAAAATGGGCCAATCATATTTTTAGAAAGCATCTCATCTCATCATTATAAATTTTTTAACTTATAATAGAAAATAAAATAAACAATTCAAATTTTTTAAATTTTAAAATAAAAATAATATTAAAAAATATATTCTAATAATATTTTATTTAATTTTTTAATTTTAATCTCAACTTATCTTATCTCATTATTAAAAACAAACTAATCCTGTTTATTATTATTTTTAATTAATTAAAAGTATTATGGACATGATTCGCACCCCCACAGGTCTTATAGAAACCTGCAACAAGAGAATCGGGGACTTGATGGGTGTTGGAACATCTCTAATTCCTAAGTTAGATATCTCGATTGGCGTGGATATTAAGTATAGAAGTCAGATTTAGGGTGAGTTTGGATGTTGAAGTGAGTTGAGTTGAGTTGAGTTGAGTTGAGATGATAAAATATTGTTAGAATATTATTTTTTAATATTATTATTATTTTGGGATTTGAAAAAGTTGAATTGTTTATTATATTTTGTGTTGGGATTTGAAAAAGTTGTAATGATAAGTTGAGATGAGTTGAGAGTATTTAATGTTCCAAACGAAGCCTTACTTGCTTGACTGGTGCACATCTTCCGATATATAGAGAGGTCCAGGGGTCGTAGGAGGGTTGTTTTAGTCCCTTTAACAACCTGATCTCATATTTAAATTAGGCTCGAGTTGGTGATTTGAATCCATCTCCTTAGAGTATTAATATTGATCTATGTATATGTATATATAAAGTCATATTTATATAATATGACCTTAAAATCCTCCACATTAGCTTATGCATATCTAAATATTTAGCTACTTATGAACAGTACTTATCTAAATTTAAATAACCACTATTCACCTTACGAATCATATTTTAATCATTATTTATCTTTCTTCCCACTCTCTCTCTCACAATCATTTCATTTTCTCTCTCATTCAACAACACAATAAACCTTCACTTGCACATTCATTTTATTATTATAATATATTATATATATTTTTTTTTCATTTTATTATATTTTTAATATAATATATAAAAAAATTATATTTTTTATTATTGCATTTGTATTATTAATGTCAAATATATGTAGTGGATGCTAATTGTAAAATATATATAAAAAAATTGATTTTAGCAAAAAATTAATAATAATAAATAATAATATTTTATTATTATTTTGTCTCAAATATGCATAAGCCAATGTGAAAATTTTGCTTGAATAGTAAAGTGGATATGCAAAAGAGGTGATTTTGCATATGCATATGCATATACCAATGTTAATGCTCTTATCAGGTCTTATTTGATCATCAAGGAGGTATTTGAATTTTTCCTACTTATACTACTGTTTTAAATAGTGTACCGTACCTTTCTTCTTCCTCAAACTATAATTTTATTTTTTGATCCCCAATTCAGATTAAGTTATTTATAATTTATATATAATTTATTCATATATTGACTATTCCGAAATGGTACACGAAACGATACCAATATCAAATATTTCGTTCCAGTACCTTGACCAGTACAACGTCCAGTATAGTATTTAAAACATTAACTGATACATAATCCATTGGATCCCTTACATGAGGGTGATATAGAGAGTCATGGATTCGGAACGGGTGGCCCATAAGACGTTCGGGGCTTATTGTGGGTTCGTTCTCTTGGGCATGTAGGCTTTCAAGTCGCGTAGGTGGGCCCATAGTTCGAGAGGAGACTTTGGTTTCTCTAAAAAGAATAATGCTATATATAGTTTTTGAATTTGTAAATTCCATAGCGTACACTCCCTTTAAAAAATAAAGAGTCCATCGTCCACCATTGAAAACATAATTTCTTTATGTGAGTTTCAGTTTTATTAATTTTTTTTAAAGAGAGTGCGCATAATTTGCACACTATAAAATTACAAATATAATATCTCTCATTAAAAAATGTGAGATCTTTTGGTATAAAAGCTAAATTTATTGCGGAGAAGTTCCAAAGTTATCATAGATCAAAACTAGAAAAAATCACATTATTATTGTTTAGGTGTGGTGAAATTATAAATTGATTCTCGTGGTATGAAATTATAAAAACAGGTCAAACATTGTATAATAAATTTATGCTTTCATACATTGTATAATAATATTTTTATAAATAGGGGCTTCCGTTTTGTATTCAATCGCAATTAAGGATGTAGCTTTTAAAATATCTTTTCCTCGTTCTCATTTTTATTTCTATTTCATTTTAATTTCTTTCAGATAGTAGGACAGGTATTCATCTTTTTACTCTTTGCTTTTCTTCCAGTTTGAAATGGTATTTGTTTTAGCTCAATCTAAACTTAAATTGCAAAAAATTGGAAAGGTACAAAAAAAAAAAAAAAAAAGGGGAAAAGGAAACATAGATCGGGAATGTTTGGGGAATGAGATAAGATGAGAAATTTATGAATAGTAATAAAATAGTTTGTGAACAGTAGTGAAATAGTTTGAGTTATGATGTTTTATGAGATTTTGGAAAATAAGAGAGAAAGAATTAAATAAAAATATTATAAAGTTAAAATATTGTTAGAATATAATTTTTTAATATAATTTTTGTTTTAGGATTTGAAAAAGTTGAATTATTTTTTGTGTTTTGTTTATAAATTTGAAAAAGTTATAATGATTAGATGAAAAAGTTAAAAATTGTATATTTGAGTGGTATTTAGATGTTAAAATATAATAAGATAAGATGAAACCATCTTAATATCCAAACAAAGTCTAATTATGATGAAGCTGGATCTGATTTCAATTGATCAAGGTAACATTTTCTGTCTTTTTCTTTTGATAGTATGACCCATGGTTTTGGCTCTCATTTTGACTGCTCGCTTGTGTATTTTATTTTTTTTAATTTGTTTTTTAATAGTTAACGAAGTGACTATTAGTGAATTAGTTTATTTTGTTATTTTCAATATTTAAATATGTTTAAAAACTATTTAAAAGAAAATAAAAAAATTTGTAATTTGTACTAGGGACATGCTCAATGGTATATGTTGAGCGACATGGTAGTAAGATCATTTATTTTTTATCCTACGCTGTCTTTATTATTATTATTTTTAACATATGCACTAATCGGGCTGATTTGGATTTAGAGATGATATGAAATGATTTTAAATAAAAGATGAAAATTAAAAATAAAATTATTTTTTAATATTATCATTGTTTTGAAATTTTAAAAAGTTAAATTAAAATTTAAAAAAATTAAATTATTTATTATATTTTATATAAAAATTTTAAAAAAATTGTAATGATCAAATAAAATAAAACATTTATGAAACCAAACCTTAAAAGAAAAAATCTCGGTCCACCCAATATGATTCGAACCTTAAAAAACATTGAAATTTAGCAAGACCAACCCAAATGACGTCTCTTCTCAGTTCTCACCATTTATATCCCAATTGAATTTTTCAATAAAATTATTGGCTTGTTAAAAGTAAAAGGAAAAAGTAAAAACGCCCGGCTGCCAGTGCACTGCCACCCACCGACGTTGTTGGTCCTCTGTTTCTTCTTCAGTTCTTTGACAAAGAAGAAGATACAAAATAGAAAACGCAACCATGATTCATATCCACCGTCTACTTTTCCTTTAACATTGTCCCTCTCTCAAATCGCTCCATTTTCTTTCTTTCATTTTCGTTTTTACAATAGGAGAAATGTTAGTACTTCTCATTATATTTTTATTTTTTAAAATATTTTTACTTAATTATTAAAGAAATAATTT
Organism: Juglans cinerea; assembly: GCA_961763995.1. Taxonomy (NCBI): domain Eukaryota; kingdom Viridiplantae; phylum Streptophyta; class Magnoliopsida; order Fagales; family Juglandaceae; genus Juglans; species Juglans cinerea. Next base: position 22,476,512 of record CAUIVZ010000013.1, read on the forward strand.
TTAATTTATTAGTATATTTTATTTTTAATTTTTAAAAATATTTATATATGTTAAAAAAATAAAAAATAAAAAATAAAAAAACAAATTTATTCTGGCCGCACGCCAACGTCATTGCTGGCAACAGCCTAGGACTACTCTATATATATAGGAGCATTGTCTCAAAGCAGGAATCTGGAAAGAGTTTCCACTTTCCCAGTAATCATCACATAACGTCCAAAATTTAGATGTGAAAGGCCAAAATCTGGATGTGAAAGGCCAAAATCTAAGCTTGATTTGTTTTAATAATTATTCTCAATTTATTTTATTTTATTTAATTATGATAATTTTTTTAAAATTTTATATAAAATAAAAAAATTTAATTTTTAAAATTTTAAAATATAAATAATATTAAAAATATAAATTCTAATAATATTTTATTTAATTTTTAACTTTAATTTTAATTATCCCATTTTATCTCGTACGAAAATAAATTAAACCTTATACCTGAGAAAGAAATTGCAGCAAGATACCTGACACAGTGCTATAGCTCGTACATAACGTCCAAAATTTAGATGTGAAAGGCCAAATTTCGCCAAAGTACAGCTGCGGCCTCGTTTTATAATTTCTCTTAACTTATTTTATTTAATTATTATAATTTTTTTAAATTTATATATACAATAAAATAAAATTTTTAAAATTTTTAAATTTTTAAATATAAATAATATTAAAAATATAAATTCTAATAATATTTTATTTAATTTTTAACTTTAATTTCAACTCATCTTATTTCGTCTGTAAAAATAAATGAGACTTGAATTACATGTAACAAATTATAAATTATTGTTAGATATATTTTATAATAAAAATAAATTTATAATATAAGGTCGAATTATTTAGATTATTTTTATATAAGAACTATATAGTTGGAGTACAAAATAATGAATTCAACTTTAAGATATAAGATTTTATAAACAAGAGCTACACATTTTTATCAAGGTAGACAAATTATTAGCATAAATGTGTGATGGAATTTTAAAACATTATTATTATTATTATTATTTGGATTCTTGAAATCAAGTAAATTTTAGAGTTTTATTTTCATAAATGAGTAAACGAATTATAATGAAAAGTTAAAGATTATTTAATATCTTAATAATTATTTTTATTTATAGCGCATTTAGTTTTTATTTTTGTGAGTAGTCTCCAAATTCCTAGTATGCTATATAAGAGCATTGGCATTGGATTAGTCAAATGGGCAATGCTAAATTACACTCTACTATATATCACACTCTCCACACACTTTACATAATTTTTTTTTTCTTTATTTTTTTTCACCCCAGCACGTTACGTGTGCTGGGGCTGCTTCACACAGTAGAGTGTGAAGCAGATTTTTTCACCTTTTCATCTTCAAATTATCCAAACTATTAGTTATAGTAAATTCATTATTCTTTTCAAATATGAAAAGAACTATAACAAGTCTAAAAATATTTTTTTAGATTATTATATTATAGATATTAGATTTTTATTCATATGAGATTTTACTATCTATATACATATGAGATTATTATATTATAAATTGTTAGATTATGAAAATAAAAATGAATATGATTTATTGGAGGTTATTGAAGATTATAAAAATAAAATAAAAATTAATTAAAAAATATAAATAATAAAAAATAATAATATTTTATTATTATAGAGAATGTAATCACTAATCTAATATATACTTTAAATTTAAATGATTAGGTAAAAATAAAAAAGTTACATATTAGTCCAAATTAAAAAAATAAAATATAGACAAATTTGGGAATTTGTGTTTCTCGAAACGTGTGCTTTATTCCCCATGATTTGGGGTTGCACTAACCCATGCCCCCGCCACCTTTGGATTCTCCGGTTCTCGCTACGGTAAACGTAGACGTCTCTCTCAAAATCTCACCTCCACTTTCCAAGTTACACCGATCTCCATTCCCAAAACAAAAAAACGCAGCCCATCTCTGGAATTTACCATTACCATTATCATTTCCTTCTTGAACGCAACCCAGCCTAGGATTTTCTACTTCTTCCCTGTACTCATTTACACTGGTCACACTGTTGTTTTGTCCCGAAAGAGTGCGTGTATGTGTAAAAGAAAGATTAGACGGGCATCCACTTGAAAGCCAAAGAATTATGTGGAAACGTCTATGGTGGTGACAGCTGATAAAGGTCTGCATGTAAAGGCCAAGACAAGTGTCTTTGTGAAAAACCCAGCAATGTTTAGGTGTGCACAGTCTGTTCAATCTTTCATCCACCACTGCAATTTGCTCGAAAACACATTTTCTCTCTTAGTATGGTGGTTGTAGAAGGAGACAGCGAAGTAACTTTTGCTTTCTCTTTCTTTTCTTGTTTTTCCTTTCAAATGTTTGTTTCTGAGGCTCATCCACAGAGACCATACCGACACCATACCCCGTTATCTTCTCCTTTTTCTCCACCACGTGGCTTAGCTTTGTAATGGCTTTCTCAAGCGGCCAAGCCCATAACCACTTAATTCCTGCAATATAATTCAACTCTCCCCCTCCCAAGTCCCACCCACCCCAATGCGTCACTACATTTCACACACTTCCTTGTAATCCTTTAATGGGTTGGTCTTGTTCGTGTTCGTACTGGTGAACTATAAGTTGTTTTGGTATTTCATGGCTTCCATTCTTCGGTTTCGCAAGCTATGCTATGTGGAGCCTGTGAAGTGCTCTTCATTGGGTTTTCAATCTTATGTGACGCCAAAAGTTGGTAAGAAAGATGACGGTATTGTTCCCAAGGTTAAGACTGTAGTAGTGGAGAAGAAGAGGGAGCAGCAGAAGAAGAAGAAGAGGCAACCCAAGGAATGGAGGTGTATAGATTACTGTTGTTGGATGATTGGATATATGTGTACAACTTGGTGGCTTCTCTTATTTCTGTACCACTGTTTGCCAGCTACATGGCCTGGCTTTCAGGTACCTGAATCGCCTGGAACGAGGCTTAAGCGCGAAGGCTTAATCGCGCTTCACCCTGTAGTTCTGGTGCCCGGCATTGTCACTGGTGGGCTAGAGCTTTGGGAAGGCAGGCCTTGCTCTGAGGGTCTGTTTAGAAAGCGGCTTTGGGCTGGGAGTTTTTCCGAAATCTTTAAGAGGTTGCATTTCATTATCGAATTAAATAATATAAGATTGCATCATAGATTTTGGAAGTTTGTGCTTTTTGGGAATCTTTTGAGAATGAAGTTGTGAACTTATCTGGAATTGGGTTCCACTGCAGGCCTTTGTGTTGGTTGGAGCACCTATCATTGAACAATGAGACAGGACTTGATCCGCCCGGTATTCGGGTCCGGGCGGTTCCGGGGCTGGTTTCAGCCGACTATTTTGCTCCTGGTTATTTTGTTTGGGCTGTCTTGATAGAGAATTTGGCAAAAGTAGGCTATGAGGGAAAGAATTTGCATATGGCTGCCTATGATTGGAGGCTGTCTTTCCAAAATACAGAGGTATATATAAGTTCCCTCTGTTCTTTCGTTATGCTTTTTTTCCTACCATTTTACCGACCCAAAACACTTCATTCCTGAGAGTTGAAGAGGAAAATAGAAAGGACGAAGAGTAAGTGTTTGAGAAAAGGCCTCATTGACTATTTTACTCTAAAGAATTTGCATGTATCTGTTTTCCTTCATACACTACAAGGACCTTTTAGGCCCTATTTATACAGACTGTCTCAAAGCAATGGAAATTACATTTACTGAAATTTCATTTGGAATTTACAAACAGACTTAGGACCACTTGAACAAATTCTGTTATTTCAGAATCTTCTAGACTATATTCGAGCTTCTCATTCTTATTCTACTGATCTGGTATTGCAGCAGCTAGTGCCTTAACAATGCCCTGCGATTCAAATTGCGATTCAAATTGTGAGGCTTGATTGTAGTTGAGTATACCGAGCTGAAGATAAAGGCTTGATAAAGATATCTGCAAGTTGATCCTTACTAGACACAAATGAAACTTGAAGAGATTTAGCTGCCGCACGATCTCTAACAAAATGATAATCCAGCTCAACATGCTTAGTGCGGGAATGCAAAATAGGGTTGACAGTTAAGTAGGTAGCACCCAAATTGTCACACCACAAAGTTGGTGGATCTCTAAGAAATATGCCTAGTTCTTTTAAGAGAGATTGCAGCCAAAGGAGCTCATAAGCAGTGTTAGCTACTGCCTTGTATTCGGCTTCAGTAGAAGACCGAGCAATTGTGGGTTGTTTCTTAAAGCATTCCCATCTGATTCCCTATAATTTTAGCTAGAAATTACACTTCCTATAATTTTCTCCTAAATTTTACTCATCTTTAAACAACCTCCTACATCCCATTCCCTATCATTTCTCTATTTTATTAAAATAATCACTTTTCTATTCTTTCTTTATTATTATTTCTACTATTTTATTTCTACATATTTAACTACTCCAAGTATATATAAAAAGTGATTTACGGGATGAACAATAGCCTCCCCAAATATTGGGAGCTACTGTTCACATCCTAAACCTTTTCCTTAAAATGGGGAACCGAATGGAGCGTGTATTTCGGGTTTTCCCCAAATACAAACCCTATAATTTAGGAAAAAATATGGTTTAGGGAACCAGACGAGAATGTTCTTAGAACCCCAAGAGATAAGATGAGAGCCAAAATAAATACAAAATTGCCAGTGGACTTACTTACGATCATCCGGACAACCGGCCCAATCAGCATCAGAGAAAGCAGACAATGTTAATGAAGAAGAGGAATGTAAACTTAGACCAAAATTCTGTGTAAGGTTTAGATAACGAAGGATCCTTTTTCAGCCTACCAGTGGGGAAGCCGTGGATAATACATGAATTCACATACTTTGTTAACAACAAATGAAATGTCTGACCGAGTAAAGGTCAGGTATTGAAGACTGCCAACAACACTACGGTAGAGTTGAGGGTCCTCAAAAGAGGGACCTTCAGGTGCAGTGAGTTTAACAGTGGTGGACATAGGTGTCGAGACAGATTTGGATTTATACATATTAGTGCGAATTAACAAATCTGAGATATACTTAGACTAAGAGAGAAATAAACCAGTGGAATTTCGAGTGACTTCAATACCCAAAAAGTAGTGAAAAGGACCAAGATCCTTTACAGGAAAATACTTTCCGAGTGCAGTGATGAAATCAGAAATGAGCAATTGATTTGAACCAGTAACAACAATATCACCGACATACACTAAAACATAGAGACAATTAGAAGCATTTCACAGAATAAACAATGACGATCAGATTTTGAACCACGAAAACCTAGAGAAACTAACCTATCAGTCAGTTTAGAGAACCATGCCCTAGGGGCTTGTTTCAAATTGTAGATAGATTTCTTCAACTTATAGATGTGATAGGGAAGATCAGGGTTTACAAACCTGGGCGACTGCTGCATGTAAACATCTTCTTCAAGGTCGCCACGTAAGAAAGTGTTCTGGATGTCCAATTGATGCAACGACCAGTTGGAAGCAACTGCAAGAGAAAGAATAAGATGGATGGTTACGGGTTTGACTACAAGACTGAAGGTCTCTGTGTAGTCAAGTCTAGGTTGCCTATGGAAGCCCTTGGCCACAAGACAGGCCTTGCGTCGCTCAAGGGTTCCATCAGCCCTACGCTTAGTCTTTAGGACCCACTTGGAACCAAGTATGTTCAAATTTGAAGAAGAAGGAACTAGAACCCAGGTGTGATTCTGAAGTAAGGCTTGGAACTCGGCAACCATTGCCGCTCACCACTCGGGGTACTTAGAAGCCTCTGTATAAGAGGAGGGTTCCTCAGGTATGGGATTTGAGGGAGAAATGATAAGAGAAAGAAAAGGCTTGGGAGGTGGTCAAGGTATGGTACCATCGGATCTGTGGAGGGCCCAGTGAACATTGGATTTCGATTTGGTGACCATGGGGTGGATGTTTGTGGATGGGAAAACAGAGGAAGACATTGCCAAGTTGGAGTCAGGGGAGGAAGTAGGATGTGGGAGGGATTCGGGTGGAGGAGATTGTGGGATCGAGAGGGAGTTATGAGTTGTAGAGGTTGGAGGCAGAGAGGATTGGGGAGAGTTAGGGTTTGAAGTCGACGAGGGAGAGGAAAAAGATAAGTGAGGTGGTCTGTGTGATGGGCTTAGGGTATTTGGGATAGATGGGCCTGGAAGGTTGTGAGAAAGTGGGCTATACGCGGGAACACATGAGGAGGAGGGTCTAGTAAAGGCATGGTTAGGTAGAGAAGGTGAATTGGGCTGAGAGGCAAAAGGAAACTCAGTTTCAACGAATTGGATATCCCTGGAAACATAAGTGCGGCCTGTGGGTAAGTGCAAACATAAGTATCCTTTGTGATCTGAGCTATAGCCCATAAAGACGAAATCTTGATCGGAGACGATTTTGTGACGATTAAAAGGCCTTAGATTGGGCCAACAAGCCGTGCCGAAGGTTCGTAAGAACTTGTGATCTGGTGGATGGCTGAATAAGGTTTGAAAAGGAGAGAAATCTCGAAGGATTGGTGTGGGCATGCGGTTAATGAGAAACACTGCGGTTTGAAAGGCTTCGACCTAGTATTTGTGAGGAACGGAAGCATGGGCTAAAAGAGACAATCCGGTCTCAACTATGTGACGGTGGCGTTTTTCGACACTACCATTTTGAGCATGAGAGTATGAGAAAGTAACACGATGAGTAATACCAAGAGATTCAAGTAAGGAGTGAAGTGGACGAAATTCTCCACCCCAATCCGATTGCACAGAAATGACATTAGTAGAGAATTTGTTACTAACATAATGCAAGAAAACCAAAAAAATAGAAGAAACATTATACTTAGATTGTATAGGAAACACCCAAATGAATTTAGAAAAATCATCCACTATAGAAAAATAAAACCGACATCCTAAAGAAGACAGCACAGGCACTAGTCCCCATACATCAAGAAAATGAAGTTGAAATGGCTTATGAGATCTAGATGGGGAAGAGGGGTGTGGGATGGCATGGGCTTTGGCTTGTGAACAAGCAGGACAAGATGACAGTGCCATTTTACTAGTAATGGGAAGTTTAAATTGACTAAGTGTAAGTGAGGTGACTTGTGAGGAGGGATGCCCAAGACGGGCATGCCTTATTTGTGGGGTGGTCCTTTCTCCAAGGAAGGCTTGAGGAGCAGTATAATGACGAGAATTGGAAGCTTCCAAAGCAGTCGAAGTCACTGGTAGAACATATAGGCCATCTTTAACATGACCCTGAAGAAGTGCCTCCCGAGTGCGTAAATCCTTCATAAGAAAGAATGAAGAGTGAAATTTAAAATACACTGAATTGATGCACAGAGAGTTAGTTCTTAGCAATTGAAGGAATATGAAGAATTTTATGGAGAAGATATTTGCTAGATGAAGTGTTGAGATGACTGGAACCAATATTTTGTATAGGAAAAGTGGAGCCATCTCCAATGCTAACTTGATCAGTGTCACGATATGGTGTAGAATCTAAACTGGGGTTTGAGAAATCTAAGGTAAAGTGGTTGGTGGTTGCTGTGTCGGGGAACCATTGATTTGGTGAAGAAGTAACAGGGGGTAGAGCAGTGAAGTTGGTTGCGAGTGAGGTATGGGCAGGAGCTTGATAGGATTGGTTGAAGCGATGGTAACAAGAGAGGGCAGTGTGGCTTGGTTTTTGACAGACTTGTCATAAGGGTCGTGTGTTTGGCCGATTGGGAAAAAAATTTGAAGACTGCCCTCCACGCCATCCACCTCGCTGGGTTGAATTGCGTCCTCTGTTTGAGTAACCAGGTGCTCTAATGCTGGTTGCATGAGCTGCAAGGCTAGTACCTGAAAGTAATGACTGAGTTTGGTGAGTTAAGCGTGATTCGTGATTAAGCAAATAGCTGTAAATCTAATGAGAGGAAAGAGGATCTGGGCGTGTAGTAATAGCAGTGACAATTGACTCATAATCTGAGCCAAGGCTAGCCAACAAATAAATGGAAAATTGGGAAGGAGATAGAGGGTGTCCAGCAGCTCCAAGAGAAGCTGCTAGAGAGGTTGCTTTGTAACATGAGCTGAGGACTGGGCAGCATAGAGATTTTGTAATGTAGTCCAAACTGTTGTGAAATACTATGCAAAGTACACACACACCAACGATGACAAATAAAGTAAAAGCAACACAATCAGAACACGACACAGTATTTACGTGGTTCGGCAAATTGCCTACGTCCACGGGAGATACAGAGGATTTTTATTTCTTGAGGAATCACAATACAATAGTGTAGAGCGGCTACTGTTCACTCAGCTACAGTACAAGACAAAACAAAACACTATTTATAAGTTGTATGGCGGAAACACTAATTCAGCAGAATTAGTGATGTTCGCTCGAGCGGCGTGTCGAGCCCGCGTCGAGCGAACCTGTTTCCCGCAGTTGCTCGAGCCGTGAGTCGAGCGGCACCTCAAGCGAAGCTCTCTGTCTTCCCTCCGCTCGAGCGGTGAGTCGAGCGGTCATCGAGCAAACCTCCTGACTTGCAATTGCTCGAGCGGTCTGTCGAGCTTCCTTCGAGCGAGACTCTCTGTCTTGTATTCGCTCGAGCGGCTAGACACTTCGCTCGAGCGGCGTGGACCAGACTCCAAACTCAACAATTCTCCCACTTGGAGACTGGTACACCCACATTGTCGCCCTCTGCCTCAAACATGATATCCTCCACCTCTGCAACTCACAGCTCCTGTCTTCATGTTAGAAGACGCACTGAAGTCAAGTCCGACTTCAGTCTTCCACATACATCGCCCTTAGGGCGACTCACAACTCCCACTGCACTAGGAGTGTCCGGTCTCGAACCGATCTTGGCAACCTTAGCCAACTTTCCCAGACTTTCATGAGGAACGACAAAGCTGACTCCCTTTGGCTTCCTCACATGTTTCGCGCGATCAAGTCTGTCTTTTTGCACTCTTGTATTTCCCTGCACATCACTGGATCTTGATGTCAAATACAAAGAGTTAGATTTCTTACCATGCGCTAAGACCAGCGCACCCTTAGTGATCTTCCAAGCACCTCCAGAGAATGCTACTGCAAAACCGCTGTCATCAAGCTGTCCCACAGAGATTAGGTTTTTCTTCAAATTTGGAACATATCTGACTTGCTGTAAAGTCCACACGCTCCTGTTTGGAAGTGTGATATGCACATCACCCACTCCCACTACATCCAGTGCTTTTCCATCAGCCGTATATATCTTCCCAAAATCACCAGCAACATAATTCTGAATGATTTCTCGATGTGAAGTACTATGGAACGAAGACCCTGAATCTAACACCCAATCATCAATCGGACTGTGCACTGCAAGAAGTAAGGCATCATGAATTTCTTCTGCCACTACATTCACAGCATCATCATCAAAACTTTCTTGATTCCTGCAATTTCTCTTAATGTGGTCCGGCTTGCCACAACTCCAGCACGTGATCTGCTGCCCAGATCTCATCTTGCTATTTCCTCTGTTCTTGGAGATTGATCTTCCATGTCCTCTGCCCCTATTGTCAACAGAATCAACGCTCTGATCTCATCATCAAACTCAATCTCTACAGATGACAGTTGATTTGTGATCGTATTGAATTCATTCAAGTGTTGGGCTACAGACATACCTTCCGACATCTTCAGATTGAACAGTTTCTTCATCAAGTGCACCTTATTGTTCGCAGACGGCTTTTCATACATACCTGACAAAGTCGCCATGAGATCCTTCGTGGTTCTCTCCTTACTGACATTGTGTGCCACTGTTCTTGACAAAGTCAGCCGAACAAGACCTAGAACCTGTCGATCTAACAGGGTCCACTCAGCATCAGCTATGCTCTCCGGCTTCTTTCCCAACAGTGGAAGGTGGAGCCTCTTCCCATAGAGATAATCCTCAATCTGTATCTTCCAGTACCCAAAATCAGTGCCGTCAAACTTCTCGATCCCGGATGCGTTCACTTTATCTCCAGTCATCATTCTCTTTCAGATCCGACCTTGGCTCTTGATACCAGTTGTTGTGAAATATTATGCAAAGTACACACACACCAACGATGACAAATAAAGTAAAAGCAACACAATCAGAACACGACACAGTATTTACGTGGTTCGGCAAATTGCCTACGTCCACAGGAGCTGCAGAGGATTTTTATTTCTTGAGGAATCACAATACAATAGTGTAGAGCGGCTACTGTTCACTCAGCTACAGTACAAGACAAAACAAAACACTATTTATAAGTTGTACGGCGGAAACCCTAATTAAGCAGAATTAGTGATGTTCGCTCGAGCAGCGTGTCGAGCCCGCGTCGAGCGAACCTGTTTCCCGCAGTTGCTCGAGCTGTGAGTCGAGCGGCACCTCAAGCGAAGCTCTCTGTCTTCCCTCCGCTCGAGCGGTGAGTCGAGCGGTCATCGAGCGAACCTCTCTGACTTGCAATTGCTCGAGCGGTCCGTCGAGCTTCCTTCGAGCGAGACTCTCTGTCTTGTATTCGCTCGAGCGGCTAGACACTTCGCTCGAGCGGTGTGGACCAGACTCCAAACTCAACACAAACTTCATGTGAAGTAGTACATTCAAGGACTTGAGCTAGCACTGTATCGGACAATGAGGAGTTGATGGCTGAGATTATGAGTTGGTCCTGTAAAAGCCAACGAGTGTATTCGCGATTGGTATGATCATCAAGCGTAGGTGACGGCATGGGAATGGGCCCATTGACATAGTCATGAAGCCATCGCCTTTAAGGAAGGGTACAATCTGAGCTTTCCACAAGAGGTAATTGTCGATAGTGAGTTTAAGAGTGACAAAGTGAGCGGCAGAGCTGAGGATGGAGGAGTTGAGGGGTGGTGGTGGAGCTGACGGGGTTGTTTCTCGGCCATTTGATTTGCTGAGAAGTAGAGAGAGCGTGAGCTTTATGGTAGCTCTGATACCATGAAGAGGAAAATAGAAAGGACGCAGACTAAGTGTTTGAGAAAAGGCCTCATTTGACTATTTTACTCTGAAAGAATTTGCATGTATCGGTTTTCCTTCATACACTACAAGGACCCTTTAGGCCATATTAATACAGACTGTCTCAAAGCAATGGAAATTACATTTACAGAAATTTCATTTGGAATTTATAGACAGACTTGGGACCAGTTGAGCAAATTCTGTTATTTCAAAATCAGTCCAGAATCTTCTAGACTATATTCGAGCTTCTCCTTCTTATTCTTCTGATCTGGTATTGCAGCGGCTAGTGCCTCATCAAGAGTAGAGTAGTTGTGGCATTCATGATATGGAAAAATAAGAGCACCTTTCTTAATTTTAATATGAAGCCATGTTTCAGTAGAATAGCTACATTTCCTCTACATTAATAAGGTAAAGCTTTCAGGGACCAATAAATTTGGTTCTGATGTAGCAGAAAAGAATGAGAGTTATTCTGTTAACATTAACATATAGAAAACTCAATTTTAACGACCCCGATAACCTGTGTTAGTTTGTTTAACTAGGAACTCCAATTATAAGCACGTTTCTTATGGCTACACTTGTTGTTCCTCCAAATTTAACTCCGTAGGAAAGGCAATGGATCATTCCATTACCTTATTGTCTCCAAGCATGCCTTACTATATTGTTTTCCTCTTTATATGTTGCTCTTAGCTTTCATAGCCATTCACTACCAAGTAAAAACAGAAAGATTAATGCTGAGTTTCGCTGACATAGTTTTTAATTGGGGAAAAGCAGATCCGGGACCAAGCTCTTAGTAGATTGAAGAGCAAAATTGAGCTTATGTATCTAACCAATGGCTATAAGAAAGTGGTAGTGGTACCCCATTCTATGGGGGTTACATATTTTCTCCATTTCCTGAAATGGGTAGAATCATCTCCTCCTACGGGAGGTGGGGGTGGTTCAGGTTGGTGTGCCAAGCATATTAAAGCAATCATGAATATTGGTCCAGCATTTCTTGGTGTTCCAAAGGCAGTTAGTAATATATTTTCATCTGAGGCCAAAGACATCGCATTTATCAGGTTCGTCTTTGCACTCTTTCCCCGCAGTTGACATTTTTGATATTGAAAATTGACTACAATAATAGATTCTCAGCAGTTCTTATCATGTAAAGTCATGGAAGTGATTAACCATGTAGATTTACCTGTGATGTTTGTGAGCTATATAAACCGTATTATTTAAGTTGATGCAAACTTCTTCATCATTCCCTCGAAGGAATGGATATTCTCAAGTTTATATGAAGAGACAACACGATTCCACTCTATTGATTATGGCCCCATATACAGCATAAAAGAGGATGTGTATACAGCAAAACATAGTTTCAATAGTTAACAAATATAGCAGATTAAAAAAAATTACCAAGCTGAAATCTTATAGGAATTGAAGTAAACTCATGAAAATTGCAATATAAATAGAAAAAGTGTGCAAATTGTTTCCATATAATGTCCACGCATGCAGTAAGAAAAATTTCAATCTGTTCTAGTTTGTATGGACTTGACTCTTTATCCCTTGCAGATCTTTTGCTCTGGGTCTTTTAGATTCAGAGATTCTTGGTCTTCAGACCTTAGAACATATCATGCGGGTTTCTCGAACTTGGGACTCCATCGTTTCATTGTTGCCTAAGGGCGGTGAAACAATCTGGGGTAACTTGGATTGGTCTGCTGAGGAAGGGCATGGTTTTAGTTTTGCGAAAAAAGGACAGGCATCCATGAGTGGCAACAATTTGAACAACAGTAATGGAAGGAGAAGTCTCCAACTGAAGGATCCTGTGAAATATGGACGAATTATTTCCTTTGGAAAGGTAGCATCACAATTACCTTCTTCACAGCTATCTACTTTTGATTCAAAGGTACCATTCTCATTTTTTTTTTTTTTCAGATTTCCTGTTGAATTAACTTTAATACTAAGTACACTACAGTATTTCTTGAGCTTGCAAGGTGAGGAAATATAATAGTATGTTCGATAATATTAACAATTTGTATTCTATTCTAGCCTTTTTGCATTTTCTATTTGGATGTGAGAGTAGGTCTTAGTCCTGCTGTCTGAAAGCCCATTTGCTTTCTCGGTTTCAGAGGACCTAACATAAGTTGTTTGCCTTTTTCATTGAGCTTGGATTGGTACTTGCATTACTGGGCTTTAATGCATATTTTTCTTATTTTGGTAGCATTTACATGGCCAGTTTCTCCTTCTTATCACGTGTTAGAATAACAGACATCAAGATCTTAACTAGTGAGAGATGCTAAAACGTATGAATACTTGGGTAGAACACAACAATAGCGTATCGGTTTCCACATAATGTTCAGGAAATGTTTTAATATGTCCTCTTTTCTTGACAACCTCTGCCTCCCCTCATCGTTTTGGAAGTACTTCTAGAATTTAGAAGTGATTAAATTGAACACTATTGAGAATCTTAAACAAAATCGTGGTCCAGCAGTTGCATAGTTTCCAAATCCTATGGTTAAAATAAATCATTCTGCCTTGTGTTTGCATCTAAAGACATCCTTGAGGGACAACCTCAATCTACTTTGAGTGTAACAATCTCCTAGTTGGGTCATTCCTACTGTATACGTCTTGTGTAATTGGGTTACGCCCCTCTCTGTGTTGTGTAAGATTGCCTTATATTAAAAAAAAAAGTTTGTGTAATAATCCTTGGAGGTTGTCGTACATATTTTGTTCTCGGCATTGTATTCCCTTTTCCGTTAATGATTTCTTTACACATTGTATATGTGAATTTCCTAAATTACCTATACCTGATTATCACTGCTTATATATCTGAAATCAGCCGAAAATCTCTTATTCATCGTGCAGTGACTTGTCGAAAATTTTTCACCTCCGAAACTCCAGTTTGTAAAGAAAGGAGGGCAGCATATCATTTCATGACATTTCAAATGGCTATATGTGTGCGTCAAGTATGTCTTGGAGAACAAAATGGACAGAAAATTTCATTTACCCCAAAGCAAAAAAAAATAGAATACACTGCTTGCTAAATTTATCTTACACATTTGGAAGTTCTAAAACTTTTTTTTTTTTAAATTATGGTGACTGTGGATAATCCCAATTTAATACCCTTGTTGTTGGATCCTCTCTTTCAATAAAAAAGTACTATTGTAATTTTCTTGCTTATGTTAGCATAAATATGAGGCTAATGGTTCATCAACAGGAATTTCCACGCACAAATACCTCAACTAATTTCAACTCATCTTGTGGAGAGGTGTGGACTGAGTATGATGAGATGAGCAGGGAAAGGATCAGAAAAATTGCAGAAAATAAGGCTTACACAGCTAGAACTCTTTTTGATCTACTCCGGTCTGTGGCTCCAAAAATGATGCAACGCGCTGAGGCTCATTTCTCTCATGGGATCTCCGAGAATCTTGATGATCCTAAATATGACCATTACAAATACTGGTCCAATCCACTGGAGACCAGGTGAGTATGATCATCCTTGAAAGAGTTCTACTTCAGAAAAGTACCGATTAAAAAGTTCCACTTCAGAAAAGTGTTTTGAGTAATGCATGCCTTTTTGCACTGAACATACACAATCCATCTTTGGCATGTGCAATCGATCCATAAACTATTTGTAACTATCTTAACTAGAACATATTGTTTCAGATTTATTATTTCTTTGGTTAATAATTTTCACATTCTTGACTTAATATTTCTCCTCCTCTCTCTTCTTCCCCTCCAACACCACCTTTCTCCCTTCCAAAAACTATGGACAAATCTTTTTGTTCTTTAGTAACTTTGTCATTTTGTTATACTTTTCTCAATCAAGTGGATCACAAAACTTGGTAAAACTATGGTTAATAATATTACATTATTTTTGGTTTCATAAACTTGGCCAATGGCGTGTAATTTGTATATTTGCTTCAGGCTTCCTGATGCTCCTGATATGGAGATATACTGTTTATATGGTGTTGGGATCCCGACTGAAAGAGCATATGTGTACAAATCATCACCCTCTGAAAAGTGCAAGAACATTCCTTTCCGGATTGATAGCTCAGCAGAGGGAGATGACGGCAGCTGCTTGAAAAGTGGAGTATATTTTGTGGATGGTGATGAAAGCGTGCCTGTTCTTAGTGCTGGTTTCATGTGTGCCAAAGGCTGGAGAGGAAGAACCCGGTTCAACCCATCTGGCATGGCAACACACATAAGGGAGTACCGGCACAAGCCTCCGGCTAGTCTACTTGAGTGGAGGGGTATGGAGAGTGGTGCGCACATCGACATCATGGGCAATGTTGCTTTGATTGAAGACGTTTTACGAGTTGCTGCTGGTGCCACTGGCGCAGAGATTGGAGGAGACAAGATTTACTCAGACATCTTAAGAATGTCTGAGAAAATAAATATTCGGCTGTGATTATATTGGATTTCTGAATCGTTTCCATGATAATTAGAAGTGCTGCTCACAAGGCACAGAGAGTGAAGTTACTAACAATACAATGGTGTTGCAGGACTGAGAACTCCTTGACAACTGCTATCAACTGTCATGCTGCCATCAGGGGCTGTGGGGGGGCATTGCTTTGAGGGAAAAACAACTACTGATTTGAGGGATATATACATGGGAAAAGGGAAACGATTAACTCTAGCAATCCAAGCAATTCAGTTAGTTTCTCTTAAACTCATTCATGTGAATAATGTGAGGTTGGAATGGGTGCTGAATTGTAGTGGTTACTGGTTAGCATAAATGGGCTATCTATTCCTGTTCAAGGAGTAATTTTCTTTGTCTGTGTGATCAACTAATAAAAGAACTTTTAGCTTTTTCCTTCTTTTTCCCCAAAAAAAAAAAGAAAAAAGAATTAAGCTAATATCCCTAGGGAATCTTTGTTTAATATATACCCGGGGATTAGATGAATATTGTTTTGAATTTTCAGCGAAGTACCTCAATGATTTTTATTAATAACCCCCCACTTCTGATGGGATAAGACCATAGTAATAATTTTGATACCTTTGTGGTTACTTGATCTCTATTATCTCTTAGGTTTTTTAAGCATTCTCTTTGTATAATCTTTTTTTTTTTTTTTTTTACTTGCATCAATCCTTTATATGCTAAAAAGATCTTTCATTGTATTGTCTTTGATACCATAATAAATCTACTCGATTTTTTGACAGTTAAGATTAAAAGAAACTTGAAGATGAAAGGCTTCTTACAATTTATGATTACTAATTCAATAGGCTGGTTTGGATATAAAAACCATCTTCATTTCATTTCATCTCATCTTTATAATTTTTTTAAATTCTTACATAAAATATAATAAATAATTTAATTAATATTTTATTCGACTCATCTAAAACTATCTCATCTCATTTCATTTCACTATCCAAACGAGTCGAGATATAACTTTTTTGTTTTCTTTTGTTTCCTTTAATTAGGACTTCTGTTGGTATTTTTTAATAATATTTTTTTTTATTGACAACGTTTTATTTAAGAGATCATTACTGTTGCTTGCTTCGGTTTTATTTTCTCTTGATTTTGGATGCATGTACGTAAGCCGTTTAGCTTTTAGTGCGTATTACAATGACCGTTGATTGGCTGCCGTTATTACTCTTGATGGCCTATTTTGCCGTTTCCTTTGTAAAACGTCTACTTTTTGTCAATTTATTTTTTCATTGATTACTAAGTTGCCGTTTATTTCTTTCAGAAGAACGTTGGTTTTGAAGGGTTATTTAAGTTGGTTGCTTTAGGGTGTGTTTGGATACCAAACATTCCTCAACACTTTCCAACTTTTCTCGTACTTTTGAAAATACTTCACATGCCAAACAACTTAAAATACTCTCAATGGGACCCACAAACCCACTTCAATCTCTACTCATAACTATTCACAAACACTCTATAATACTTATCACTATTACATATAAATAAAAAATAAAATCACTATAATATTTATCACTATTAAATATAAATAAAATAAAATCACTATAATATATAAATAAAAAATATTTATCACTATTATATATAAATAAAAAATAAAATCACTATAATATATAAATAAAAAATAAAATCACTATAATATATAAATAAAAAATATTTATCACTATTATATATAAATGAAAAATAAAATCGCTATAATATAGAAATAAAAAAATATTTATCACTACTATATATAAATAAAAAATAAAATCCCTATAATATATAAATAAAAAATAAAATCACTATAATATATAAATAAAAAATAAAATCACTATAATATATAAATAAAAAATATTCATCACTATTATATATAAATAAAAAATAAAATCGTTATAATATATAAATAAAAAATAAAATCAATATAATATATAAATAAAAATAAAAACACTATAATATATAATAAATAAAAAATAAAATTACTATAATAATTATCACTATTAAATATAAATAAAAAATAAAATCATTATAATATATAAATAAAAAATAAAATCACTATAATATATAAATAAAAAATAAAATCATTATAATATTTATCTCTATAATATATAAATAAAAAATAAAAACACTAAAATATATAAATAAAAATAAAATCACTATTATATATAAATAAAAAATAAAATACTATAATATTTATCACTATTATATATAAATTAAAAATAAAAAATAACATTACTATAATATTTATTACTATTATGTATATAAATAAAATAAAATCACTATAATATATAAATAAAAAATATTTATCACTATTATATATAAATAAAAAATAAAATCACTATAATATATAAATAAAAAATATTTATCACTATTATATATAAATAAAAAATAAAATCACTATAATATATAAATAAAAAATAAAATCACTATAATAAATAAATAAAAAATAAAATCAATATAATATATAAATAAAAATAAAATCACTATTATATATAAATAAAAAATAAAATACTATAATATTTATCACTATTATATATAAATTAAAAATAAAATCACTATAATATATAAATAAAAAATAACATTACTATAATATTTATTACTATTATATATATATATAAAATCATTATAATATTTATCACTATTATATATAAATTAAAAATAAAACCATTATAATATTTATCATTATTATATATAAATTAAAAATAAAATCATTATAATATTTATCATTATTATATATAAGAGTAAAATAAAATCACTACAATATTTATTAATATTAAAAAATCACTATAATAAAATCATTATAATATTTATATTAAAAATCAAATCACTATAATATTTATGGGACTCACACATTTTTCAACTACCTACTCAAAAGTCAACAACTCAACATACTTCACACATCCAAACAACTCAAAATACTCTCAATGGGACCCACAAACTCACTTCAATCTCTACTCATAACTATTCACAAACATTCTCAACACTTCTCAACACTTTTCAACACCCAAACATACCCAATTGTTTTTCCCGTCTTACGTCTGGGTCGGTCGGTTTTTTGTCCAATAGGCTATATATTTAGTCCTTCGGTACGAGTGTAGAATTTACTTTAGAGAAAGTGAGATAAGAAAACAATTTTAGTGAGCATATATATTTTTAAAGTATTTCTAGATAAAATAGAAATGTTCTTTTGAGTTGAACTTTAGACTCAACCACTTGTGCAGAGTAGGCTTAAGTCATACGACGATTAGTTGGATTGTTGTATCCTAGATGAGTCAAGTCAAGATGAGTTCTGCTGTATCGGTTAATTTGAGACTTTGTACATTGGAGAGGACTTGAATCTTCTTAAAGAGAGCAAGATTTTCTTGCCTTAGTTCAAACTGGTTTCGTTTGAATATTAATTTCATTGTAATTTTTATTATATTATTGTGTATTTCACCAACAGACTCTTTCTCTCTCGCTCGCTCGCTGTCTATGCAAAATAGACCACAGTTGTGTGTAGTGAGGTTGGACATTCCATACGTAGGTGCTTAATTACAATCTTAATTTCTATTTGTAAGCCAGTATTGAACACAGACCCTATCACGTGAGAGTACGAGGGTGCGTATTTTTAAACTTTTTCTATAAATCAAATCTTGTCATGTCAGCATTACAGAGAGTTTGCCCTCCATACCGGCTTGTATATATAATTTCTCTTGATTAACATAAAAGACTTTGGCTTAGTCGTATTATTGAAGACACTATATCTACACATTTGGCACAATGATCATAACCCACCCTCATTACTCATCAATAATTGAAATATGGCTTTGTTCAGTGATTTTCAATACTTGTTATCATCAATGAAAAGTACAACTTCAAGTTTGTGAACAGAGCTTGTTGTATTCATGTCATTCAATTAATTAGCAGAGGAAGCTTTAGAGAGTTTGATACCCACCAAACCTCACATGGTAAGAATAGTATAAACGAACACGAAATCACAGTAAAGCATAACCCATAAGAAAAGGTAATCAAAGTCCACAATTCAGGTGCCCCTTTTTGCAAAGAACTTCATTGCCCAAATCAAAGTCTCTGATATTGCTGCATGTAAAATGGAGCTCAATTAATTTGGGTCCTTTTTTTCTGCCATTTAAATAGATTGAGGTGCTTAAACATCAGACTCTGTATTTTATACTCTGGTTTGGATAGTGATTGGAGAGCTGCTGCAGAAGCACACAAGGGCACGCAATACGAAATACACAGGTCTATAAATTCTAAGTCCTACTGTCACTCAATTGAATTTTTATTTCGGGTTAATTGAATTTTTATTTCGGGTTAAAAATTATTGGGAGGGTGTCATTGAAGCTTGGACAGCTCAAACATACCACTTCATCACGCGATACTCCAATTCAATTTTATTGCTCAAAGAAGTCTTACATCATCTCATTGGAAACAACAGAATTACTCCAATTCAATTTAGTATTAAAGGTTCCCATGTGGATTCATTTATTTATGTGTTTAAGATAATAAATAAATACATACATATTGGAAAATTTTGGAAAAGTAATTGCATTATATATCAAATGAAGAAAAAAAAATTAAAAACATAGAATTCCAAATTCACTAACGAGGAATGCTATGCATCAATCATTATTCACTCCCACACCCCACACATATAACTTTTTCATAGGCTGTGGGGATATTTTTTATAGGATGTGGGAGTGTTTTTCATAGGGTGTGGGGTATGGGATGGTAAATAGTGGTTGATGAGAAGAATTTTTCTCTACTAAAACTCGGGTTTTGATGTCAAAAACAAGAAAAACACAAAGCTTCTTAGAAAAATTGCCACAGATATAATTAGGAAATTAAAAGGGAAGGAAGTCGAGTAGAATCAGGCAAAAAGAAGGGGGTTTGAGAGGGTGATGGTTAACTTGGTACCTAACCTATCATTTAACCATCCATGTCTTTTTTATTCAATTCTACCATGAAATTTCTGAAACAAGAGGATTGCAATCAATTTGTAACTTTGACACGGAAGGATTTTCAACACCCAGTTATAAAAATCTGTGATCGCCAACCGACCGTATTTGTTGGCTTGGAGATTAGTGTCTGTTTGATTTAAAGATCATTAAGGCTAAATGATCCAAGGGTCGTGAAGGAATAAAAAGGAAAACCTTCTGATTTTTTTTTTACCTTTTAAGAAGAGAACTATACGCCAATCTCTCCAATGAGTACTTTAAGCATCGACCTTCAAGCACTCTATAAATTTGGATTTGCCTAACAATCCATCTTCAAGTCCTCCTCTATGCATATCTCTTAGCAAGAAACTCACTGCTTAAAACAGACTATAATCATGGGCTTTTCAAGTACTTCTGTCTTGGCTTTCTTCCTTCTTCTGGTTTTGGTGCTCTTTGTGGCAAATGGGCAGCCCCTGGTTCCTGCATTGTTCCTATTTGGGGACTCCATTGTTGATGTGGGTAACAACAACCACATTCACACCATTATAAAGGCAAACTTCCCTCCTTATGGAAGAGACTTTGCAAAACGTGAACCAACCGGGAGGTTCTGCAATGGAAAGCTTGCCACAGACTTCACTGGTACATGACATGACATGATTCTTCTCCTTAACATCAATTTCTTCAAGTTCTGGTTCTCTCATGGAGTTCACTTTTTTTTTGTTTACTTTAATGGCAGCCGAAGTCATAGGCTTCACTTCTTATCCACCAGCTTATCTTAGTGGAAGAGCCAGAGGAACCAACCTCTTGATTGGTGCCAACTTCGCCTCAGCTTCTTCCGGTTACTATGATGATACAGCCAATCTATATGTAAATATACTACTGATAAGATTTATTCATTTATTTATCTTAATAGATTTCATCCGTTCATTTGCATGGCACGATACATCCAGTGATTTTTTTAGCTATGAAATGGTATGAGTTGTGGATTTTGGTGGCATAGGATGCGATCCCATTGAGTCGGCAGCTGGAGTACTACAGAGAGTACCAGAATAAGGTGACCAAAGTTGCAGGGAGATCAAATGCTTCATCAATAATATCTGGTGCAATCTACCTTGTTAGTGCTGGGAGCAGCGACTTTCTTCAGAACTATTACATTAATCCTCTTCTCTACGAGCACTTTACCCTTGATCAGTTCTCAGACATTCTCCTGAAATCCTTCACAAATCTCATTCAGGTTCCTCCTCATATGTTTATCATTGTTTTTTATCCCAAGCACTGAGAAATTAACAAAGTCCTTGTGACAGAAACTATATGCATTGGGAGCAAGGAGAATTGGAGTAACGACATTGCCACCATTGGGATGCTTGCCAGCAGCTATAACAACATTTGGCTTGGGTAGCAACGAGTGTGTAGAAAGGTTGAACAAAGGTGCAGTTTCCTTCAATTACAAGCTCAATGCCACATCTCAGGGGCTGCAAAATAACCTCCCTGGCCTCAAATTGGTGCTCTTTGACATCTACCAACCTCTCTATGAACTTGTCATAAACACCACAAAACATGGTATGCCAACATCTACAGAAAAAAATGAAAAAAAAAAAAACTATTTACGAGTCTGTTTATCGACGCACTAGACACATGTCGGAACATGCCACCATGTCAACTAGTTTCTTGTTGTGTTAACAGGGTTTTTTGAGGCAAGGAAGGCATGCTGTGGAACAGGGTTGCTAGAAACCTCAATACTGTGCAATCGGGAATCGGTAGGGACATGTGCAAATGCATCAGAGTACGTATTCTGGGACGGTTTCCATCCCTCGGAGGCTGCAAACAGCTTTTTATCTGATAGCTTGATTTCAAGTGGCCTTTCTCTGATCTTCTAATAATCCAATATTGGCAACTACATCTGCTTTGATCTTCTTCACCATGATCTGGGAGAGTTTGGTTTATTGTTGTTATGTTTCTTGTGGTTTTATTTGCGATCTGGATAGAAAAAAATATACTATATTTATGTGATTATGAATAATCCTTTTGGAATTATAAGAAGAAATCAGGGAATTTACATTTTACAATTCAGGATCACTACCATTTTTCAATTTATGTCCCGAGTTGTCAAAATTGGTAATTGGCAATTGACGCTTTAAATTATCAAATTTGACAAATAACCAGAAAATTTTCTTGGAGACCAAACAAATTTAACACTTAGCAAATAAAAAATCAAAACATAGAATCTGTGAAAAAAAAAAATGAAAACAGAAAAATGAAATGGGAGAAAAATAAATTGAGATGGGATTCGAACATCAATGTGATAGAAAAGGAGTGAGGACTTGAAGATAATAATATTGATCGAAAAAATAACTTTTTAAATAATTATTTAAATATACGACATCATATTGTTTTTTAACAAAGAGAAATGATATTGTTCGAAAAACAAAAACATGGGTTGATACCTCTCTACGGAAATGATTTGATTTAATTCCAGAATTACATTAACTCAATTTAAAAAAAAAATGCACAAACTCGCACACCCCTCAATGGTGGATGAGCCGTCTGAGGTGTTGGCGGCTCCAATCGCCATCACTTGCAGAGAGGAATCGCTGATCCCTTCGCCTCCAATCGCCTCCGGTTGCTCTTGACGTCGTTTTTTCTAACATGTCGAAGAGATCGGAGCCTCACACTTTCTACCACGCTTCTATCGCTTCCAAGAGCTTCGACTCGGACGAATAGATTCGGAATCAGAGAGTCGAAAGTACGGTGGACCCGCATGTGTTTTGACAAGGACTTGATGCGAATGGAGGCGTCGACACTGCATTTAAACTGAAGACTAGTGGCAGAAAAAAAGGCCATTGGCATCAAAAATTTTGACCTTTTGTTCAATTGGCAGATGGAGAGTTAGTATTTAGCAAGAGAATTTGGACATTTTTTTGTTTAGAGATTTAGTATGTGACTGTGGTATCCTTTCTGTCTCAGTGCTTTGCGATTGAAGAAGCTTTTCTGTCATTTTTCTTCAATCACTTATCACAAAAATCCAGAGAGTGGGGCGGGGTACGAGAGCGAGGTGAACTTTGTTCGCCGTTTGAAGCGTTTGCTGTCGGCGATGTTGTGGGTGACGGTGGTCTTTGGTCATGGGCTTTGGCAGTCCAGTAGCATCAGCGAACACGTTGATGGCATGGCTGTGTTGTTAACCTAATAACCTTTAGTTTTGATGAATTTAATGTTAGTGACATGTTTTGTTTACACGATCATTTAACAATCCATTTTTTTTCTCTCATCCACGGATTGCCAGCAATTGCTGTAAGTTTCATTTGAATGTTGAGTTTAATTGAGTTGTTTATAAATGGTAATAAGTTGAATAGGTGAAGTGATTTATTCGAAATCTATCTAAAATAAGTTTAAATGTGTTAGGATGTTAAGATGAGTTTAATACTTTTTATAAAAAATTGAAAAAGATTATAGATCCTACATATAAAAATGTGTTGAGTTGAAAAAGATTATGGGTTTTACGTATAAGGAGGTTTTGAGTTTAGATGAGTTTAATAATTTGAGAGTTACGTATTTGGATGTTAGATTCAATTTAAAATTAGACTGAATTGAATTTATCTTAACCGAGTCTTGTAAACAAACGGAGCTTAATGTTGTCAGGGAAGAATTTTCCTAGATTGTTCTCACTCTGCCCACCAAATATAAAAATTGGTCATGTTTCTTGCAACTATGAACTGTCCAACCCACCATCTTTGTTGGCTTGGGGATTACTGATTAGTATATGTGTGAAAATTCCAAAGATCAGAGGTTCGAAGGTTGGTGGCAGAATAATAAGATGAAGAACCATAATCTCTACAAAGTGTTGTCCTACTTTAAATTCCCATTTCCCTAACAACTCATCTTCGTAGCCTCCTCTCTCTTGGCAAGAACCACACTGCTTATAGTTATAGCAGATGATATTTATGGGTTTTCCAAGTTCTACCTTGGCTCCCTTTCTCACTCTGTTTCTGGTCTTCTTTGTGGCTAATGGGCAGTCTTCGGTCCGTCCATTTTTCATATTTGGGGATTCTGTTGTTGATGTAGGGAACAACAACCACATCTATACCTTTATAAAAGCAAACTTCCCTCCTTATGGAAGAGACTTTGTTACTCACGAACCAACTGGGAGATTCTGCAATGGAAAGTTAGCCACAGACTTCATTGGTAAATGATTCTCATGACCCTCAATTTTTTCAGTCTCCTTAACAACCAAATTATGATACTTTTTTCATTTGTTTTCTCTTATGAACTTTCGAATTTCTGTGTTTTCTTTGATCGCAGCTGACATGATAGGCCTGACTTATCCACCAGCTTATCTTAGCGGAAGAGCCAGAGGAACAAACCTCTTGATTGGTGCCAACTTTGCCTCAGCTTCTTCTGGTTACTATGATGCTACAGCGAACCTATATGTAAATATACTACACTAAGAACACAACTTTTTCTCTCTCTGACTCACTCAAGCTCCTTTTCTTTTGTTTCCTGTTTTTGGTAATATGATTTGTGTTTTTCGTGGCATAGCATGCGATCCCATTGAGTAGGCAGCTGTGGTACTACAGAGAATATCAGAACAGGTTGGCTGCAGTTGTAGGGAGATCAAATGTTGCATCAATAATATCTCGTGCAATCTTCCTTGTTAGTGCTGGGAGCAGCGACTTTCTTCAAAACTATTACGTTAATCCTCTTCTCTACTTGGCCCTTACTCCTGATCGGTTCTCAGACCTTCTCATACAATCCTACATGAGTTTCATTCAGGTAGACAGAGATTACTGGTGACATTCTTTAATTTTAAACGCAAGCATGTAGACAGACAATTCATTCTAGATAGCTAGATCATTCAGCACACTATAATTATTAGACCAATGCGAGTGCCAATGGTATATAGCATCATCACCCTCAAATTATCAGGGGTTGTATACTTTACACCCCAATTTACTGAAACTGACACATTGTATCCTCAAACTATTAAAAACTAGCACTTTAATTTGCACCCTTTCACTAAGATCCGACCTTCAATCACATTTGAATGATGGTGTAGCGTATAGGTTTTTGAAAGCTGAAAGGTGTCATGCATCACTTTTGATAGTTTGGAGTGTGAAACCCCTGATATTTTGAAGGTCGGAAACTTACTTTTCTGGTTTGATTATGTTTGCGAGCAATATGAGATTCTCAAATTTCTTGGGTTTATTATCTGGTGAACAAAACATTTGGTGACAGAGACTCTATGCATTGGGAGCAAGGAGAATTGGAGTGACAACACTGCCGCCTATAGGATGCCTGCCAGCAGCTATAACGATATTTGGGACTGGTAGCAATGTGTGCGTGGAAAGGTTAAACAACGATGCAGTTTCCTTCAATTACAAGCTCAATGCCACATCTCGCTGGCTGCAAAATAACCTCCATGACCTCAAACTGGTGGTCTTTGATACCTACCAACCTCTCTACGAAATTGTCACAAGCCCTTCAAAATATGGTACATCAACTACTTCTTATTTGTCTCGTGCATGCCTAGCTAGCAAAGGCCCCAAAGTTTACCACCATTTTGCTGAAACCTGTTAATAGTTGACAATAATATCTATCTCATTGATCATGTAAAGTCGTTGGATATTGATAGAATAATTATCATAACTTGTTTGGTTACAGGGTTCTTTGAGGCAAGGAGGGCTTGCTGTGGAACAGGGTTACTCGAAACGTCAATACTATGCAATCCACTATCCGTAGGCACCTGTGCAAATGCATCAGAGTACGTATTCTGGGATGGTTTCCATCCCTCGGACGCTGCAAACCATGTTTTGGCTTCCAGGTTGGCGCCGAGTGGCATCTCCCTGATCACCCCGTGACATCGTTGAGAGTTGGGTTACCATGATTATTGTGGTTTTACTTGCAACGTGGATGGCAAAAGATGGTAGATTTATATGAATAGAGATCATTTGGACCGATTATTAATTATACTAGTTGCGAAAAACTGAGCCATGCGCGAGAAAAATCTTTAATCTTTAATCTTGTTTTTAATCTTATTGTGAAGTTATTTGAATGCGTTTATTTTTTTTATTACTAGTTTTAATGAATTACATATAGTGTAAAGAAAATGAAATGTTATAGATGAAAGATGATGTGGTATTTTCAGCTTTAAAATTTTATGATCTTTCCAATTAGTTTAAATATAATTACTTGACTGGATTATATGACCAGCAAAAAAAAAAAAACGATCTATTTGTGTGAAAAATACTAAATAGTAGGGTTGCTACTCGCCGGCCAGCCCACCACCCCATACCTGCATGTGCAAGGGGCTACATATGGACCCCAGCATCCGGCCCCGTCCCGCATGGCCGGGTGATCCTCACCAAATGTACATATCCTTTCACTAAATCCACACATCAAACAAATACATTCAACAAAACAAAAACAAAAAAAAATACACAGATCAAACCTCTATGAGATACCCACGGGCCACGGTGTGGCCATGGGTTTGCTTAGAGAACCACAGCCACGACGTAGCCCATGGGTATCTCACGGAGAACTACCTTGAAAAGAAAAACTAGATGAAGAGAAGAGAAGAAGAAGCAGAGAAGAAGACATGCTGAGAGGCTGGGGCCGACAATGTGGAGGAGATAAAAAAGAAGAAGGGGAGTCTGGATGACGGATGGGGTTGAGAGAAAAGAGAGAAGCAAAGAAAGAGATGGGAAGTCTGTTTAGGATTTTTTTTCGCTTTATATACCCTTGTGAGAGAGAGACGGAGATGTGGGGAGGGGAGATAATTTACTCTAAAATGAAACAATATTAATATTGTTTTATTATAATTTTTTTAAATATATGTATGATATATATATATATATATATGGGCCTTGTGGACGGGTTAAACCCAAGTGGGTCAAAGCCCAACCCGACACCCGCCCTCCACCTATGTGCATGGGTGGGCGTTCGCCTGTCCGTCCACCACGAGCAGAGGCCAGGTGGGCTGAATACAGGTACCTGCCCCAAGCCTATAAAATAGTACATGTGGTTTGATCACATATTACTATAGTTGTTACCGGTCCGGTTTTAGACATATTTTAAAATCGAACAAGTATATACCGATTTTGAGAATTGAAGAATTAATACTAGACTAATTTATCCAAAATCGAAACTTCCAGTCTAGTTTTACATGTTTTTACAATTTTAATTTTAATGATGAAAACCTCACATAGTTTTCTAGAGAAGAGAAGGATAGCAAGAGTTGTGCCCAATTATTTACAAAACTAAAAATACATATTTAATACATATGATCAAATGTATAGAAATGTATTTATAGAAAAGAATATATATTGTAATTCATTATGCCATAAAATGTATTTATTCTTGATATATATATCAAAAGTAGGTTTATATTAATAACTTAATATTAATATCCATGTTTAAGATTAAAATTTTATGTTATATTAATTAGTAATTTAACATATAATATATATTAATATAATATAAAAATC
Source organism: Juglans cinerea (assembly GCA_961763995.1). Taxonomy (NCBI): domain Eukaryota; kingdom Viridiplantae; phylum Streptophyta; class Magnoliopsida; order Fagales; family Juglandaceae; genus Juglans; species Juglans cinerea. Next base: position 22,504,191 of record CAUIVZ010000013.1, read on the forward strand.
ATATATTTTGTATATAGTTAAAAAATATATATATATATATATATATATATATATATATATATATGAATCAGTCCGATTTGGTGTTATAAAAAGCAAAGTCAGAACTAGATCGGTTTTGCAAATATTTTATTCTCTTTCCACTTGAGACTTGCACAATAAATCTACAGTTCTACAGTAAAAACAGCTCCTCATAAAACAGATCGAACCGTGCGCTGCAGTTTCTCACCATAAAACAGCTCTCTCACAACACAGAAACTTGACATAGATATGCCAAAAACGAAGCACACCAACATCTCATACAATCGTCTGCCACTGGTGGTTGGATTGGAAACAGTATCGTTTTCTCATACATCCATGTTTGGTTTCTGGAAAGAATATGGGAAACACAATCTGTTTTTTGGTAGAATTTTCAATCACTGGTGGTTGGATTGGAAACGGTACCCACCACTGGTTAATTTTAGAGTTTCTTGTGTAAATTTCTTTCTTATGTGAAAATGTTGATTATTATCAGTTAATTTTAGTTGTTATTATCAAGAAATTAATGTGCACTTTTATAATATCAAATAAATATTTCAATTACTATTAGAATTAAAATTAATGAAAATGTCAGAATCTATATTTTAATAGAATAGTGATAGATTTAGAGAGTTTGTTATTTGGTGTTGTTGAAATGTAGCTAGTTAAATTCGAAAAAGTGAATTTTCTAATCAAAATTTAGCTAAAGAATGGCTAGACCGGCAGGTTTGGGGGCAAAGACAATATGAGATTTTATCTCATCTCATTATTACAATTTTTCTAAATTTTCAGATAAAATATAATAAAAAATTCAAAATTTTCAAATCCCAATTCAACTTTTTCAAATTCTAAAACAATGATAATATTTAAAATTAATGTTTTAAAATTTCATCTAAAACAAAAAAATTATCTTCTCACTCCCAACCTATACAATTTATATTGGCTTTAAAGAGCACCCATTTTGCAATTACCAACTGCATGGGAAATAGCCCATGAAGGACTTTAGATTGCCTTAAATGGGCCCAACTATAGATTTCCACATATGTCCCATTCACAAAGACTTGGATTGCGTTACCAAGCTCAACTATATATATATAGACATACATTAGGTGAAAGTAATGTGCAATGCATATTTGCTTAGTTTATATTTAATTTTTTTTTTGTTAAGAACTAATTTTTCCTTAATAAGTACATAATGTTTTTGGTTAATTAAATAACGATATAATATTTATGTAATTTATAAATAATTACATGATATGATATATTATAAAAGAAGAGCATTAATAGAAGCTATAACATGGTCTTATAAATAACCAATATCGCTCATGGTTTTATGAAAATTGTTTGAGATAATTTTAATTCTAGGATGACAATCTAGCATTTTCCTCATCTTGCATTGCCTCACGTCATTAAGCTTTTTCTTTTCCCTCTCTCTCTAAGATTCACATCTCTCTCGCTCTCACACAAAATTTCTTCTGAGTATATAGTTTTGAAAGTGCAGTTTGTGGTTTGTGGGTCTTGTGGATCTCTCCCGTGATTTAGTTTGTAGTTGGTGCTGCGATTGTTGGGCATTTTTTTTTAGATTTGTGATACACCGGTAAACTCACTGCCTTGTCCCTCATTGTTTCTCATCCACAATATCATTCCACTTCCTGAGCAAAACAAAACCATCGCAATAAATCTTGAACTTTCTCCAACACTTGCACTATCATGTGCAAGTAGAAACGAAAAAAATAAGAACATTTGTACATATTTCTCTTAAATTTTGGTCCTTCAAAACTGACTAATAGCTTCACCAATCTCCGGACATCGCTTTATGAATGCTTTCACAATCGATTCACATGCCTTCCTATATCAGTTTCTTATAATTCAAAATAACAACAGATGAATAAATATTAGATAATCGTTATAATTCAAAGAGATTAATTTAAAAATACCAAGAAAAATCTGGCAGCATAATTTACCTTGAGTGCCTAAGATGTTATATCCATGTCTGCTAGACTTTGAAGCAATTCAACCAAAGAATCATCAGACTGACTCACGGAAGCGAATCCAAACCAAAGAGAAAATCAAACTCAGAAAGATAAAACTGAAATATAAACGAAACAATTATTAAAAAAAAGGAAAAAAACCTGGTCAGGATCTTCGAGGTGCTCCTTAATTTCCAAAATTTTTGTCTGCTCGTCATCGAACAAACCACTGTAGGGATCCAAATCTCTGACGTCCTCGCCTTCTACGGACTGCGACGTCATCGGTGACCCTCCTTTCCCTTCGTGGCCGCTACTATCCTTCCTCACCCACCTGAGCCTTCGCCTCGCGACGATTATTAGGCTGCAGGTTGTCTACGTCATCGCAGTTTCGGCACCGAGGCTACCCCATTCGAAAGGAGAAAACGAGATTCCCATCAGAGGGACGAATCATCAAAATCCCCATTCGGACAAAACGAAAGGAGAACATAGATATGAGAAACAGGAAAAAGCTGAACTGGATTTTTGGGGATGAGTAAGGGAGGGCAGAAGAAAGTGATCTATGTTCCTTTTATTATCCCTATTTTTTTTTCACAGTTAACAGACAGATTTAGAGGAATGCGTTAACTTTAACGGAAAAATAACAAAATCTGTTAAAACAAGAATTTCTGGTAGATAACCACTTTATAAATATATATAAATACATAGTACTATAGCTAAGATTTCTTTCTTAATAGTACTATATTTTTCTTGTGCAGAATTCCAGGTTCCAGAATGGAAGCGAACGATTTGTTCAGAAGAACCTGGTGAAACACACTGTTTCAGAATGCCACCATAACCGATGTCTGAGGCATCTGTTTGCACAATTTTGAATGAATCAGAAGTAGGGATACCAAGGCACGGAAGAGTCTTGACATGTGCTTTGATTTTCCTTACTAGATTTGTATGGATTTCTGTCCAAGGAGGAGGATTAGAAAGGAGCCGTTTGAACAAAGGACGACATTGTTTCCTCATATCCTTGTAGAAATCAGAGACATAATTGAGAGATCCTAAGAACCTCTGCAATTGTTTTTTATCCAAAATGACATCAGGAAATTTGTCAGCAAATTCGATGGCTCTTTGGATGGGCCTGATTTTGCCTTCAGAGATGTCATAACCAAGGAATCTAATCTTGGTTTGGAACAATTTGATTTTTGTTGCTGAAACAACAAGACCATTGAATCTAATGATGTCAAGAAACGATTGCAAGTGTTTCCAATGTTCATCAATAGATTTAGAAAAAACAAGAACATCGTCTATATAGACAATGGTAAAAAGGGAGAACGAATTGAAAATATCGTTCATGATATTTTGGAATTCACTGGGAGCGTTCTTAAGGCCGAAAGGCATCACGTTCCACTCGAAATGACCAAATGGGGTTACAAAAGCAGTCTTATACCTATCTGACTCGGCTATTTGGATTTGCCAAAAACCGGACTTAAGGTCAAATTTGGAGAAGACCACAGCATCACTCAACCTATGAATTAAGTCATTCTTATTGGAAATAGGGTACCTAATCCATTCTAAGACTTTATTCAAGGGTTTGTAATTGATAACTAGACGAGGGGTTCCACGTTCTAGTTCAGCACTCTTTTGGACATAAAATGCAGGACAGGACCAAGGGGACTTGCTGTCTCTGATAATGCCTTTATTCAGAAGATCTTGTATCTCCTTTTTACAATACTCCAAAGTCTTTCTGTTCATTTGAACAGATGTGGCTTTTGTTGGAATATTGGTTTCATTAAAATCTTTAATGTATGGGAGAGAAACTATGTGTTTCTTCCTATACCAAAAAGCATTGGGTAAATCAGAACAAACATCCGTTATTAAACGTTTGTTAAAAGCATCAATTTTTGAAAGTAAAATGAGAGAGGATAATTGTTCAGAAATCTTTTTGTATTTGATCTCTTGTTGGAGAAAATTCAAATGTTTTTGTTTAGCTAAAAACAAAGATTTCTTGCTCTTATCCGTATCAATCTCAAAACGAGAAGCAAAATATATATATATATATATATATTATATCACACAAGAAGTTAAAACCCTGAAACAAGTAGAGAGCAGAGCAGAGGCGAAGGATCGAAGAAGGCGCAGATGAGATATGCATCCAATAATGGCCACAACAAACACTTGTGTCCATTACAGACATCATTCATTAAATGCTATAAAAGTTAGCTTTTTCACCCAAATATTAGTAACAATTAATAATGCTATATATGAAAATGTAGAAAGAAAAAAAATATTTGTATTCCATTTTAGTAAGTATTTCTTAAGTTAAAAGAATGATAATATATATTTTTAGTGATTTTATGTGGATCGCTTAAATAGACAGTCACTTAAAATGTGTTATATCAACATGAGCAGAATCGATCGATAAAATAAAAGAATGAATAACAGTAATATTTTTCAAAATAAAAACAAACTAATGAAAGAAAGAAAGAAAAGTTCTGATGGAGGGAATTACCATTTCAAATAGTAGTTCTTATTTTCACAAACAAATGCAAGCATGCACAGATATGTAAGATCAGGACCACATGATCGATGCAAGAGAGGTACTCTGAAAGCCGAAACAACATGGATCGATGCAGGAAGTTTCTTCAGATATATAGGCATTCTTTCTATATATATGTCATGACTTCCTACGTACGCGCATGGAGCTGATCAATCGAACAATATTAAGGATCATGCATGACGACTTGCAACTTGCCTTTCTAGCTAGCGGCGACTTGTCGCACATGCGCCACTTGAGCTATATATGTTTGGATCAAGTTCATGTATATATCATGCATGTGGCTGTCACGACCCCGGCCAACTTGATATGAATACTTTTGTTTTTGTTGCCTTTTGATCTGTTTTTGTATATTCTTTTCGGACCAAATCCCATTAACCTAATTTATAACTTTGGATCAAATCCCATATATATATATATATATATATATGTATGAACTGCAGCAGCAGCAGCAGCAGCAGTGCCACTCATGATTAATCATGCTAACTTATAAACAGTATTCATGAGATTCTCGAATATCATCATGTTCTTGAGAATATTTTTAAAATCAAATTAGTAATTAGGATTTCTTAAAAAAATATATGTGGCGACACTTTGGATCTAATATTAGAGCGCATGGGTTTTGTCTTTTTGTGTAACTGAGAAGTGACAAATATTGCAGGCCAGCGATGGCCGAATGGATTAATTCATTAAGTCAGTGCATGCTTATATATTCGCAGTTTTAGTATACCCAAGCGTCGTAAATTCATTTTAAAAAATAAATAAATATAATATTCATATAAATAAATAAATTTTATAATAATAGATCTTACTTTTTTTGAAAAAAAAATATGCAGCATAATTCATGATTGTATCTAATATTAATCCGATAATTATAGAGTCGTGCTTGGATGTAGCACGAGAGTCGTCACCGATAAGGCAAAATGTTTTTTTTCTTTTTTTCATACATTTTTTATACTCTTAAATATTAAAAAAAAATTACAATATCATAAAAAAATATTTTTTAAGTGTAAAAATAAATAAAAATTGGGTGACCATCCTCCGGACAATTCATATGTGGGTTTAGCATTATAGGTAAGGGGAATGCTTTTTCTACATTTTTTTACTTAGTGATTAGTAAGTGTTTTTAAATGAATATATGATTTTTTTTATATTTTTAAAAAATATCTAAATAGTTTAAAAAAATGGTGAAAGTAAAAGTAAAAAAAATAAAAATAAAAGATTTGAAGTGTTCTAGATAATTATCTGGACGCACATCTCTTGCAAGAAAAGTTGAGCATAATTAGTAGGTGAGTCAGTACTTGTTCTGGTATTTCTTTGTGCACAAGCCACTTACCTTTTACTCAATCAACTAGAGGAGGAATTAATTATCGAGAAAAACTTATAAGCGTGAATTGTTTCGTGTGATGCTTTTGAAAAAAATAAATAAAATATAAATTTTATATAAAAAAAATTAATTTTTTAATAATAAATTTCATTTTTTTTAAAAATAATTGTACAATATTTACATATTTTATAATTATATATAGAATTAATTACCTTGAGAAGCCTCATGCGTATGCACTAATTCCAAATCTACGTGAACTAAGAAAACATTCATCTCAATATACTAAAACTAAATCACATTTTTTTAAAAGGAGCTTTGCTATACAACCTCCACCACACTTCACACTCTAATTTTTTTTAAATTTTTTTTTGAATTTATTCTGTTTAAATTATTTCAAATTTTTTATTCATTATTCATATAATAAATATTTAATAAAAGAAAAAAATAATAAAAATTAAAAATAATGTAGAGTGTGAAATATTAAGAGGTTGTAAAGATTTTTTGTTTTAAAAGAATAAGGATGTTATTCATTCTAACATGTTGTAACTTGTACGTCATCCTCAATTACAATTACATTACGATTTTGTTTGTTTTTATAAATAAAATAAAATGAGATAAATTAAAATTAAAATTAAAAATTGAATAAAATATTATTATAATATATTTTTTTAACATTATTTTTATGTAAAAATTTAAAAGGAATTATAATAATTAAAATAGATGATTAACAAATGAGACAGTCTTAATTATTCGATTATCGTTTAATTGATTGAAAAAATTAAAAAGAAATCATATAAAATGTGTCACATCAATATCAAGAGTGATTGATGGTAATGTCAAGATTTAGAACAAATAGCAGCATTGTTTTTTTTTTTTTTTTTCAATTTCGTCATCCGAAAAATAACGAATAAAGGGTAAAGAAAATAATTTCACCAACTCGATCTGGATGATTATAATGTTTGTATTGTGAAATCTAGATTAAAACGACCGTTACATATATATATTAGGTCGCAATCATGAACTTTTGTGGGGAAAGGCATTAATTAAGTATATATTAACCAAACATGGAAATTAAGATACATGAGAGACATCTGGCATGGGGAGAAATTTCAAACCAGACCAACACAAGTTATATATTTAGTTTGTCAAACATTTCAAGCTTAATTAATTTACTGGGTACGTTAACAACACGTTTGTCCCATCGATGTCATGCATGCATGATATTGTCCTTTATTTAATTACCTGCTTGTCTATTATTTAGGGTTGTTGTTGGGTAAACAAGAAACCTAATTTTACGAGTTACTTTAATTTCTCACCTATTATAAAGTGAACATCATTATAAATAATATATATCGCTATGTTAATACGCAAACAAATGTCACACACACACATATATATATATATATATATGTTTTAGTTAAAAAAAATTCTTCTTCACACTCTACTGTTAGTAGAAGCCCCAGCACACCTAACGTGCTGGGTTGAAAAAAAAAAAAAATTTCTTCACAGTATGCTGCGGCTTCCGGCTGTTCCTCAGCATTTCTCTTTAGTTAATAGACAATATCCTTCCCTTGCCAGCTAATTAAATTTTAAGGGTAAGTTCTATATATTAAAAAGTGTTTGTACCATTTGGTGCCAAAGTCAGCCATCGTGTCGACTATGGAATCGGATGTAGCTTTGTTGCTGGGTCTCATATAAAATAATCTTAAAAATTAAATTAAAATATCGTATCTTTGTTTGAGACGGTTTTATTTTTTGGACGAATTTAATTTTATCTTAAAAAGTCATTTTTAGAAACCAAATTCATATTTGTCAAAGACGTGATATAATTGTCATAAATTTTCGGAGTAATGCTAAATACAGTCGTGGAATGTGTAAATACTGTGCAATTACTTTGAAAAAGAGTGAGGTCTACTATTAAAAATTAATTTCTTTTCATGTGGGTCTCATATTTATTCACTTTTTTCAAAGCGACTGCACGGCGACTGCATACTCACGATTGCAAGTATCATTTCTCAATTTTTTATCTTCGAAATAGAGGTTTTCGAAATAGAGGTATTGGGTTCCAAATCCCTTCCCAAAAAAATAAAAAAAAAATCCAAAAAACCAAACTCATTTTTCGTTCGAGAAAGTCGTACATCACTTTTGAATAATTTCTTAGATGATGACATGAGTAGTCAAGGTTTGAATACTTATAATATATATATATATATATAGAAAATGTTATTTAGACCGGTAAAATTGATTGATTATATTTTTTTACTTAATGATTGATTATTAATAAATTTATATATTTTTTTATTTTTTAAAAATATTTAAGGATATTTAAAAAATAATTAAAAGAAAAACAACAAAAATAAAAAATATATATATTTACGCTTATCGGTACAATAAAGAAATACCATTCTCGGTTCCCTAGCCTGGTCCAATATATATTCCAGTCTAGAATCGACCTTTCACCATTACAATGTGATGGCCTATGTATATAATCCTCCCTCCAATTAGTTAGTTTTGCAATGGACCCAATCTTTAGGTTGCGTTTGCATCTTAAGTTGAGCTCAATTGAGTTGAATTTTTTATGAATAGTAATGAATTAAATAGTATAGAGAGTTATGTGAGACCTATCTAAACTGATTTTAAATTGTATTTGAATATTAATATGAGTTTAATACTTTTTATAAGAAATTGAAAAAAATTGTGAGTCCCACATATAAAAATGTTTTAAGTTAAAAAAGATTGTGGGTCCCACGTGTAAGAACGTTTTGAGTTGGAATGAGTTTAGTAATTTGAGAGTTGAGTGTTTAGATGTCGTTAGACTCATTTTAAAATTAGATTGAACTCAGCTAAATTGTCACGAGATGTGTCACAATCAAGGTTTTTCCAATGCTATTTCTGTTGGCATATTAATACAATATCCTCGTTTGTTTTTGCAGATGAGATGAAATGAGTTTAAATAAAAGTTGAAAGTTAAATAAAATATTATTAAAACATTTTTTTTAATATTATTTTTGTTTTGAAATTTGAAAAAGTTGAATTGTTTATTTTATTTTGTATGAAAATTTGAAAAAATTATAATCATTAGATGAGATGAGATGAGTTGGGAAGTTTTCTGAAAACAAACTAAAGAGAATCTAATGTCAACTGAACTAAACCGGTGTCATGCATATGAGCTTTGCTACACAACCTCCACCACACTCCACACTTTTTTAAATTTTTAATATTTTGTTTAAATTTTTTTTTGAGTTTATTTTTTTAAAATTATTTCAAATTTTTTATTCATTATTCATATAATAAATATTTAATAAAAGAAAAAAAAAATTAAAAATAATGTGGAGTGTGGAGTGTTAGGAGATCGTAAAGATTTTTTGCATGCATAAATACTGTCAAACTCATTTTCCAGTGAGATGTTCGTCATAACTTGACGAGTACACGCTACTATATTTTATAGAGTTTTGCCATGTACAAGCAAGTTTGCGTACTAATTTGTGTACTAATATTGTTACCTTCATATTCTAAATTCAAATTAGCACTGTTTTCAATAAAATTTACTTTCTGGCCAATCATATTGAATGGGTGCGCATATTAGTACGCAAAATCGCTTACAATTAGATTTTTCTTATTTTATATGGATGATGCTAGCGCACCACGCAAGTCAACGTTTACTGCTTGGTATATTGTTAGTTATAATTTTTTTTGTTCTTTTTTCTTTGAGTAATTCTACATACAACCGTGAAATGCATAAACGCCGCGTAATCGTTTTGAAAAGTAAAACCAACTTTTACTGTATTTTAGACATATAGTTACCAAAAGTAAATAAATTTTTTTATTAGCATAGCTTATTATTTAAACTCTACAACTAAAAATCCTAAAACTAAAATTTATATTATTCACCACAATCCCAAATATACACGAAATTATAGTTGGTTGAATGATTAAGAGATACTCCTCTTTTTTTTTTAACCATTTGTCATTGTAATTTGCTTCCTTTTTTTTCTTCTTTTTAACTTATGAAGCATCATGGTTTATCTTTCTATGATTATGGTATCCTTCAATGAGATCTTTGCAAGAAAAATGGTATACCTTTTTTTAAGTTATGAGTTATATATATATATATATATATATATATATATATAACAATTACATGCTGTCAATTTTATTTAAAGTACACATAAATGACAATGTTTTGTGGGGGCACAAATTTCTCGTATAGGATTGGTTTGGTGCTCAAAGATATTTTGATGATAATGGAGGGGGAAAAAAGAAACCCCAAAAAAAAAAATAAATAAATAACAAGAAATATATCTCTCACTTTATCATTACTAATATATATTAAGTCATCTGTCATGGTTACACTCAATTATTATTTTTAAATTTTTTTTCTCATCAGTCATTATTCATTATCTTACACTTCATATTTTATAAAAAAAATACCTCTATATTCTATGAAAAAAAAATTATAATTATAAAATATGAGAGTAAATAATGATTGACGAACAGAATTCTTTATTATTTTTAACATCCAACAACTTTTAATGAATATTTTCAAATAAAATAACATCTAAAAGGTTAAACACATGATGAAACCCTAATCCTTAGGCCTTAAGGCTTCTTCGGCTACTACTTTGCCCACTTCTGCTCTTTTTTTGCGGCCAGCGGTCTAAATTACAACAATGCCACCACTATAAAATATCTATCCAAGCCTGATTTGTAGACTTTATTTTAATCTATGAATTAAATTATAACAATGACATTTTAAAATAAATTAATGATTTTTCTTTAACATCTATGAATCATTATTTATTATTTTAATTATGTTGATCCTATTTAAAAAAAATATTTTTCTCTCATGCATTAAATAACTAATAATTAATTTGGGTGTATTTACTCTTTACTAATTTGTATAAATATTTATCCATACTAATCATGCCACTAAAATATGAGTACACTCTTTTAAATATATATATATATATATATATGAGTACACTGAAAAAAATCAGAGAGCATTAAGGGTAGACTCACCATTTAAAGAAAAAGGCAAGACCAGCTTTGGCTTTAAATATATATATTTGATTTTGGGTCGTCTTTTGGCAATTATTTATAGAAAGTGAAAGACAAGGAAGGTGGACTGCGTTTTGCTTTTAAGGAAGAAGGCATGGAAAGTAAAATGTGAAAATAATTGTGCATTGGGTTCTGATAAAGTGGAAAGAAGGGTTTGGAAGATTTTGGGTCAGAGTAGTGCTAGGCTGCCGCCAGTATTGACCGCTAAACGTGTTGTTCAGTATAAATTTATTTAAAAAAAAAAAAAATTTATTCACATTTTTTATTATTTTTAAATATTTTAAAAAAAATATCAATACATTAATAGTTATTTCTTTAATTATTAAGTAAAAAAAATTAAAATATAAGGTGTCAAAATTAAGTGTAAAAATAGTGTTGCTCTTTTTGGGTTATGGGTTAAGGAAAGTGATGTTGGTAGGGTCAAAGCTAAACTTCACTTTCTACCGACACTTAAAATTGTCTGATAAATAAGAAGAGCTCTCAATATTGATACCTTTTTATTGCCCTATCATTCCACGTACGAAATTGTACTTTTGCTCTTCCCATTCAAAAACCCGTCAGGCAGGTATGGTTACTATTCACAAATACTCTCAAACATTTTCACTATCCAATCACTTGGATCATCATTCTTTACTCATTTAAAAATTATTTTGACACTTTTGAGATTTTTTTAATCCAAAGCATGCATTTGGGTTGAGATTTTGTTCTTTATTTTAAATTTTATCCTCTCTATTATACTTTGGGTTGGTTTGAATAGTGAGATGAAATGAGATGGTTTTAGATAAAAGTTAAAAATTGAATAAAATATTATTAAAATATTATTTTTTAATATTATTATTAATTTGAGATTTGAGAAAATTGAATTGAGATTTAAAAAAATTGAATTGTCTATTATATTTTACGTGAGAATTTAAAAAAATTATAATGATCATAAAATAAGATGTAACATTCTCTGAATCCAAACGAGTATGTAATTTAGTAACACTTTGAGTGTGACTTCATGTATCAACCACTTAAATGAACAATAGTAAAATATACTGCATTAATGTTTATAATTGGTAATAATAAATAATAATTAAAAATAATGATTACAAACTTCATAATTTTATACAGTACTAGAGTATCTTATTAATTATAGAGAACCTTAGGCTTTATTCAACTTAAGGATGGCATGTCTTAGTTTTTCTCCTCTATTTATTATCTTTTTTTATTTAAAAAAAAGAAGAGAAATGTAGTTTTTTCGTCCTACATTTATCATCTCTAGTAACACCGTTTTAAATATGTCATATCAACTAATATAATTAGAATGATAAAATCTAAGATGAATAACATATATACTCACAAAAATAAAAGAATGCGTTTAATATAAAAGAATATCAAGATTTCTAATTTATTTGTGAAAATCTCTAGCAACCATTGTAAATTATGTAAGCAAAAGTTCTCAATTAAATTTTGTATGCGTGGGATCGTTGTGAGATGAGTGTGCATATTTCTTTACATATAAACCATTAATTACCTTTAGGGCTCAACAAGCAAAAATAAATAGATAAATCAAATACAACATTCAACATTTGTGACATTTGTTATTGTTTAACTTTTTTTTTTTTTAATAAAATTAGATTTAGATAATCTATTTTTCTAGTTTGTATCTCTCACACATTCAAAAGATACATGAAATTTCTGTAAAAAGAAAAAAAAAGAAGAAAATTGCACTCTTTTTTTTATTTTTTAATTTCTAAGCATCACATTTCATGTCAGAATTTGTGAAAAATTTATGAAGGAAGCTTTACTAAATGAAAAGAAGATGAAGATATATATATATATATATATATATATATATATATATATATATATATATATATATATAAATTAGTTATCACACTAAGAATTGGGAGAAGCTCACTTAAGATGGAGGTTAAAATGAATGAATGAATCAAACTACATGCCGTTTTAATCCGTTTACTTTTATTATTATAACATGTACGGCACCTACAACCTATTTTCATCTCAAAATTATTATAGCTTATAATATTAAATATATGGTTGTGGTGTACTTAGGATGGGTGCACTAACAGCTAAAAAGAAAAGAAAATAGGCACTAATTACTAAAATCCAAAGTTATGAATATTTTTGTCTTGCATTTCAAATATAGGATATAGACACTTTAGGAATGTCTACATGGAATATTAGGCCAACATTTTTTCTTTTTTTCTTTTTTTATCATAAAAAGCTTTAAGTTTATCCACTTCAAATTTTTTTTTTCCTTTTTAGGACTTTAACTGTTTAGGAACCATCCTTCCGTCAAAATCAATATGATTTCATATGATACGGTAGATTTATTTTATAATAAAAATAATTTTATAATACAACGTATCACATTTAACCTATATCAATTTATTTTTATAGAATCTCTTTAAATATATACGACTTTCTTAGTTGAGAATATCAAATTATTTAAATCCTATTATAAAATACAAACTCTTATAACTAAAATGAGCAAGAGAAATTGAGAAATACCATTTTTATAAGATATCATGTCATACACTACATATGTTAATACGTTAACAACTTTGATAAAGAAGAATATCATTAAAGAAATAAAAATAAAAGGAAGAAAGGCGTAGCAAGTACGCGCATGACTGTATTTTCCGGGAAAAAAAAAAGGAGATGGATGGTGCAGTTCACCAAACGGCAAAGATGAGGACAGAAGGAAAGAAACTCATCCATATAAACCATAAAGAATACAAGAAATCTTTGTAACCTCTTCACACTACACACTTTATATTTTTTTAATTTTTATTATTTTTTCTTTTATTAAATATTTATTTTATGAATAATGAATAGAAAATTTGAAATAATTTAAAAGGAATAAACTCAAAAAATATTAAAAAATCAAAAAAATATGAAGTATAGAGTATGGTGAAAGTTGTGTAGCAAAACTCTAAAGAATACCATATATATATGTTTGTGTATATATATTATAAGAAAAATTTTATTTATTATTTTCACACTACACATTATATATAATTTTTTTTATTTTTTATTTTACTAAATATATAATGTATAAATGATAAGTAGAATAAATTAATTAGTTTATGAAAAATAAAAAATAATAAAAAATTAAAATAAATATGGTGTGCGGTGCGACAGTAGTAAATCTAATATTATAAACAGTAATAAGAAGTAAAGGTTTGTTTTTTAAACTTCTGTTATGGGCTGTTGTCTCGTACCTTTCCTCTCTCTTTCTGGAACTATTCTCACGAAAAGATGATGAAGAACTCTGACTTCAATCCTTGCCGGCTATTTCTATGCTGAATTTCTTTTTTAAATTTCGCCGTTGAAACATTCTTTTACGTATATTATATATATATATATATATGTGACTGCCATTGGGAGAAAAACTGAGAGAGAGAGAGAGAGAGAGAGAGAGAGAGAGCTGCTTGAAATGGCGGTGAGTATTACCGCCGGTATTCTGATCGCGGTGGTGCTGTTGCCTGCTGCTTTGGTTATGTGCGGCTTCCCGGCGACTCTGAAGCTGGAGAGAGCGTTTCCGGTTGGCCAACGAGTCGAATTGAGCGAACTCAGGGCTCGGGACATGGCCAGGCATGGAAGAATGTTGCAGTCGTCTTCTAATGGTGTCATCGATTTTCCCGTCCAGGGTACCTACGATCCGTACATCGTCGGGTAATTATTTGATAGACGTGTGTACGCGCGTGCTTTTTCTTTATATGATTTTGGATGTTGAGTTATGGGTGGTGTTTCATGTCGTAGTGTCTTTTGTTTCTGATGCGATGGTGTTGGAGCGAGTTTGGATTTTCTGTGGGTTTGATTCATTTTGGAGCATGGGCTATCATTTTGAGTAGTTTGCTTTTGTCGGTTTTCTTATTGATGGGATTCTGATGTTCTACGTTTGTTTATATATTTCTTTATCTGCTTCTTATATAGTTCAAGTTTTTCAGTTTCTAAATTTGTAAATTCTTCTCTCTATTGGTTCCTTTTTTTCCTTTCCCCCTTTCTTGTGTGCGTCAGTTCTTAGTACAAAAACTCATTCTCTTCTAGTACTATTTCTTCCCTCTTTCTTTCGCTTATTTTTGGTTTGCCTTCGGTTCTCTGTGTTTCTCTGTAATTTGCAGGAGATTTTTCATCAAAATTTGACTGATTTGTGCATTTATAATAGGCTTTATTTCACCAAAGTGCAATTGGGTTCCCCTCCAAGAGACTTCTATGTGCAGATTGATACGGGAAGTGATGTTTTGTGGGTTAGTTGTAGCGGCTGCAATGGTTGCCCCGAAACGAGTGGACTCCAAGTATCACTTTTCCTCACTCATATTCTTTATTTTATATGGTTACGTCCCACAATAGGGGCAATATACTGCTATGAATTTTCAATACAGTCGCTTGTTTTTCTTACAGATTCAGCTCGAATTCTTCGATCCTGGGAGCTCATCAACAGCTTCATTGATCTCTTGTACAGACCAGAGATGCAGTGTTGGAGTACAATCATCAGATGCCACTTGCTCTAGTCAGAACAATCAGTGCGCATACGCATTCCAGTATGGAGATGGCAGTGGGACATTGGGCTATTATGTATCAGACTTGATGCATTTCGACGCAATTCTTGGGGGTTCAGTGACCACAAATTCTTCAGCTCCTGTTGTTTTTGGGTGAGCCATCATGTTTTTCGAGACTAAGTAGTATTCTTTTTTGGTATCTGGTACGAGCTTGGAAGTCATTGCCTCAGGTAGTGGATCATGAAACAGGTGTAGCACTTCGCAGACAGGAGACTTGACAAAATCAGATAGAGCAGTTGATGGGATCTTCGGGTTTGGACAACAGGGGATGTCTGTCATCTCACAACTTTCTTCACGGGGAGTGGCACCAAAAGTATTCTCCCACTGCTTGAGAGGGGACGATGCTGGTGGTGGTTTATTGGTGTTCGGTGAAATCGTGGAGCCTAATATAGTTTACAGTCCACTTGTCCCATCACAGTATGTTCTTTTTCCTCAGAAATAATTTGCTACAGCTAATATTCTGCAATGTGTCATTAAATACTTTATTTTGCTCCAAGTTATCTTCAGCAAATGTAAATTGTATGAAGAAACAGTCATGGATTTTAGCTTGACTTCTTCATGCGTTTTCAGAAATTTTGTTTTATAGGTTCTTTTTGCTAAGTAGGTTTATAGGTTTCAATACAAAACATATTGTACGTATATGACTTTTCACAGCTTCCATGATTGAAAGATATTGAGACAGGTAGTTTTCTGTATTTATGATCAATGGTGCTTTATCATCCTTGTGATTCTAACAGTTTTTAAAGGGACTGCTGCAAGAGTGTCTCACTCTCTCTTTTTTATTTTAATCATTGCCAAAGAAGATTATTGTTGAAACATCACGAACTTTGTAATGGTATCTTGGAGGTCATATGGTTCACATCAGTTTAACATATGCAAATTGTTGCCTATTTTGGGGTTCAAAAGTTTCTTCTTTACTTAAATCAACACAGGGACTTGTCTGAAAGGTTGGGTGAAAATATATAATAGAAAGAAAAGGTGCAGCCCAAGTAATAGTTTGCCTTTAATTGTATATTGTAACTAGTAATTATTAAGATTCTCCATTCCTTTGAGTTTGTTATGCTTTGAGGGATCTTTGTTATGTAAGTTGTTGGTAATGTTTTCAATTCACAAATCTGAAAATATTAGATTCCTAGATTTTTCATGTTGTGGTGGGACCCCATTTTAAGCTATAAAGGATTAGCATATTCACGAATTTGGCTATCATGTTGCTTAAATAAGTTTGTTTTAAAAAAGGTAAACAGTCTCATGGGCATCGCAAATGCCGGAGGGTAAGAAGATGTGGCTCAAATAGTTGAAGGAGATGGGGATGGTGTGGTTTTGACTTTCTTTGTAGGTTTGAGTATTTTTTGTTAAAAACTTTTATCACCTTATGTTCAGAAGATCTCCTTTTTTTTTTCATTTTATTTGGTTCATTATGTTCAGTACCAACAGTTGGTAGGTAGTCTTTGCTATGCTCTTGGATAGTGCCCTGAGCAAGTTCATGTGTTGGCTTGATCTTATGAGTTCACTATGACAAAGGATATCAACCCACAATATTCTTGAACTTTGCAAGATGGTTAGAAAAACCTTGTGTATGGCTTCGAAAATATGTTTACGATGTCTTAGTGTTAATAACTGTGAACCGAATCTGTCTTGGGGATGCTAATTGATGTGTTAAAATCAGTGTGAGAGTCAAGCTCTGACTTTCCAACTCATATTTTGAGTTGATAAACACAGAAAGGGCAGATACCTATCACGAATTACTTTGAACTGACAAACCAACTTGGATCACGCGACCCATTTTAGCTCAGATTCTTAATTTTCTTCTACAAGTTTATTCGCTGGAAGAAAAGGAGTATATGAAGCCCATTAAGCAAAAGCTCCAAACCCCACCCCAAAAGGAGTGCTCTGAAAAAGTCACTTGAGCTGCACTAATTGGCTTGAAAATTAAATAGCTGTCTTTGAGATGCAGGGGCACACTCCTTGATCTATTTACAATTTATTTTAAATTAAAAGGAAAAAAAAAAAAAAAAACTAGTGCAGCTGAGTAAGAAAGCCACTTCAGAACTCTTAATTTGGAGAGGTTTTCTTTGGAGCATCTAGTGCCTGTAGGTCTCCTGAACGTTTGTAGGTTTCAACTCAAATATAATATGTCAAAGTTTTTGTTACCTTGTCCATTTTTGTTTTCTAATAAGTGCTTCGAAAGATTGGATCCTATAAAACTTGACTGCAGTCGGTTTGACTGATCACTTGTCTGTTCAAAATTTCAGGCCTCATTATAATTTGAATCTTCAGAGCATTTCTGTCAATGGCCAAACATTATCCATTGATCCAGAGGTATTTGCAACATCAAGCAACCGAGGAACCATAGTTGATTCTGGGACAACTTTGGCATACCTTGCAGAAGAAGCGTACAATCCTTTCGTCGGTGCTGTATGTTTCTATTGAGCAATTTCTCGTTGCTTAATAAACTACTTAGTATGCTATTTTTGAGAGAAATAGTTTACGACTGCAAAGCTTTTACTTGTTAATATGTCTTTCGGATGGATGAGAAAATAATAGCTTTTGGTCATGAGTGATTATATATGTATTTGGGAAAAAAAATTGAAGCATGTGATCCTCTTATAATGCAGATAACAAGTGTTGTTTCACAATCAGCACAACCAGTTCTTTCCAAAGGAAATCAATGTTATTTAATTACCTCCAGGTTTGCTTTCTGCTTATATCATCCCAGTTCCTTCTTGCTAGAGTGTTAGTCTTTTCAGATGATCTTAACTCTGAACTATCACATACTTTGTATTCAGTGTCACCGATGTATTTCCTCAAGTTAGTTTAAACTTTGCTGGTGGCGCATCCATGATTCTAAGACCTCAGGATTATCTCCTACAGCAAAATTCCGTTGTGAGTTTTGAAATTTTGATCTTCCTATTCTTTTTTTAATTGTTGAGGATTGGTCTGAATATTTGCTTTTGCATATAAATCAGAGGTGAGTTGGAGCGGGAAGCAATTTACCCTATTCCTTTGAACATTCCCTTCCATTGGTTCCATGTGCTTTGATTATTTGGCTCCGTGTTCTATTTCAGGCTTTTGAAAATATGTTTAGAATGTTAACTTCTAAGTATGACTATTTAACCACTCTTTCCCTTCTCCAAACTTGCGGGAAAATTAGCATGCATATATGCAGTGCAACTCGCCTCTCACTTTAAATCCATTAATGGCATCAGGAATATTGCATGACCAGATTTGACGTCCTGTAGTAACCCCATCTTGGCAGTGCTATTTGCATTCCAGTTGTTCCTTTTATACACTGAAATAAGATTCCTAATACTGGCTACTTAAATAATGTCTTGCTTGTATATTTCCTAGTGTGAATCCTGCCGCAACTATTGCCACCCAATCAATGGCTGTGGTATCTTTTGAAACCCTATGAAGCTTTGTAGCACTCCCAATATGTAGTTCGGTTTCTATCTTATCACAGTATGCTGAATGATGGCTTGCTAGTTTTAATCTTTAATTTTGATGAATCCATTTTACAGGGTAGCTCTGCAGTGTGGTGCATTGGATTACAGAAAATACAGGGTCAAGGGATAACAATTTTAGGAGGTATGAAGACTGACAAGAAACTTTGATTTAATTGAGAGAAGTGCTACATTCACAAAGGAATCTCACAAAAGTAAAACTCATGTACCGATGTGGCTTGATGTGATACGTCAGGTTTACTTTATGCTAAAATGAACTTTACAATCTGACTTATCACAATAAGCCGCATCAGTTTATGAGTTTACTTTTGTGATATCTATTTGTGGATGAAGCATCTCTCTTTAATTGATGACCTTGGCTGATGCCACTTAATTGAAATGTTTACATTTTGTCAAATATTGAAACCTTAAACGTTTCCTAATAACCTTAAAGTCAAATCATGTTTCTTTTGAAGCATATTATTTTGGTTTTAGATCATAGTATGCATGAGATACTGATATTCTCTTTCGATTACATAAGCATGCTTCTGCATCAGCTGCTCTAATTTGGCTTTTGCATGTCACTGGAAAATTTCATTGCCCTTCTTTCCATTTCCCCCCCAATTGAGGCTAATTTTCACATTTGATTCGTTAGATTCACTGTAGTTATTGCAAATCTTCTTTTTTACTACTTGGTGCTTAAACTAGTTTATTTATTATTTTTTGGATTACTTTTGTGCTTTTAAGATGACAATATCACAATATTTTGCAGACCTTGTCCTCAGAGACAAAATATTTGTTTATGATTTGGCTGGTCAACGAATAGGATGGGCTAACTATGACTGTAAGTTTCATGATCTCATCTGTAAAGAGCCTTTTGGACACCATACGGATGTAAAATGTTTAATTTCCTTGATCTATGAACTGAAAACATAATCATTAAAGAAAGGCATGAGCTGATTTTAATAAATTCTCGTAATGGGAAACATATCTATAAATTAATCAAGAAGATCCCCCAACTTTGTAACAAACTCTAATTCCTCACTTTTGAATTAATCAAATTAGGCTCAATGTCAGTAAATGTCTCTGCAACTACAAGTGCTGGGAAAAGTGAATATGTCAATGCTGGACAGATAAGTGAGAGCGGTTCAGTGCAGAATGAGCCTTACAAGGAGATTGTAATAAGCGTGATTGCTTTCCTAATGCACATATATCTGCTTGGCAGCTTCTTGTCTTTGTAGCATACAATGAAAAAGGTCTGAGACTGGCATTCTTTTTTTCATTTTATATTCTCTTTTCGGTTTATATTATTGCAATCGGCGAGACCATGTTTCCTTGTTAGAACTTAGATTACTGCTTCTCATTGCACGGCTTGCAATAGGGGCCTGTGGCCTCTGGCTCTGATTATTTCTTCATGAGCCTCATAGAAATGCACGTTTGTAAATTACATCCTCACAGATTATTGGTTAAATAGTAGGTTTCATTTATACAACCTTGTTGTGTTTATTACTTCTGCAGCATATTCTTCTTATCTTGATCTCCTTTTTTTTTTTTCCCCATATGACATCATAGTCTATGTAATTTACTTGGTGCAATATTCAACCCTTGTTAGAGAAAAACGCAGAGCCAAATTCTTCTAGATTATCACTGCCCCCTTCCAATTCCATGGATCCCAGATGTGGGCAACCCGCCCGCACAGGGGACGGGTGCAAGCGGGATTCATCTCTTTATATATATGTGTGGCCAGGTTGCATATCACTTAATAACTTAATATTATACATTGAAAAACACTACCCATTTCATTAAATTTTTCCTCGCTTTCATCTCCTCAGCTTTCTCTTCTTTCTTCTTATTTCTCTTCTTTTTCTTCTTCTTCCCTCTCCCATCTTCTTCTTCTCCCATTTGCGGTGTATTTTTAAGGTTTAAGACCCATGGCCGTGAATGTTGCATATAATTTGTCTTTATCAATGACATATTCAAGAGAACGAGAGAGAGGGGAGAGAGCTAACTGGACTTCATAGCTTCGAAATTATTCAGTAGGAATTCTTGCTAAATATCATATCATGCAGAGAGGTTTCGATGCCTAAATAAATTCACCCAAAGACTTTTGGGCCTCGTTTGTTGTAGATGAAATGAGATAAATTGAAATTAAAGTTAAAAGTTGAATAAAATAGTATTAAAATATATTTTTTTAATATTATTTTTATTTTAAAATTTGAAAAAATTATATTATTTATTTTATTTTGTACGAGAATTTAAAAAAGTTATAATAATTAAATAAGATAAGATAATATGAATTGAGAAGAACACAACTAGGCATTATAATCGGGGTTTACTTGAATTCTCTTTTTCTTAAACAATCATTTTTCATTCAAAAAGACTACTAATTTAATGGGTTGACATGTAAAACCAATTAAAATAGGCCGAGAATAGGCTCGTTTAAATTCAAAACTTACCTCAACTCATCTCATCATTATAATTTTCTCTAATTTCCACAAAATATAATAAACAATTCAATTTTTATTCTACGATTTATAAATCATCCCAACTTACTTTTGAATCCAAACCACTCCATGAGGATGAATAATATATATAGCTCGGTCATAAATATTGCATGATGGCGTGGGGGATCCATGTCACTGAAATGTAACGTTACAAATTGATGCAATTTATGGAGTTGAATGAAGCATCTGAAGTGAGAAATGAGCTGAAACAAATCATGCTTACTTTCCCCTGCCATTGTCTACTTGGCAAACCAAGAACACAATTTCAAACCTTTGTTCCATTACCCATTAATTATGATTTTTTTTTCCTCATAATTTGTTTATTGTAACAGTTTTCACTTCATCCTCTCCACACAATCATCAATGATTGAAAAAGAAACCCCAATAATTTCTGGTAAAAAAATAAAGTTAAAAACCTAAACAAGCAATGATCTTCACATCCTCACAAGAGAATTAAAGGGAATTCAAAAGTGCATGGCAAAGCCAGCAGTTATACACGAACACGAATGTTATGGCCCAAAAGAGAATTTAAGTCAATAATCCTTTACATACAAAACTATGGACACCTCTATTCAGGTATCTATTTACTCTGAAAAGCACCAAAAGCAACCGTACTGATGAAGCATGGGTTGGGGGGACCTGGGGTACTCCATTTTCACACCAAAGAACCAACAGCAGGCTGTAAGGGCATCATTCTGTCAAAAAGTACGAAACAAAAGGGCTTTACCAAGAGCTGTATCATCCAAAATAAGCCACGGAAAAGAAAGGGTTACCAGTTCAGCAATAAAACATAACATTCTTCACGTTATCCTTGACGAGGGGAAGGGCCCGAAACTCCCTTGTGCTCTCATTCCCGCCGGTTGAACCACTTTCTGATGAATCACCTTCAATGTAATATCGTGCACGAAATGCAGCCAAGTGGGCATAATATGCAGGAGGGACTGTACAAGTAGTCATCATTTCGAGGGATGAAATTAGCATGCACAACTTGAATAAAAAGGGAAAACAAGAGGAAGGAAATCAAACCTATAGAAACTGATCGTGTGCACCTAGCATACCTGAAAAGGATGTTGAGCGAAGTTACAAAATAAACAACGCATATATGTTTATAATGCATAGTAGGAAGAGTTTAATGAATGAGGATTAAAAGCACATTACGTGTAACACAAATTGTTTGTAAGCATTTGCAATGCATCTGCGCTGAATCCGTTCTCATCATACAATACATGGTAGTGTGTTGGACGACTTGTTCCCTGCAAATAAGATAAGAATGAAAAACCAACTTATTTCTTTAGAATATATGTATGTTCCTGGGTATGCATCCAGCCTTAATTTAAGCCAAGAGTTTCAAATTTAAGCAACAAAATGACCCAGGTTTACCTGAATTCCAGCATGGCTGTTGAGGTAAAAGTCAAATTCAGTTGGATGGCAAATCTTGGTATCAACAACAGTTCCTGGACACAGAGATTCAAAGAACTGTGGTTAAGAAACAAGGAGCAATAATTGACCATATGGAGACAACTTAACGAACCTGGAAGAATATTGCCACTCCTGTCCATCTGATCACGTCTACTATGATCTGCAGGGAAAAGGCGTGTATGATGTCTTTTCTGCACCACAACAAAGGTAACTGGTGGTAGGTATCCATTCTCTAGTGAGAGACAGGCCTGGAAGAAGAACGCTTTCAAATTAGAGAGTTGCATTAACTGATCATCTCAAGAAACAACACAGTACTTGTGAGATCACATTCCAATGAAACTGAATTGATCTTGCAACTCGTTCAAAAATATAAAATCATTGTATCAAACACAATATACAATTAAAAAAAAAATCCAGACTATTATATTAAAATGAAATCTAGAGTTCATAATATGCATTTGAGAGCCTTCTATGCCCTTGCAGTATTCATTCTCATTACCAACTGGCAAGGCATTCTGAAGCTGACATCTCAGCAAGATCATCATACCTTTCTTATCGCGTCCATCTCATAAAGCAGAACTTGACTGAATTGGCCTTCACTGACACCATCCCTGCACCAAAGTAAAATATAAAACAATATCAGATAAGAAAGTGCAAAAACGATCTAATTTTTTGCATGATTGAACATCAATTCTACCTGTAGAATATAATCCTTTCGGGTCTAACCCCAGTGGAAATCCTGAAGGCTTTAAGTAATTCCCTGCAATGTGACCAATGGACAATGAGAACAAAGAAATAAACACTTCCACAAAAGTATTAAAGCACTATACATGTCAGCTCCTTACCGGATCATTCCTCCATGAACTGGACCCCTTTGACGATCCTGATCTAATTTATAAAGATCTTGAATAATTTCCTCCCTGTGAGCTTGTGCAGCAAATAATCCTCTGTACCTGGTTACCTCTGGCCAATCCGTTGAAGCCACAACCTGTGTCAAATAGGTAAACCAACCATTACAATTCAGTAAAAATGTGTAATGAAATCTACAAAGCATACCGCCGCAATTGAAGGACTTGAGTCCTCGCCAGGTTGTGGATGCGTCACATCCGCACCAAATACAATTGTAGGGCGATCAGTCAAAAGATGAATTTTTCTTTGAATAGCATCTTGTAGCACAGTGTTCCGTCCCCCAACCTAGAATTTTTAAAATAAAAGTGAAACCATCAAAGAATTTGATAAGAATTGACAATCAGACATCAGATAGAACAAACCTTCACATTAATCTTGAGAGCCACATTTTCAAAATACTGCTTATTAAGCTTTGATGCTTGTCTCGGCTGACAGCACTGAGAAACAATTCCCAGTTCAGTTTCACAGATTCGTTTAATTTTCCCTGCAAGCAACAAGAAATCGTTTAATTGGAGGAAACAAATTCTAGTCATAAAATAGGAATACCAATTAACTTACCGTATGACCCACTGGTATCAGGCAAAATAATTATCAACAGCTGAAGTTGTTTTCCTCCCAATTCTTTATGAATTCCATATAGAGCCTTCTCGATTTGACCAGAATGAGCTGAACGTATGGGAATCAAAGGATCTGGGTTGAAAACCTAGCAGATGGAATAAGCGTCCGCAAATTAATAGCATACAGTCTACATTCGCATCATGCATTTGAAAGTAATTCATGAAACCATACCATGCCTTTGCTGTTGCACATGTTAATCAATTGGTCACAGAATTCAAATGGCAAATCCCTGTTCACACGTGTAGACATATTCACACACGTCCAAAAGTCTACTCTACCGCCGTTGATCATTTTCTACAATGGAAGCATTACAAATGATAATCTAAGTGATGCCATTTTACAATTGAAATTCAACTAAATTATTAATAATAATACGTTCATTCACAATATACAAGAATACGTCACCTTTGTAAATTAAAAGCTTAAAGGCTCACATAAAAGACGAAATTATAGAACTTCCATACTAAATAGTGCCGGAGCTCTATTATCAAAATACAAAGTGCAACACAGTGCGAGAGCTAATGCCCCGCCTCCCACCCACCCACCCAACACCGAATAAAAAAAACAGACATCTTCCAATACCAGCATCATTTACAATTTTCCAGAGCTAATCAAATAACTGTCACCTTGTTTATCATATTCCACTGCCCCATTTTGGGAACTTCCCTTGATTCTCTTCCAGTATCATGATATTTAAGCTACAAAAAATTAAGTGATAAATTAGATTTGACAATATAAGATTTCAAAT
This sequence comes from Juglans cinerea, assembly GCA_961763995.1. NCBI lineage: Eukaryota > Viridiplantae > Streptophyta > Magnoliopsida > Fagales > Juglandaceae > Juglans > Juglans cinerea. Next base: position 22,529,312 of record CAUIVZ010000013.1, read on the forward strand.
ATAGCTGAAAGAAACATAGATGCAAAATTACCATTGGAGATGGTAAAACCCGAGCATCAACCACTGCAAGTTTGTCCCTTACTTCAATCCCAAATTCCTCCTTTACAAGTTCAATCTGATTGAAATTATTTAGTGTAACCATCTAGCACAAAAGATAACCCATCAATAAATTACTACCACAAGCAGGTCTCCATTCATATCGAATCAATATGCCATCATTTGAAGCTAAAGACTACAATCTATCACCAAAGTCACACATTGAAAGTACCTTCTCAATACTACTTTCCCTTTCTTTAGGCCGCTGACAAGTTGCCCTTAAAAGGTTAGTTACTTGTCTTTCATTTAATCTCTTCGAGTATCTCTGTCCAGCAACAATCTTACAAAGCTGTAGTACAAAGAAAAACGTTTATAAACAGAAATGCCTAGTTCTTAACAATGGAAAAATCTACCTATGGTAAGAAGACAACCTCCATAGGCAAATAAACAGGATTGGCATCATTCCCAGCCTGAAGGGCAGGCAAAGACGAGTGCTGAAGCACAATATTATATTTGTCACAAAAATATTGAACAACCGACATCCTTGTTTTCTTGTCATCAAGAGTAAACCTGAAAAGGAAACAAAGATTTCAAATTATGTAGCAGAAAAAAATAAATCGCAACAAAAAGAAGTGCAAGAGAAGTGAGATAAACAATAACAAACAATGTTGGTAAGTGGTTCCAGTCATTGTGGCCAACGAAAATACAAATGCAGTTAAAGAATACAGCACTTTAGCATAGCCACCAGATACGAAATAAACAAGTCACTGCTAAATCACTCTCATTGTTAGATTTAGGCCTCATCATGCTAAGCAAACTGAATCCATTTAAAAAGTTTAGTTTCTAACAGATTCCAGATAAATAAGAACAAAAAGGTACGTTTGATTTGCAAAAAAAATCTGACAGATTCCAGATAAATAAAAGACAAAAAAAGGGAGCATTTGATTTCTAAAAAAATTTCAACTTCAATCCAAACATCTTTTCATTAAACTACAAAAGAATTATATATTCTCTCAAAAACAAATTTTCATCTAATCCTTTGCCTAAGTTCACATTTAAAAAAAAAACACTAACCAAAACAACTATTATTTTTTAAGCGACACAAACCAAAACAATTATAATTAAACCCAATAAAAATTTCAAAATTTTACCCAAACCACCTTTCAATTCTACCTGCCAACTTTTACAAATTCCAACACACAATACATCTCAAAAAATTCAATCCACGCTATTTTCATTTTACTTACTCTCTTCCATAAAAAATGGCTCGTTTGTTTTCAGAGATGAGATGAGATGAGTTGAGATTAAAGTTAAAAAGTTGAATAAAATATTGTTAAAATATATTTTTTAATATTATTTTTGTTTTGGGATTTGAAAAAGTTGAATTGTTTATTTTATTTTTGTTTTGGAATTTAAAAAAATTGAATTGTTTATTTTATTTTGTGTGGGGATTTGGGAAAGTTGTAATGATGAGATGAGATGAGATGTTTCCTGAAAACAAACGAGGCCTTAGTTTAAACGTTCTCAAATATTAAAGAAAGTTTCACTTACCAAACATGCTGAAGTTTCTTTTAGATCTTTCATAAACCATTCCCCACTCACTTGAAGCATCTATAATGCTTTTATTTTGCAATTTTTTAATCTAACTCTTGAAAACAAAACAAAATAAAACCAAAGACGCCTACCAGCTTGATGAATGGGCACTAATGTTTACTATCTACTTCCTGATGCTAATTCCATAATTCCTTATACTAATATCGCAGAAAATTGTAGACATAAGTACGGTAACTCACGTTATCTGGCTAGTTGGTTGAGTGGATACCCCGACAACTTTGTAACGTCTGGAATGCTCCCTATGAGTAAGCTCTATCTTGACACCTCTCAGTGCCTTTTTAATCTGGGCAGCACATAGACATGAATTCATAAAATTAAAAGAAACAAAGCATGCACAAACACACACAGACATCAAGTTCATAAAAGTAAGAAATGAAGCATTCAAGCGTGCACGCGCACACACATCCAAACAAATTTAAGCAAGCTTAGTAATCTATATAGTGGATAGGAGGCATCCTTTAAAAGGAAGCTAGAGAGATAAGTCTATTCACCCTAATATCTGGAATCCACAGATACCAGAAGAGATATCTCAGTACTTCCCCAAGTAATTCTCCCAAAAATTGTGAATTGATTCCATGGAATCTCTTTTGCTAAATACTCAAATCTTCCATCCAAAGACCTAACTAAATCGCCCATAACATCATATAGTAGTGAAATAACCTTATTGCGATCCTGATCAGACAATTGCCTTGAAAAACTGAAATTGAAATGTTTTGCAACGAACTCTGTCACAAGAATTGGTTCATAGAAAGCCCTGGCTGACACATCTGCAACATGGCAATCATACGTTAAAAGCAAGGAAATGTCAATGTAATTGCAATTGAATCAACAAGTTACTCATAATGGATCCCATAAGAGCATAGAAAGAGTGAACTAATACCAATATTGAGGGAAAGTCCCATCTGAGTTGGCCTAAGACTCTGATAGTAACCTCTCCAATATTCAATGCCGTCTCCCAGCTTACCTCCTGGACCCAACTCTGGATCAAAAAATGACCTCCCCACAGATGTATAGCTGTCGTAAATAATTCACCAGGTTAATGCATGTGAGAAGTTTCGTATTTTCTGCAGCTGTATGTCTGAGAAGAACCATAAACGGAGGACAACAAAAAGGCACAAGTTTCTAAGAAGATAAGAGCATCTTACTTCTGAGATGGTGCCGCTCTAAGGACAACATCAAGAGCTTGTATTGTTTCTTGCGGAGCATCCAGATGTTTACCGCATAAAAACTCTCGAAGATTATGCAGGTCCGCTTTAGAAGCCAACTTAATTTCCACTTTAAACTGACGTTCTTTCCTGCACGTCAAGCAGAAAAGAAGCATTCAGATAAAATGAAAGTTGAAATGATAAAAGTCGCAAACGTAAGATAAACTTAAAACAAGATACATAGCCGGATAAACCAAAAGAAAATACCTCGCTGATTTAGATGAGGCACCACGACCATCATTATCAATTAACTTGACAGCAAATTCCTTGGATTTAAACGGCAATGGTCCTGCCGTGTAGAGGCTCTTCCTGCCATCATAAGCAGGATTTCGCCTTCCCAAATGAGAATCACCGTATGATTCAATTAGTTGAATCATAATATCCCTGTTGACTTTCTTGGAGGGAACTTCTGGATTTATCGAAACCTAAAGCAATCGAACAGCCATATCATGAGTACACGAATTAATGCTTGATAAAGCAGGAAAAAAAAAAAAAAGATCTCACAAAATGCCCAAGAACGAAGAAATTGCGAAGCAAAAGAACTCACACTTGTTTTGCTCTTAGCAGAAACTATAGCTAGTCTTCAAGACAAACGATATAAAATAAAAAAGTACATGTCATCTCCAGAAACGAACCCACTTCTTGACATTCCCGCAAATGTATCACATTTCATGTTCTTTTCAAAAGATAAAAGAGAAACGCCTACATCCACAGGATAACTACACGTCGAACTAATCGTAGTATATGGGTAAAACTCAAAAGACCTCAATTAACAAGACTGCCGATGATGTTAGATGGTGGGAAAGGTGATGCATGCTATCTCACTCAAGTCCCAAAAATATAGACTGGGAAAAACAAATAAAAAACCACGACAAAAACAGTCAAATTTAACTAAAAAAGAGTAACGAACAAATAATTTCTTCTGTAACAAATGCAGGTCGTCCAAGTAGGCACAAGACGCTGAAGGTATATGAACAGTTATATCTGTAAAACAAAAGAATAAGAGAAGAACTTTGAGCATGGTTACTGACATCATAATGATGCAGATCTCTGTCTGCAAGTTGCACCAGAAAATGATTTGCTCTGACAAATACTTTTTTGCCGATGGTACCGTAGCCCGGCCTCTTCGGAGGGCACAAAGCCTTCGACGACATCGGAGGCGCCGCCCTATCCGTGTGCGCAGGAGTCTGCAGTTTAAGCCGCCCCTCGATTTCACTGCTCAGAGCAGTCGCCGACATCGAAGTCGAAGGCGGTGCCGAGCTTGACGACGCAAAAGAAGAAGACGGAGTTAGAGCCGCCCGTGCAGGTGCAGCGGGAAAGTCAGCCTCAGTTGGAGACGAAGCAGGAAAAGCAGCAGCCGGCGAAGGAACGGTAGAGAGTCCCGAAGGAGCATCACAGCCTCTTCCTCCTCTTCCACTAGCACCGCCGCCTCCACCTCCTCTGCCTCTCCCACCGCCTTGATGAGACGATGAAGACGCTGGAGAGGGCTGGTTGCGGCGAGCGTGAGGTTGCCTGCCAGAGCCTCGCCGTGACATTGTAACTCACCGATTCGAACGTGGTCAGAGTCCGAGACGAAAAGCAAAGGGAACTATTGCCAAAAAAAAAAAGATGTATCACAGAGAGAGAGAGAGAGAGAGAGAGAGGAGAAGAAGAAGGTGGAGAGAGTGGAAATGAAGAGCAGCGAACGAGAGAGAAGAGGGAAAGACGTGGTGAATGAGTGACTCTCTGTGCCACTTTTTACACATAATTCAACATGTCCCTACACTCGACAGTCAGCTTACTCTTGTAACAATGCAATTTTTCACACGAGTAGCCGCCAGCCGTGGGATACATGCAAAAAGCGAGGCTAATGCACGCTATCAGTGTCACTGTATATATAAAAAAAAATAATCTATTTATCATTTTTACAACATATTAATATATATATATATATATGATTTATCATTTTATCTTTTTATTTAAACGTATAATATATATATATATTTAAATAAAAAGATAAAAAAAAACAATTGATAATTTAATAGATGAACTTAGATCACCACAAATGTTATCCATACATTACGCATCTGATAAGGTAAAAATAAAACAAAAATTACATATAATATGTGGTATAGAAATTATGAATAGAATTCTTCAAAGTGATAATTAATGTTGCTACTTGCTATCTTAATTTTTAAAATTCTCCTATCATTGGAGCTTTACTTAATATGGTGGTCTTTTAAGAGAACATAAGTGTTTTATGCCTCGTTTGTTTTCAGGAAACATCTCATCTCATCATTACAACTTTCTTAAATCTCCACACAAAATAAAATAAACAATTTAACTTTTTCAAATCCCAAAATAAAAATAAAATAAACAATTCAACTTTTTCAAAATCCTAAAACAAAAATAATATAAAAAAATATATTCTAATAATATTTTATTCAACTTTTTAACTTTAATCTCAACTCATCTCATCTCATCTCTAAAAACAAACGAGCCCTGTCGGGACTAAATTTTATGAAAATAAATTTATGAATTGATATGATATTAAATTATAAAATTATTTTTATGACAAAAATTGTATTTGGGAGTTTAGACTATTTCATTATTACTCACAAATATTTTATTATTATTTATAAATAATTAATTATTATTTATAAATTATTCACTATTATTTTATTATTATTTAGAGCTGGTTTGAATAGTTGGATGAGATGAAATTGTTTTAGATAAATTGAATAAAATATTGTTAAAATATTATTATTGTTTTAACATTTAAGAAGGTTTAATTATTTATTATATTTTATATAAAAATTTTAAAAAATTATAATAATAAGATGAGATGATATGAGATAGTTGAGAATATTTATTTAGGAGTAATGTTACGTACAGTCATGGAATGCGCAAACGCCATACAGTCGCTTTGAAAAAGAGTGTGATCCATTATTTAAAAATTAATTTATTTTCATGTGAGTCTCATATTTATTCACTTTTTTTAAAATGATTGCACAATACTTACACACTCACGACTTCAAGTATCATTTATCTTTATTTAAATTGCGTTAATCGTACCCAATATGTTTTAAAAAGTAATGTGATTATATTTATTTATTTATAAAATGACGAGGGTATGATATATAGTGAGTGTACAGGGAATTGGGAAGGAAAATGTTACTTCTCAATTTGTCTACTATTTTTTGATTGTATAGATTTTTTGTTTTAATTTTTTTATTTAATAATTAAGAAAGTAATTTTTAATATATTGATGTATTTTTTAATATTATTAAATAAATTAAAATAAATAAATAAAAAAATGAAAAAAGCCAAAATGACCTAACTGGAGCGGCAGAAGCCTGAGTATCACCGCTCAACTGGGAATGAATGGTTTTTTTTTTGGGTGGTGCTACAGCCCCCGCTGGGGCTCCCGCTGGGGCTGTAGTATTATTTAATATATATTTTATTTAAATAATTTTTATATAGATTTTTTAATATTTTTTAATATTTTAAAAAAATAAAATAAAATTAAAATATTATTAAGAAAATATTTTTTTAATCTAAAAGTAAAAAATATATATTAAAAAATACTTTCTTAATCAGGAAGTAAAATTAAAAATTATAAAAAAATCATGATTAAGAAAATATTTTTTAATAATATTATGATTTTTTTAAAAAATATTTAAAATAGTCATATTACAGCCTCCGTTGGGGGTTCCCGTTGAGCTTAACATGTACTTTTTTATGTGTAATTTTTTAATTTATTTTTTATATAGATTTTTTTTACACTTATAAATATTTTAAAAAATAAAATAAATTTAAAATATCATTAAAAAACACTTCCTTAATCAGAAATTAAAAAAAAATAATTAAAAACATTTCTTTAATCAGAAAGTAAAAAAAATCATTAAAAAACACTTCCTTAATCAGTAAGTAAAAAGCAAATCATTAAAAAACACTTCCTTAATCAGAAAGTAAAAAACAAATCATTAAAAAATACTTCCTTAATCAGAAAGTAAAAAATAAATCATTAAAAAACACTAGATTAATCAGAAAGTAAAATACAAATCATTAAATATTAATTTTTATTCTACTTCGTTATTAAGAAAATATTTTTAAATAATAATATAATTTTTATTTTATTTTTTAAAATATTTAAAAGTATTAAAAATATTTATATAAAAATAAATTTAAAAAATATATATAAAAAAAATGCTACAGCCCAGCGGGAGCCAGCGGGGCATGTAGCATTTTTTTTTTTTGAGTCATGAGTGGTTTTGTGGAAAGAAACGCCGGCGCCGCCTACTAACTTCACAGTGAGGAAAGATTACTACAGTATCTTTATAGGAGCTAGTGCCTACTGCAGATATATCTATCTTGAAACAATAATAATACTTTATTATTTATATATATATATAAGGAATTTGTTAATATTTTTATCGTATTTGTTATTTATAATTATGGGTATTAGGTATAAAAAGCTTTGATATCACTTTTTTTTTTATTATTATTATTAGAAATGTAGAACATCTTAGGATATTTTATTATTTGTATTTGATTTTCTGATTCAGAGGCGTGATCGAGACATATATAATCATACAATAATTAATTAAATACAATATCTATGATCAGTCACGTCAAGTTGAATCTCTGGTACTGGATCAATCTGACGGAAAGATTATTCATTATCTTATACTGCACCCATTCAACTTTGAGTTGACAACTTGATCTTATCACTGTATACGTCCATATATAATTATTGAAAAATGCTGCATCTAGACAAAAGTTATTGATTTTTATTTTATGTAATTTTTTATTGAGAAATTTTATGCATTAGTTATTAGTTATTTTTATATTTTATATTTATAATTTACTTTTATTTTTTTATAAGATACAAGAACACTTTCACTGATTTTTATAAAATACAATTTAAAAAAAAAAGATAAAAAAAGAGGCCAAAAATCTCTTATATTGAATCATCTATTCTATTTTTATTTTACATTCAACTATGGTAAATCTTCTACATGTAGAGGTTATGGTTCATTTTTCTAAATAATTTTTTATTATTTATTTCTCATTTCATCGTTTTTGTTTTTCATTTTAACCCTTTTATTACTTTTATATTATTTTTCATCTACTCTCTAACACTTCGTTTATAATTTCTTAACTTTTATGTCTGCAGAAGTTTTGATATTGTTAATGATAAAGATTTATATTTTTTATAGTTTTACTCTTTTTTTTAAGTAATATAAAATATTACATTACACATAAAACAATATTCTAAATATCAAAATATATGATGTATAGAGAAATATTTGAAATATATGATGTGTATAGAGAATATAATATTTGAAATAAATAAAAAATATAATATTTAAATGATATAAAATAAAATAGATATGTTGATGTATGACATATTGTAAAAGTCAGTATGAAAAATAGAAAAATTGAGTTTTGATGATATATTTTAAAGGAAAAAATAAAATAACATTGAGAGTATATGCTGTGGAGTAGTAAATAGTAGTTGATAAGAATAATTTTTTTTATTATTAAAGAAAATATTTTTAAATAAGTAATTTATAAAATATATACATGCACGCATGGACGAGCAGATCTCCGTACGAAATAAATTGTGATTTACTTATGATTCATGGAGAAGTCAACCTATTGGCTACTTTCCTTCTAAAGAAAAGAAAGAAAGAAGAAAGAAAAGATACCAAAGTCGCTTTTCTGATCAGTTCTCACGAGAGATGCTTTTAGATGTTTGTTGTATTATGTATGTATGATTTGGAAAGGAGTCCCACACTACCATTTTTAGGTTTTTACAATATAAAACTCTCGTATGGATCAAACTAACATTGTATATTTAAATCTTAAACAATGAACATGTATTACTTTATATCTTTTGGTCATTATTTTCCATTTAAAATTTATTTATATTAATATTCTTGTACCTTCTTATTACTTTTTAACTTTTATTTGCTTTCACACACACACAAATATATATATATATATATATATATATATACATATAAATGCATATATTAAATAAATTGAGATCCCTTTCAATTTTTGCTTGAATTTAAAAACCTCATGTATGTGAGAGATGGATACATAAATTAGCATGATCTACAATATTTATTACTCATTTAGAGTTTATTTGAGATTACAACTGTTCTAAGATATTTCCAGACTATTAATTTGCTACTATTCACACTATATTTCACACATAATCTGATATACTCTTAATAGAATCATGTCATCTAAAATATTTATACATGTATTAATATATGTTATAAGGCATATCTGAGTCGCCTAGGTATAAAAAATCCTATCAATTATATATTATAGAAATAAGGTAAGTATTAAAATCTTACATGTGGTTTTTTATTACATAAATTAGTAGTGCTGAAGTTTATGAAGCAATGGATAGCAAGTGTAATTAATTACAACGATCAATTTTTTAATTAAGGGAATAAGCTTAAAAAAATCAACTACCATTCATCTTCAGTACTCTTAAGGTTCTGTTTGGATGTTAAGAGTATCTCAGGTAATTTGTGAATAAGAATAAAATAGTTTGTAAATAGTAATGAATAATTTGTAAATAATAATTAAGTAGTTTAAAAGTATTTGAGAATAGTTGTATTTCCAAGCATGCCCTAACTTCAGTCTTCTTCCATTCTTACTCTGTGATTCTCTCACAAGTTTCTATCGGTATCAAAAAGTGAAAGATCAAATACAAATGTTCAAAATTTTCCATGTCATTATCCCTTATCTCCCCCATCAAAAGGACAATGGGATGCAAATTGGTCTCTTGATTTTCAGTGAAGTCATAGTGAAAGCAACATCTCAACAGACCATAAGATGGTTTGCCCATAAAAAGTCTTAGTTGATTAAAAGTGTTATCCAATTACTAAGTAGCTCATGCTCTTGCTAACAGGTAATATGTTGGGTTGGGTGGATTAGGTAATGAAATGTGGTATAATCCAAATATTGTGGGTCATTCTTCAACCTTAGCTACCTAATAGATCGAATACTCACGCTGTAGGTAATGGGCAAAACCACAAAGACAAAAACAGACTGCTCACAAGCTTTCACGGTTCATTGCACCATTGATACAAACTCCTCATAATAATTAGTACTAATAACCTTTTGAATTCATTTGTTTTCCTAAATAACCTCACGCTGTTTCGGTCAATGATCACGTCTAGCGATAACATATTCATGGGCACGGGGCAATGTGAAAGTCAGAAGAGAAGTCGGAGGTTTTTTTTTTTTAGGACTGTTGTGATTGCAAAGGGATTACATAAAAATAATTCTATAAATTGACGTTATTTCATGTGATCTTTTTATATCTACTTTATAATAAAAATAATTTTATAATCTGAAAAATAATATCAAAATTAATAAAATGTAAAGTATTTTTGCGTAATTCTTTTATATCTATAGTATTTTTTTTCTTAAAAACAGAATCTTATTTATTTATTTTTATTTAGGGCTTTTATTTATTTTTTAATTAAATTAATTGCTTTTATTTATTTTTTAATTAAATTAATTGATATATTATATTTTAAATGATTTTTTTTATATAGATTTTTTAATATTTTAAAATATTTTTAAAAAATAAAATAAATTTAAAATATTATTGAAAATATTAAGTAAAAAATATATATTAAATACTTTCTTAATACGAAGTAAAATAAAAAATTATAAAAAAATATTTTTAATAATATTATGATTTTTTTAAAATAAAGTCATTAGTCCCGTTGAGCTTAACATATACTTTTTTATGTGTAATTTTTTATTTATTTTTTATATAGTGGAGTTAAGATTTTTCTCCTTTGCGTTTTATAAACAACTTTGTGAAACTCAGCGATGTGACATACACGACAAGAGGGTTATATTCAGCATCGGTCAGCAATTTGACAACTGAATATAATCGGTATTATTCACAGCACGCGTTAACTATCTTTTATTTTTATTTTTATTAGGTTTCGTTTGTTTTTATGGGTAAAATAATATGAGATAAAATAAATTGAGATTAAAGTTACAAATTAAATAAAATATTATTAAAATATTTTTTTTATTTTAAAACTTGAAAAAATTAAATTATTTAGTTTATTTTATATGAGAATTTAAAAAAATTATAATAATTAAATGAGATGAGATGAGTTGAAAAAATTTATGAAAATAAACAAGACGTAATCCCTCCAGCTCCTGCCTCTCGCTTGATGTGGAATGTCCACATGGCCTGATTTTTAAATAATAAAAAACAAAATTTGATTGCATAGTATTTTTTTCTTCTCTCATCAATTTTTCTCCTTCTCTCCCAAACTCATTGTACGCAATCCAAATCCATCGTTTTATCTTCGAATCCCATCATCCACAAACCAAACCCATAGATTTTCTTCGAATCCATCGTCCGCAAGCCAAACCCATCGTTCGCAAGCCAAACCCATCGATTTTTCTTTGAATCCCATCGTTCGCATGCCAAACCCCTTTTTCAATTGCACGCTTGGATATGACATATATATATTTTCTTAAAAAGATAGAGAATTTACCAGCATTCAATTGCAACTAACCCTTTTTCATTGATACAAGATATCCAAAATAATTTGTCTTGGCAGAATATAATCATATTTATAGACTGGTCAAGGTAAAATTTATAAATAAGGCCTTTTCACAACTGAATCTATAGACTATTCAAGACTATAATTAAATTCAGTAAAATCATTGACCTTATCTCCCAAACAATTTGAGAGATTTCATTCGTTACCTTTTTATTCACAACTATATAATATAGGGTATCGCAATTTTAAATCCCATATATCAAATCGATATTGATTTTGATATCATTCGTAAATTTAAAAAAAATGAAAAACCTCAAGCTACATGCAGGTTCATACTCAAATTCTCTTAATTTTTGCTCAAATTTCCAGAGCTAAAGTTATTCTAAAACAATTTCTATTTCAAAAAGTTAATTTTAATATTAATTTTTACATTTTCATTCTGCAGAATATAGGGTACCTTAATAAACTCCCAAAGATAAACGAAAATCTAGAAATAAGAACAGGTATAATACAACAGAAGCAGGGAGAAATGAAAGACTGGCTTACCTTTTTGGGCAAAAAGAAATTAAAAAACGAAACATGCCTAAAGATATCAACATCTCCATCATATTAGGGTATTTCTGATCCATTGAAGTTTGAAGTTGAGGCCTAACAATATCAGTGAAACTCTCTTCCAGCTTATTCTAAAAGTACCTTAAGAAAATGCTCTGGCCACCTCATTTTTCTTCCAAAAGAAGTGATGTGCAAGAAAGAAGGGATGACAGCTCCTCTTCTGTTGCCACACCAAAGCCTTGCCATCTTATTCTACCAAATTTGTCCAGCAGGAAAATATACCTACAGATGGAAAATGACAAAATTTCAGCAAATAGTAGCTTTAAAACTAATTACTTCCTTCCCACTAAATAAATTTGGAAATGGAAATATTTTGTACCCAGTGAGAAGGTTCAGAATTTTTAATTCTTTTCGGAAGTAATAATGGTCACCAAATGAATATACAATCTGCTTCTGAAGTGTATCCTTCCCTTCATAATTAGATTTTTTCATTATCCGAAGAAGCAGCTGCTTAATAGGGTTCCAGCATAAGAACCACGAGTCTATGAAGGACACCTGGGAAAAATGAAGTATTTCATTGATAATTTAAATGTAAAAATTTAAAGATAATTATCCATGATAAATTATTAGAGCATCGTGAAAGATTAAAATAAGGCATATGCAATTTAGTCTGAACTTTGTCAACTAACCATTGAAAATGTTTGTAAAACACATTTACAATCTTTAAGATACACCTTTGCATCTAATCTGGAATGAACCAACTATGAAACACTGTGTGGAACATTTGATTTTTCCCTATATTCAACTAGTGTTTTCCCGAGAAAAAGATAAAACAGCTACAGTACAATGGTAATGTAAAAAAAAAAAAAACACTTAAATAGCCTTCCTAAATGTTTGCATAACAGCAAACTCAACACACTCTGCTGGTGTGTTGTTTTGGTCGTTTTAAAAAAATCATATTGCTGCTTTAATGTTCTGAGCATTAGTATATTTTCAAAGGAGAAAAGATTTTATGCAGAAAGAAACCAAAAATAGTGAATTCATCAAAAGTTTTATGTGCGTAAGTGACAATTTGATTGAGAATGCAAAAATGTCACAAAACCACAACTCTGTTGAGAGAAAGGAAGAAAAAAATGTTGGCATATCATATAACACCTCTTGCACAAATTATAATTCTTCTGACTGAGGCATAATCTGGCAAATGATATTGCCACTCAAAATATAGTTGTCATTAGACTGCAGCTCAAGTTTTCAATGCTTGACTGGTAAGTGAAGGAGGATAATCGGAGTAAATTAGAGAGAGAAGAAGTCCCACTTTTTCATGGAAACTCTCTCAGCACATTTATATGCAACTTCATGAAAAAATCATACAACCTTTAAATGATTGCATTCATCAGACATTTGCACTGACCTACATCTGAACCCACAAAAGGATCAGAGAAGAAAATTTGCGAGTAATTAAATACAATGATGAGTGGATGATGAGTTGTGAAAACTAGATGCATTGATCTCATAAACCTGTAATGCTGGGGATTGCCCCCAAGTACTCGGACAATTTATTTAACTACTAACATATACAAAGTGTAGGGGTGAAAAAAAACCAGAAAAGTGATTGTACCTCATATAGCTGAAGATCTTTTGAATCACTGTAAGCACCTAGAAAAGGCCCACTCCAAGAATCAATCATTGCCTGTACCAGATTGTTGCAGCAACAGAACAATACAAATAATTAAAAGGGAAACTAACCAAATTTATGTCTTTGATTAAAGAACATTTTATTAGAGGATAAAATAGTAAGAGTCGAACCTATCAACTAAGTTATTTTAAAAAAAATATACGATCCAGGAAATTCTGGGATTTGGATTTATAAAATATAGAGAAAATAGTGAGGCATGCCAATTGGCGGAGTAATATATAAGCGACCAAGTTTGAGAAATAATTGAACTGGTATGATGATTCTATTTCTGTTTCTACTTAGTGCACAAAATCTTGAGTTATTTTTTACTGTATCTTCCATTTTGAAAATGCCTTAAAACCTAATATAGTATTATCTGGGCACCAAATATCATGCTTATCATCCATATTTGACGTTTTCATTTCGCACCCCGCCACCCTCTCACTAAAAGGTACAAAAAAGTAAAACCCTCCAACTCCCTTCTCCTATTTTCCTTGTAGTTCTAATCACTTTATTCCAGCTGGCAAACAGCTCCTAGACCTAAGTTCTGTAAATTATATATAGTCCATGAAACCGTATACTCATTAATCATAACAGATTACATGCTTTCTTGCACATTAAAAGGTGTAGTAAAGATATCCAAATGTAATATACGCATCCAACTTGGAACAAAAAAACCACTGGCATTTGGTGAACTGGTGAAGCACCTGAAATTTTGGTGCACAATCATAACTAACGTTCTATACCTGGGAGTTTGCACGGAATGAAAGACATAGCAATGTTGCCTTTGGAATAGCTGCTTTTTCAGCATCAACCATATCTCTATTGAAAGTGATAGGCAGCTTCCATGTTTTATTACCAGAGTTGTTCACTTCTATGTCAGGAAACTTCACGGCTGCCATTGCAGGAATTATAATTTTATTTGCCATAGAAATCTGCACAAATACTGCTAATAAAGTCATTCTGTACAGTCAAGAATAAACTAAAGAACATGACTTACATACTATACTCCACAGATTATTAGGTTTGATCACACATCATCATGGTTGAAGTAAAAGAATCACCACTCAGAGGTCCAATTATGTAGATTGGTCAGACTAAATATAGACTCTATCTGGCCATCTCAACACAGTTTTTTAATCGAATCCAATGCTTGATATAGAAAGTGGTTTTTAAAATTGTTTAGAAACACAATCACATCATTTCAATTCAATATCACTACACGTAATACGCTATGCATATCATTCCCTCAGCGGAAAGGAAAGTCAAATTCTCAACGAAATCGAAGGGCAGAGGCCTTGGCTTACCCCAGTAGAAGATAAAAAAAAAGAAAGATTTTTTCGCTACAATACCTTCCCACCATGTTTCTTGAGCTCCGAAATATCGGCAAAGTATCCCCTGTTCATCTCATCTGCACTGCCCTATATCACATGAAAAATTACTTATAGCATTCAATACATAAAGTATCTAAGAGGAAAAAAAAAAAATAGAAACTTCAGACTCACAGCCGAGCACGCTCTTTCTCGATAGCCGCCTTGTTTCCCAGCTACAAACAATAGAGGTTTAAAAAAACGAAAAGAAAACAAAAATCAGAATAGAAGCCTTAGTTGTCATAGTTGATGGAAGAAAATAATAATAAAGAGATTCTAATTGAAAAAATGTATAGAATACCTGGTAAATGTCGAGAAAGCGAATGGAGGACCTTCGAGCTAAATGCAGTGAAGGAAGATGAAAGATATTCTCATGGTGCCTCAAAATCTGATCACAAAGAATTGCAGCCCGGCTTGATGAAGCCTGGGGTATCAATCGCTTCAAACTCTGCATTTTCAATCTGATTTGCTTCGCTCGATCGCTCGCTCTCTCTCTCTCTCTCTGAGTAACCTGGGGAAGAAGAACTGTACGATCTCTATAAGACTGTTTGGGCCTACTCCTATAGTTGGACTAAACATTCCTATTTGAAACCGAAATGGGCTTGTTGCGTATCATGAAGTTGGGACAATATTTTCTGATTATTTGTGTTTTCTTACGTAATTTTTTTTTTTTAGTTTTTTTGTATGGGCAACAATTTAGCGATTAAATAAAAGTAATTTCACAAATTCATGTGGTTTGATATGACTCGTTAGTTTATAAAATTATTTTTATTATAAAGTAGATCTAACGGACCACATTGAATCACGTAATTTGTGAGATTATTTTATGTAATTTTTTTGTGGCTGCAACAGTACTCTTTTTGTATACTAGATTTTGTCAATAATCTACCTGATTTTGGACTCGGATTTTAAGTTTTTTTTTTTGAATTATAAGAATAAGAATGAGAGAGCAATAAATATATGACATAGATTTCACAATATTTATTACTGCTCGAGATATGGAGTTTGGGAGTTTAACTTTTCCTTTCAATAAGCATATTATTCTCTAGTTACATTTCATTTAATCTTTCAAAAGAAATTAACTTCAATCAAGATACCGTGTAAACCACTTCTTTATACCTTTTGATAAAATCATGGCATAAATTTTTCATTTGAATATAAAATAAGCACACCCACACAAAATTAATTCTTTCACTATAAAAAAACTGAAAAAAAGAGAAAAAAATTGGGGTGGCTTTCCATTCCTCCAAAGGGTAGTCTGGCCACCCCATGATAGTTATGGCAACCTTGCTCGGTGTGGACAACATTACTTCACACAAGGTGGATCTGCAACCCCGGTTTGCATCCATCCTATTGTCAAGTTGGCTAGAACCACCATGCATGGGATGGTTTGTGGCCACCCCATCCCGAGGTGCTAGGGTGGCAAGATTCACCTCGATTGAGGTAGTTTGCCACCACTTCATGGTGGTTCGGTCACCCTTTCAGGTGGTTCTAAATTCTCATATTGCAATTTGGTGTGGTGTAAATTTTCTTTTAAAAAAAATGTAAAATTTTTATGTGTCAAATTATGATTAAAGGGTATAAAACTGAGTTATATATATAAATATATATATATATATATATATATATATTTACATCCCAATGAGAAATGTTTAGTTCACAAAGAATCTCTTAAAATAAAACTCATAAACTAATATTGCTTGTTGTGGTGCATTAAATTAATAGTAGGTGCTCTCCTTTCAAAACACATGTCATAAGCACATAGTGACATCCTTAAATGGGTGTGAAAGGGATAAAATAGTCCAGGCTAAATATGGCATCCTTGACCCAGTCCATTGGCTGGTCTTCATCAGGCACAAGAGAGTACAAGGAGATGATGGGACAAAGGCTGATGAATGAAGAGTAAGGTGTCAGAACGAAGTGACAGAAAAGAGGGGAAAAGAGAGAGAAGGGGTCCAGGGAAGCAAAAATGGACAGTGAAATAAAATAAATCTGAATTATTCACCAACTACTGATAGGGGCCAATAAAAGGAAAGGGATAAGATGGTTAGAAGGAATTCAAATTCTGGGCGACTAGATGTGAGTGATTCCTCAACCTCCAGACGGAAGCTTCGATTTAATTATTTTCTCCAGGCATTAGGGTCAACTGGAGGGGATAAAATAGCTCAAGTCCAATATGACATCCATGATCCAATCCATTAGGTGACTTTCAACATGAAAAAGAGAGAAAAATGAGGTGAGGGGACAAAGGCTGATAAAAGGAAGGCAATATGTCAAAAGTGATTGACGGCAAGGGAGGGAAAATAGAGAGAAGGGGGTCATGTACCAAAAAGTGGACAATGAAGTGACATAAAACGAATTATTCACAAACCACTAATAGAGATCAATAAAAGGGATCAGATCAGCTGAGAGAATGAGACTTCTGGGTGACTGGATGCGCTAGCTTCTTTAACCTTCAGACGGAAGCTTTAGTTTTATTAATTTCTCAAAGTAACAGGGGCCAATAGGAAGAAATAAAATAGCTCTGGCCCAATATGACATCAATGACCCAGTCGATTGGGTGGATTTCATTAAGAAAAAGAGAGAAAAATAAGATAGGGGGCAAAGGTTGAGGAAATAAGGGTAAGGTGTTAGAAAGAAGTGACGGAAATGAGAGAAAATAGAAAGAATGGGGTTAGGCACACAAAAGTAGATAGTGAAATGACATAAAACTGTCACCAACCACTCATAGAGGCCAATAAAAGGGATCAGATCGATTGAGAGAAGGGGGATGACTAGATGCACAAGCTTCTTCAACCTCGATAGAAACTTCAGTTTTCTTATTTTCTACAGGCATTATGAGTCAACTAAAAGGAATAAAGTAGCCCAAGTCCAATATGACATCCATGACCCAGTCCATTAGGTGAACTTCATCAGGAAAAAGAGATAAAAAGAAGATTAAGGGCAAAAGACGCGGAAATGAGAGTAAGGTGTTAGAAGAAAGTGATGAAAATGAGGGGAAAATAGAAAAAAATGGGGTCAGGCATGAAAAAGTGGATAGTGAAGTGACATAAAGCCAAATTCTTCAACAACCACTAACATAGGCCAATAAAAAGGATTAGATCGGCTGAGAGAAAGTGACTTCTGGGCGATTGGATGCTAGAGCTTTTTAAACTTCCATACATAAGCTTTAGTTTTATTATTTTCTCTAGGTATTAGGGGTTAACTGGAAGAGATAAAATAGTCCAGGCCCAATATGATATTCATGGCCCAGTCCATTAGGTGACATTCATCAGGAAAAAGAGAGGAAAAAAAAGATAAGGGGATATAGGCTGAAGAAAGGAGGGCAATGTGTCTAAAGGAAGTGATGAAAATAAGAAAAAAATAGAGAAAAAGGGGGCTAGACACGCAAAAGTAGACAATAAAGTGACATAAAGCTGAAATTTTCACTAACCATTAACAAATGCCAATAAAATGAATTAGATCGGCTGATAGAATGAGACTTTAGGGCTAATGGATGCATGAGTTTTTTCAACCTCTAGATGGAAGCTTTATTTTTATGATTTTCTTTAGGTATTAGGGTCAAGCAGAATGTATAAAATAACATAGGCCCAATATGACATTCATGGCCCAGGTCATTGGGTGGCTTTCATAAGGAAAAAGCGAGAAAAATGAGATAAGGTGACAAAGACTGAGAAGAAGAAGGCAATGTATCAGAAAGAAGTGACACATAATAGGAAAAAATAAAGAGAAGCAGGTACACAAAAGTGGATATTGAAGTGACATAAAGCTGAATTATTCACCAACCACTAACAGAAGCCAATAAAAGGGATTGGATTGGCTGAGAGAAATGGACTTCTGAGCAACTGGATGCACGAGCTTCTTCAACTCCCAAATAGAAACTTCAGTTTTATTATTTTTCTCAAGCCTTAGGGGTCAACTGGTTGAGATAAAATAATCCAGGCCCAATATGACATCCATTTCCCAGTCCATAGGGTGGTCTTCATCAGAAAAAAGGGAGAAAAAGAAGATGAAAGGCAAATGATGCAGAAAGGAAGGCAATGTATCTAAAGGAAGTGATGGAAAGAAGGGTAAAATGGAAAGAAGGGGCTAGACATACAAAAGTGGACAATGAAATGACATAAAGTTGGATTCTTCACCAACCAGTGACAGAGGCCAATAAAAGGGATCAAATAGACTGAGAGAAGGGGAGTTCTGAGCTACTGGATGCGCGAGCTTCTTCACCTCGAGGCGGAAGCTTCATTTTTGTTATTTTCTCCAAGCATTAGAGGTCAACTGTAAGTGATAAAATACCCCAGACCCAATATGACATGTATAGCCTAGTGCATTAGGTCGTTTTCATCACGAAAAAGATAGAAAAAGGAGAAGAGGGGAAAAAAGCTAAGGAAAGAAGGACAATGTGCCAGAAGTAAGTGACATGAAGGAGGAAAAAAGAGAAAGAAAATGGGTCAGACACACAAAAGTGGATAGTAAAGAGATATAAAGTCGAATTCTTCACCAAGCACTGACAGTGGCCAATAAAAGAATCAGATAGAGGCTGAGAGAAAGAGACTCCTGAGCAACTGGATGCACGAGTCTCTTCAACCTCCAGACAAAAAACTCAGTTTTATTATTTTTTCCAAGCATTAGGGGATCTTGGAAGAGATAAAATAGCCCAGACCCAATATGGCATCAATGACCCAGTAGATTGGATGGATTTCATCAAGAAAAAGAGAGAAAAATGAGATGAGAGGACAAATGCTGAGGAAATGAGGGTAAGGTGTTAGAAGGAAGTGACGAAAATTAGAGAAAATGGGGCCAGACATGCAAAAGTGGATAATGAAGTGACCTAAAGCTGAATTCTTCACCAACCACTGATATAGGCAAATAAAAGGGATTAGATCGGTTGAGAGAAGAGGCTTCTCGGTGACTGGATGTAAGAGCTTCTTCAACCTTCAGACAGAAACTTCAGTTTTTATTTTTTATTTATTTTCTCTAGGCATTAGGTGTCAATTGGAAGGGATAAAATAGCCTAGGCCCAATATGACTTCCATGGCCCATTCCATTGGGTGACTTTCATCATAAAAAATAGAGAAAATGACATTAGGGGACAAAGGTTGAAGAAAGGAGGACAATGTGTCGGAAAGAAGTGACGAAAATGAGAGAAAAATAGAGAGAATAGGGGTTAGACACGCAAAAGTAGACAATGAGGTGACATAAAGTCGAATTCTTCACCAATCATTGACACAGGCCAATAAAAGGGATCAGATCGGCTGAGAGAATGAGAGTTCTAGGTGACTGGATGAGCGAGCTTCTTCACTTCACAACGGAAGCTTTACTTTTATTATTTTTTGTAGGCATTAGGTGTCAACTGGAAGAGATAAAATAGCCCAGCCCCAAAATGACATCCATGACCTAGTCCATTTGGTGGTCCTCATGAGGAAAAAGATTGAAAAATGAGATGATGGGATAAAGACTGAGGAATGAAAGAAAATGTGTCAGAAGGAAGTGACAGAAATGAGGGAGAAATAGAGAGAAATGGGTCAGACATGCAAGACTAGATAGTGAAATGACATAAAAACGATTTCTTCACCAACCACTGATAGAGGACAATAAAAGGGATCCGATCGGCTGATATGAGGGGACTTCTGGATCAGTGGATTTGCGAGTTTTTTCAACTTCCAAACATATGCTTCAATTTAATAATTTTCTCCAAGCATTAAGGGTCACCTAAAAGGGATAAAAGAGTACAGGTCCAATATGGCATTAATGGTCCAGTCCATTGGGTGGCCTTCATCAGAAAAAAGTTAGAAAAAGGAGATTAGGGGAGAAAGATTGAGGAAATGAGGGCAATGTGTCAGAAGGAAGTGACAGAAAGGAGGGGAAAAGAGAGAAAGAGGACCAGATACGCAAAAGTAGACAATAAAATGACATAAAGCCGAACTTTTCACCAAGCACTAAAGTGGCCAATAAAAGGATTAGATCAGCTCAGAGAAGTGGACTTTTGGGAGACTAAATGCATGAGCTTCTTCAACCTCTAGAAAGAAACTGCAAATTTATTATTTTTCCATGCATTGGGGATCATCTGTTATGGATAAAATAGAAGAAACCAATATGGCATCAATGGCTGAGTCGATTGGGTGGATTTCATCAAGAAAAAGAGAGAAAAAAGAGATGATGGGACAAAGGCTGAGGAAAGGAGGGCAATATGTAAGAAGGAAGTGATGGAAATGAGGGGAAATAGAGAGAATGAGACCAGGCATGCAAAAGTGGATAATGAAGTGACATAAAGTTGAATTCTGCACCAACCACAGATACAGACCAATAAAGGGATCATATCGGTTTAGAGAAGAGGCTTCTGAGTGACTGGATGCAAGAGCTTCTTCAACCTCTAGACAAAAACT
Source organism: Juglans cinerea (assembly GCA_961763995.1). NCBI lineage: Eukaryota > Viridiplantae > Streptophyta > Magnoliopsida > Fagales > Juglandaceae > Juglans > Juglans cinerea. The sequence continues at coordinate 22,550,693 of CAUIVZ010000013.1, forward strand.
TCAGTTTGATTATTTTCTAGGCATTTAGTGTCAATAAGAAGGGATAAAATAGCTTAGGACCAATATGGCATCCTTGGCCCAGTCCATGGGGTGGCTTTCATAAGGAAAAAGAGAAAAAAATGACATTAGGGGACCAAAGGTTAGGAAAGGAAGACAAGGTGTCAAAAGGAAGTGACGAAAATGAGAAGAAAATAGAGAGAAGAGGGTTAGGCACGCAAAAGTGAACAATGAAGTGACATAAAACCGAATTCTTCACCAACAACTGACATATGCCAATAAAATGGATCAGGTTAGCTGAGAGAAAGGGAGTTCTAGGCAACTGGATGACTTCTAGACGGAATCTTCATTTTTATTATTTTCTGAACGCATTAGGGATCAACCAGAAGAGATAAAATAGCCTAGGCCCAATATGACATCCATAACCCAGTGCATTGGGTGGCTCTCATGAGGAAAAAGAGAGAAAAAGAAATGACGAGATAAAGATTGAGAAATGGAGGAAAATGTGTCAGAAGGAAGTGACAGAACGAATGAAAAATTGAGAGAAATGGGGTTAGACATGTATGAGCTTCTTCAACCTCTAGAAAGAAACTGCAGCTTTATTATTTTTTCAAGCATTGGGGATCGTCTGGAAGGGATAAAATAGCCGAAGCCAATATGGCATCAATGGCCTAGTCGATTGGGTTGATTTCATTAAGAAAAAGAGAGAAAAATGAGATGAGGGGACAGGTTGAGGAAATGAGGGCAATGTGTCAGAAGGAAGTGACGGAAATGAGAGGAAATAGAGAGAATGGGACCAGGCACCTAAAAGTGAATAATGAAGTGACATAAAGTTGAATTATTCACCAACCACTAATATAGGTCAATAAAAGAGATCGAATCGATTTAGAGAAGAGGCTTTTGAGTGATTGGATGCAAGAGCTTCTTCAACCTCCAGACAAAAACTTCAGTTTTATTATTTTCTCTAGGCATTACGTGTCAATTGGAAGGGATCAAATAGCTTAGGCCCAATATGGCACACATGGTCCAGTTCATTGGGTGGCCTTCATCAGGAAAAAAGAAGAAAAATGACATTAGGGGACAAAGGTTGAGGAATGAGGACAATGTGTCAGATGAAAGTGACATAAAGGAGAAGAACATAGAGAGAATGGGGTTATGCACACAAAAGTGGACAATGTAATGACATAAAATAGAATTCTTCACTAACCACTGACACATGCCAATAAAAGGGATCGAATCAATGAGAGAAGGGGAGTTCTAGGTGACTTGATGCGCGAGCTTCTTCACTTCCAGACGAAAGCTTCATTTTTATTACTTTTTGAAGGCATTAGGGGTCAACTGGAAGAGATAAGATAGCGTAGGCCCAATATGGCCTCCATGACCTAGTCCATTGGCTGGCTCTCATGAGGAAAAAAGGGAGAAAATGAGATGATGGAATAAAGACTGAGGAATGGAGAAAAATGTGTTAGAAGGAAGTGATAGAAATGAGAGAAAAATTGAGAGAAAGGGGCCCAAGCATGCAAAAGTTGATAGTGAAATGACATAAAGACAATTTCTTCACCAACCACTAACAGAGGCCAATAAAAGGGATTAGATCAGCTGAGATGAGGGGACTTCTGGACGACTGGATGTTCGAGCTTCTTCAACCTCCAAACGGATGCTTCGATTTTATCATTTTCTCTAAACATTAAGGGTCAATTGGAAGGGATAAAAGATCACAGGCCCAATATGACATTAATGATCCAATCCATTGGGTGGCTTTTACCGGGAAAAAGATAGAAAAATGAGATTAGGGACAAAGGCAGAGGAAATAAGGGCAATGTGTAAGAAGGAAGTGACGAAAAGGAGGGGAAAAAAGAGAGAAGGGGGGTTAGGCACACAAAAGTTGACAATAAAATGACATAAATCCGAACTCTTCACCAAACACTGAAGTGGCCATTAAAAATATTAGATCGACTGATAGAAGGGGACTTCTAGGCGACTAAATGCACGATCTTCTTCAACCTCTAGGCAGAAACTTCAGATTTATTATTTTTTCTAGGCATTGGGGATCAACTAGAAGAGATAAAATAGCCGAAGCTAATATGACATCATTGGCCTAGTCGATTGGGTGGATTTAATCAAGAAAAAGAGAGAAAAATGAGATGATGAGACAAAAACTGAGGAATTAAGGACAAAGTGTTAGATGGAAGTGACAGAAAGGAGGAGAAATAGAGAGAATGAGGCCAGGCATGCAAAAATGGATAATGAAGTGACATAAAGCTGAATTATTCACCAACTACTGATAGAGGCCAAAAAAAGGGATCAGATCGGTTGAGGGAAGAAGCTTCTGGGTGACTGGATGTAAGAGCTTCTTCAACCTCCAGACATAAACTTTAATTTTTTATTATTTTCTCTAGGTATTAGGTGTCAATTTGAAGGGATAAAATTGCCTAGGCCCAATATGGCATCCAAGGCTCAGTCCATTAGGTGGCATTCATTAGGAAAAAGAGTGAAAAATGACATTAGGGGAAAAAGGTTGAGGAAATGAGGACAAGTTTTCAGAAGGAAGTGACGAAAAGGAGAGGAAAATAGATAGAATGAGAGTTAGACACGCAAAAGTTGACAATGAAGTTCCATAAAGCCGAATTTTTCTCCAACAATTGACACAAGTCAATAAAAGGGAGGAGATCGTCTAAAAGAAGGGGAGTTTTAGACGATTGGATACTCGACTTCCAGACAGAAGCTTCATTTTTATTATTTTATGTAGAAATTATGAGTCAACTAGAAGAGATAAAATAGTCTAAGCCCAATATGGCATCCATGACCTAGTGCATTGGGTGGCCGTCATGAGGAAAAGGAAATAAAAAGAGATGATGGGATAACGACTGAGGAATGAAGAAAAATGTGTTAGAAGGAAGTGAGAGAAATGAGGAAAAAATAGAGAGAAAGGGTGCCAGACATGCAAAAGTCGACAGTGAAATTATATAAATAAGATTTCTTCACTAACTACTGACAGATGCCAATAAAAAGAATCAGATCAGCTGCGATGAGGGGACTTCTGGACGACTGGATGTTCAAGCTTTTTCTACCTCCAAACAGTTGCTTCAATTTTATCATTTTCTCCAAGCATTAAGGGTCAACTGGAAGAAATAAAATATCAAAGGCCAGTATGGCATTAATGGTCCAAGCCATTCGGTGGCTTTCATCAGGAAAAAGATCGAAAAATGAGATTAGGGGATAAAAAGGCTGAGAAAAGGAGGGCAATGTGTCAGAAGGAAGTGACGGAAATGAGGGGAAAACGAGAGAAAGGGGGCCAGACATGCAATAGTAGACAATAAAATTACATAAAGCTGAACTCTTCACCAAGCACTGAAGTGACCAATAAAATGATTAGATCGACTGAGAGAAGGGGACTTCTGGGCGATGAAATGTACGAGCTTCATAAACCTCTAGAAAGAAACTGTAGATTTATTATTTTTTAAGACACTGGGGATCATCTGGAAGGGATAAAATAATCGAAGGCAATATGACATCAATGACCCAGTCGATTGAGTGGATTTCATCAAGAAAAAAGGGAGAAAAATGAGATGAGAGGACAAAAGATGAGGAAAGGAGAACAAGCTGTCAGAAGGAAGTTACGGAAATGAGGGGAAATAGAGAGAATTGGGCCAGACATGCAAAAGTGGATAATGAAGTGACATAAAGCTGAATTCTTCACCAACCACAGACAGTGGCCAATAAAAGGGATCAGATCGGTTGAGAGAAGAGGCTTCTGGGTGACTGGATGTAAGAGCTTCTTCAACCTCCTGACAGAAACTTTAGTTTTATTATTTTCTCTAAGCATTAGGTGTTAATTGAAAGGGATAAAATAGCCTAGGCCTAATATGGCATCCAAGGCCGAGTCCATTTGGTGGCATTCATTAGGTTAAAGAGAGAAAAATTACATTAGGAGACAAAGGTCAATGAAAGGAGGACAAAGTGTCAGAAGGAAGTGACGGAATGGAGAGGAAAATAGAGAATGAGGGTTAGGCAGGCAAAAGTAGACAATGAAGTTATATAAAACCGAATTCTTTACTAACAACTGGCACATGCCAATGAAGCATATCGACTAAGAGAAGAGGAGCTTTAGGCGACAGGATGCGCGAGCTTCTTCACTTCTAGACGGAAGCTTCATTTTTATTATTTTTTGTAGAAATTAGGGGTCAACTAGAAGAGATAAAATAGCCCAGGCCCAATATGACATCTATTGCCTAGTGCTTTGAGTGGCCCTCATGAGGAAAAATAGAGAAAATGAGATGATGGTATAAAGACTGAGGAATGGAGGAAAATGTGTTGGAAGAAAGTGAGAGAAATGAGGGAAAAATAGAGAGAAAGGGTGCCACGCATGCAAAAGTGGATAGTGAAATGACATAAAGACGATTTTTTCACCAACCACTCACAGAGGCCAATAAAATGGATCAAATTGGCTGAGATGAGCGGACTTCTGGACGATTGGATGTTCAAGCTTCTTAGACTTCCAAACGATGCTTCAATTTTATCATTTTCTGCAAGCATTAAAGGTCAACTGAAAGGGATAAAAGAGCCCAGACCCAATATGACATCCATGACCCAGTCCATTGGGCGACCTTCATCAGGAAAAAGATTGAAAAAGGAGATGAAGGGACAAAGACTGTGAAAAAGAAGACAAGTTGTGAGAACGAAGTGACGGAAAAGAGAGAGAAAAAGAGAGAAGAGGGGTCAGGCACGCAAAAGTTGACAATAAAATGACATCAAGCCGAACTTTTCAATAAGCACTGAAGTGAACAATAAAATGATCAGATCGGCTGAGAGAATGAGACTTCTGCTCGACTAAATGCACAAGCTTCTTAAACCTCTAGATAGAAACTTCAGATTTATTTATTTTTCCAGGCATTGGGATCAACTAGAAGAGATAAAATAACCAAAGCCAATATGACATCAATGACCCAGTTGATTGGGTTGATTTCATCAAGGAAAAGAGAGAAAACTGATATGAGGGGACAAAGGCTGAGGAAAGGAGGACAAGGTGTTAGAAGGAAGTGACAGAAATGAGAGAAAATAGAGAGATTAGGCCAGGTATGCAAAAGTGGATTATGAAGTGACATAAAACTGAATTCTTCATCAACCACTGATAGAGGCCAAAAAAAGGAATCAGATCGGTTGAGAGAAAAAGCTTCTGGGTGATTGGATGCAAGAACTTCTTCAACGTCTAGGCATAAACTTCAGTTTTATTATTTTTTCTAGGCATTTGGTATCAATTAGACAAGATAAAATAGCCTAGGCCTAATATGGCATCCATGGCCCCGTCCATTGGGTGACCTTCATTAGGAAAAAGAGAGAAAAATGACATTAGGGGACAAAAGTTAAAGAAAGGAGGACAATGTGTCAGAACGAAGTGACGAAAATGAGAGGAAAATAGAGAGAATGAGGGTTAGGCACGCAAAAGTGGACAATGAATTGACATAAAGTCGAATTCCTCACGAACCACTGACATAGGCCAATAAAAGGATCAAATTGACTGAGAGAATGAGAGTTATAGGTGACTGGATGCACGAGCTTCTTCACTTCCAGACGAAAGCTTCATTTTTATTATTTTCGGCAAGTATTAAGGGTCAACTGGAAGAGAAAAAATTGCCTAGGCCTAATATGACTTCGATGGTCGAGTTCATTGGGTGGGCCTCATGAGGAAAAAAAGAGAAAATGAGATGATGTGATAAAGACTGAGGAATGAAGGAAAATGTGTTAGAAGGAAGTGATAGAAAAGAGGGAAAAATAGAGAGAAAGGGGCCCAGACATGCAAAAGTGGATAGTGAAGTGACATAAAGTCAAAATTTTTCACTAACCATTGACAGAGGCAAATAAAAGGGATCAGATCAACTGATAGAAGGTGACTTCAAGGCAACCGGATGTGCGAGCTTCTTCAACTTCCAGACGGATGCTTCAATTTATCATTTTCTCCAAGTATTATGGGTCCATTGGAAGGGGTAAAAGCGCCCATGCTTAATATGACATCCATGGTCAAGTCCATTGGGTGACCTGTATCAGGAAAAAGATAGAAAAAGGAGATGAGGGACAAAGACTACAAGTTGTGAGAAGGAAGTGTCAGAAAGGAGAGGAAAATAGAGAGAAGGGGGGTTAGGCACGCAAAAGTGGACAATGAAGTGACGTAAAGCAGAATTCTTTACCAACCACTAACACATGCTAATAAAATGGATCAAATCGACTGAGAGAAGGGGAGCTCTAGGCGATTGGATGCTAGAGCTTCTTCACTACCGGACATAAGCTTAATGTTTTTATTTTTTTCTATAGGCATTAGGGGTCAATTGGTAGAGATAAAATAATTCAGGCCCAATATGACATCCAGGACCCAATCTATTGGGTGTCCCTCATGAGGAAAAAGAGAGAAAATGAGATGATGGGATGAGGAATGGTGGAAAATGTGTCAGAAGGAAGTGATAGAAATGAGGGAAAAATAGAGAGTAGGGGGTCAGACATGCAAAAGGGGATAGTTAAATGACATAAAGAAGATTTTTTCACCAACCACTAATATAAGCCAATAAAAGGTTTCAGATCGGCTGAGATGTGGGGACTTCTGGACGACTAGATGTGCGAGCTTCTTCAACCTCCAAACGGATGCTTCCATTTTATCAATTTCTCCAAGCATTAAGGGTCAACTGGAACGGATAAAAAAAAGGACCCAATATGGCATTAATGGTCCAGTCCATTGGGTGGCGTTCAACAGGAAAAAGATAAAAATGAGATTAGGGGAGAAAAGCTGTGGAAAGGAGGGCAAGGTGTCAGAAGGAAGTGACGGATGGGAGGGGAAAAAAGAGAGAAGGGGAGTCAGGCACGCAAAAGTAGACAATAAAATGACATAAAGCTGAACTCTTTACCAAGCACTGGAGTGGCCAATAAAAGGATTAGATCGGCTAAGAGAAAGGACTTCTAGGCGACTGAATGCGCGAGCTTCTTCACTTCCAGATGAAAGTTTCATTTTTATTATTTTATGCCGGCATTAGGGGTCTACTGGAACAGATAAAACAACCTAGGCCCAATATGGAATCCATGACCCAGTCCATTGGGTGTCCCTCATGAGGAAAAAGAGAGAAAATAAGATGAAGAGATAAAGAATGATGAATGGGGGAAAATGTGTGAGAAGGAAGTGATAGAAAGTAGGGTAAAATAGAAAGGAAGGGGACGAGACATGGAAAAGTGGATAGTTAAATGACATAAAGACGATTTCTTCACCAACCACTGTCAGGCCAATAAAGGAGATCAGATCAACTGAGATGAGGGGACTTCTGGACAACTGGATGTGCGAGCTTCTTCAACCTCCAAACAAATGCTACAATTTTATCATTTTCTCAAAGCATTACGGGTCAACTGGAAGGGATAAAAGAGCACAGATCCAATATGACATTAATGGTCCAGTCCATTGGGTGACCTTCATTAAGACAAAGATAGAAAAAAGAGATTAGGGGAGAAAGACTGAGGAAATGAGGGCAATGTGCCAGAAGGAAGTGACAGAAGGGAGGGGAAAGGGAGAGAAGGGGGGTCAGGCACGCAAAAGTAGATAATGAAATGACTTAAAACCGAACTCTTCACCAAGCACTGAAGTGCCCGACTAAATGCACGTGCTTCTTCAACCTCTACGCAGAAACTTCAGATTAATTATTTTTTCCAAGTATTGAGGATCAACTGGAAGGGATAAAATACCCGAAGCCAATAAGGCATCAATGGCCTAGTCCATTGGATATCTTTCTTCACGAAAAAGGGAAAAAATGAGAAGATGAGACAAAGGCTGAGAAAATGATGAAAATGTGTTAGAAGGAAGTGGTGGAAAGGAGGACAATGTGTCAGAAGTAAGTGACGAAAATGAATAGAAAATAGAGTGAAGGGGGTCATGCACACAAAAGTAGATAGTGAAGTGACATAAACTTGAATTCTTCACCAGCCATTGAGAGAGATCAATAAAAGGGATCATATCGGTGAGAGAAGGGGACTTTTGGAAGATTGGATGCACGAGCTTCTTTAAATTCTGGACAGAAACCTCAATTTTAGTATTTTCTCTAGGCATTAGGCGTCAATTGGAAGGGATAAAATGGTCTAGGTCCAATGGCATCCATGACCCAGTTCATTGGGTATCATTCATTAAGAAAAAGAGAGAAAAAAGATATAAGAGGATAAAGACTGAGGAAATGAGGGCAATGTGTCATAGGTAAGTGATAGAAAGCAACAAAAAATAGAGTGAAGGTGGGTCAGGCACGCAAAAGTAGACAATGAAGTAACATAAAACCGAGTTATTCACCAACCACTAAGAGAGGCTAATAAAAGGGATCAGATTGCTGAAAGAATGGGAGTTATGGGCGACTGGATACGCGAGATTCTTCACCTCCTAATGAAAGTTTCATTTTTTTTTAATTTTTTCCCGATAATAGGGGTCAACTGGAAGGGATAATATAGCTCAGGCCCAATATGACATCCATGACACAGTCCATTGGGTGGCCTTCATCAGGTAATAGAGAGAAAATGAGATAATAAGATAAAGACTGAGGAAATGATGGAAATGTGTTAGAAGGAAGTGACATAAATGAGGAGAAAATAGAGAGAAGATGGGTCATGCATACAAAAGTTGATAGTGAAGTGACATAAAGTCAATTTTTTCACCAACCACTGACAGATGCCAATAAAAGGGATTAGATCGGTTGAGAGAATGTGACTTTTGGGCGACTTGATGTGTGAGCTTCTTCAACTTCCATATGGATGCTTCAATTTTATCATTTTCTCTAGGCATTATGGATCAATTGGAAGGGATAAAAGAGTCGAAGCCCAATATGGCATCCATGTGTCAGTCCATTGGGTGACCTTCATCGAAAAAAAGATTAAGAAAGGAGAGGAGGGGACAAAGATTGTGGAAAGGATGACAAGGTGTCAGAAGGAAGTGACGAAAATGAGAGGAAAATAGAGAGAAAGCGGGTTAGGCACGCAAAAGTAGACAAGGAAGTGACATAAAGCCGAATTCTTCACCAACCACTGACACAAGACAATAAAAGGGATCAAATCGGCTGAGAGAAGGGAGTTCTAGGCGATTGAATACACGAGCTTCTTCACTTCCAGACGGAAGCTTAATTTTTATTATTTTATGCAGGCATTAGGGTCAACTGGAAGATATAAAATAGCCCAGACCCAATATGGTATCCATGACCCAGTCCATTGGGTGGCTCTCATGAGGAAAAAGAGAGAAAAAGAGATGATGAGATAAAGACTGAGGAATGAAAGAAAATGTGTTAGAAGGAAGTGACAAAAAGGAGGGAAACATACAGAGAAAGGAGGCCAGACATGCAAAAGTGGATAGTGAAATGACATAAAAATGATTTCTTCACCAACCACTGACAGAGGCCAATAAAAGGGAACATATCGGCTGAGATGAGGGGACTTCTGGACGACTGGATATGCAAGCTTCTTCAACCATTAAATGGATGCTTCAATTTTATCATTTTCTCTAAGCATTAAGGGTCAATTGGAAGGGATAAAAGAGCACAAGCCCAATATGGCATTAATGGTCCAATCCATTGGGTGGCCTTCATCAAGAAAAAGATAGAGAAAAGAGATTATGGGACAAAGACTGAGAAAATGAGGGCAATGTGTCAGAAGGAAGTGATGGAAAGGAGGGGAGAAGATATAGAATGAGGGTCAGGCACGCAAAAGCAAGTAATAAAATGACATAAAGCTGAACTCTTCACCAAGCACTGAAGTGACCAATAAAAAGATCAGATCGGCTGAGAGAAGGGGACTTCTAGGCGACTTGATGCGTGAGCTTTTTAACTTCCAGACGAAAGCTTCATTTTTATTATATTTTGCAGTCATTAGGGGTCAACTGGAAGAGATAAAATAGCGCAGGCCCAATATAGCTTCCATGGCCCAGTCCATTGGATTGTTTTCTTTAGGAAAAAGAGAGAAAAATGTGATGATGGGTGATTGAGCCGAGTTATTGCATATTTTATACATTTAGAACTATTATATTTTATTTATTTCATTACATTATTATTGGTTTTAGATGGAAAAATAGTTAAAATGAATAAATCTAAGTTGTGATTTAAATTGGTTAATAGAATGATTTATGCTTAATTTTATAACTTGTGATTTAATTGGACAATGTTCATTCACATGCACAACATATTTTTGATATTTTATTATTCTTTTTTATTTTATTATATTTTATTTCTAATTTCTATTGTTTTTATAGGTCAAGAAATGAAAAGCATAAAAAGAAGAGAAAAGTCACATTTGCACGTGGGACCCATTACTTTAGATTCTTGGACAGAAGTTGGTTTCTCTCAACTCACACACATGGCTCCTTAAGGAAAAGACATGCACTAAAAACCAAAAATACATGGACGTGAGAGGCTTGGGGGCCTTTTGGGAGTTTTAATGGAAAGGTATTTTGGGACGTTAGGGTCTAATGCGTACGAGGAATTCACATTAATTTCTCTTGGGAGTCTTCATTCAAAGGAGACGAAGGAATTCACGCCGCACATGATAGAAAGGAAAAGAAAGAATGCTCCAGCGTCGCGCATTGAAGAACTCCTTTGGGGTCAACTGCCGCTCCAGCCTTCTCCTCCACTGCTTGCCACCTCCATTTCCATTCATTTGGCTTGTTCTTTTCATTCCCTACTTTTTATTTAATTTCAGTTTAAAGTTTATGGAATATTTTTGAGATTTTTGGCTTAGAAATTTGGGCAATTTATTTGCTATTTATTTTACTTAATGTCATTACATTTCTTACTCTTTTAAGCTTTCATTTAACATTGATTACAATTGCTATGGATTGATTTTGAGAATTTGTGATTTGAATACAAGGATGAACCCTAGAATCTTGATTTTGGGGCTTGTCAATTTTCAGCTCGTATTTTTTCAATTATTTTCTAATCTAATTTAATTTTTAGCTTAGTTTTATTAATCTCTTAGTTCCATTGCATATTAGGTTAATTAAGACTTAATTAATTTTGGTTTTATTAATTAATTTTCTAATTAATTGAGATTGTTTAGCTTAATTGATTCATTGATTGTTAATTTCAATTTGTTAGTCTCTTACATTTCATTTCGACACTAAAAAAAAATCTAAAAATATGAATCTAGTCCATGACTAGTGCCCTTTTCATTCCAGTTGCACTCTTCTATTCATTGCACATACCACAATTTTTACTTTCTCTTTGTGAATATTTTCACCATTTTTAACGAGTTTGATTTTAAGTAACTTTTCTTGAGGAGACGAATTAGGAATTTATTCATAATTATTACGCGACATCCTTCTACACTTGGGACAGCCTTTATGCTACTCATTTTTGAGTGAGTCAATGGGACAAAGGCTGAGGAAAGGAGGACAATGTGTCAGAAGGAAGTGACGAAAAGGATGGAAAAATAGAGTGAAGGGGGTTAGGCACACAAAAGTAGACAGTGAAGTGACATAAAACTGAATTCTTCACCAGCCATTGAGAGAGATCAATAAAAGGGATCAGATCGACGAGAGAATGGGACTTTTGGGAGATTGGATGCACGAGCTTCTTCAACTTCTGGACATAAACTTCAATTTTAGTATTTTCTCTGAGCAATAGACGTCAATTGGAATTGATAAAATAACCTAGGCCCAATATGGCATCCATGGTCCAATCCATTGGGTGTCATTCATTAAGAAAAAGAGAGAAAAAAGATATAAGGAAACAAAGACTGAGGAAATGAGGGCAATGTGTCAGAGGTAAGTCTTGTGGTGTAAATATCTACAAGTGCACAAAATCATAACAAGTAGTAAAGCGTTTTTAAAGAAAACAGATGTCGAACCTACATAGATTAATTATGCTATTGAGTACTGAAATTTATTAAATTAATTACTAGTTGGAAAATCAAAATTTAAGGAATAGATAATCAAAATTAAACTGAAGAAAATAATATTAAAATTTGGATTTTTAAAAATAATAAGAATAGATCTAGAGCGTTTGATTTCACCTAGCGAATCTCACACAATTTATTTTTCCTTATTATAGAATTGCAATTATCCCATGTTGATGATAAAAATCCCTTAACTATTCAATGTTTTCTCTCTAACAATACTAAAAATATATCTAATTAATAACTCCATATCTCTATATGAATTTAACTTATTGGAGACTCATTAAATTCTTTAGATTTTTCTTGAAAATCACACTAATTGCGGTAAAGTATCTATACTTTCACTCAACTGATGATGCTTAATCTTAGAGCTCTAATCACAAATTACTTCTCGGTCTCATTGTGATTCAATAGATCGAATAATAATTAGTTAGAAAACTGCAAGTATTAAGAACAAGGAATAAATACTCACTCATGGAAGTATTGAAAATACGATAACTTAGAATTTAAATTGTGTGTTCAATGCTAGACTATATCAAAACTCTAGAAAATAAAATTAGCTCTTAATGAATTTGAAAAGAAAAAGAATAAAATTAGTATTTTTCGTTGGAGTCGGTTGATGAAGCATGCGGCTCTTGCATCTGCTCCCCAGATTTGCCTCCTTGAAAGAAACTAAAAGAATAGACTTTGGAATATTGGATTCTAAAACTCAGACTCTCCTCTTAATTTCGTGTTAATGATATGCTTATATAGAGTAGAAAATAAACCTTAATGTTTTCATGATTTCTGCCTAAAAAATGGCCTAACTTTTAGGACTAATTTTGGCCGCCTCGTACGCACTCCAGGAGTCAGAATTTAGAAAATTCTTATTAGAGACAAAGTTATAGCCCTTTAAATCAGACTCCCAACCCATCTAGAATCGCATCCATCGGATATGTGAGTAGGAAGTTATGATCGAACCACTCAAGCATGCCCATGTTGTTTTCTAGTGTATTCTGAATTTGGACTTGTGAATTTATTCTGTGATTTCTTTCTATTCTTTCTTGATCAAAATTACTTTCAAACCCTTTGCTAGTTGTTGCCCATGATGTCGTTTAGGTTGATCTTTTATGTTGGTCGGTTAGACTAGTCGCCCAATCTAACCGTCTAGAGCCTTGTCGTTAAGTCTTCTCGTCGATGAGGTAAAATATCTCGCTCATCGCCTAACTCTCGTCGCCAATTCTGGTGGCCATTGAGTCTCATTGCTTAAATCTTCTCGGCTCTCTTCAAATCTCATTGTCTCTCGTCGGTCTGGATCCGTAATCATTTCTTTTGTACCAAAATGCTCTCATTTCGCACTAAATCTTCTCATTCCTTTAAATCCAAGAAAATAAAAAAACATATGTAGAAATAAAATAAAATCAATAGTATTGAAGGAAAACTGACAGTTTTCATAAATAAAAGAGTGATAAAAACCACACTTATCAGTAAGTGACGTAAAACATGAAAAAATAGAGTGAAGGAGGGTCAGACATGCAAAAGTGGACAATGAAGTGATATAAAGCCGAATTCTTCACCAACCACTAAGAGAGGCCAATAAAAGGGATCAGATCGACTGAAAGAAGGGGAGTTCTGGGCGACTGGATATGCGAGATTCTTCACCTCCAAATGGAAGTTTCATTTTTTTTTCTCTAGATATTAGGGGTCAACTGGAAGTGATAAAATAGCCCAGGCCCATTAATCCTTCATCAAGTAATAGAGAGAAAATGAGATGAGAGGATAAAGACTAAGGAAATAAGGGAAATGTGTTAGAAGGAAATGACATAAATGAGGAGAAAATAGAGAGAAGGTGGGTCATGCATACAAAAGTAGATAGTGAAGTGACATAAAGTCAAATTTTTCACCAACCACTGACAGAGGCCAATAAAATGAATTAGATCGATTGAGAAAAGGTGACTTCTGGGCGACTAGATGTGCGAGGTTCTTCAACTTCCAGATAAATGCTTCAATTTTATCATTTTCTACAAGCATTAGGTGTCAATTGGAAGGGATAAAAGAGTCCAGACCCAATATGGTTTCCATGTATCAGTCCATTGGGTGACTTTCATCGGGAAAAAGATTAAAAAAGGAGAGGAGGGGACAAAGACTGTGGAAAGGATGTCAAGGTGTCAGAACGAAGTGGCGGAAATGAGAGGAAAATAGAGAGAAGGGGCGTTAGGCACACAAAAGTGGACAATGAAGTGACTTAAAACCGAATTCTTCACCAACCATTGACACAGGCTAATAAAAGGAATCAGATCGGCTGAGAGAAGGGGAGTTCTAGGCGACTAGATGAGCGAGCTTCTTCACTTCCAGACAGAAGCTTCATTTTTATTATTTTTTGCAGGCATTAGGGGTCAACTGGAAGAGATAAAATAGCTCAGGCCCAATATGACATCCATGACCCAGTGCATTGAGTGGCCCTCATGAGGAAAAAGAGAAAAAATGAGATGATGAGATAAAAATTGAGGAATGAAGGAAAATGTGTCAGACGGAAGTGACAGAAAGGAGGGAAAAATAGCGAGAAATGACATGATGAGGGGACAGAAGGAAGTGACAAAAAGGAAATGGGGCCTGACATGCAAAAGTGTATAGTGAAATGACATAAAGATAATTTCTTTACCAACCATTGATAGAGACCAATAAAAGGGATTAGATTGGTTGAGATGATGTGACTTCTAGATGACTGGATGTGCGAGTGTCTTCAACTTCCAATCGGATACTTTATCTCATCCAGGCATTAGGGGTCAACTGTAATGGATAAAATAGCCAGGCCCAATATGGCATTCATGGCTCAGTCCATTGAGTGGCACTCATCAGGAAAAATAGTGAAAAATGAGATGAGGGACAAAAGTTGAGGAAATGAGGGCAACTTTTCAAAAGGAAGTGACGGAAAAGATGGAAAAGAGAGATAAGGGATTGGCACGCAAAAGTGGATAATGAAGTGAGATAAACCTGAATTCTTTATCGATCACTGAGGGAGGTCAATAAAAGGGATCAGATCAATTGAGAGATTGGGACTTTTGGGTTAATGGATGCAAGAGTATCTTCAACTTCCTAACGGAAGCTTCAGTTTTATTATTATCTTCACGCATTAGGGTCTGTACAGTGAGATACGAGAGACCATGAGATACTGTAAAATACACTCATTTATAGTGGCTTTGCCCTCCAAATGAGCCGTGGACGTAGACCCTATTCCAAACTACGTAAATCTGTCTCATTCTCAATTTATATTTGCTATATTTATTTACTATTTATTGTAATGAATGTACGTACGAATTTCGTACTGTACCTCTCTCGTGGGTTTCTCTGTCGAGAATGACTCTCTCTATTTTCGGCTTGGTGGTTACAAAACACACCTTAACACGGTGTTTGGACAATAGTCTCTTTGTTGTCTCTTCAATGTGAATGTTGCCGAGTGAAATTTGAAGAAGCATTGAGGAGTGAGTTCATTCATTTGGGCATGTGATAAGCTAAAAATCAAAATTATCCACATGTCAGTTCGTTGTTGGCAAGCAGTCTCATAATGTAAGATAAATGCATAATTTACGTAGGGAAATTCACGAGTAATCCTCCAGTTTTTGCCCTGATTAGATAAATGACTTACTACCATTTGTTTTGTTTTTGTTAAAATATAATATAAATAATAAAATCTCTCTTTTCATCAACTTTAAGTTTTTTAAATAAGTGAGGATTTTACGTAGTATCAAAGTATATATTTTGAGTTCAAATTCTGACTCTACACTTCACTCTATTAGTTAAATATTCTACCATTCGATCAACGAGGAGTCCAACCAATACGTGAAGAAGAATATAAATAATAAAATCTCAATCCTCTCATCAGAACCGGAGTTTTTGTCTCTATTGCGTAACATATTATTTACTGTGGAATTCATAGAAATAAAGTCAAAAGTACAAACATTTTTTGTATGCTAATAAATTAAAAATTGGAGTGTGTTGCTATTTGCATGTCACGCTCTCTTTACTCACTTGCCAATTGGTCAAGTCTTAAACCAGCTGAGGTCTTTGTTGCCATCTACATTCAAGTCTCAGATTTTGAAGGAAGGCTGAATAGAGACGAGTATTAATGTGATTGTATTGCTTCTTTGGAAGCAGATAAAATTTAGAACGAAAAATAACATTTTTCCAGTCATATGATTTTCTATCACAATATAACTATTAAATTTGAAGTACTTCAACTTGTCAAGCAATATCTTCAATGCCATATATTATATGAAGTGTACATCACGTATATACTTATTATTATTCGTTGATTATATGTTATACACAAACAGACATATAATACACACATTAAAATTGTCGTGTGATATTAATTTATTGCCTGAAAGAGAGAATCAAGATAAAAGTAGTACTGGGTGATCCATCTTTTGATGATCTTAATCTCAACCTTTCGCTGCATGATCAACCACTCTGGATCGCTTTGCTTTGAGGGAAGTATATCCAAGCAATGAGATCCTGCAATTGGAAAATTAATGACACTTTTGATTATCTTTTAAATTTTTTGTATATGTTTATGTACATATATACACATGACTTTTGACTAGATGCTACGTACAATACTACTCCAAATGTTTAAATTTGCCCAACATTTCTCATATGCTTTTAGGCATCTAATATTATGATTTTGCTTAGGGGTGAAAAAAAAACTGGTGCACCGGTGAACTGGACCAAAGCGGTGGGTTCAATTCGGTTCAAAACCGGTTCTGTACCGGTTTCATTTTTCTCAAAACTGATCGAAACGTACAGGTCTGGTCGGTTTTTCTTTATTTAACATCGGACCAAACTGGACCGGATCGGTTCATATATATATTAATTTTTTATATTATATATATTTTTTATAATTTATATATATAATATATATAACTATATATATAAAATAATTTTATATTATATGCTAAATTCTAATTAATATAACATTAAATTTTAAAATCTTATTATTCATGTATAATAATAATCTAATAACATAAAATTAATCTTATAAATCTTAATATAACATTTGATAGATTATCATTAAAAATTTTAATTTTGTAACATAAAATCAATATAACATAAAATTTTAATATTAAACATGAACATTTGATCATATGTCATTAATATAAACTATATATATATATATATTAAGGATAAATAAATTTTATAGCATAATAAATTATAATATATATTCATTTTGATAAATACATTTCTATACATTTGATCAATATATATACTCAAACAAAAAGTGTATGTAACCATCATATTATCACTAACATATATGTAACCAAGCATATTATCACTAACATATATAATCAAATATATAAATAAGTTAGATACTAACATATTATCACTAAAATACATAATCAAATACTATATCACTATATGATACTATTATACATATATATATATATACACAGTAATACTAAAAGTAATACTAATACTATTAGTAATCCACTATATATAACTATATCACTATAGTATAGTTATACTAACTAAATAATATCCTAATACTATATTAAAACCGGACCACAACCGGTAAAATCGAAAGTACTGGTTTATGGGTGTAATCGGTGCGGTATCGGTTCTTCAAATATCAAAATCGATCGGTTTATACTAGTTACACCCATATATAAGTTTGCTTCTAAACATTAACATATCCATGATTAAATGTGAAAAAAATTGAGTTGGTCAGCACATGCGCGCATACCGTTCACCGTATTGAGAGCAATGATACTTGGCGATATGTTGTTAAGCACCCTGCATGAATAGAGAATAGATTTTGTCATCTTTAGTCACATTTATTGATGTGATATAATTTAATTACGTACCCGCCACTACTATAAGGATCTCTGAGCCCGTTGGAGAAAATGATGTTGCTTCCAAACCTGCGGAGGGTGAGTTTTATATCCTGCATGCAATATTTTGCCATTAAAATTAAATAAAAGAAAATCAGAATATAATTTAATTCAATACTATTTTTGTTGTAAAAAGAAGAAGAAGTAAATTAATTAATGAATTAAGATACGTACATGGCCTCCATAATAAGTAGTGACCCAATGAGGCCGAGGAGGTACACCATATATGCTTTTGCACCAATCATTGAAGTTACTGAGGCTAAAAGGTGAGGGCTGGAACATTGTATTGATCTTTGTAATTCCTATGGGCATCACCATCTCACTACATCTCTAAATTAATGCATGCACAGACAATTAAGTAGTCACTAAAATTCAAATAATTATGATAATATTACAGATAGAGAAAATTAAAACCTTAATTTGCAACTCAATCGATCCATGCATGGGACACCTCCAATATTGATAAAATTTATAAGCCAAACTCTTTAAAATTAACGGTAATTGATCTCTTACACATTCATTGACACATGGTTTAATGCGATTCATGTCATCACATTGTAAATATTTTTTTTATTGTATAGTTGATCTGACGTATTACATTAACGTCCTACGTACAATTAATAACGTGTAAATTTTCTTGTACTTACAAGATTTATGTGTAGACCTAATACTTCTCAAACTTAAATGGTCTATGAGCTGCTAATTTATTAGTAATAAAAATAAAATTAAAAATATATTATTATTTTAGGCACAAGATGTAAATTGCTCTATATGTACGACTGTCGCCTTGATCTTTAATTATATATATATTGTCATTTTCCTTTTTTTCCCCAAAAACAATTTATCAAATTATACAAGAAAGATTAATGTTTTAGAGGAGATATTTAGATATATAGTTAATTTACCTGCCATCTCCAACCCACTGTTGTTTCACTTTCAGATATTTGTTGGGGTGCATTAACATAGCATCCTCTATTTCCATAATAAGCAACAACACCTGCAAATACTTTGTCAAGAATATCTGTTTTAGGAGGAACTCCATCTATGCCACCGCACACAATGGTAACCGGATAACGTGGGGGACTATTATATTGAGCTGCAGTGGCATACATCAACTTCAAGTAGCGCTTGAGCTCAGAAGATTGGCTTAGGGCACTGAACAAATAAAAAAAAAAGATGAAGAAAAACGGAGTCATGATCATCACAAAATTATGGAAAATTCTATACATTATATTACCATCCAGGCTACTTTCATCAAACTAAGTAAGATGTTACAACACATTATGTTACATTTATGGAAAATACTTTGTCATGATCTTCACGCAATGTAACACATTTATCACTATTGAATGATCATTTTTTGGATAATTCTTTATTATCTAATGGTGATAAACATGCCACATCTTACATAGTGAAAAGAAATTGGGATGAGTGTGGTGTATAGTATTACTCCAAAATTATTACTATATATAAATGAAAAAAAGAAATGTCTTCAAGTGGCAGAGAGACACAAGAAGTATTGCATCTTACAATATTTATTGTTGTCCGTATAAGCTTTTTGAACAACATTAAATAAGCAATAGATATTGTTGAACTCATTTCATGTGTCCATCTTTCTTCCATTTGAAGTACTCAAATTCAGGCTGCCAGTTGATTCAGACTTGATTTGGATTGAGAGGGGCTCTCAACCCATCTTATCTCATTATTATATTTTTCACAAATTTCCATACAAAATACAATAAACAATTCAACTTTTTCAAATTTTAAAATAATAATAATATTAAAAATAATATTTTATCCAACTTTCATTTTAATTCAATATCCAAACCTAATATAAAGAAAGTCATGGAAATTTATCATGTACTTGCAAGTCTTGAATGTCTTGCTAAGGATAGAAAGACCATCGGGCTGAGATGCAACTTCATCGATTACAGACCATGAATTTTTTATAGTTTGGTAGCAAGTCTCACTAGCTTCCTGCAGTACCATCCGAATGACATGAACTTTTTAATTACTGCCAAAAAAAAAAAAAAAAACAAAAACGAAAAGGTAAAAGAAGAGAAAAAGTACATATTCAGATGGTTGATAATTACCCTAAAATCCTTGGTGACAATAGAGTAATATCCATCTTGTGGAGTGATGTCCTCAAAGTAGAGGATTGGAGCTGAAGAGGCCAAGGCACCAATGGCAACGTGAGGATATTTTAGCCGAAACCACGAAGCTAGCACTGAAGAAAATATCATAATATAAAGCTATAGCTTTTAAGAAAACATATCAAAATTCAGTTCATTATATATATATGGTCATGATTAAAAGGAAATTAAGCAAATTGTCATGACCTACTTCCTCCATATGATCCTCCAATGACAATTACTGGAGAATATTGTGCTTGTAGTTGTTTCTTCAAATAGATGATGATTTCTGCATAATCTGCTATAGCTTGGGCTGAGTTGAAGTATCCCAGATCGGTTCTTTCATATATTGATCCAATTGGTATCGAATTGCCATAATATCGGTGCTAGTCATGAGAAAATAATAACGAGTCCAGATCAGTGACTAATTTTCAAATTAACCTTAAAAATTACAAATTCTCAATCTATGCTTGTAAGTAAAACAAGTAGTACTTAATTTTTCTTTATATATAATATGAGGTTTCAAAATGTTATCTAAATAGTTTGTCTTTATGTCCAATTCCTCTCGTAGGAAAGAATCATTCTACTTACAAGTTGGTATGGAAGTCTGGAAGATACAATACTTTCATAGTACTTGCATTGACAAGATTTGATTTTAAATTGAATTATGTTATGTCCGCAGAGGGTTTGTCATTTACTACACTGATGACTTTATAAGAATATGAAAAATTCTTCTCATCAGCCACCATTCACTACCACACACCTTATAAAAAACACTTTCATACCCTGTGAAAAATATTCACACACTATGAAAAACACCCCTACACCCTATGAAAAAAAAAACTGTAGGTATGAGATGTGAAAGTAAATAGTAGTTGATATATAGAATTTCTCGTAAATATATTTTGGCAACATATATATGCCACCAAAAAGCCAAAGATCAGTGATTATGTATGCAATGATCTATTGCTGACTCTGTAAATGAATTAATATATAAATGTACCTCTATGTATAGTAAGAGAGCCTTAAAGTGCACAGCATTTTCGTTGAGAAATCCAATGCGAGTGAGAGCACCATCCAAAGGTGCTTCTGCGCCAAGATAAACTAAAATTGGTGCACTACGATTTGCACCACCCCAGTACTTGGAGTTGATCACATATCTTTGTCTAAAAGTGGTGTAGCTTTCAGACCAATAGTTGAAGTGATCAAGCGTTTGATCATAGTAAAATGTTTGGAAATCATCCGAAACTGTTTCTGCAATATCAGAATCTTGTAGAATTCCTCCAAGTGGATTCAGTCTGGGAATATCAAAAAGCATCGACGTCGTTGCAGTACAGATCACAGTGGTTGAGAAGATCATAAGAAGTACGAAAGAAATAATTAGCCATTGTAATGAAAATGTTGGAGAGTTCATGATGGCAAAGAACAGATGATCAACAAATATTAAAAACTTCTGAGATTTCATGCATGGAAAGCTTCACTAATTCGAGTATTATCCAGTACTACCACTTCAGTTTATAAAATAGATATAGCATATATAGGAGCTAGCTAGCTGTTGCTTAAAAGGCTTTGATATTAATTATGCTTTGCTTAATTAATAATTAGTTGATCAGAAACGAAAAATAATATTATATAAGTGGGTCTTTTTGAAACTTTAATTAGTTTGTCCGCCACTTTTAGTTAGTGTTTACGCTAAGGTACTAAACTGCAAATACGCTAGAAGCTAGCTAGAGATCATCGATCGATTGGATAATGTTGATCTGAGCTTTAAGCATATATATTTATATATATAGATATAAGAATCCAGAAACTAAATTAGAGGGAGAGTAAAAGAACTTGTTAGAACTTAATTAATTAACAAATTAAGATGAGTAGTACTACTACCGCTCATGAATTTTTCAAAAAAATGTCTTCATGTGTGTGGGTGAGTACATTTTTTTCATCTAGCTAAAGTTGACATGTCAACCTCTAATTGGAGGGTGCACACCGTATCCTATTTTAAGATTTTTTTTTTCAAAATTTAAGAGAATCTTGATGTATTAATCGTGCATTTGGATGCTAAGTTGATTTCAGATGATTTGAGTTGATTTATGAATAATAGTGTTTTGTAGATCTCATTGAGATGTATTTGAATATAAATAGATTGATATATGTTTTGAATGTATGAAGTAGGTTGCCCAAGGCCGGTGACCTGGTTGACATAACCCCTAGCTTCCAAAATGGAGGTCTAGAGTTCGAAATCTCCCTAAAAAAAAAAAAACGAATGTATGAAGTATGTTGAAATAAATTTAATTTTTTTATGGAAAGTTGAAAAAGTTCTGAGTCCCACAATGATTGGTTTGAGATAGGTTGAGGTGATCTTGACATCCAAACATATGTTGATCATGTGAAAATGCCAAGTTGCATCTTTTCTCGTCTTTAGTAGAGATTTTCAACAATCTTTGCTATACCTTTAGAGCTCATAGCTTATACATTTAAGGTTTAAGTGCATGCTTGAGATTATGATGAGAAATATAGCTTATATCTTTAGGGTTTATAGCTTATAACTTATGTAATAAGTTCTATTATTAATGAACATGGCACCCATTGTGGACAAGTGAGAGATGTTAGTAAGGTACCCCATGACCCATGTTGTGTCCACATGGGTGGAGAAGTTACAAGAAATTAATTAACTCCCCACCAGTAAAATTAAAGTTAATTAACTCCCCACCATTAGTACTTTAGGGAATTTAATTAACTTTAAATTCATAGGAGGCGGCCCTACTCAAGATGGATACTCCGTCCGGAACTCGGGTGAACAGTCCTACTCAAGATATATTATGTGTTAAAAATAATTGAATTTGTTACTTCCCACCAACTCATTGAGTCAACTGAGTATCCGGGTATACTCGGATAAATTCTTGAGGATGAAGCTCATAATTCATAGGGTTTCTTGTCGTTAATTAAGCTTATAATTGTCATGATCAAGTACTTGTGAAGAACTGGACGTGGCTCTCGATCTCTCTCTCTCAAAACTCTTGTTTACAGATCTGACTCGAGGGGGTGGGAGCTTCGGCTCCTCCCCCTCCCTCCCTTTCTCCCCACCCTCTGTACCTTCTGTGTAGTGCTCCATTTTGTTTTGTTGTGTTTTGCAGGCTAAATAAGGGAGATTCGCGGATCTAGATCCTCCAGCAAACTTAGATCAGCACGCGCCTCTCCATGGCGTTGTCCAGCCGCCGATCTTCAAGACTACCAAAGGCGGCGCCAAACGGAGCGGTGAGTTGCTTGCACGTGCGGCCAGAAGTTATCGGAGACGTTCGGCGAGTGGCTCTCTCGCGCCGCCGGGAGGCCTTCTGCCGTCGTCACGCGCGGCGCCACCCTCTCGGTCGACGTTTTCGCCTAGGTGCGCCACCTCAGTCGCTTGGAGCAGTGTTTGTGTCCGTTGTTATAGTAGTTTTTCATTGTGTTTTATTTAGTGTCTTGTTCTTCTTTTATTGAAAATAAAAATCCAAAAAAATTTTGTCCCGTCGGACCTTGGTCCGATCGGTGTGGTCTCCCCTCTCCGTTTAGGCGGTGTATGGGATTTGGTGCACCCTACTCTGCGTAGTCAGGGTATGAATTTTGTCACTTGGTTACTGTTACTCTGTCGGGGACAGAGATGTGCACGACCGATCCCTTAGACTTAGGTCTTTAGAGATCTGTCGTCTAAACTAGACCATGTCAGCCACAAAAGTGTGCTGGGGAGCTATTAACGTTTGTAACTGACTTTTTTTAAGTCATATTTGTATGTTCACTATTATGAATGAAATGTGATCTTTATTCTAAAAAAAAAAGTACTTGTGAAAATTTTACAAGAAGACGGCTGGCTGTTTTGTTTATTTTTCTTATTTATTGTTTCTTAGGCGTTTTTCTTTCTCCCTGCTGAATGAATTAATCACCAAGCTCTGGAAGACGGCTATTCATGATATTGTAAGAGCCAAAATTAGATTCTTACAATGTACCGTTTTAGGACATAATGAGTTTTATAGGTATAGGAAGATTGAAGTCATGTCAAATATTTTATTTCTAAAAAATAGAAAATGAGTTTGTCTATTTTTTGGGGTCTCGAAGAGGCGTGAAACACATTATATTAGAAGTACTCTTACAAGTTGAGTGTCAACTTATGGTCAGTTAAATGCAAATTTTTCTTATTTTGCTGTGAGGCTTGTCTCTTGTAAGGTTAATTCGAACTATCTCAAGAGAAACGAAATTCTCACAAGTCTAAATATTTGCTTGTCTTATATCTTACATCACTTAATTTGTTGTGATTGCACTTTTAACTCGCTTAGGAGGCTACTAGAGTCTCCTAAAATATTTCCACACTTCAAGATCAAGAGTTTAAAATGGTTGCTCTAGAAAATTTAGAGGGAGAGGAGAGCCTTTATTTTGTATGTTACACTTTTTCCATACTTTTATAATTAATATACGTAAAACTCTCATTTATAAAGTTCTTTAATGAGGTGGTTAATTAAATTTCCTAAAATTAAGTACTAGTAGTGGGGAGTTAATTAATTACTTATAACTTCCCCACCCATGTGGACATAACATGGGTCATGGGGTACCCACTACTAACATCTCTCACTTGTCCATAATGAGTGCCATGCATGTCCATTAACAATCTTTTCCTGATCTCTCAATCAGTTATCCCTCATACAAAAAATGAAGCGTGCAACCTAATGATAAAATAAATGGTAGGAGTACTATATTAAGTCACCATCTTACTAACATAGCGTACATGACTCATAACATCTCGTGATTTATGCTCTAGACTATTTGATCTCACTAGGTCCAGGGTCCTTAATCCTTCACGAGTTTATAACTCAAAGCAATTCTTAACCTCATATTATATAATATGCTCATGATTATACCGAGTCAAAACGACATAATCATCCGGACTATGAGACATAAAATAACAAGTAAGAATAAAAACCAATCACTCCCTCATATGGACGTCTATAGTACATATAGTATGAATGTATGTTACGGTAAAACTCCCATTCAATTGGGTTGTCACATTCAAACACTGTAAGAATGTTAGTCTAGTCGCCACAAAGATGATTTAACTTGAGTTTCTTAGCACAGTCGCTCATCGCGCCTGCCTAAGATCTCACATTCCGCTTTAATCAGGCTTCACGAAATTGTATAAATACTTCATATACGACTCTTGAAAATCTCTTCTTAGCCAAGTTAAGACAATATTTTTTAAATTTATTTTGAATGCTCCCAAAGCATTAAAATATTTATTTGCTCAATTTCCAAATGCCAAAGTAATTAGTTTGACTCATCTTACTCGCTATTCAAGTGCCAAGATGATAAGCCATATGAGTTGATTGATCTTTGCCTGATGACATCTTTTTCACTTAGTATCAATTAACTTATAATATGATATACACACAATCTCACCGATGCAATAAATACTAATAATATTAAATGTATAATAAAGTATAAGGTATCCTTAATACAACATATATCGAATTGGATGAAGTCTCAAACTCCTAACATGAGTTTGGAAAATATTTTCTACTAGTAGCCTTAGTATGAGGATTGGCTACCATCTTGTTAGTAGAGATATGTTGTAGAATTATTTCACCTCGCACAATCAACATCTCAAATGTAGTGAAAATGAATATCCATGTGCTTGGCTTTGCTAAAGTATTTGGGATCCTTGGCATATGCCAAAGCTGCCATACAATCCATATATATCTTAATTCCTTTATCTGCAAGAGTCATAACCTCTAGGTACTGAAAAAATCTCCTCAACCAAACAACCTTTTCTTTAGCTACTAAACAAGCAATGTACTCTGATTTCATCATGGATAAGAAAATGCATGATTGTTTCTTGCTACACCCAAAAAAACTCCTTCACTAAACATAAATGCGTAACTCATTGTGGATTTATACTCATCTTTATCACTAGCCAAATCAATATCTGTATAACCCTTCAGTCTCATGTCTCCACCATGATAGCAAAGAACGAGGCTTGCTGTCCCATGAAGGAAACGAAAAATCCTCTTAACTGGTTGCCAAAGAACAGGCCTTGGGTTACTATGATAATGACTAACCAATCCATTTGCAAAGCAAATGTCAGGTTGTGTACACAACATAGCGTACATCAGGCTTTCAATTGTACTTGCATAAGAAACTTTGGTCATCTCTTTCTTGTCCTTATCATTCTTAGGGAGATTTTCTAGGCTTAATGTATAACCATTCTCAATTGGAGTGTTTATGAGTTTGGAGTTGCGCATATGGAATCGTTCTAGAATTTTGTAATGTAATTCTCTTGAGACAAACCAATAAACTTCCTAGATCGATCCCTTCAAATTATAACTCCTAGAACATAATTTATAGCCATGTCCTTCATCTCAAAAGTAGAGGACGACCACTCTTTTGTGGCAACAATTATCTCCATATCATTTCTAACTAATAAAATGACATCCACATACAAAGATCATAAAGTTAGAAAGCTCTTTCTGTACATTTGGCATACACACAATGGTCTTCTTCTAGCATCTCAAAGTCAAAATCTGAAGTACAATTGTCTAGACGATTGTTTAAGGCCATGCAGTTTTCACTTCCATTTGAAAAACCTAAATCTAAATGTGCAACTTATGGCAAGAAAAAGTCGAATGAAAGCAAATCTCACCACAAGAGGGAATATTTCTTCATAATCTATACTCTCTCTTTGGGTATACCTCTTTGCCATGAGTCGGGCTTTATACTTGTCAATTGATCTATCTGCTGGCGCTTAATTTCTAAAATCTATTTTTTTTCAATAGATTTACGCCCAGGTGGAAGATCAACTAACTCCCAAATTTGGTTCTTTGCCATAGTACTCATCTCATCTCTCATAACATCTAACCATTTATTTGAATCAGGTGAACTTAGTGTTTCCTCATAAGAAGCAGACTCATTAAGGTCACACGGAGCACACATGAAGGATTCCCCTTCAATCTCAAAATGAAGACGAGGAATGGTTTCACGTTCGCTTCTATCTTTTGCGATTTTAGAATGTGATAATTCTCCATCCTCGGCAAAAGATAGTGTAACTCCTTCAAGTTCTTACAACTCAAAATGTTCAAGATCTTTCTTTGCTTTACCAGTATTGAGAAAATCATTCTCAATAAAATATGACATCACGTGTCTCCATTTCCATCATTTGTTTGTTAGGATGTTCACCATATATTACATAATCCATTTGAGCTTTTTGAATATCCTATGAAGATATGCTTATTTGCTCTGGGGCCAAGTTTCCCATATCTATGAATATCTTTGAATATCCTGTTTTGCCTCTATTTCAGTGACAATTGTCGCAATATTGTTGGGGGATGTCTAGCCATTACTATTATTATTAAACTCATTTCTTCATGTTTTTTTGTTTCCTGCCCTTACACATCCGCTTTCAAAATCCTTCTTTTTTTTTGGTTGTTTTGTGGTACTTCTCCTCAAAATCCTAACTTTTTGTCTTTTTTTCGATATTTCCTGTCACCAATGGCACCTCGTAATACTTCTCGTTTCAGTTCTCGTGGCTCCTGTTCTTCAACCCAAAGGGCATCACTTGGTAGCAACACAGTCCACTATCTGTTGTGAAAGAAGTCTTCTCTTGATCTTCTTGGTTCATCTAAATTTGGTTATACCTCAAATAAGCATCCGTGAAACTCAACATTCGATGTCCCTTGGTGGATTCTACTATTAAATCAATACGCAACAAGGGAAAACTATCATTTGGACACTACTTATTTAAGTTGGTGAAGTCAATGTATATTCTCCATTTTCCATTTGACTTCTTCACCCAAACCACGTTGGAGAGCCACTCTGGGTAGTGAGCCTCTCTAATGAACCCTGCAACTAAGAGTCGTTCTACTTCTTCAACTATTGCTGCATATTTCTCGATACTAAAACTCATTCGTTTCTGCCGAATCTTTTTGGCCTTGGGGCTTACAAAGAGGAGATACTCGATTACATCATTGTCGATTCTGGATATGTCTTCATGGCTCCAAGTGAATATGTCTTTGTGTTCGATCAAGAGTTGCTTTAAATGCAGCCTTACTTCAGATCATATTCTGGTTCCAGTCCTCTGCGTTGCTTCAGGATAGTCAAGGTTTGGTGCTAAAACTTCTTTGTTTATGTCGGATCTTTTTGGCCTTGGGGGCTTACACAGAGGCGATGTTTGATTATCTCATTGTCGATTTTCGGCTTGTCTTCATGGCTCCAAGCGAACACGTCTTTCTGTTCGATCAATCAAGAGTTGTTTTAATCGCCACCTTACTTCTAATCCTATCCTGGTTCCAATCCTCGTCGTTGCTTCAGGATAGTCTGGGTCTAGGGTTATAAGCTTCAGAGGTTCGTTAGCCTCTGTTTGTCTCGGGTTATGCTCATCCCTTGTCTCGACCTCGTGGTCCATGAGTCCAAGTGGTGGCAGCATTAGTGCTTCACTAGGCCCCGAACTTTCCATCACTTGTATGTCTCTTCCCCTATTTTTGAATTCCTGCATATAGCATTCTCGCCCCAATACTTGCTCGCCACACACTTGTCCTACCCCTGCCTTTGTCAGGAATTTCATTTTCAAATGGTAGGTGGAGGTTATGGCCTTCAAGCTATTCAGGGTTGGGCGCCCAACAATGACATTGTAAGATGGGGTGCCTTAACCACCAGAAAGTCGGTCATGGTGGTAGTTGTGCAGGGCCTTTTCCCTGCAGACATTGGCAGTGTTATCGCGCCCACATGTTGGACTGAGTCCTTTAAGAATTCCTTTAGCGGCATGGGCGAAGGGCGCAACCGGTTTGGGTCAATTCCCATTTTTGTAAAGGCACCCAATGAAAGGACATTGGTTGAACTTCATTGTCAACTAGAATTCTCCAAGTAGCGTAGTTGGCCACTAGTAATGTTACTACTAGTGCGTCTTCATGTGGATACTGGACCCCCTCACAATCTTCGTCACCAAAGGTTATAGAGATCGCCTTCTGGTTATTTGCTTGCTCTGGTGGCATCTTTGTTGTGAATACTTCTTCGTATTTGGCCCTTCTAACATTTGCCTTTCTGTTGGAAGAAGTGGGGCCAATTTCGGCGAATCCTCTTGCTATTGTCCCGATCTTTCCCCAGGGTGTGTTGTTCCTATTAGAGCTTTGGCGAGGAGCATCCTCACGATTTCCTTGTATCTTCTTTCTTCGTTTTGGCCTTTCATTTCTGTGCAATCTTCGAGTCTACTATGACCTTTGGTTTGAAAATTGTCCTCTTGGCGTTGAATGCTGTGTGACTAACCGCTCTAGCTCCCCATGCTCCGTCATTGTATCTATCTTCTTTTTTAGAGAGTAGCAATCTTCTATCCTATGCCCTTCCACTTGGTTATAGGTGCAGAAGTGACAGTTTCTTCTGTTTCAATCGCCATCACCCCGTGCATGCCCCTCGCTTCCTATTTGCACATTCATATTCGTGTGTGTTGTCCTAGAATTCAGATATCTTGAAGACGTGCCCCCATCTCGCCTTTATCGTATTGGATTTTTCTTGCATTATCCTGAACTTTCCCGCCTCTTGCTTTTTTAGATCTACCTTCTGCTTGCTCTAACTCGAATCTCCTTGGGGTGGTTAAGGCTTTGAGTGTATTTTCGCATTGACGAAGTCATTTGCCCTGTCCATGAACTCCCGTAGCATTGTCGGAGTTTCTTTTGCCAATTCCACCATGAATGGGTTTCAGGGCTCGATGTCTCCTAGAAGCGCTGCCAGCGTAATCTTCTCGTCTTGATCATCTGTTGTCATATACTCCTTGTTCAATCTGGTGAGATATGCTTTCAAATTTTCGTCCTCCTGCTATTTGACAGTTAGAAGGTATGCTGCTGGTCGCTTCCTTCTCCAGGTGGCCATGAATTGTGTTAAAAGCTGCCTACAAAACTCCTCGAAACTCTCCATGGAGCTTGGCTGCAAAGCTCCAAACCATCTTCTAGCTACTCCTTTTAGAATTAAGGGGAAGGTCCGACACGCAATTTCTCCAAGAAAGCATGGAGAGTCATGTGTGCCTTGAATGTTTCCAAGTGTTCAATAGGATCTTTAGATCCATCGAATAGTTTGATCTGTGGCACTTTGAACTTGGGCATAAGTGGCACCATCATTATCTCGATACTATTGGGCATGTCAGTACTGTTCAGTAGGTGGTCGACAGATGAAGATGCGCCTATCTTCTTGGCCATCTCCTCATACTTGTTCATGAGGTTGTTTAGATCTTGATGCATTTTCCTCTTCTCCTCGTTATCGAAGTTCAACTTGCCCGCATTCTGCCTAAGAGATTCATTTTTGTGCAGGAGGTTTTCCATTTCCAGAGTCATCCTCCTCAGTCTTTCCTCCATCTTTGCAAATCTTCCCTCCTCAAACCCTCGCCTCCTCAAACACAATGTCATCTCCTCTCACTGCTCCCTTCACCCCCCCTCTCCAAAACCCTCCTTAAACCCTAGCCTCCTCCTCTCTTGCCCTCCATATTGCTATTTGCTTGGTCGCGAATTGATTTAGTGCGTTCATTTAGGCGTATGAAAGACACGTTGAAATGAAAGTTTCCACAGACGATGCCAACTGTTATGGATATATTTCGTACTCCTGTCGATTAATTCAACAACCTATGTGAAGAAAATAATATGGGCTCAGTGTAGTGGGATACCTCATATGCCTAAATTAGAATAGAGTGTGTAGAGTGCTTTTATTTTCAAATTGTTCAAAAGTTCCCTCTGGCGTGTATCTTGACCTTTATTTATATAGGCAAGTGCCTGATTGAAATGACTTGTTTTAAGGCTTGATATTTTCTAATAAAAAAATCTTCATAACTTTTTAATATTTCACACTCTACATTATTTTTAATTTTTATTATTTTTTTCTTTTATTAAATACTTATTTTATGAATAATGAATAAAAAAATTTGAAATAATTTAAAAAGAATAAACTCAAAAAAAAATTAAAAAAAAATTAAAAATTGAAAAAATTTAAAAAAATGTGGAGTATGATGGAGGTTGTATAGTAAAGTTATTTTCTAATTATTGCAGGATCGCGGATTCCTGGTGCTTCAAGTCCGGTACCCCACGGGCAGGTATCACGCTACTTGCCCACTATGCTAATGAATCGCCATTAATGATGTACGATCCGAATTTTTGACACAGGTTGGGTCTCTAGATTGCTGAGCAGGCTCTTTGGTTTTGGGTTCTTGGGCCTTTGAGACATGGGGTCCGGCCTGTTTCCTTTAAGGGAATATTTCACCTAACATTGAGGATATAATGGATAAAAAATCTTCTAGCTTTGAGACATTTCTCGAGAATAATTTATGAATATAATGGTTTTTGAAAATTAGAGAAAAAAAAAAAGTGCAAGGCCCAATATTACTTAATAAGCTTATCAATTGAAACCAATTACTAGATTAATTTTGAATTTGCACGCAGGATCCAGTACTAGTTTTATTTTTATAGAAGGTCGTTGATTTTAATTAGTATTTAATAATGGTTTGGTAATAAAATTATAAGCTGCAGAGAAGTTTTTTGAGAAATATATATGTAATAATATTGATCTCCCATCTTGATTATAAATTGGAGTTTAGTATATATATTCTTTATTTAATTCTCTAATTATATCATGATCCAATAGTTAGTACGTATGTACGTAGACATTAATAAAATTCGCATGCATATACGAAGGCATGCATTAATTCTAATTGAGAAATGATACTTGCAGTCGTGAGTTTGCAAGTGCCATGCAGTCGTTTTGAAAAATGAATAAATATAAGATTTACATGAAAATAAATTAATTTTTTAATAATAGACCCCACATAAAAATAAATTAGCATAATCAATATGTAAAAAAAAAAAAAAAACCACCGCTTTAAAAAGATAAGTAAAGGGGCAAAGCGCCATGGAAATACATGTCTTATTCCATATGCATGACTCTTTAATTGAGACTACACGCAAGTTGATCGATCAACTATGTGAGGGGATGCTAGCTAGCTATGATTAGCCACAAACTACTTTGACTGCTTCCTGATGACCTGCCGCCATAAGGAAGTGATGAGATACATTCGTTTGTTTATTCTTGAAAGCAAGCAATTATAGCTATAAGGAAATTTCCATAGATTTAAAAGTCTATGCATCGAGGATCCCATATTAGGAGACGAAAAGTTGATTTCAAATGTCTATATGAGCAAATAATGAAATGGTATTTAAATACATATGTGATGATGACAATATATATATATATATATATATATATATATATATATTTAAATACATTTATTTAAAGTGTTTGGGTACTTGTTGGGATGATCGAGATGCTACAAGATAATAATGGTGGAAGGCCATGTTTGTTGATATTCCACCCACTTCTGCCAGTACTACTAGTATTAATGTTGCTGCGAAGCATATGAACTGTGCGGGCACGTACGCTAGCTGTAGTTCATTGAGTACAGCTTTTGATGGACTATATCCGTGTAGCCAAAGGTACATTGATGAGATGATATGTACATATATTCTCTATGAGTGTGCAGTTTAATCATATTGTATATATTGACTGTCAAGACATGCAATAGAGTAAGTGTAAAAAAACAAATGCAGCCGAAATTGGATCAATTTATATATAACAGTGTCAGACCCTATTTGAAGCGAAAAACGCCAAAAAAAAGAGCTACGGATTTAGTACACGTTTATGAGATATAGTCTATTGCGGCGGTTTTTATTTAGACGCAAGTACTGTCTGCTGTACATTATTTTCGCATCCAACAGAAAATTTCGATGCAAAAGTAGTTGTTGCAGCGAAATATGTGGATTGGCGCAATCTGTTGTTTCCATCATAATTCAACTCAATGGAAAAAGCCATTTATTGCATCGATTTGAAGGTGCCGCAAAAGGTATAACAATATGGTGATGAGGTTTTTCCGTCGTAATATTGTCGTTGAGACATACATATGTTATTGCGGCGATAAAATGATGATGCAAAAAAAGATTCAAGACCTATTGCGGCAGTTTGGCGCTCATTGAAACAGGTTTTCAGCGCCGTACAAAATTGTTATTGCAACGATTTATAAATGCAGAGAAAAGAAACAAATGCAACGATATTGAAATTGACAGAAAAAACCGAAGCGATTTTTGAAACATATTGCAGCGAAAACTTTTTGATGGTATAAAATTTTTCCAACGAAATATATTCGAACGGTTAGGGGTGTAATTTTAAACCGGAAAACCGGACCGGACCGGTTTTACCGGTTTTGAACCGGTCCGGTCCGGGACCGGTTCCAAAAATCCTAAAACCGGCCGGTTCCGGTTTTAGGATTTTTGGAACCGGACCGGACCGGTTCATAAAAAAAATATACAAAAAAAAATATTTTTATATATAAGTTATTAAGTTTTATACAATATATTTTTTATATATATATAAATATATATATTAATATATAAATTTATAAATTTATATGTGAAATTTTTATATATAATATATATAATTATAATATTCATATATGAAATAATTTCATATTATAATTTATAAATTATTACATTAAATGTTAATACTAATATATAAGTTTATAAATAATACTAATAGTCTAATTTAGACTATAGACTATAGTTATACTTATAATTAATACTAAAAGATTTTACTAAAAGTTTATAACTAATACTAATATTAAATATATAGTTTATAACTAATACTAATATATAACTTATAACTATACTAATAGTCTAATATTAATACTATTATATAGTCTAATATATTATTTAGCTTTACTAATATATAAGTCTATAACTATTAATTAATAGTCTAATACTAATAGTTTAATATAGACTATAGTTATACTTATACTAATATAGTTATACTAAATCACTATAGACTATAGTGATACTAAATCACTATAGACTATAGTTATACTTATACTAATATAGCTATACTAAATCACTAAAAGTTTATAACTAATACTAATATATAGTTTATAACTAATACTAATATATAGTTTATAACTAATACTAATATATAACTTATAACTATACTAATAGTCTAATATATTATTTAGTTTTACTAATATATAAGTCTATAACTATTTAACTAATAGTCTAATATTAATAGTTTAATATAGACTATAGTTATACTTATACTAATATAGTTATACTAAATCACTATAGACTATAGTGATACTAAATCACTATAGACTATAGTTATACTTATACTAATATAGTTATACTAAATCACTATAGACTATAGTTATACCTATACTAATATAGCTATACTAAATCACTAAAAGTTTATAACTAATACTAATATATAGTTTATAACTAATACTAATATATAACTATACTAATAGGCTAATATTAATACTATTATATAGTCTAATATATTATATAGCTATACTAATATACAAGTCTATAACTATTTAACTAATAGTCTAATACTAATAGTTTAATATAGTCTATAATTATAGTTATACTAATATAGTTATACTAAATCACTATAACTAATACTAATATATATAATATAACTATACTAATAGACTAATATTAATACTATTAATCTATTATATAGTCTAATATATTATATAGCTATACTAATATATAAGTTTATAACTATTTAACTAATATTAATAGTTTAATATAGACTATAATTATAGTTATACTAATATAGTTATACTAAATCATTATAACTAATACTATATATATACTAGTACTAAATGTATATTACAAATATTTATATATAGTTACAAATATTTATATATATAACTATACTAATATTAAATTTATTACAAATATTTATATATAGTTATATTAAATTACTATAGTCTATTAAATGTATTACATTGAAAATATATTAAATGTATTACAAATGTTTATATATAGTTATATTAAATTACTATAGTCTCTTAAATGTATTACATTGAAAATATATTAAATGTATCAGTATTACAAATATTTATATATAGTTATATTAAATTACTATAGTCTATTAAATATATTACATTGAAAATATATTAAATCAAAATGTATCAGTATTACAAATATTTATATATAGTTATATTAAATTCATAATATCATTTAAGAATAAAACACATAGTCATTAGTCATTACATGGGTCCCGCAAGCTTCAGCCGACCCTTCATTGAATCATTACTCATTAGTCATTGACTCATTGACTCATTACACTTTAGTTTGTAAAACAGTTTTTTTCCAATTTTTTTCAGATTTTTTTTCAGTTTTTTAGTAAAGCAATTTTTTGGAGTGAATCAGATTTTTTAGTAAAACAGATTTTTTGTAGTAAAACAGATTTTTTATTGAAGTAATTTCTAGTAAAGCAGATTTTTTTATTTAAAGTTAAAACAGATTTTTTGTAATAACAGTTTGTAAAACAGATTTTTTTAAATCAGTTTTTTTATTTTATAAACAAATTTTTAATGACAAATTATGAAATTTACATTTTTAAAAAACCGGAAAACCGGACCGGACCGGAAACCAGTAAAACCGGAAGTACCGGTTTAGGAGGGTAACCGGTGTGTAATCGGTTTTGGAAAATACAAAACCGGTACATACCGGTTCGGTCTTAGATTTTGTCCAAAACCGGACCGGACCGGACCGGTTACACCCCTACGAACGGTCGAGTATCTGTTCGAGCTCTATTGAAATCTGAGTCAAACGATACTAGGTTATTTGATCCTGTTCAAATGGAGCGAGTGTTAATTTGAACAATTTATTTGTATTCGAAGTTCAAACAACAAGAACCTAATCGAACACGACTGACAAACATTCGAATTGAAAACATCTCTTCAAATGTAGGCTAGTTCGATATTTTTATTCGAATGGTATATGGTACATTCGAATTGTAGATGTAAAAGTTTGGTTAGGACTAGGTGACTAAGTTGATAAGTTTGGATAGAATTACGTAATTAAAATAATAGAGTTTATCCTATCATTAAGTTTGTAATTTTGGATGAATGTAAATTATTTATTAATTTTATCTATAACAATATTAAGTTTATCTAGGAGGTATTAGAGGTTGTACGTTTAGATAAGTCATAAGTGTGAAAATCGAGTCCCAATGAATCTGCACTTATCTAAAGAAGAGGTTGAACTGAAATTTGTTACTGCAGAGAAGATTTATCGCGAAATGTCAGCATTCCGTCAGGAGACATCTTCACGACAATTCGTCAGCAGAGTCCTATTGAAACTAAAACTTCTTTTGGATTGTCTATTTCAAGGATCCTCTTGGTTAGAATCTGTAGAGATTCAGATCTGGATATTTTCTAGAGCACTTTTCAGTGTATATTTTGGTGAGAAAATTTTTAGAGAATTTTCATATTGTTTCTCTAAAAAAGTGTGATCATGTTCCATGTTGGAGAATTGATTGGTCGAGTTTTAGCTACTGGAGTTTCAAGAGAAAAACCCATGTTTGAAGATCATCAGAGGTTCTGGCTACTACTGCAGTATAAGACAAATTTGTCATTTGTTTGGTCAAGTAAGAGTGTCAATTGACAAAGATTTAGTAATTGATCAGCTTTACTTATAATTGATTTTCAAATAATAAAATTGATTTTTCTGGGTTTGGCTGTCCCATAAGATTTTACCTTTAAAGAGTTATTTAAAGGGTTTCCCTTCGATACCAATCTTGGTGTTATACAATTTATTTATTTTACGTTATTGCTTAATTATTAAATAATTACATAATTAACGACTAACCAATTCGTTGAATGAATTTGTAAATATTTCCGCTACGTTATAGGAGTACTAATTAGGTAATTTCATCATCAATAATGATAAATGTGTTCAAACAAATTATTATTTGTTTGAACATGCAGTCTGTTCGAACAGACAATTAATCTATTGACCGAAAGCGAGAAGATCAAAGTAGTAGTGCGTGATCCATCCTTTAATGATCTTCACCTCCTCCTCTCGCTGCCTGACCAACCACTCCGGATCAGTACTTTGGTTTGCGCGAAGAATATCCAAGCAATGAGATCCTGCAAATATTTAAATGATCTAAATTTGTCAACCAATTCATGATCACTATATATATATATATATATATATATAGACACACACATTAAATTAATGGCATCGGCCGGCTAGTACTGAGAATTAGTGCAATGTCTATTTGATCGATCAGTTTTATAATGCTCTCAGCTTAAAGTTTATATATAATGAGTTGACCAGCAGGACTACGTACCGTTAACTGTATGGACGGCAACGATACTCTCTGATATGTTTACAAGCACCCTGCGCGCAGGAATCAGATCAAATATATTGTTAGAGTACTGCTTGCAGGCCAGGTAGAGTAAAATTAAAGATTTTTTTTGTTTTTTTTTTCAAATTTCTTTGTAATTCATGATGTTCATGATGATCATCATCAGATTAATATGATTAATTACCCTCCGCTACTATAAGGATCTCTGAGACCATTGGAGAATATGATGTTGCTTCCAAACTTGTGGAGAACCAATTTTATATCCTGCAATAATTAATTTTCCATTCAAAAACACAGAATATTTTATCTAATTAATACTCCAAATTAAACTGTAAAAATTAAGTAAAGATATATATATATATATATATATATATACACACACACACACACATACATGGCCTCCATAGTAAGTAGTGACCCAATGTGGCCGAGGAGGTACACCATATAAGCTTCTGCACTCCTCAGTGAAGCTGCTTAGGTTAAAAGGGTCCGGCTGGAACATTGTATTATTGGTAATTCCAATGGGTATCACCATCTCAGTGCACGTCTAAATGCAAAGACAATTCAAGTCATTTTCGTAAAATATAGAGACTAAAATCAACTAATTATATCTATTACAATATTATCAGCTAATTTCCTGTAGGGGTCCGCGTGGAAGTTTTCATTAATTTTACAGTAAATTAATAGTACCATTTACCTGCCATCTCCAACCTACAGTTGTTTCAGATATATTTTGGGGTGGATTGACATAGCATGTTCTATTCCCAGTATAGGCAACAACACCTGCAAATACTTTGTCAAGAATATCTGTTTCAGGAGGAGCTTCATCTATGCCACCGCAGACAATGGTAACCGGATATTTCGGTGGACTGTTATATTGAGCCGCATGGCCATACACCGACACCAAATAGTTCTTGAGCTCATAAGATTTGCTTAGGGGACTGAAAAAATAAAACATAAAAAATAGTCAACACCGCAATATTAGTGATCGATATTATTGTTCTTTTCACTTTATTTATAGTAAAAGTACTTTAATGTCTAATGTCTTTTACGTACTTGCAAGTCTTGAATGTCTTGCTAAGGACGGAAAGACCATCGGGCTTAGATGCAACTTCATCGATTATAGACCACGAATTTTTAATAGTTTGGTAGCAAGTCTCACTAGCTTCCTGCACACGCAATATCCCGAGTGACACCTTTTCAATTACTGCAAAAAAACGAAAAGGTAAAATAAGAGAAAAATAAATACATATATATAATTCAGATGGTTACCCTAAAATCCTTGGTGACAATAGAGTAATATCCATCTTGTGGGGTTATGTCATCGAAGTAAAGGATTGGAGCTGATGAGGCCAAGGCGCCAATGGCAACGTGAGGATACTTTAGTCGAAACCATGAAGCTAGCACTGATCGATCAGCAAAATTATCAGAAAGATACGTTAAAAGAATTCCAATCTATCAAAATTCAGTTCATACTCTTTATCAAAAGGAAATTAATTAAGCAATTCGTCATGACAGCCTACTTCCTCCATATGATCCTCCGATTACAATTACTGGAGAGTATTGTGCTTGTAGTTTTTTCTTTAAATAGATGATGATTTCTGCATAATCTGCTATAGCT
This sequence comes from Juglans cinerea, assembly GCA_961763995.1. Lineage (NCBI taxonomy): Eukaryota > Viridiplantae > Streptophyta > Magnoliopsida > Fagales > Juglandaceae > Juglans > Juglans cinerea. The sequence goes on from CAUIVZ010000013.1 coordinate 22,589,386, forward strand.
TGGGCTGAGTTGAAGTACCCGAGAGTGCTTGCATTTCCAAGTGCCACTTTCCTGCTTGACCCCAACGGTATCGACTCCCCATAATATCGGTGCTAATTAATAAAAAAAAATAATGATTTCTGAGTATCTAATTTAGTCGATCGACCCCAAAAGCGAATTAAGACTCAGATAGATAGAATGTTGATTGCGTTTCAGTGTACTGTGTATGCATATACATATATATATATATATATATGTTCATGTGCGACGGCCTTGAAATTAATAGAATTATACGTACCTCTATGTATACTAAGAGAGCCTTAAACTCTGCGGCGTTATCAGTGAGAAATCCGATGATTCTCAGATCGCCATCCAACGGTGCTTCTGCGCCAAGATAAGCTAAAATTGGTGCGCTACGATTTGCACCATCCCAATACTTGGAATTGATCACATATCTTTGCTGAAAAGTGGAGTAGCTTTCAGGCATGTAGTTGAAGTGATCAAGTGTTTGATTATAGTAAAATGTTTCGAAGTCATCCGAAACATTTGCAGACAGTACTGTTTCAGGATCTTGCAGAATTCCTCCAAGTGGACTCAGTCTAGGAATATCGAATAGCGTTGTTGCAGAGGTTGAGATGATAAGAAAGAAGATAAAAGGAAACAATTGCAATGAAGATATTGGAGATTTCATGATGTCTTTTGATATCGTCATAAGTATGATCATCTGTGTCAACGACCGCACGCCTATCTAGCTATGAGAATATAACTGACAACCCACATTAATTCCCCATATACAACTTGATGATCGATGCTTATAATTGCCTTTCTGAATATATAGAGCCTAGAGGGACACGGCCCACATGAAGGGTTTTTGGTTCTTGTTTTTATTTAACGCGTATACCGTATATCTTTCTGGCATTAATTGCCTCGCACCAAGAAAAAGTCTCCCATTAATGTTTCTTTTTTCACGCTATGGAAATGGACGTTGATGGATTCAATTAAAAAAAGATGGAGTAGTACTTAAACCTTCTTCCCTGGAATTGATCTTCATATAATGTATTGCAGGCCGGATATACACATGAAAATCAATTTAATTTTTTAAGTCAAAGTCAATAATATATATATATATATATATATATATTTGGATAAATGGGGGAGGGGTATTTGATTCGACCCTTGGTTCTCTTTGTAGAATTAGTGAGAAACTAAGGTGTTGCCACTTGATCCGAAGGATATTGGCAAAGTCAACAATATTTAAAAACAATAGAACATCATATATGAGAACCCATTGGCAGTTTTCTGAAGCATGCATGCAGCATCATCTATTTTGGAAACTAGTCAATAACCGTATATGTAAAGGGAATCTCGGCCTCTCGAGTTTCAAGGAAGTGATCAGAGGGATGAGAATTAGACGAAAAGTTCATTATTTAAATTATATATGTATATATATACACCTCTCTCTTGGTTAAGAGGTGATTTGAAATCATCTCAGACTATAACTCGCTACTATATATTCACTATTTTGTTACTATTATTCATTATTTTCACTATTATTTACGGATCATCTGCAACTATCTTAACATCCAAATGGTTAGAATTCAATTTTAAGACTTGGATATGACAAAACAATTTATGGCAAATTAATTCCAATTATTATATTCCTGGCATTCAAGGTGTAAATGCAAGGAATATCCGACTGCATACAAAAATGCACCCACAATTATTGGGAACTACAATTGTGATAGCTCTATTTGTGGCGATGGCATATTTGAATGCATGCATGCTTGCAGTTAACATCATCCAACACCAAATAGTCCAAACAATTAACGTGCTTATAAATTATAAACGAACAATTAATAGGCCAAGACTATATATTAAGATTGGGACATATATATTTTCATGACTAATATTGAAAAGAATAATTGTAGTAAAACATAACAGCCATCATTCTACTCAATAATTTGTTAATTAATATCTCATAGGATGTTTGCTGCAATGTGATGCAGGAGGATTCGAGTCAGATGATGCTGAGTTGTCAAACTGCAAGTTAGCTACGTTGAAATACCTTAAGGTGGCAGATCAATGCAAAGAGGGCAGGGAATTATGATCTTTCTTTGATTGGGGAATTTTGGGCACGTTTCAGTATTATATTGCCATAACTTTGTCTACGGATATCAGAATCGCGCATATGACCCCAATTCGAAAAACTTTATTCGGTGCGCACGTCGTGAGCACCAAGCTATGCTCGGTGTGCATCATTTCCAAGGCCAAGTTCCAATGTTTTCCCCTCTGATTTCCTATTTTTAGTTATTTTTTACCTTTTATAGTAACATTTCATTTACCATTTTGGAAATGATTTTGAACTCGATTTAGGTAAGATTTTTGACAGATTATTTTTTTTATTACATATTTAATTTTGGCATAATTATTGAGATTTTGCTATTTTTGGTAAAATTCTGATACAGTCGATTTTCAGCTATTACAGCCTGGCTTGTGGGTTGGTTTCATCATTTCTTGAATATTGATAATTTTGAATTGAACATCAGAGGCAATTTCTGTGTTTTTGGGTGATTCCCTTGTCTTCTTTTTTGTGAATTATCTGTTGAAACTAGTCTGCAAAATAATCGTTATTCTCTCCGGCGTCACAATGACATATGAGGTTAAAAAATTGGCTTATTTTTTCTTACTCATTAATGGACTCTACTTTTTCATGGGGCTTTGACATGAACAATCACAATACAACCTAAAACATATTCAAATCTATTCATAACTGAAATGGATTCGTTGTTGGTTATAAATTGGTTGTAGAATAAACGTTGTACAATTTGGGAGGAGGTTCAATTGCTGTTGGAAAATTTGGATGTTAACGTTAATCATGTTTATCGTAAAGGAATTTCGTCGGCATATTTTCTTGCTAAGTTAGGGGCGGAGGGGTGTACGGCTATGTACTAGGGAGAATGTTGTCGATCTACCAAGGCCTCCTAAAGGGTCTTTAAAATTGGAGAAATTGGGTTTGCCAAATGTTCAGTTTTAGTTGGTTGGTTAGTTTTTTTATGTCTATGGATTTATTTGTCCTTTTTTTAGTACTATTTTGATGTTTTCACGGTATTCCTCTGCCAAAAGTGAGAGTTTCTAATAAAGTTTTAGAGGAGCCGTCCTCCTTCCAAAATCCAAAAAAAAAAAAAAGAAGAAAGAAATGGTCAAGTAGTATAGAAATAGATTGTTATAAATGAGTGGATAGATTATTAGTCATTTGAAGATATTATTAGTCCTTAAAACCATGGCAATATATCATCACCATTATGATGGGATGAAACAAACAATAGTAGCTTAGCCTGAAGAATTATTACAATATATTAACCCTGTTTCTTTCCAAATCCACTTAAGTACATGTGTATTATCACAAGAATGGAAAATTACATGGACAAGGAAATTCCAAAATCTCATACACAAGCAGACTAGCCTCCAAGCACCAGTCCATGTATGTTGAAGTTGCATTATTAATATGGATCCACTTATTAAAAATGTGAAGAAAGCAAATGCACATCATCACAATATGCACTCAGAGTCTGAACATGATGACTAAGTTTATTCAGGAGCATGTCCCTTATTCTTTTATTTAAACTCTATGCAAAGATGTACGTAAGAATCAAATCTTGTTGTAGAACGTCGTGTTTATAATGTTAGCTACACACAATGTCATTTAGGTTGGTCTTTTATGTTGGTTGGTTAGACTAGTCGCCCAATCTAACCGTCCAGAGCCTTGTCGTCAAGTCTTCTCGTCGAGGAGGTAAAATATCTCGCTCATCGCCTGACTCTCGTCGCCAATTCTAATGGCCATTAAGTCTCTTCACCTAAATCTTCTTGGCTCTCTTCAGATCTCATAGTCATTTCTTTTGTACCAAAATGTCCTTATTTCGCACTAAATCTTCTCATTACATTAAATCCAAGAAAATAAAACAACATATGTAGAAATAAAATAAAATCAATAGTATTGAAGGAAAATTGACAATTTTTCATAAATAAAAGAGTAATAAAACTCACACTTATCAGTAAGTGACGTAAAACATGCAAAAGTGGACAATGAAGTGATATAAAACCGAATTCTTCACCAACCACTGAGAGATGCCAATAAAAGGGATCAGATCAGCTGAAAGAAGGGAGTTCTGGGTGATTGGATATGCGAGATTCTTCACCTCCAAATGGAAGTTTCATTTTTTCTCTCTAGGTATTAGGGGTCAGCTGGAAGGGATAAAATAGCCCAGGCCCATTAATCCTTCATCAAGCAATAGAGAGAAAATGAGATAAGAGGATAAAGACTAAGGGAATGAGGAGAAAATAGAAAGAATGTGGGTCATACAAAAGTAGATAGTGAAGTGACATAAAATCAAATTTTTTACCAACTACTGACGGAGGCCAATAAAATGAATTAGATCGGCTGAGATAAGGTGACTTCTGGGTGACTAAACGTGCGAGGTTCTTCAACTTCCAGACGGATGCTTCAATTTTATCATTTTCTCCAGGCATTATGGGTCAATTGGAAGGGATAAAAGAGTCCAGGCCCAATATGACATCTATGTATTTGTCCATTGGGTGACATTCATCGGGAAAAAGATTAAAAAAGGAGAGGAGGGGACAAAGACTGTGGAAAGGATGTCAAGGTGTCAGAAGGAAGTTGCGAAAATGAGAGGAAAATAGAGAGAAGGGAGGTTAGGCACACAAAAGTGGACAATGAAGTGACTTAAAACCGATTTTTTCACCAACCATTGACACAGGCCAATAAAATGAATCTGATCGGCTGAGAGAAGAGGAGTTCTAGGCGACTGGATGAGCGAGCTTCTTCACTTTCAGACGGAAGCTTCATTTTTATTATTTTCTGCAGGCATTAAGGGTCAACTGGAAGAGATAAAATAGCCCAAGCCCAATATGTCATCCATGACCCAGTGCATTGGGTGGCCCTCATGAGGAAAAAAAGAGAAAATGAGATGATGAGATAAAGACTGAGGAATGAAGGAAAATGTGTCAGAAGAAAGTGACAGAAAGGAGGGAAAAATAGCGAGAAATGGGGTCTGACATGCAAAAGTAGATAGTGAAATGACATAAAGATAATTTCTTTACCAACCACTGACAGAGGCCAATAAAAAGGATCAGATTGGCTAAGATGAGGGGACTTCTGGATGACTGGATGTGCGAGCTTCTTCAACCTCCAAACAGATGCTTCAATTTTATTATCTTATCCAGACATTAGGTGGTCAACTGGAGTGGATAAAATATGGCATCCATGGCTCAGTCCATTGAGTGGATAAAATAGCTAGACCCAATATGGCATCCATGGCTCAGTTCATTGAGTGTCATTCATCAGGAAAAATAGTGAAAAAGGAGATGAAGGACAAAAGTTGAGAAAATGAGGGCAATTTTTCAAAAGGAAGTGACGGAAAAGATGGAAAAAGAGAGATAATGGGTTGGCACACAAAAGTGGATAATGAAGTGAGATAAAATTGAATTCTTTATCGACCACTGAGGGAGGTCAATAAAAGGGATCAAATCAGTTGAGAGATAGGGACTTTTGGGTTAATGGATACGAGAGCTTCTTCAACTTCAAGACGGAAGCTTCAATTTTATTATTTTCTCCACGCATTAGGGTCTGTACAGTGAGATACGAGAGACCATGAGATACTGTAAAATACACTCATTTATAGTGGCTTTGCCCTCCAAACAAGCCGTGGACGTAGACCCTATTCCAAACTACGTAAATCTGTCTGATTGTCAATTTATATTTGTTATATTTATTTACTATTTATTGTAATGAATGTACGTACGGATTTCGTACTGTCTCTTTAGACCGCTCTTTACAATAAATTACACTATTTATTGTAAAATAGTTGCTCTAGAAAATTTAGAGGGAAAGAAGAGCCTTTATTTTGCATGTTACACTTTTTCCATACTTTTATAATTAATGTACGTAAAACTCTCATTTATAAAGTTTTTTAATGAGGCGCTTAATTAAATTTCCTAAAGTTAAGTACTAGTAGTGGGGAGTTAATTAATTACTTGTAACTTCCCCACCCATGTGGACATAACATGGGTCATGGGGTATCCACTACTAACATCTCCCACTTGTCCACAATGGGTACTATGTCCATTAACAATCTCCTCCTGATCTCTCAATCAATTATCCCTCATATAGAAAATAAAGCGTGCAACCTAATGAGAAGATAAATGGTAGGAGTACTATATTAAGTCACCATCTTACTAATATAGTACATTACTCATAACATCTTGTGATTTATGCCCTAGACTATTTGATCTCACTAGGTCCATGGTCCTTAATCGTTCACGAGTTTATAACTCAAAGCAATTCTTAACCTCATATTATATAATATGCTCATGAATATACTGAGTCAAAATGACATAATCACTCGGATTATGAGACATAAAAAAATAAGTAAGAATCAAAACCAATCACTCCCTCATATGGACGTCTATAGTACATAAAGTATGAATGTATGTTACGGTAAAACTCCCATGCAATTGGGCTATCACATTCAAACACTGTATGAATCTTAGTCTAGTCGCCACAAAGACGATTTAACTTGAGTTTCTTAGCACAGTTGCTCATCGCGCGCGCTTGCCTAAGATCTCATATTCCGCTTTAATCAGGTTTCATGAAGTTGTGCAAATACTTCATATACGACTCTTGAAAGTCTCTTCTTAGCCAAGTTAAGACAACATTTTTTAAATTTATCTTGAATGCTCCCAAAGCATTAAAATATTTACTTGCTCAATTTCCAGGTGCTAAAGTAATCAGTTTGACTCATCTTACTCGCTATTCAAGTGCCAGGATGATAAGTCAAGTGAGTTGATTGATCTTTGCCTGGTGACAGATTTTTCACTTAGTATCAATTAACTTATAATATGATATAGACACAATCTCACTGATGCAGTAAATACTAATAATATCAAATGTACAATAAAGTCTAAGGTATCCTTAATACAACATATATCAAATTGGATGAAGTCCCAAACTCCTAACATGAGTTTGGAAAATATTTTCTACTAGTAGCCTTAGTATGAGGATTGGCTACCATCTTGTTAGTAGAGATATGTTGTAGGATTATTTCACCTCGCACAACCAACATCTCAAATGTAGTGAAAATGAATATACTTGTGCTTGGCTTTGCTAAAGTATTTGGGATCCTTGGCATATGCCAAAGCTGCCATGCAATCCATATATATCTTAATTGCTTTATCTGCAAGAGTCATAACCTCTAGGTGCTGAAAAAATCTCCTCAACCAAACAACCTTTTCTTTAGCTACTAAACAAGCAATGTACTCTGATTTCATCATGGATAAGTAAATGCATGATTGTTTCTTGCTACACCCAAAAAAACTCCTTCAGCTAGAATTCTCCAAGTAGCGTAGTTGGCCACCAGTAATGTTACTACCAGTGCGTCTTCATGTGGGTACTGGACCCCCTCGCAATCTTCGTCACCAAAGGATATAGAGATCACCTTCTGGTTCTTTGCTTGCTTTGGTGGCCTCTTTGTTGCGAATACTTCTTCGTATCTGGCCCTTCTAACATGTGCCTTTTATTTGGAAGAAGTGGGGCCACTCTCGGCGAATTCTCCTGCTATTGTCCCGATCTTTCCCAAAGGTGTGTCGTTCCTATTAGACCTTTGGCGAGGAGCATCCTCAGGATTTCCCTGTATCTTCCTTCTTCATTTTGGCCTTTCACTTTTGTGCAATCTTCGAGTCTACTATGACCTTTGGTTTGAAAATTGTCCTCTTGGCGTTGAATGCTGTGTGACTAACTGCTCTAGCTCCCCATGCTCCGTCATTGTATCTATCTTCTTTTTTAGAGAGTAGAAATCTTTTATCCTATGCCCTTCCACTTGGTTGTAGGTGCAGAAGTGACAGTTTCTTATGTTTCAATTGCCATCACCCCGTGCATGCCCCTCGGTTCCTATTTGCACATTCATATTCGTGTGTGTTGTCCTAGAATTCAGATATCTTGAAGACATGCCCCCATCTCGCCTATATTGTATTGGATTTTTCTTGCACTATCCTGAACTTTCTCGCCTCTTGCTTTTTTAGAGCTACCTTCTACTTGCTCTAACTTGGATCTCCTTGGGGTGGTTAAGGCTTTGAGTGTATTTTCGCATTGACGAATTCATTTGCCCTGTCCATGAACTCCCGCAGCATTGTCGGAGTTTCTTTTGCCAATTCCACCATGAATGGGTTTTGGGGCTCGATGTCTCCTAGAAGCGCTGTCAGCGTAATGTTCTCGTCTTGATCATCTGTTGTCATATACTCCTTGTTCAATCTGGTGAGATACGCTTTTAAACTTTCGTCCTCCTGCTATTTGACAGTTAGAAGTGCTGGTCGCTTCTTTCTCCTGGTGGCGATGAATTGTGTTAATAACTGCCTACAAAACTCCTTGGAACTCTCCATGGAGCCTGGTTGCAAAGCTCCAAACCATCTTCTAGCTACTCCTTTTAGAATCAAGGGGAAGGTCCGACACGCGATTTCTCCAAGAAAGCATGGAGAGTCATGTGTGCCTTGAATGTCTCCAAGTGTTCGATAGGATCTTTAGATCCATCGTATAGTTTGATCTATGGCACTTTGAACTTGGGCATAAGTGGCACCATCATTATCTCGATACTATTGGGCATGTCAGTACTGTTCAGTAGGTGGTCGACAGATGAAGATGCGCCTATCTTCTTGGCCATCTCCTCATACTTGTCCATGAGGTTGTTTAGATCTTGATGCATTTTCCTCTTATCCTCGTTATCGAAGTTCAACTTGCCCGCATTTTGCCTAAGAGATTCATTTTTGTGCTGGAGGTTCTCCATTTCCAGAGTCATCCTCCTCAGCCTTTTCTCCATCTTTGCAAATCTTCCCTCCTCAAACCCTCGCCTCCTCAAACACAGTGTCATCTCCTCTCGCTGCTCCCTTCACCCTCCCTCTCCAAAACCCTCCTCAAACCCTTGCCTCCTCCTCTCTTGCCCTCCATATTGCTATTTGCTTGATCGGGAATTGATTTAGCGCGTTGATTTAGTCTTATAAAAGACACGTTGAAATGAAAGTTTTCACAGATGATGCCAACTGTTATGGATGTATTTCGTACTCCTGCTGATAAATTCAACAACTTGTGTCAAGAAAATAAGAGGGGCTCAGTGTAGTGGGACACCTCATATGCTTAAGTTAGAATAGAGTGTGTAGAGTGCTTCTATTTTCAAATTGTTCAAAAGTTCCCTCTTGTATCTTGACCTTTATTTATACAGGCCAAGTGCCTGATTGAAATGACTTGTTTTAAGGCTTGACATTTTCTAATTATTGCTGGATCGCGGATTACTAGGGCTTCAAGTCTGGTACCCCACGGGCAGGTATCACATTCACGCTACTTGCCCATTATGCTAATGAATCGACATTAATGATGTACGATCCGAATTCCATATTAGTGTGTTTTGGCTGTTGGGTCTCTAGATTGCTGAGCAGGCTCTTTTTTTTTGGGTTCTTGGGCCTGTGAGACGTGGGGTCCGGTCCGTTTCCTTTAAGGGAATATTTCACCTAACATTGAGGATATAATGGATAAAAAATCTTCTGGCTTTGAAACCAATTACTAGATTAATTTTGAGTTTGCATGCAGGATCGAGTTCTAGTTTTATTTTTATAGAACGTCGTTGATTTTAATTAGCATTTAATAATGGTTTGTTAATAAAATTATAAGCTGCAGAGAAGTTTTTAATAAAATTAGTATTTAATTCCCTAATTATATCATGATCCAACAGTACGTACGTACGTAGACATTAATAAAATACGCATGCATACATGAAGGCATGCATTAATTAATTAATTAATTTATAATTAATTATTGACTGAAAGCGAGAGATCAAAGTAGTACTGGGTGATCCATCCTTTGATGATCTTCACCTCCACCTCTCGCTGCCTGACCAACCACTCTGGATCAGTACTTTGGTTTGCACGAAGAATATCCAAGCAATGAGATCCTGCAAATACTTAAATGATCAAAATTTGTCAACCAATTCATGATCATCACTATATTATATATATATATACACACACACGCGCACACACACATATATACACATTAAATTAATGGCATCGGCCGGCTAGTAGTGAGAATTAGTCCGATATCGATGTCTATTTGATCAGTTTTATAATGCACTCAGCTTGAAATTTATAATGACTACTTGACCAGCAGGCCGACTACGTACGTACCGTTAACTGTATGGACGGCAACGATACTCTCTGATATGTTTACAAGCACCCTGCGCGCAGGAATCAGATCAAATATAGTGTTAAGAGTACTGCTTGCAGGCCAGGTAGAGTAAAATTAAAGATTTTTTTCTTTTTTTTTTTCAAATTTCTTTGTAATTCATGATGTTCATGATGATGATCATCAGATTAATATGATTAATTACCCTCCGCTACTATAAGGATCTCTGAGACCATTGGAGAATATGATGTTGCTTCCAAACTTGTGGAGAACCAATTTTATATCCTGCAATAATTAATTTTCCATTCAAAAACACAATATTTTATCTAATTAATACTCCAAAATGAAACCAATACACACACACACACATATAAATATTTGCAGACAGATCAAGCTGTAAAAATTAAGTAATTAAGATATATATATATACACATATATATACACATACATACATGGCCTCCATAGTAAGTAGTGACCCAATGTGGCCGAGGAGGTACACCATATAAGCTTCTGCACTCCTCAGTGAAGCTGCTTAGGTCAAAAGGGTCCGGCTGGAACATTGTATTATTGGTAATTCCAATGGGTATCACCATCTCAGTGCACGTCTAAATGCAAAGACAATTAAAGTCATTTTCGTAAAATATAGAGACTAAATCAACTAATTATATCAATTACAATATTATCAGCTAATTTCATGTAGGGGTCCAGGTGGAAGTTTTCATTAATTTTACAGTAAATTAATAGTACCATTTACCTGCCATCTCCAACCTACAGTTGTTTCAGATATATTTTGGGGTGGATTGATATAGCATGTTCTATTCCCAGTATAGGCAACAACACCTGCAAATACTTTGTCAAGAATATCTGTTTCAGGAGGAGCTCCATCTATGCCACCGCAGACAATGGTAACCGGATATTTCGGTGGACTGTTATATTGAGCCGCACGGGCATACATCAATATCAAATAGTTCTTGAGCACATTAACTGATTTTAGGGGTCTGGAAAAAGGACAAAAAAAAAAAAAAAAAGGAGTCAATATCACAATTAATATTAGTACTGATATCATTGTTCTTTTCACTTTATTGATGGTAAAAGTACTTTAATCGTGTCTAATGTCTTTACGTACTTGCAAGTCTTGAATGTCTTGCTAAGGACAGAAAGACCGTCGGGCTTAGATATTGCAACTTCATCGATTATAGACCACGAATTTTTTATAGTTTGGTAGCAAGTCTCACTAGCTTCCTGCACATGCAATGTCCCGAGTTTGGTAAAATAAGAGAAAAAGAAATAATACATACATAATTCAGATGGTTACCCTAAAATCCTTGGTGACAATAGAGTAATATCCATCTTGTGGAGTTATGTCATCGAAGTAAAGGATTGGAGCTGATGAGGCCAAGGCCCCAATGGCAACGTGAGGATACTTTAGCCGAAACCATGAAGCTAGCACTGATCGATCAGCAAAATTATCAAAAAGGTACGTTAAAAGAATTCCAATCTATCATATACTCTTTATCAAAAGGAAATTAATTAAACAATTCGTCACGGCCTACTTCCTCCATATGATCCTCCAATTACAATTACTGGAGAATTTTGTGCTTGTAGTTTTTCCTTTAAATAGATGATGATTTCTGCATAATCTGCTATGGCTTGGGCTGAGTTGAAGTACCCGAGAGTGCTTGCATTTCCAAGTGCTACTTTTCTGCTTGACCCCAACGGTATCGACTCCCCATAATATCGGTGCTAAATAATGAAAAATAATAATGATTTCTGAGTAACTAATTATTTAAATGTGTGTATGCATATGTATGTGCATATATATGTATGTTCATGTGCCACGGCCTTGAAATAGAATTATACGTACCTCTATGTATACTAAGAGAGCCTTAAACTCCGCAGCGTTATCAGTGAGAAATCCGATGACTCTCAGATCGCCATCCAACGGTGCTTCTGCGCCAAGATAAGCTAAAATTGGTGCGCTACGATTTGCACCATCCCAATACTTGGAATTGATCACATATCTTTGCTGAAAGGTGGAGTAGCTTTCAGGCATATAGTTGAAGTGATCAAGTGTTTGATTATAGTAAAATGTTTCGAAGTCATCCGAAACATTTGCAGAGAAGACTGTTTCAGGATCTTGCAGAATTCCTCCAAGTGGACTCAGTCTAGGAATATCGAATAGCGTTGTTGCAGTTGTAGTAGTACTGAGTACAGAGGTTGAGATGATAAGAAACAAGATCAAAGGAAGCCATTGCAATGAGGATATTGGAGATTTCATGATATCTTTTCATACAAGTGTCTGTCTCAACGACCGCACTCCTAAGAGAATATATATAATTGACAATCCGGGCACTTTAATTCCCCATATACACTCAAGAAATTGAAGTCCCTGCAGAATGGCTTTTTGACTCGGTATTATGCAATAAAACATCACCACAAACAACTTGATGGTGCTTATTATAATTGCTTTTCTGAATATATAGAGGGACATGGCCCACAAGCAAGGGCTTTGGTCCTTATTTGTTGTCACGCGTAAGGGCAGTTCCATTCGGATCCGCATGTCTCCTCTATCCTTATAATTTAGAAAAATTTTAAGGCTTTGAACAAAAATCTCTCCCTATCCCAATCCCCATTTTACGGTTAGGGTTTACAGTTTGTATAGAAATTCTCCATATTTGGGAAACGATTGTACATCCCCATCGTCCCAAACCCCATTTGGTTTCCCCTTCGTCCCGCATCTTCTTCTCCCTCGGTTGGCCCCTCCCTCACAACGTAGCACCAACGATCGTCTTCAATCCATCGACAATTTTTGTAAGTGAAATTTGGTTTCTTCAAAATCGTGGATTTCTTTCTTCCAGATTTTTCTTCTATTTTTCATTTCCTATCTCTTTCGCTCTCTATTTCTTTCTTCCCCTTTTTCTTCCTCCCGACACATGATCAAGGTAGAATAGAAGATTGTTTGCTACAACTCGAGCATCTACGTCGATGATCTCTTCGCTGTTTGGCTGCCGAGAAAGTTTAGATGCTGTGTTGGTTACGTTTTTTTTTTTTTTTTTTTTTTTGTAGTTTGTCACTCTCGTTTACAATTTTTATTTTGGGCTTTGTTTTGAGGAAACTGCTTCGCATGTTTTTTGCGCGCCGAGCTTTGTCGGTGCATGTTTATGGCTGTGTTGACTGTTTGGCTGCTGAGAAAGTGATTATGCTTTACATGGATTTTTTTTTTAAGTTTGTTTCTCTTCAACCGTTTTTCTTGATCGATCCATTCATTAAGGCTTGCGATTGTGGCTTTTTGAGGAATTGGTGCGTTGGGAATTTGGTTTTGGCTGTGTATATTTTTGGTTGTGTTGGCTGTTTGGCTGCTGAGAAAATGATGCTTTCACATGAATTTTTTTCTTTTTAAGTTTGTTTCACCCATTGCTGTCTAACCATTTTTCTTGATTGAGTAATTCATTGAGGTTTGCGATTGTGGCTTATGATGATGTCGTGCGTTGGGTTTTTTGTTGTGTTGACTGTTTGACTGCCGAGAAAGTGATGATGCTTTCACACAGATTTTTTTTTTTAGTTTGTTTCTCTCATTACTGTCCAATCGTTTTTCTTGATCGATCCATTTATTGAGGCTTGCGATTGTGGCTTTTTGAGGATTTGGTGCATTGGGAATTTGGTTTTGAGGAGAATTTGGTAGAGTTTGTGGTTATGGAATGGGAGAATCATTGTTTGTGGTTATTCATACTTTAAGTTTGTCTGTATGTTTTTAGTTGTGTTGGATGAATTTATTACATATCCGAATTGCTTTTTTGATATCCAAAAAATGCATAGTCAATTCCTTAAACCAATTCACTTTCATTACTCTTTCCATGAGTAATTTGTTCTATGTTGTTGGGTCTTTTGCAGTATTTTGTATCTCTTGGGGGAGGGGGCCTGTTATTAGGCTATGATGATGGTGTTATAGTGCGGGTTAATTCACAAGTGTTAATGGGGCCCCATCGATATGACGGGGTAATCCTCACCCGGATAACCATATTGCTTTTTGTGGTACTTTCCATAAAAGGCAATCGGGGTTCGGGTGGGATTTTGCAGCCATTCGATGTGAATAGCTCCTTACTTATGCATGCTATCAATATTTTCACCATTCTGAACCCCATTTATTTATACATTCGATATAAATGCACTGGATGAGAATGCGCTTATTTAACATTATTGTGATTTGCATGCTGTTTGGTTGTTGTTTTGTGTGAATATGTGAATTTGTCAGTTCTGTTACATTATTTTTTGCTATGTTATTGCTTTGTGTTATGTTGTGATAGAGAAGTAATGTGTAAATTAAATCCCTTCGGCTGTGATGATGACAAAGCCTGATGGGGATACAGGAAATTTATGGTCATTTCTTCAATGGCTAGGTAACCTGGACGGCCAACAAGTAGTGGCAATTGGTTGTTACAGCCATGAGAGAGTGGCCAAATTTCTTAGATGTCACCATTCGATTCTTGAGCTGGCAATGGAAAAACCCCAAACATCATAGTTACGTGTCTAACATTTCAATGCATTTTTAGAGATAGATTCACAAGACCCTGGATATATGTACTTCAACAACCTCCTAAGTGAATATCCTCAACTAGACCACACTTACGGTGGACAAATTGGAAACTCTCTTATGATTGTTGATGACTCTCCATCCCTACCCTATAATGATCCTATCGACGTTAGGAAATGAATCAGGGGTGCGAACTTCACCCTCGAAAAAGACAAGTTATTTGTCTCCGCATGACTTAATTGTAGCCTTGATGCCGTCCAGAGAATAGACCAAAAACACTCTCAACTTAGGGAAAATTTTTTTGAATACTTCCGGCAATTTAAAGAAACCACAAATGACCGGACCATAAAGTCTTGAATATATCGATGGTCGGTTATTCAAAAGGCGACAAACAAATTTTGTTTGAAACTAGCCCAGGTTGAAGGGTTGAATCAAAGTGGCATGACCGAGCAAGAAAATATAGACTATCCATACTCTTACTTGTTTTACGAATAATTAATTTTTTTATACATTGATTTAACATAAAGTTTTTTGTTTACTTGTAAGTTTGACAAGGCCAACTTTATGTACCAATCGCTAGAGAAATGCCCCTTCCAGTTCGAGCATTATTGGCACCTGTTGAAGGACCAACCTAAATGGATTTGGCGTTCCACAAAGGAGGATCCAAAGCGAAGGAATATGATATCCCCGTCCCCGTCCCTAACCCTGACCCCTACCCCGACCCCGACTCAATGTTCGAGCACTACGGTGGATTCAGTTTTTGATCTCGAGGTGGATAATGTGATAGATAATGACGTGATAGAATTGGACCGACCAATGTGAAGGAAAGCTGAGAAAGGAAAACGAAAGGCCCAAGGCAAGTCAGCACAGGAGATTGTTGTGCTCAACAAACTGAAGTATACGCTTTTGAAGGAGTCACGTGCTCAGGAGAAAGAATATTTTCACCTCAAGGCCGAAAAGATGGAGTATGATAAGGAAAAAAGTTAAATTTCATCCATCTCGAGAATGAAAAACTGAGGTTGGACACCGAAAAGATAGAAAATGACAAGGAAAAAGAGCTAAATGAAATTTGTCAAGAGGACGAAAGACTGAGGTTGGAGGCGAAGAAACTAGATCTCGCCAAGAAGGAAGCGGATCAGCGCATTATGATGATGGACGTGAATGCCATGTCAGGACTGTAGCGATTATATTTCTAAGAACTGCAGAGGGAAATCATGGCGAGACGCAATACTACAACACATTTGGATTGATTAACTTTTTCTATAAAAAGTTTATTTCTTTATTTTCTGTTTCAAACAATGATGGATGACAATATTATTGATACTAAGACAGTTTAATTTTTATTTGGATTGTGTAAATTGATATTCTGAAACAAGGAAATTGGTCATTACAATTTCAAAAACTATTACAGATTACCTTAAATATAATCACTACTAACATGAAGGAAATACAAATGAAAATTTAATTAACTCAAATATAGTTTGTACTAACATGAAGGAAATACGAATTGAAATTTGATTAACTCAAATATTGTCACTATAACATGAAGGAAATGCCAATCAATTATGCGACATGCATACTGTTGGGAATATAATAGCCATTGATGTTCAATTAGTTCTTCTTGGAGCTGATGATGTGCTGAGCTGTCTCTAATATGATGATGATGTTGGATGAAGTTTGTAAGCTCAGTTGTATGATTGCGCGACAGTTCCGGGACTTCATCATCAAATTGATCATACTCAATGTTCGGACCTTCACTATCATCACGCTCGTCTTCAATGATCATATTATGTAGAATAACACATGTCTTCATTATATTTGTTAGTTCCTTGACTTTGAACATTCGGGAAGGTTCACAAATGACTGCAAATCGTTGTTGAAGTACCCCGAATGCACGCTTAACATCTTTTGTTGCGGATTCTTGTACTTTTACAAAAAATTTCTTCTTATTCCCTTGTGGTGATGGAATCGTCTTCACAAAAGTTCGCCACTGGAGATAAATATCATCCGCAAGGTAATACCCCATCTGGTAGTGGTTGTCATTGATTGTGTAATTGACTGGAGGAGCATGTCCTTGGACAAGTTCCATGAAAATAGAAAATCTCTTTAGCACATTAATGTTGTTATGTGAACTGGACATACCAAAAAATGCATGCCATATCCAGAAATCATATGAAGCAACTGTTTCTAAAATAATAGTTGGTTCACGAATGTGGCCGCAGTACATATATTTCCAGGTTGCGGGACAATTTTTCCACTTCCAATGCCCGCAGTCAACGCTTCCCAGCATTCCAGGGAATCCCGGTTGTTCACCAACCGCAAGAATCGAGCAATCATTGGCATTTGAAGACCGCAAATATTCATCTGAAAAAACTCTTACTATTATCTCAGAGAATTTTTCAAGGCTCTCATTGCGATGCTTTCATCAATACGTATGTATTCATCCATAAAGTCTCTACTAACCCCATACGCCATCATTCTAAGTGCTGCAGTTATCTTTTGCATAGAAGATAAACCGAGTCTTCTGGCATTATCTATTCTCTGGACAAAGTACAGTTCGTAAGACTCTACCTCATTTAGAATACGGAGAAATAGGAGACGGCTTATCCAAAATCTCATTCGAAATAGATTCGAGAGATATACTGGATTTTCTACGAAATAATCGCGAAATAGGCGCTCGTGTCCTTGAATATGATCACGCCGAATAAACTTACGGCGTTGGCGATTGCCACGATGACTGTCCATCGACCTTGTCATTAAGAACAACATCAAACTCATATTCAGAGGATAAGTATGTGAGTAATTTGCGAAAAAAGGTATGAGCCGTTTGATGAAGAGAGTGAGAGATCAGGGGAGACTGTTGAATTTCGGTTCTTTAGATCAAATGAGACTTGAGATAGTGAGAATGTGAATGAAAGTAGAATGCGTATTTATAGAGGAAAAAGCTACCGTTACATATAGGATAAAAAATGTTACCGTTTGAGACTAGATAAAAAAAGTTACCGTTGAAGAAAAGACAAAGAATGTTATCGTTGGAGGTAGGAGTTCAAAATGTTCCCGTTGGATAAAGTTTTCAAAATCTTACCATTAGATAAATGAGAAAAAATATTACCGTTACAGAAATGACAAAATTTTTTATCACTAATACGTGGCTAGGTATTGCCATTAGAAAAACTGATAAAGAGTAGATATTAAAAAATACCATCACGTTAGAAAATGCACATATTAAAAAAAATTACTATTTTTATAATACAGATGTCGGTCTGAAAAATAATACTGTATCCGGTAGTTAAAATCGTATAAGTATTTAGTAGAATGTGATATTTGAAAAGAAAATAATAAGACAAAGAGTTAGTAGTTAAGATTGTAAATGGAAGTGAGAGAAAAAAGTAATAAAGAAAGAATATGAAATATTATTTAATAGAATCGAGATAGAGATGGAGAATGTGATGTATGAGGTTTTTAAGAGTAATGCTACATACAGTCGTGGAATGCGTAAACACCGTGCAGTCGCTTTGAAAAAGAGTGTGATCCACTATTAAAAAATTAATTTCTTTTCATGTGGGTCCCATATTTATTTACTTTTTTCAAAACGACTGCACGGCGACTGCACACTCACGACTGCAAATATCATTTCTCGGTTTTTAAAAGATGAATAAGATTTAGGGAAACTTTTTAAGGAAAGTGATTTTTAGTTAAATTATGAAGAATTTTAAGGGGGGAACTTAATGAGAATGCTCTAAACCATATATCTTATGGGCATTAACTGCCAGGTTTGCACCAGAAAAAAGTCTCCCATAGAAAGTATTAGTAATGTTAGATATAATCATGAATTATATATATACCGCGCATTCTTTTAGAAAAAAAGTAGAGTCTATCATTAAAAAATTAATTTTTTCATGTGGATCCTATATTTACTTATCTTTTTTAAATGAGTACGACCCTAGTATAATTCATAACTATATTTAATATTACTCTTCTTTTTCATACTATGGAAATGGATCATGTTGATGGATTCAGTTCAAAATATATAGGAATATACTATAAACTAGGGCTGAAAACCAATGGGTTCGGCGCGGTTTCGGTGCCAAACCGACGCCGAACCGATGTCTTCCATGAGATGAAAAAATCGGCCGAAACCGATCGACTGGGGGAGAGAAAACCGATATTATCGGTCTCGGCGCAGTGTGGTTCGGTTCCTCGGTCTGCCGTCGGCGTCTCTGTCACGAAGGAGGGATGTGCCGTCGTTTACCATGAGAGAGTAGAAGAGGGTTGCAGGTGAAATGTAGGAAGGAAGAAGACGCGGGGAAGAAGAAGAAGAAGGGCGAGGGGCAATTAAATCCATTTTGAAACGATGTCGGCGTCGTTCCATATGTTTTTTTTTAAGTTCCAAGGGAAAAACGACGTCGTTTCACTTATTTAAGTGAAACGGCGTCGTTTTATATAAGAAATATATTATAAAAAAATATATATAAGACGTCGGTCGGTTCGTCGGTTTAGACCGGGATTGAACCGCAGACCGAACCGGCCGACGTCGGTTTCCTTAATTTCCTACCGCCGGCCGATCGGTTTTCTGCCGGTTTCGGCCGGTTCCTGAATCCGGCGGTCAGTCTGAGTCGGCAGCGGTCGGTCCAGCCGGTTTGTGTACAACCCTACTATAAACCCTTCTTCCCTGGAATTGATCTTCATATGGATGGATTGCAGGCCGGCGGATATACACATGAAAATCAAGTTAATTTTTTAAGTCAAAGTCAATAATAACTAAAAACAATATATAGAACATGTCTATTTTGGAAACTAGTCAAATATAACCGCATATGAAAAGGCCGGAATCTCCGCCTCGATCCTGCATTTCAAAGAAACTTAATTATTGATAGTGATTGGGTTATTATCTTTTACGATCTATTTATTATTTATAATGTATTTATTTTTTTAAATATTTTTAACATCTTAATATTAAAAAAAATATATATATATATATAATTTTATTAATAAATACTTTCTTAACTTTTAAGTAAAATAAAAAATTTTAAAAACAATAAATACGAAAAGAATAATAAATAGATAGTAAGAGGATAGTAACCCTATCATTTTTCATATATATATATATATATATATATATATATATAAAATATCTTGGCAGGTTAATTAAACTTGTCTTTAATAAGTAGGCTCGACGTATATATAAATTAACATTTAATTAAATGGTGTAAAATATAGAATTAGAGTTGGATGTGATAAAATAATTGATATATAGCAAATTAATTCAAATTATTATATTAATCCAGCTTGGTACAGTTGTACTCAAGGTAAGGTGTAAATTATGCAAGGAATATCCAACTGTATACAAAAATGCAACCACAATTATTGGGAACAAATTAATTGTGATAGCTATCAATATTTGTGGCGTGATCTCGATCACTAGTTGTAAACAGATCATGATCATGTTGTGGTCACGATGGCATATATATTGTATGCATGCTTGCAGTTAATATCATTCAACACCACCAAATAGTCCAAACAAATTAACGTGTTTATAAAATACGCCAAGACTTAAGATTGAGACATATTTTCCTGACTAATTAGAACAAGACAATTCTGGCACTCCGAGAATAAATTAAGATCGAGGTTAATAAAAATAAAAGATAATTAAAATATTAAAAAAACATATTTAAATAAGAAAAATTTTATTTACAGTCTCTAAATGAAGACTGCATGTGCAAACCATTCATAAATAGAAAAAAAAATATTATTTTAAAAATGATATTATTATAATTTTAAAGATTTTTAAAGATAAATTAATTAACTAGACTTGCACATATAGTTTTTAAAATAGAGACTGTACGTAGCATTACACTTTAAATAATATTTTATTTAATTTATAATTTTTATTTTATTTCATCTTATTTTATGTTATCTGTAAAAAAAAAAAAAACAATAATTTCTGGAAGGAGCGCCAGAATTGTCTTGCACGTTCTAGTCAGGAAAATATGTCCCAATCTTAAAAGTCTTGGCGTATTAATTGTCCGCTGTTATAAACACGATGTTTGGACTATTTGGTGTTGAATGATGTTACGATTCGGACATATTTTCCTGATTAATTAGAACGTACGTACAAGACAATTCTGTCACTCCTTCTAGAAATTAATGTCTCGTTTATTTTTATAAATAAAATGAAATGAAATAAATTAATATAAAAAATTAAAAATAAAATAAAATATTATTAAAATATATTTTTTAATATTATTTTTATTTTAAAATTTAAAAATAAACTAGACGTAAAATCGAGGTTAATAAAAATAAAAAGAGAGGAATTTTATTTTTTGGATAAAAAAAAAGAACCAAATAACCATGCAACTAGCGGTCGGTGATCCTTATTTGAGGATGAGTAATGCTATATACAGTTGTGAAATGCGCAAACGAAGTGCAGTCGCTTTGAAAAAAAGTGGGGTCCACTATTAAAAAATTAATTGCTTTTTATGTGGGTCTCATATTTATTTACTTTTTTTTAAAACGACTGTACGACACTTACACACTCACGACTACAAATATCATTTTTTTTTTTAGGATAAAGCTCATAATTCCTAAGGTGATCTTGCGGTTTTAAAAGCTCATGTGAACATCATGTACATTGTCAACACGTACATCACTTGTTTGTACGTGTGACTCATGATGATAATAATACTTTTCATTATTATTATAAATCCAATTTAGTAAACTCTAAAATCTTTACCTCACATATTATTTTTATAACATAATTTGATAAATTTTAAAATTTAATAAATTTTACAAATTAAATTTTACTATTTAAATAATATAGATGGTGTGCTTTACACATCGATTTAATAATAAAATAATTTTTAGTAATATGTTAGGGTGTATCACCATCAAGCTTGGAAATAAATTTTTAATTTTCTTATTTATTGTTAATTAATTCTTACGCGTTTTGCTTTCTGCCCTATAAATGAGCCATCAGATAGATTTTTTTTTTCTTTTCTTATTTATTTATTTTTTGTCTCGGGATTGTGGAATTATGATTTTTGTTGGAGGGTCAAGCTATATAAGTACACAAAAACATACATGATACATGGCATCTGTCTAATATTCTCTCTATGCGCGTAAATGGATATTATATGAAGAATGAAAAAAAACAAAAAAAGGAAGACTTAATAAGTCTTCATGTATATATATATATATATATATATAACAAGACTGGTAGATTCATAAAACATCTCAAAAAGATGAGAGTTTTCCTTTCAAATACAAATATTTTGTCCTTTTTTAAAAAAAAAATACAAAAAATAAAAATTGCCACGTAGCGTCTTCAATCTTATTTTATAATTTATAACATACTTGTATATTGCACTACATAGTTTTTACATGGATAGAGATGATCCCTAGCATTCGTATCCGAACTCTAGAGTTTACGGAGGGTAAGAGATAAATAGGTCTCATAACATTTGTTAAACGTTTAATGTTGCTTGAGTAAGTCACTCAAACAATTATTAATATTGTAGAGTCCACTTCACGTGTCTATCTCTCTTCCATTCTAAACTCTTCGACGCTAAGAACTCTAAGAGCATGGTCCATTTCTTTGCAAAAATAACAGTATTCTTGTCAAGAAAGCATGAGAGTACTTTTGAAACCATATATTTCTTTTGTTCTCATTTCCATATTATGTGCATGAAAAACTCTATACGCAGTCGGGCTGCTTAAGCGTGGGGGAGCAGCTGCTTATGTAGGGCTGAGCACCGACACTTTCGGAGTCGGAGGGCCCATCCTCCGACTCCGACTCCGACTGTGTCGGAGGTCGAATCCGACCTTCGACTCCGACTCCGACTCCGAACTGTGCCGAATCCGCTCCGACTCCGACTCCGACTTGTCGGAGCGGAGTCGGATTTTTGGACTTTTTTTTTTTTTGTCTTTTCTAACTTCATATTTGACCCACTTTTTAAAAATAAAAAATAAAAATTGTGGGCTTTCAAATTTCAATTTTCTCAAAATTACAATCTAAACTTATTAAACTTTTGATTATAACAAAAAATACAACTAAATAAAACAAGTAATATATATTAATACTATTTATTATACTAATAGTGATATTAATACTATATATAGTTCTAGTGATTAGTATAACTATATTAGTATTAGTTCTAGTGATTTAGTATAACTATATTAGTATAAGTTATAGTGATTTAGTATAACTATATAAATTTAATATAATATATTAGTATAAGTTATAGTGATTTAGTATAGGTATAATACTATAAGTTATAACTATAGTCTATATTAGTATTAGTATTAGTTATAGTGATTAGCATAACTATATATTAGTATTTGCTATAGTGATTTTAATTTAGTATAACTATATAATAGTATTAGTATAAATATTATACTAACTATATCACTAATAGTATTAGTATACTAGTAGTCTAATACTAGTATATCACTGATTCACTATAGGTAATAGTATCATATACTAATATAGTATTAGTAATTAATACTATAGTGATTTATATAGTAATTTATATATAGACTTAAAGTGGATTACTAATAGTATTAGTATTAGGCCATAAATCTAATTATTATACTAATGTATAGTGTGTATTAGTATTACTAATATAGTATTACTAATATATTTATCAAAAGGAATATATTGAGAATTTATTAGGTCAAAAAATATAATTAATACAAGATATTGTTATATAAAATTTATATGAATAATACTTTAGTTATTATAATTTATACATTAGTATTATATGTTATTATAAATTTATAGATTAGTGTTTATCCATTAGTATTACATGTTGATGTTATTATGCATCTTAGTGTTTATAGTATATTATATATACATTAGTATTACATGCTATTATATTTATATATTAGTAATTTAGTGTTACATGGTAGTAAATTAGTAATATTGTAAATTTGTAATAATATGATATTTACATATAGTCATATACTAAACTATTATTAGTCAATTTAGTCTATATATTATAGTATAAATATATATTTAACTAGTATATTATTGAGTTTAACTAACTATATAAGATATAGTTGTATAAAATTTAAATGATTAATATATAGAAAAACACTCTCTTTTTTTTTTTATAAAAATATGTATAAAATCGGAGGCGGAGTCGGAGGGCCAAGTCAGAGGCGGAGTCGGATTCGGAGGTGGAGGGTCGGAGTCGGATCGGAGCGGAGTCGGAGTCGGTTCATCAATGACTCCGACTCCGACTCCGACTTCCAAGAGGAAAAAAACTCCGACTCCGACTCCGACTCCGACTAGTCGGAGTCGGAGCGGAGCCGGAGCTGAGTCGGATTGTCGGATTTTTGCTCAGCCCTCTGCTTATGTGGAAAATGAAGCGCACCCTGGGGCGGAACTAGGATTTGGTGCTTGGGAGGGCGATTAGCAAAGTGTGTCGTATGTAGGGGTGAACAATAACCGACACTTAAGGTAGCAAAGTGTGTCACCGACATTTAACATTAACCATATAAGGTTGTTATCTAGGGACAAACTAAATTATTAAAGCCACCAATCTAAACCTCTCACTTGAGTTCCATCAGACTCAAGTGAAAAATAAAAATTAAGATAAAAATAGCCATATAAGATTTTTTGAAGCAAATGATAAAAATTAAGTAAACAAATATAAGTTTTTTTGTTGAATCTAAGATTGAATATTGTAAAGTCTCTATAATATAGATAGAAATAGCTATGCGAGATTTGTTGCATTCACTCCTAATTGTTAACTTGATGGTAGTATATATGTACTTACAAACAAAACTAATTCAAACAAGCTAGTGGAAGAATTAAAAGGAAAATTGTAAATAAATAGGAAAAGTGAGGTTGTAAATTTACCAAATAGCTTATAAAAAAAAATCAAGATATTTTATTGCCTCTTATAAGATGTAAAAAAAAAAACGAGAATGTGAGATTTTATTAATGACAAAAAATAGGTGTAATTATGAAAAAATTATTAAAAAACTAAAAGAAACTTAGACAACTAAGTACTAAATGAGATTTTTGAAAATGTTTTGGAGAGTCAAATTATCTTTATATTAGGAATATCTTTGATAAAACCATGTACTAAAGCATATTTTTGAAAAATTTTGGGGGGGCTATCAACATAGGTCCGCCCCTGAGCGCACCGTTTTGGATCTTCTGCAAAATGGTGCGCTTTGTATCAAGACTGTAACCCACGAAAACCCACGAACCATTCCTCTTTGTCTCCACCTTTCCTCCCCACATTTGCGGAGGAGGAGAAATTGAAGGGAGGGGGAGAGTTTGTGGAGACAAAGGGAGGTTTCTCGTGGGAGGGAACGCAGGCT
This sequence comes from Juglans cinerea, assembly GCA_961763995.1. NCBI lineage: Eukaryota > Viridiplantae > Streptophyta > Magnoliopsida > Fagales > Juglandaceae > Juglans > Juglans cinerea. Next base: position 22,614,468 of record CAUIVZ010000013.1, read on the forward strand.
GGAACTGGGTTTTTGAAAACCAGAAATCTAGGTTCTTTTTTTTTAAAATTTATAAATGCCTATATGTTAATAAATTTCTTTTTTCAAGAAAAAAGTAACATTGAAAAGCATTATTATTATTATTATTTTTTTATCTAAAAGCCTATATTGTATTACAATTTATTTTTTCAAGAAAAATGTTGTTGAAAAGCATAATTGTTTTTATATATAGGAAAACTAAATTTTATGTAAAAAATAACTAAAGTTAGAAATAACTAATTCCCTTTTTAACTAAATGCATGTCAAAATAGAACTACAATATTCATCATGTAAGGTGCATGCAACACACAATATAATTCACTACATATTACATTATTTGATATTTATACATTACATTACATTACAAAACATAAAATTACAATATATGAATTATAAAATCAATAGCGTAGTCTTCCATCAGCAACTTTTATTCTTGTATTCCAATTCAGTGGCTCTGTCAGGGTTTAGATCTGAATATATATATATAAAAAAAAAAAGTTAAAACCACAAGAGGTTGCCATATTCAACATATTTCCTAAAAGAAATGAGTTAATCTCACACCAACCAAAAAGAAAATGCTACAGCGTAATCAATGTTACCAACCTTTTCTATTAATCAAACTCGTTACTGCTTTCAATATAGCTTGTAATTGATCGATGAGCAGGGCAATGAATGCAAAGGCATCATTAACTACGTGTTAAGACAAAAATTGCTACAAGTATAAAAAAAAACAACACATATAAGATGGTAGTAAACATATAGGACATGGGAAAACTAAATCAGAAATAATACCAAGAAGCTAAAACAGGACAATGAGGACATGGCAGAAATAAGAACACAAATCATCCAAGCTGTCACAACATGTAATAGTAAATAGGCAGCAGAAGCAATTAGCTAGCATCCAGCTTGAAGAAACAGCACGACAACTTGCTAGCTACAACAGCAAATAGGCAGCAAACAAAAGAACAACAACAAGCATCAGAGCAGCATACAGTAACACTTTGATTCCTGGAAGTATCACGACAACATAATAGGGTCATCCCTATTTCTAGAGATCCAAGGACAAAATGCCATAAAACTTAACTTAAAATGTGATAAATATAAGTACGGACCTTAGACAACTTCACCATATTCCGCAAAAGATCCCTTTAGACTTTGCTCATCTGTGTCATATGAATGACTTGAAATTGATAGTTATGAGAAATCTTAACAGAAATAAATGACTTCACAATTACAACAACAAACGAAATATGATTGCGCCTCCAAATGGTGAATTAGAAGGAAAATATACAAACTTGTGAATTAGAGCTTGACCATCAGTGAAGAAGTGTTTTTGTGTAATTGGGTTGGATATTCAGTGCTTGGTTGAAAATGAAGCTGAATGATCATCTAAAAAAATATTAAAAAATTGAGTTAAAATTTAAATAGATAATAAACTAATACAATCAAGATTTTAAGTTTCAAGTAACTTATATATAAAGTTACTTTTAAGGTCCATTGACTGTACGTATTCTTCCTATAAATTTGTGTGGTTGTGATCACACACCAACCATTGTACCTTTTGGATTTACACCTTATGGTAATGATTCCCATGGAGGGTGTTGGTTGAAGAAATGTTAAGAGACACAACCGTTTGATTCTATCAAACGGTTATATCCCTTACCAATGGTTATGCCCATTGCCAATGAGCGTGTCACTTGCCAATGATTGTGCCCCTTGCCAACCAGTGCCTTGTAGTCTATAAATAGAAACCATTTGTGCAAAATTCATGTGTTTGCAATTCCTCCATCAAACACAAACTTATGGGACAAACACCATAATTGGATTGTCACCATTTTGAGAAAACATCAATACATTGGTTCTTCATTTTCTAATAGTGGTATCAATGCAACTTCAGAAACAAGTATTTGGTTTAATAACCACACTTATGTACCAAATTTTTAACGGAAGCTTTCAAACCCAACATAACAATTTTATTTTGTAAGTGCAGTGGGGGAAGATTGAATGTACGGTGGGTGAGCAAAATCTGTGTTCAACACGTTTGGTTCAACTGTGTAAAACAGAGAAGCAAACCTTTCAGAATTTTTTTTTCTCTTTGTCGATTGATCGACAGAGTCCCTCCCCACTTTGACCACTCCATTTGATTGTTGGTCAAAAAATATATATATATTTTTTACTTAGTGATTAAGGAAGTGATTTTAATATATTGGTGTATTTTTTTTTATTTTTTAAAAATGTTTAAATGTATTAAAAAATTGTGAAAGAAAAGGAAAAAAAATAAAAAACCACTGGGCAGTACGCCCAGCGGTAAGAGTGGGGCGGCAGAGTAACCCCACTCAAAAGGAAAAATGTTGGTGATTTTCAAAATTGGGTTCCAATAAAAATAAGGAAGAAGACAACACTATTGGTCTAAACAACGAAGTTTCGACTAACGGTCATCAGAATTTGAAATTTTTTTTACCAAACAACACTATCGTTTAGTTGGCTGAGGAGGAAAAGCGACAAAAATCATGTTGTCATTTTTGTGCATCTGTGGATTCTACTGAAGCCATAAACGGCATTGCTTTAGACAAAGCCAAAAATGACACCGTTCCAAGAATTGAGTTGATCTACCGAGCCACTATTTGAGCCGCGCATTGAGTTGTTGATTGCGCCGTTGACTAAGCCAAATACCGATCCGCTGCGCCTAAACCCATTTGAACTGGTTAGGACCAGTTTTTGTATTTTCGGCCGTTTTGAGTCATTTTAAGTACGATTTTTTCAGTTCAAAAGCCGTTACACTCTTGATTTTGTGCCAAATCTTAATAGAGAATAATTATCGAAAATTTCTTGGAAGAAGAAAAACTTCAAGAAAAGTTTGTGGGAACACTTAATCGAGTATAAACAATTTATGTGTTTTTATTGTTAATATTAAAGTTTGTTATTTATGGCACCAAAGAAAAGTATTGATCCATGAGAATTGAAAAATTAAACGTAATAAATTTTTGGGTCTGGAAAATGCATATAACGTTTCTTCTAACCCATGAAAAGACCTTATCTACATTAACAATACCAAAACCACTAAAAATATAGAAAATGACAAGAATGGAAGTGAAAGCAGCATAAGAACTAGAGATAAAAAGGAAGAACACAATTCATGGGTAAAAATTTTGATTTTGCATTGCATGAATAATTATATCATTCATTTTTTCGAAAACTATGAAACTACCAAAGAGATTATAGATGCAGATGAGGCTAAGTATGGATTAAGATTGGATACTTATGTATATTTATTGTTGGATAAGTAGAATCAAACATACATGAAAGAGAATGATGACATAGACGATCATGTACTCCAAATGGAGTTGATTGTAAAAGAATTATGTGATGCTAGTCATCCTCTTATTGATAAAATACAAGTTACAAGTATACTGAATAGTTTTCCTTCATTTTAGGATCATATTGTTACTTCTTTAACAGATAGTGGAAATAAAATAACAATCATGACACTCCCAGCACTTTTGGTACTTGAAGTTGAAGGATAAATGATGAAGAGGAGGAACATAGAGAGTAAATCATCCAATTTAACGATGGCTCAAGAAAAAAAATCAAAATAAACCATTTAAGGGAAACTGTTTTAAGTGTGGAAACAAATAGCATTACCAATCACAATGTACTAATATGAGAAAAGTAAAAGATAGTAAGGAAACTGTGAAGACAGCTTCAGAAGTAATGCTAATGAAACCAGCGTCAGATTCATAGTGGATTGACTCTGCAACAACAATACATATATGCAGGAACAAAGAGCTGTTTGTCAATCTTGAAAATGAGCAAACAAAGGAGCACAAAGTGTATATGGGCAACAACACATACTGCAATGTCTTGGGGGCAAGGTACATATATATTTAAAGTGAATGGTTCTATTATTTTACTTTATTATATGTACCTAGTATTCATAGGAATTTAATATCAAAGCTTGTACTAAATCAGAAAGGCTACACAATTGAGTCTAAGTCTAGAACCATTGTTATAAGTGTTATGTATCAGTGAAAGGCGTGAGAAATCATTATTTGTATGTACTGAAAATTGATATTAATAAAGTATCCATTTATGATTATTTGAATGTGTTTACTGATTGTATATATTTATGACATTTAAGATTAGGCCATATAAACATAAATAAGATGATCAGAATGTACAAAAGTGGATTAATATCACAAATAAACTCAGATAATTTTGATATACATGAATCATGCATCAAAGGAAAAATGAGTAGTAAATCTTTTTCTAAGAGTTGGAAATTCACATATTTATTTGAAATTGTACATTTTGATGTTTGTTGACCTTTCAAAACAAAAATCTATAGGAAAATGAAGTACTTTATTACTTTCACTGATGACTATTCAAGATATGGGCATATCTACTTACTCAGAAATAAATATAAGGCAATTGAAAGATTTAAAGATATAAGTCAGAAGTAGAAACCCAGTTGGGTAGGCTTTTTTTGTTAAAAAAAAAAAAAAGGACGGTACCCCAAGTTTATTAAAAGAACCTCACTTTTGGCGGAGGAATACTGTAGGTAGGCCCATTAAAGATTTGAATAGTGATAGAGGAGGTGAATTTGAAGTTTGGAATAATTTATTCAAATTGAACGGTATAAGACATGTTTATACTATGTCATATTAACCCTCGCACAAAGCCTGCCCAGTAATTATGAATTGGTCCTTGTACGTGCAGAATAGAAGAAATCACCGAATGGGAGTTTCACGATTGTAACTAAAGACCTCTTAGGCTTCGTTTGGAACCTCAACTCTTCTCAACTTATCTCAACTCATCATTACAACTTTTTCAAATCCCAATACAAAATATAATAAACAATTCAACTTTTTCAAATCCTAAAATAATAATAATAATAAACAATAATATTCTAACAATATTTTATTATCTCAACTCAACTCAATTTAACTCAGTTTAACATCTAAATGCACCCTAGTCAAACGAGCTCTAATGTGATTAACATGTATAGAAAACTAAGGAACCATGTGATTTTTCTATAATCTTGTATTTAAAATCTCTAGTGGTGCTTGATATTCATAGAAGTATACTTTGTCAACTTTGAAGAGAATACTGCATTTTTTTAGTTTTTCCTGATTTTCTTTTTGGTTTTCCAGATTTTACAATAATTGTAAGTAAGCTTTTTTAAATATGATCATTTTTTTATTAATTATCTCTAAGGTAATATGCATAATGCTTATCTAATTCAGTCAGGTAAGAGTGGGTTTATTCTTGGAAATGAAGTCTAAAACCCTGGAATCTACATCAACTGATCAATTTCATGCTAGACAATGATATCTATTTCAGATTCCTTTGCTTTCAGACTGTACAAGCCGATTTGCATCAACTGAATTTATGTTAGACGATAACTATTTCAGATTCTTTTGCTTTCAGACTGTACTTAGCAATTATTATCAACTGATTTTCAGGTAGCATCCATGTTCAAAGGACCAGTTCCTCCCATCGTCCTATTTTCTTTAGGGTCTCTTGGCTTTATGACCCATTTCCGTATCCTCCTACTTGTTTAAACGCATTTCTTTCTCTAACAGTTTGATAATTTAATGACACCACTTTAGAATACAATGGCCTCAGCCACCCACACCTTTTTATGACATCTTTCACATAATTGTTGGCTTTCTTCTAATATCAGTTAGTCCTTAATATTCTTCAGACTCTGAAAATTATAGAGAATGCCTTGACTCTGTTTTTAAGGGTCCAATTAGTATCACATTACGACACTGTTTGCAGTGTCATGTTATTAGAACAGTGTAATATAATTTAGGCACAGGTATGTTTTTGCCTCCATATCTTATAATAAGAACAGTAGTGTTATATAATTTAGGCACGTAATGTTACAAGGAAATTTATTTCTTTATTTGGGTTTTGTAAGTCAGCAATGTATTTGTTAATTACAAAAGAATGAAGAAGTCAGCAACAATGACGAGAACGTAAACAGTAGTAGTAAGTAGAATTATATGGTGAATATATAATCTTGGGGCCGGCCTGATTATATATTATAATTGGCTTGTTAAGTCACCGGACAAAGCTGCATGCAAGGAACCTCAACTTCCAGCTGTGGACACTAGTCTAGTGCTCATTGATCTGATGGATGCTTAACAGCTAAGAGTTTTTGGTCATTTTTCTGATCAATGGTCCTAGTGGCATAAAGATGCATGCCATGCACATAACTGGTGGTATGTGTACTTGAAGATCAGTATCAGGTATGTGTACTTGCTCTGGGAATTAAATGTTTTACAATCGTGGCATAAATTCTCTATATGTGATTTTTCAGCATGAAAATGATATTGTACTACCAATACAACAGACCAAATAGGAAAGGAGGAACTGCATCTTTATCAAGTTCGTTGAAATCTTGTTTCCATTTGAGTCAATGACTTTGAACACATCATAATAAGCCTAACACACTGATAGTTTTGCCTTAACCATATGGTATATATATATATATTGAAATGTAATAGCAATAAATATTAAGAAAAATGATAGTTGTAGTCATGAGTGTGCAAACGCCGCGTAATCACTTTGAAAAAATGAATAAATATGATATCTACATGAAAAAAATAATCTTTTAATAGTGAACCTGCACGACGCTTGCGCACTCCATGACTATATTTAGCATTACTCAAATATTAAATAGTATACAGTTTCTCTTCTTCTACTACTTCTACAACACTTCATTTTCTTTCCTCAATATTTAATTTGTTATAAGTATTAATTAAAACAATATTATGTTCAAACAACCCACAATCAGATTAAACAGAATAAAAAATAGAACATTTCCCCCCCCCCTCAGATGCGTGACTAGTTAAAATTATGGTTATGATAAACTCCTATTCAATGGCTGTTGATCATACTTAATAAGGCAGAAATTTATCAACTTAAGCAACCTTTTCAGGACCTAAATAATAAATAGGATAAAATTAGGGGAATTAATGAGATACTTGAGGAAATTAAAGACAATACTCATCAGTTACAAGTTAATACATCGATAATTAATACTTTCTATACCAATCTCATGCAACGCAAAGTGCCCAACGTCATCTTGGCCTGTTTTGTGTGAAGTAAAAAGCATAAATCGTGTGAACCTTTTTTAATTGGAGAAAAGAAAAAAAAAGGTTCACTTGTGTTCGACTATTGTATATTCTTCAGCATGCAGTCGAACACAAGTGAACCTTTTTTTTTTGCTTTTCTCCAATTGAATAAACTTTTCCAAGCAGGTTTTGGATGCGTGATTTTGTACGTTTCACAAATCTTTTGTGTCAATGTAACTTCTGTCCAAGCTAAGCGAACATGCATGCATGGCATGAAAATTTCAAGGACTTGTCCAGTTCTCCTTAAGATCCTACTGCCTCCTCAGCATAACTCCATTTAAAAAGCTGAATGCATGGCCTGAAGAAGCACTTGATACTTCACTTCTCATGAAATCCATAACATAACCTGAAATTAAGGTTCAAAGGAGAGCAAAATCACATTTATTTTCAATCTTCAAGCAGAATCATTGACTTTAAAAGTACTTGGAGCTTTCAAAACTGTTTCTAAAACTTCAATTAAAATCTGTCTTTTATTAATTTGATTCTACCATATTTTTGCATCAATAGCTTTCCACCATTTACAATGTCTTCTCAAACTTCTCTTAACTTGAGCACCATTCAACAAACTCTCAGCCCTTTATCTCTTGGAACCCTATGCAAGTCTCTGGCTATTTTAGGTCTAGTCTTGTTTTTGTTCTACACTATCTTGTTTAACCCTCCCAATTACCAACCTTCCGATCTCTTATCAACCATAAAGCAGAAATGTCCATCCTCAACTCCCATTATCACCAATTCTCCTACCAACATCAGCCACATTGTGTTTGGCATAGTTGGATCCATGAACACATGGAAGTATAAGAAAACATACATTGAAGCTTGGTGGCGACCAAACATCACCCGGGGATATCTTTTCCTAGACAGAGCACCCACGCCGGAGTTCCAACCTTGGCCTCCAACTTCTCCTCCTTTTCGTGTCAATGAAAACCTCAATAAACTGAAAGTATACCCGAAAATCGTGAGGCCAGTTCAAGTTCGAATAGTACGCACAATAATGGAGACATTTAGACAGGGAGATGAAGATGTGAGATGGTATGTAATGGCGGACGATGATACTGTCCTGTTTGTGGATAACTTAGTTGAGGTTCTAGCCCAGTACAACCATTCTAAATACTACTATATTGGGTCAAATTCAGAGTGTGTAAAGTCCAACTTTGATTTCTCGTTTCATATGGCATTTGGTGGTGCCGGGTATGCTTTGAGTTACCCTTTAGTGCAAGCATTGGCAACCAAGTTAGACGATTGTGTTGAGCGATATCCTCACATGTATGTCAGTGACTTTATGTTACACTCTTGTTTGGCTGATTTAGGAGTTTCTTTAACTCGAGAGAAAGGGTTTCATCAGGTATAATGCTTCTCCACTTCAGGTTGCTACTATATGTGATTTTGCATCAGTACTTGCCATTCTTTCAGAACCAAAAGTTACGTGCATTTAAATCTTGTTATCACAGTCACACTTGTTGATGTGGCACATTTTTATAGGTTTTGTGTATTAATCACTTAAATGACAACCACTTACGTTATGTCCAAAAGTCATTATAATTGAAAATGATATGTTTAAGATAAAAAAATACATTTATCTTTTCAATACATGGTAGAATTAGACCATTCTATACAGTTAAATGGCATATAAAAGCCATCCAAATATGCCAATATTGAAACAAATACTCATATATATTGTTTTCCATCACAAACTAAGCCTTGTGGGTATTTGTGAATTCAGATTGATCTACACAATGACATATCGGGTCTTCTATCAGCTCACCCACAGTCTCCTCTCCTTTCCCTCCACCATATTGACACCATAAATCCAATCTTCCCCTCCATGAACCGTTCAGAATCAATAAACCACCTCATGAAGGCTGCAAAAGTGGACCAATCACGTCTTCTTCAACAAACCATTTGCTACCACAGGCCAAGCAATTGGTCTTTCTCAATTTCATGGGGTTACTCGGCTTATATATACGAAAACATACTGCCTCGGAGCATTTTGTGGAGACCACTCGAGACATTTAGGCCATGGATGAGAAACGTTAGGCCACCATTGTACATGTTCAACACCCGGTGGCCCTCCAACAGTCCCTGTGAAGCTCCTCATGTTTTTTTTCGTGATTCTATTGAATATTATACTCAACAGAACCAGATTGTTACAACCTATATAAGAACATCAATGCGTGGTGTGCCGGCTTGTTCATTCACTGGTAATCATTCTGCAGATGCCATCACCAAAATTCAGGTGTTTTCTCCAGCAACAACACCCATGGAAGTGAGTTCTTTATATTCTCATGATTTTTAACAAGAACATTCATTTTTTATAGTTCACTTCAATAATTTGGGAAATCTTGCCTTCTACTTTGATCACTTAAGGTCTCATGGATTTTGAGAAGTAATGTTTATGAAATACATAATGATTGTTAAAAAATATTGATCTAGTTCAATGATAATTGCAACTCCTTTTTCTTTCACAGGCTGGAGGAAGAGACTGCTGTGACATTCTATACACAGCTACTAAAAATGTTACAGAAGTGAAATATAGGCCTTGCGAGAAGGATGAAGTGATTGCCTAACTTCAACATCAAATTACTCAGCTTCTTGTATTTTTTTTTTTATTTTAGTTTTTTTCATTCTTTCCTTTTCTTTCTTTTTTGAGCTCCTTAACAACTGATTGTTTTATTAATAATATATAAGGGTGTATGTAGTTTTGTAATGTGCATTTTATTTTCAAATTTTACATGGCAACATGCATGTCTTTCAGTTCTCTTAAAAGTTCAAAATGAACATTGAGGGTAGAACCAGAAGAGAGAAGAAAGATATCAAAGATTAGTATTTCTTATTCTAATCATAATGCTACTGTCCCTGAACAGACAGAGAGGTAGAAAATTACAGGTTCTAATCAGATACAAATTGTAATCATAAGAAGAATTCCATATGCAACAAATGGTAGTGGCTTAGCAAGTGGATGTTTTTATATCTAAAGATTTCCACACAAAACAACATAAAACTATGAATTGGGAAGATCAGCAAAATTTGCATATGTCAAGGAATATCTTTCAATAAGTTTGCTCAGTCTGGGATCGGAATTATAAAATATCTCCGTCAAGTTTAAACAGCTTCTCCATCAACTTCATGATTATATCTTGGACCACAATGCCTAAAAGCGACAATCCTTCTTGGGTAGGCAATTGCCGAGAGGTGTCTCCCATCTGAAGAAAATCAGAATATTTTGTCGCCCAATATTAGTCGAAAATCCTCATTTTTTGTGCAATAGCCAGCTGCAAGATCATTGATGGCAGAAAATGTTCTTGGAGAGCATGCACAAATAAAGGAGTTCAAAGCAATTGGTCGCATCATCCATCATAAAGCTATGATCAACTTCATATACATGTGCTCCAAGATGCAAACAAAATCATCCCTGTAAGTTTAGACATCTGAGATAGTCTTGAGAAAAGTTATACGTGTTGCAGAAGCAGTAATAAAAACTAAAAAAGCACCCAAGTTCTGTAAAAATCAAATTGCCATCACTTTCCATGCTAAAAAACATGCAGGCCCTGTTGAAATGTATGTTATGAGCTGAAAGAAGTGTATCTAGACTGTGAGTGGAGGTTGATGATAGAAGTGGAGGCTATATGAAGAAGAGTTGCAGAGCTTATGAAGTCGTTGCAGAGGTTATGAAGTTGAGTTCATGGATGGCGGTTTGTTTAGTTAGTGAAATGTGATACGTGTCATTTTATTAGTGCTGCTTCATGTGAGTGAGTTGTGTACAAGTAGAACGACATCGTTTGGTTAATAGATAGATTGTTGTCGTTTTGGCTTAATAGCTGAAATTGTAATATGAATTCTGATACGCAGTCGTTTTAATTTACATCTTGATTACACAGTATAAAAGCATCAACGAGTTGGAATGGAGGCCAACTCTGAAATTCAGTGCATTACTCTCTCTCACTCTCTCTCTCTCTCTCTTCCTCTCTCTCTAATTCTTGATCGAGGGTGACTACCTCAAAGCAGTCAATCTGTAGTGCAGCAGAAGGATCCATTACAAAAAAGAATTTTATAAGTTGAAGGTGAAGAAGTGGATGCGGCAATAAAGATAAAATTGGTAAAACAATACCTAGATCAGTCAAGGATGAACGTATTCCAATTGAGGATCAAGATAAAATGTCCCGCTCTGGGATGTGAGCAATCTTGGGCCAATCCTCACCTCTCTCTTGGTTGCATCTTCGTAATAAGATGGGGCAATCACTAATTTTCAACATTTTCAAAGAGGTTAGCCTACGGATTGCTTCTGGCAGTGATGTCAAGCTGGAGCATCTAGAAATTGTGAACGACTCAAGTGATGCCCAATTGCAGATCCACCCTGGTATAGCCATCAAGATTGAAAAATCTGAGATTTCGAGCTCTGGTAGAGCGGTAACATGTTGAAGCCCCAACGGGAGAGATGCCAATTTGGGAATATCCGTAAACTCCAAAGAGATGAGGCTTTTAAGCCCTTTCCATTGCGTCCCGTGCTCATCGTTGCCTAGATTAAGCACGGGACAATCCATAAGCTTAAGTTCGTGAAGTGCAGTGAGATATTGTACACCTTGGGAGAGAGACTTTAATTTAGGACAAAGCCTTATCTTCAAAAGCTGGAGAGAGATGAGGTTTTGCAACCCATCCTCTAGAAGTGTTTCTAGATCCTCAATTTCTTTTAAGTATATTTGCTTCAATTTGGAGAGAGGAGCAGATGAAAAGGCAATGGATGTAGAGGAAGTGGATAGCCCTTGCTGTCCTTTCTGCTTTGAAGAAGAGTCAGTTTTCCATGCTTTATGGTCATGCCCAGCAACTCAAGATGTTTGGACTTTGGAGCCAATGCTCTAAACCACTTGAGAAAAAGGACTACTGGAAAATGTCATTCCTGGATCTGATGGAGGATTTTTGCTCTAACTATGAGGTAGAAGTAATTGAAGAGGTTGCGGTGGCTAGGAGAATATGGCAAAGAAGGTCCCTGTATGTTTTTCAAGCAGAATTTCAAAATCCTAATGTGGTGGTTCAGCATTCTCAATAAGTCCTTAAGGAACTCAAGGCGGATCAAGGGCAGGAGATAAACTCTACTGCTGTGACTAGTAACATAGTCTCAAAGCCCCCTCCTTTGAACCAGACTAAGATTAATTGGGACATTGCAACAGATAAGGTATTGGAGTTGTGGTTAGAGACTGAAGGGTCAGTTCTTAGCTGCTTGAGATTTAATAAACCATTACTGTTTGATCCTTTGCTGGCTGAAGCTATTGGTGCACTACATGCCACTATATATGTTTGGTCTGGATCTAGGATTGCAGTACATCATCCTTGAGGGGGACTCGTTACGGGTGGTCAAGGACCTTTCAAGAGACTCTAGTTATCTAATGGTGATCAACAACATCAAGCATAATTAGTTACAGATGTTCTCAAACTGGTCTCCACATCATGTTCCAAGAAATGTAAATAGTGTTGCTCATGCCTTAGCAAGATCTGGATTTCTCATTTCTGATGTAATTCATGTAGACATGGAAGAAAGTCCTTCTTGTATTGTTTCTTTGATCTGAAATTATTGAGGAATAAAACTGTTTTCCTTCAAAAAAAAAGTGTGCATCATGTAATATGTACAATTTACAAACGTGAAGGCATTAATAATTTGTTGAATACTGCTTAATTAATTATTTGATCCTAAGGCATGATCAGCTACTTGTACTGTACGTGATTTTAAATTATTGCCTGAAAGCTGCGAGGAGATCAAAGTAGTAGTTGGTGATCCATCCTTTGATGATATTAACCTCAGCTTTTCTCTGTGTGACCAACCACTCTGGATCGGTTTGGTTTGCTGGATGCATATCCAGGCAATGAGATCCTGCAAATTGAAAAAACAACCGATATTTGAGTATTATAATGCTGATGATGATCTCCATAAAATAATGAGTTGAGCAGCTAGCTAGCTAGCTCTAGCACATACCGTTAACTGTATTGATGGCGACGATACTGTTTGATATGTTTACAAGCACCCTGCATGCATGGAATTATATATATATATATATAAACAGAATTATATGATCACCTGTAAACTAATTGGTCGAGGATTAATAAAATTGATCGAGAAGTTTAATTTTATTTATTAATTTCTTGATAATGTTTGTTTATATATAATAATCAGATCTAGTACACGTACCCGCCGCTGCTATAAGGATCTTTGAGCCCATTGGAGAAGATGATGTTGCTTCCAAACCTTTGGAGGATCACTTTTATATCCTGCATGCAATTTGCCATTAAATTAATTAAGATACGAACGTACGTACATGCATGGGCGCCTCCATATTAATTGTTTGTAAAAAAGAAAATAAGTAAATTAATTAAAATACTTACATGGCCTCCATAGAAAGTAGTGACCCAATGAGGCCGAGGCGGTACACCATACATCCTTCTGCACCCCTCAGTGAAGTTGCTTAGGATAAAAGGTCTCGGTTGGAACATAGTATTATTGGTAATTCCTATGGGAATCACCATCTCACTACATACCTAAATTACTGTGCAGACAATAGTCAATGATCTTCGCATTGATCACGAAAATCAGCTAATTATTCAGATCAAAAGTTTCATGATCATCAAGGAGTTATGATGAAGGTGGTCCATTTCTTTGCAAAAATAGCGGTCTTCTACTCAAGAAAGCATGATGAGACTTCTCGAACCATATATTTCTTTTGTTCCCTTGCATTTCCATATTATATATATATATATATATATATATATATATTAATGTCTAGCAGTACTTGGTTTTAATGTTTTGAATAAAGCAAATCTCCAATTAATGATCAAGAGCTGCGTGTATATTTATTATATATAAGAGAATATCTCATGGTGATCCAATAAACTAAAACCGGCCAAGACAAAGAAAAATGCTTATATATAGCTGTCTGTTGCCAAGGAAAGACGATATCAAAGCCAACCGTTGTTACCATCAAGGAAATATCTTTGACAACTATCCTACGTACAACTCTATATTAAACTGATGGTACATTGTTGTAAATTAATTTAAAATTAATCTACAATGGAGTGGCCTGCGGCCTACATTGGTTGATATATATGCTATATATATATGTTAGCAATTGCACCGTTTACGCTGTATGTATGTATGTATGGATGGATGGATCATGGATGTATGAAATTTACCTGCCATCTCCAACCTATAATTGTTTCAGATATATTTTGAGTTGCATTGAAATAGCATGTTCTATTTCCAGAATAGGCAACAACACCCGCAAATACTTTGTCAAGAATCTCTGTTTCAGGAGGAGCTCTATCTATGCCACCGCAGATTGTGGTAACCGGATAGTTTGGGGGATGATTATATTGAGCTGCATGGGCATACATCCACACCAAATTGCTCTTGAGCCCAGAAGATGAGCTTAGGGGACTGAAGAAAGTAAAAATATAAAGGAGTCATGACAAAATTATTGCATTGCTTGATAGAATTAGGTCATATGGAAATTTATGTACTCGCAAGTCTTGAATGTCTTGCTAAGGACAGAAAGGCCATCAGGCTTAGTTGCAACTTCATCGATTATAGACCATGAATCTTTTATAGTTTGGTAGCAGGTCTCGCTAGCTTCCTGCATGCAGTACCATCCAGGGCACAACTTTTTAAATACTGCAAAAAAATTAAAAGGGTAAAAGGAAAGAAAAATGAATATGTATTCAGATCGTTACCCTGAAATCCTTGGTAACAACAGAGAAAAATCCGTCTTGTGGAGTGATGTCATCGAAGTAAAGGATTGGAGCTGATGAGGCCAAGGCACCAATGGCAATGTGAGGATATTTTAGCCGAAACCACGATGCTAGCACTGAAGAAAATATGATCATAAAGCTATAGCTTTTAAAAAAACATATCAAAATTCAGTTCATATATAGTCATGATTAGAAGGAAATTAAGCAATTTGTCACCTACTTCCTCCATATGATCCTCCAATGACAATTACTGGGGAATATTGTGCTTGTAGTTGTTCCTTTAAGTTTAAGATGATTTCTGCATAATCTGCTAAAGCTTGGGCGGAGTTGAAGTACCCGAGAGTGCTTGCATTTCTAAATGCTTCTGTCCTTGATCCGAATGGTATAGACTCCCCATAATATCGATGCTAATGAAGAAAATAATGATTTATGAGTAACTAAATTTTGAATCTAAATTAAGGGGCGGGGGAAGAAATTAACTAAATATAAAATGCTTAGTTATAATATTGAAGTTTCAGAATTTTAGCGAATATGGACGTTCATCTTTACATGCACCCAGAAAAGCCAAAGAATGAGATAGAATGTTGAGTACTCGATCCTGTGTATATATGTAAGTGCATATATATATATATGCTTATTAATTTTTTCGTGTGCCTCTCTGGAATTTAATGATCATACGCACCTCTATGTATAGCAAGAGAGCCTTAAACTCCGCGGCATTATCAGTGAGAAATCCGATGGCAGTTAGATAAGTACTATCCAATGGTGCTTCTGCGCCAAGATAAGCTAAAATTGGAGCGCTACGATTTGCACCACCCCAGTACTTAGAATTGATCACATATCTTTGCTGAAAAGTGGAGTAGCTTTCAGGCATATAGTTGAAGTGATCAAGTGTTTGATTATAGTAAAATGTTTCGAAGTCATCCGAAACATTTGCAGAGAATACTGTTTCAGGATCTTGTAGAATTCCTCCAAGTGGACTCAGTCTAGGAATATCGAATATCGTTGTCGCACTAGTACTACTGATGAGTACAGAGGTTAAAATGATAAGAAAGATATTCAAAGGGAGCCATGATTGCAATGAAGATATTGGAGACTTCATCGCAATATACAGAGAAAAAAGAGAGATTTCATTTATCATAAGGTTGTTGCTTAGGAATTGAAGCTGGTTTTATTACATTGTGTTTAATTAATTTGCTGATCAGTTATAGTAACGTATGAAACTTTAGTTTCTCCGTCGCTTACAATTAGTGTTAATTTAGGCTAAATTAATGATCGATCTAATATTGGATATACCGTGGATATATTACAGCATTACAGATGATTACGATGCGACATGTTTTGACTAAGAAACAAGACTACAGCTACTATATAATCAGGCGTGCATACAGCTTGATCTACGTGAAGGAGATTGATATAAAATATATATATATATATATATATATATATAGAATAAAATAAGATAAATTAAAACAGGCAAATTTAATTTCAAGGACCATGCAAGTAATTCGCAGAACAGTACTACGTAGTAGAACATGCACCAAGTTAATTCGCCCGATTCATGAGGAGGACTTGCTACTCTTTTATTTATTTATTTATATCTCCTAAGTTACTACTAACTAGTACCTACCTACTACTCTTCTTTAATTATTATTAGTTCGTGGAAGAGAGTACTTCATGGCGAGCCATGGACTCCTTAATTAGGGGCATTGAGAGGCATGCAACTAGGGCTAAACATTTAAACCGTCATGTATCCCATATTCCCTCTCAATCCCCGCGGACTCTCCCAGCCTTAGTCGCTCTCTCAGTTTGGACTCTCGAGCTCTCCAGCCTTCCTCGCTCTCTCAGTTGTTCTCTCAGCTCCCTCAGACCATCTCTCTCTCAATCCTATGCCTCTGTGCTACATATTTCTTGCTCGCGCTCTTTCTCTCTCTATGTGTTATGATCTTGAGGGTTAGAAATTTAACCAAATTAGTATCCAACAATCCTAGAATTTTTAGATCAATGGTTGGGTTTTTAACAATTGGTATCAAAGTAGGGATCATGTTACGGGCTCAAGTCATGTAGGGGCGACTTATAGGTTGGATTAAAATGCTTTGGTACTATGTATGAGCATAGTGTTAAGTCATTGAATACTGATAGATGAATGAAACCGCTAAAAGGAAAAGGGCTACCATCGGGTCAGTATCAATAGATTGGGCCGCCGTGGAAGTCAAATTCGGAAGCGTGGTAAAATGTTATGATCCTGAGAGTTAAAGGTTTAACCAAATTAGTATCAAACAGTCATAGAGCTTTTGGATCAATGGTTGGGTCTTTAACACTGTGTCTCTCTTGCTCGCTCACTCCGTATATATCTTTCTCTCTAACCAAAGGTAAGAATGGTCTGAATTGTTTGGGTTAAGGTTTATATAGTGGTTGTTGGGTTTGGAAATTTCTAGGTCTGTCTTGGTTAGAGAATTTTTGTATGGTGATTATTAAACGGTTTCTGTTAGAGACATTGGTTTTCTGAATTCCCAAGTTGTATTAATGGTATTGTGGCAGTGTGTATTTATACACTTTACAAGAGGAATCATTCCGTTACAAGAGAATCCAAATAATAACATAAAGGTAAAACCTATATTCTAGAATATTCTAAAAACCTAATTTGAAATGGAAGGTATTGTGCTAATACGCCCCCTTGAGTCTCGTGGGGTGTCAACTACATTGAGACTCGTACAAAAAAGAATAAATTTGTCTTAAACTAAAGGTTTGGTAAAACATCAGCTAGTTGGTCCTTTGAGCTGTAGTGGGAAACTTTGAGAGTGTTTGCAGCGACGCGATCTCGAACAAATTGATAGTCGACGTCCATGTGCTTTGTTCGCGAGTGACAGACTGGATTTGTTGTGAGAAAAGTTGCTCCAATGTTGTTACACCAAAGAGTAGGTGGTTGTGACAAAAAAACACTAAGTTCACGGAGTAGTGTTTTTAACCAAATTAGTTCAGCAGCAGTAGATGTCAAAGATTTGTACTCAGCTTCAGTACTAGATCTAGCAACTGTCTTCTGCTTCTTAGAGCTCCAGGAGATCAAGTGCTATCCAAGAAAGATGCAAAAATACCAATTGAGCAGATGTCGTCTGGACATCCTACCCAGTCAACGTTGGTGTAGGCTTGAAGATTGAGCTTGGAAGACTTCTTAAAAAATAAACCAAGATTCAGAGTACCCTTTAGGTATCGTAGAATCCTTTTAACATCAGTCCAGTGAGAGAGTTTGGGACAATGCATAAACTAACATACTTTATTTATAACAAAGGTTATGCCAGGGCGTGTCAAGGATAAATATTGTAACCCTCCTACAATGCTTCTGAACAGAGTGCAATCATCAAATTGAGGTGAATCATATTAAGACAACTTAAGAGAAGCTGCCATAGGTGATGTTATGGATTTGGCAGAAAGCATATTGCTTCAAGCCAACAGATCTTTGATGAATTTACGTTGTGACAAGAACAAGCCATTATCAAAGTAATCAACCTCAAGACCAAAAAAGTAAGAAAGCGTACCAAGGTCCTTAACAAGAAAAGCAGTAGCCAAGGCAAAAATAAGAGAATCAATAGCACACAGCTGTGAGGAGGTGATAACTATGTCATCAACATATATCAACAAGTAAATGGTCATATCACCACGAGTTAAAATAAATAAAGAAGGATTTGCTTTCAAAGTAGAAAAACCATAGTCTAATAACCAGGTACTGAGCTGGGCAAACCAGGCATGTGGAGCCTGCTTAAGACTATAGATAACCTTATTTAATTTACAGACGTAATTAGGATAAGCAGAATTGATAAACCCTTGAGGTTGCTGCATATAAATCGTGTCAGTCAAAGTACCATATAAAAATGCATTCTGAATATCAATTTGGCGCAAAGGCCATGCTTGACTGATAGCTAGAGATAAAATCAAGCGGTTGGTGGTCACTTTAACAACGGGACTAAACTATTCATTATAGTCTAAATCCGACTGTTGGTGGTAGCCCTTGGCTACCAACTGAACCTTTCTTCTAGCAAAGGAGCCATCAAAGTTCAATTTAGTTCTATAAACCCATCAGCATCCAAGAATATTAAAGGTAGAGAGAGGAGGTACCAACATCAAAGTATTATTTTGAATCAGAGCATTATATTCAAGGGACATAGCATCATACCATTCAGGAAATTTGGAGGCAGTGGAAAAGCTAGATGGTTCATCTGGAACGGCCACCATGGTGTTGAGGCAAGTTTGTCATGGGTACTGGATCGTGCCATCTGTTAGAGTCCGTGGGCGAGAGGAGTTGGTGTGACTCCGTGTGATTATAAGAGACTTGGGAGGAACAAGAGAAGAAGAAGAATGTGTATTTTGTAAAGGAGGAATGGTAGTCAAAGGATCAGAGTGAGGAGAGGATGGGTTCGAGGAGAAGACACCAGTGGCAGAGGAAGATGTGAATGGAGAATTAGGGTTGCTTGGAGAATTAGGGTTCGAGATATTGAAAGGGGTTGGGCTGGGTTGATGGGCTGGGCCTGGACCGAGAATAGAGTTTTGAAAAAGGGGAAGAGAGACGTGAGTTTGGGCTAGATTTGGTGGAGAGTAACTGGGCTTCAGTTTTGAGAGTGGAAATGAGCCCTCATTAAAAATTACATCTTTGGAGATGTAAAGCTAGTTTGTGTTGGGCTCAAGACATTTGTAGCCTTTATGAGAAGTATTGTAGCCTAAAAATATACATGAAACAGAACGAAAATTAAGCTTGTGTTTGTTATAGGCCCTTAAATTGGGCCAACACTCACACCCGAAAACTTTTAAGGAAGAGTAATCAGGATCCTTATTATATACCATGAAATTGGGTGATTTATTTTTGAGAATTTTGGATGGAAGCATATTTATTAAATGACCTGAAGTTTTAAAGGCTTCAGCCCAATAAGTTGTGGGTAAAGAGGAATGGGCTGGTAGAGCAAGCCCAATTTTGACAATATGTCGATGCTTACGCTCTATTAGCAATTTTGACAATATGTCGATGCTTACGCTCTATTAGCCCATTTTGTTGATGAGCATATGGGCAAAAGAGTCTATAAGTAATGCCGAGTTGAGAGCATAGAGAGGCGATGGGCTTAAATTCAACTCCAACATCAGTTTGAAGAGTGATTAATTTACAATTAAAAAGTATTTCAATAAAGGGTAAAAAACGAGAGAATATAGTCTGAACATCAGATTTCATTTTTAATGGAAAAAGTCATGTATAACAAATGAATTGGTCTACAAAGGAAACATAATAATGAAAACTATGATTGGAAATAACTAGAGATGGGCCCTAGAGATCGGCATTGAGTAGTTGCAAGGGCCTAGTGTAAATGGACTAGCTCGGCCCATAAGGGAGCCAATGACTTTTTGCAAGTGGGCAGGCAAAACACTTGCGGGAAGAACTACTTGGAGAAAGAGGCAAGCAGTTGGCATGCACGATCTTGAAGACGAGTTGAAGAGAAGGGTGCCTGAGTCTTTGATGCCAAGTTGGAAGAGCAGTCCGTTCACCAAGATTAGTGGAGGCAACGACGGATTTTATTGAAGGAAAGGCATACAAGCCATTACGAGTTGGACCTGTGAGGAGGGTTGTCCCCGTCCGAGAATCCTTCACAGAGAAATGAGTTGCATGGAACTAAAAAAAAAAAGAATTATGGATGCAGAATTGTAAAACAGATATTAGATTTTTTGAAATAGTTAAACTATTTGAAGAACAACCACCACGATTGTTTTGAAATATGTTGCCACCAGGTCCTCTGCCTTGTCTTCCACCACGAAAGTGACCTCTTCCTCTTTGATCTCAACTACTGTAATTAAGAAAAGGCTTAATGGAAGGCTTAGCAGTATTAGCAGCGTGAGAAAGTCGGCTCTCGTGAATTAAAAGTAATTGATAAAGTTCATGTGATGAGAAAGGGTTTGATCTTGTAGTGACTAAAGTCACAAAAGATTCATAGGTTGGTCTAAGACCAGTGAGGAGGTAAGTGACAAATTCTTTGTCTAGGAGAGTATTACCCATTGCTGCCAATGTTTCAACAAGGTTTCTGACCTTCCCAAAATACTCGAAGATGGATAGATCACCATGGGAAAGGTTTGTGAGCTGAAATTTAACTTGGAATTCTTTGGCTTGTGAGTGGGAAGCAAACATTGATTTTAAAGAGAGCCAAAGTTCTCGTGATGTGCTTGATGAAAGCACTTGACCAAGAACAGAATCTGAGAGGGAGGAGAATAGAACACTGAGCACCAGTTGATCTGTCTGCCTCCAAGTAAGGTAGTTTGGGTTGGTTTTAGGCTCACTACTGCCATCGGTAGGTAAAAATTGCTCAGGACAAGGAGAGGTTCCATCAATGTATCCATAGAGGTCTTGACCTCAGAGATATGCAGAGAGTCGGATATGCCAGAGCAAATAATTTTGGATGGTGAGTTTTGTGGTGACAACATGAGAAAAGGAAGAAAGTATGGAAGAGTGAGGTTGTGGAAGAGAGGAAGACGTGGGCATAGCCATGGATCACGAGACAGCTAGTCGAGCTGCTCTGATACCATGTTAGAGACACTGGTTTTCTAAATTTCAAGTTGTATTAATGGTACTGTGGCAGTGTGTGTTTATACACTTAAAAAGAGGAATCATTTTGTTACAAGAGAATCCAAATAATAACAGAAAGGTAAAACCTATATTCTAGAAAATTCTAAAAAACTAATTTATAATTGAAGGTATTGTGCTAATAGTTTCATCTTATTCGTAGAGTCGCATCTTGGTTTTAATTTTTTATATAGTTGGATTTAATTTTTTTATATTGTTATATCTGCCCCTTTAACAAAACGCAATGTACCATTATTATCCTTATGACAAGAACTTTGTATCACTCTTGTTTTTTTAACTTATTAACTGTATGCAACTAATTTTCATTTCTGTTTAACATTTTCAATTTTTTTTTCTTCTTGTCATCTCATGTGTTGATCAAAATAGTCCCCATGATCTAAATTCCTTTTCTACTCGAGAGCCTACTATGACCTTTTTGTGTTTCTTTTGGTTTTGGTTGTTGGGTGTTTCTCTTCCTGTCCCTTGAAAAAAATGCAAAAATGGTTGGTATCCGAAATTATTCCTTGAAGATATTTATGAAATAATGGTGGGGTATTTATGTTTGGAATCATAATATTAGCAATCAATAAAAGATTAATTGCGCAGGAAGTGGTTAATGATCACCAACCTTGCATTAGCACACGAATGAACAAGAAGAATGGGGCCTTTTACTGTTCTAGCTAGAGAAGCTTCCACTATAATCAGAACTACTCAAATACCCCAAACTCAAGAGCTATCATGAGTGCTATATAATCGTTTTTTTTTTCTTTTTTCCCTTTATCTGGTGATTTTTCAGGAGTGAGATTGAGTACCATGTCAAGAGAAGAATGTGTCTACACATGCATCTACAGGGAAAGCTACTTTGCTAAAGAAATTTCTTGCACAGATATTTTATGCCAAAATAGTCAAGAGTTGGTTCACAAACTACAGGGAAAGCTACTTCGCAAAATAGCCAGATTCTAATGTTACAAGATATTTCTCAAAACAGAATCGTAGTTGTCATAATTTAATAGCCCAGAAAAAAATATATATATCTTATGCTCTTGGTGCTACGTCTTTGTGTTGTAGTTCTGTTGCATGAGTGTTTGTTCTTTAAATTGTTAATGATGCTTGCTTTGCAATTGAGACTTATGGACCTAGTGCTACTATGCCTTTGTTGGGGTTTGAATCAATCCCCAATGTAATTCATTTGGATAGCTCTTCTCTACCTCCAAGTTTGGATAGCTCTCTACCTACAACTAATCCTAGTGGTCGCCCTCCTGTCACGCATAAAAGATCTCGGGATAGATCAGAAGTATAGTAGCATTTTACTAGGATTGAGGATGTGGATCTCAATGAGCACAAAGCGGCATGCAATTATTGTGGTAATGTTTTATTATGTTATCCTAAAAAACAAGGTACTTCATCCTTGAAGTACCATAATGGGACATGTGAAATCTTTCTTGCTAGTGAGATTGGAAGGGATAACCCCCAATCCAAAACAACCGGAACTAGGAAGGGGGTGATGGTACAACTAGCAGTCCTAGTGTTGGACTTGCTAAGTACAATGAACAGAAGATAGGGTTGGTTGTAGTTAAAATGATAATTATGGATGAGATACCATTTAGAGTTGTCGAAGGTCAAGGGTTTAAAGAGTTATGGCCACAATTGAGCCTAGATTTTCAATCCCTTATCGCATTACTATTATGGGAGACTGTTTGAAGTTATATATGTCAGAGAAGGACAAGTTAAGGAACATGTTTATAACATCCAGTTATAAGATTTGCATCACCACTGGTTTATGGAAATCGATTCAAAATCTTAACTATATGTGCATAACAGCTCATTTCATTGACATAAGAGAATAATAAATTTTATGAAAGTTTCTGATCATAAAGGGGCGACAATAGGATGAGAAATCGAGTCATTCATACTTCAATGGGGTATAAAGAAGTTATTTAGCAGCACTGTCATTAATGCATCTTCCAATCAAACAGCCATTGATTATTTGAGGAAAAGGACCAAAGTTAGAAATTGTATGGTATTAGATAATGAGTTGCATGTAAGATATTATGGACATATATTTTAAATCTCATTGTCAATGAAGGGTTGAAAGAAGTTGATGAATCAGTTGTGAAGGTCCGAAATGCAGTGAAGTATGTGATGAAGTCTTCTCTTACAAGACTCGATAAATTCAAGCTATGTGATGACAACCAAAATATATTGGGCGGTGGGCTACTTTCTCTTGATGTTCTAACCAAGTGGAACTCCACATATATGATGTTGAGTGTGACTCTAATGTATTGTGTTGCATTTGACTTGATGCAAGATGAAGACGGTCAATGTACCACATCTCTTGGAGGTTGGTGGGGGGAACCAAAATCTGATGATTGGGAAACCATTGAGGCCTTTGTACGGTTTTTGAAGATTTTCTATCATGTCACTTTACGAATTTCGAGCTCAACTTATGTAACTTCAAATTTGTTCATTAAAGAAATTGCTACACTTTATAGCCATCTAAACAAATTTTCTAAAAGTGTTGATAAGAAGTTGGCAACCATGTCAGAGAGGATGCTATTGAAATTTAAGAAATATTGGAGGGATTTTGAGATGGTGAACAAAATCTTGTTTATTGCAACTATACTTGACCCACACTCCGAGTTGGAAGTTTGGAAGTTTTGGTTTATTGATTTTCTTGGTCCTGAGCAAGCATTTGAGCTTGTTGCACGACTAAGAGGAATCATTGGGCAGTTGTATAAGTAATATTCAAGTAGTGGCCAATCAAGTGCTGGTGAGACCTAAAGCAACATTTCTTATGATGATGTGAATGATCTCTATAGTAGGTATAGCTAATATCAAGCATCAAAAGGTGTTGTAGAGTCCAAATCAGAATTGGATGAGTATTTCAGGGAAGCCTTGAAGGATTGACACCCGACATTGATATTCTAACGTGGTGGAAGATAAACTCAAGCAAATATATGATCCTTGTCAATATAGCACTAGCTATTCTCATATCTACTAGTGCTTCTGAGTCGGAATTCAACATTGGGGGGTCATGTGTTACATTCATTTCGAAGCTCCTTGACCCCAAAAACAGTTGAAACTCTTATTTGTACTCAAAATTAGTTGAAAGCTCCATCCATTAATTATGACTTCCAGACTTAATGGAAGATACTAAAAGCTATAAGCTGAAAAATGGTAAGACTCATTTTGAGATATCATATAAAATTTTCATGTGGTTTTTTTAATAATTACATTTTTAACAATTTTTTTTTCTTCGTGTAGAGATAACTTTGAATAATGTTTTGAATATAGACAGTTGAAGAATACGAGGTATTGTAATTTCTTGATCAATTGGGATTTGTATTCATGACATATATTGAAATTCTAGCGACTTTCCACTTCCTTTGTATGTGTTATCCATAAATCTAGTTTTAAGTACAAGTCCATTGCTGTCTTCTGATGGTGATTTGGCTGTTTTTGTTTCTCCTCTGTAGTTTTTGGCCTTCTAATGGTGATTTGGGCAATTTGATTCTCTGTATTGATAATATTGGGCAATTTTTTTTCACTTAAAAGGTTTGTGAGACTGAGAAAAATGGAGTTTTTGATGACTTAAATGGTGCCGCTTGTATCTCATGATCAGATGCTAATTCTGTTCAGAATTCGTTTCTATTCGAAACTCAAATTCGGAATTTCTGGTCGGAAATCACCAAACAGAAGTTCTTCATTTTCGGGTCAGGTCGAAAGGCTCAAATTCAGGTCGGGTGAACAGTCCTACATGCAACACATACTAATATAGCAAAGACAAATTGTCAATCTCAAGTTCAGGTCGGGTGAACATGCCAACGCAAGGTGTAAAGACAAATTACTTTTCATCATGTTAAATTGTAATTCTCAATCACACATACTAATATAGCAGATTTTAGTGTTTAATAAATAAAACTCGTCATAATATATCACACCATCCAGTAGATGTGACAAATATGAACCTCCCTTCTGTCTTCAAACCATGAAAGAAGATTCTATTCTATTTCTAAGTATAAATCATGAGAATCTTTCCCTTGTTATCATTTAGTATACATAATTAGGATTATGTGTCGTATAACTTCTGAGCATATCAGATGTTTGTATATTTGGAATAAATTGTGTTTAGATTAAAGTGTTATTTAAACATTTAATTAACTGCTGCCAGACAATTCCAAGTCTTTACAGAACTGAAATCAGAATATATTGGTATTGGTAAAGGACGAAGTTAAATTCTGAATTTCTTTCAGAAACCACAGCCCTCTACACTTCTACTAATGCAAGTCAAGTATGAATTAAGATAACTCTGTAAATTGTAATCAAAGCCATGAACCACAAAACCCGATTTTTTAAGGCAACCCTAGGAAAACTGGCCGGAAAAATAAAAAAATCGACTCTTTCTACTCTCAATATATATAACTAAGACCCAAAAAAATAAAAAAAAAATCAATAATTGACGCACAAGAGAAAATGATAAACACACTATATGCACACAAAAATAACAGATACCCGGCCGCCTGCACAAGCAACAAGCTCACATGCACACCAGTACACTCAACTAGCAGCTGTAGTACATAAGATACAACGCATACGACGCGCACCCGACTGCGAACCTTCATCATCATCATCTACATCACCATTATCATACTCGTAGTCTACTACAGGCTCCCGAGAAGTGGCTCCATACTCTTTCTTGCCGCCAACATTATAGGTAGAATCCATAAGACAGTTCGTGTGATAAGCATGACAGCAAAAGAAAACGATCACTGATACATTTTGAATAGAGAAGGGATCAAAACACATGCAACACCTTGCACCCCCCTTAGTTTTAGACTTAACCTCCGTGGTTCTTACACTCGATGATTTTTCAGTCACCTGAGAAGACATACTGCCGTTCCTCTTTGCCCGTGCTTCATCTACTTCGTTGCTCAAGTAAATCCCATGTCTTGCCTCTTTGTAGTATTTAACCAAGAGGTTGACACAATCAGCCTATCACAATCACAGTAAAATTCCAGGCCTTTCATACGGTTTTCTGTTTGAATAAAATGCAACGATTATACGTGAAACAAGGGAGTACCTTGAGGATATCATTGCAGCCATGTCTTAGAGATGTTTCGGTCCTGTAATCAGTAATGATCTTGACAAGTCGATCCCTAAGCCTGAATGAAGCAAAGAAAAAAGGAGAAATTACGTCATACTGAAGTTCTTATCTTTTGGTGACGTGGAACCTCACCAAGGAAAAGCCCTCCAGACCAACCCCTAAAGAGAAAACCCCAGATTGACATGACTCTACCCGCCAGAATATACCAAGTAATCTTGGAGAATTCCAAAACCGTCCTTTGACTACTAGGCCGCACCCTGACGGGTGATGTTTATTGATGTTACAGGTGAAAAACACCATATTCTAGTCAATTTGGGGGCATATAAAGTGTAAAAATAATTAAACACTAACCATCAACAAGAACATTTTTGAATAATTGACGACAACATAACATGCATGTTTACAGCATTTTACTCACAAAACAATAAGTTTCAAAGTAATGCTAGGTACAAGCCCCAAATAGACAAGCCTCATACAAGCCTTTTGTAAAAAAGTGGGTCCCACTAATAAAGAATAGTATGCATTTAAGATCACTACTTGACAGAGTTGATAGACGAAAACAAGCAAAGCTCCTGAAAAACATGAAACAAGGTCTGGGCATGTATGAAACCACAAGAATTCACACATCTACAAAATATTGAGCTTCTCCTAGCACCGAGATATGTATTTATCATTAAATATTCAAGAAAAATTACAGTTTTACGAGGGAAGAGGAGAGAAAGGAGCTACAGGAAGAAATTCAGCATCATTCTGCTCTTACTAACCGAGGTATCTCCAAGCCATTGGGAACCATATTTACAATATAGAGAGGATCAAGATTTCCAACTGTGTGCTCCAACAAAACGCCGACCTGGTATTAGCAAGAGCAATTTTAGAAAAAATTGTCAAAAGACAAAATAAGAAATATTCATCTGCATGTCTATACATACATTGAGTCAGGTGAATATGTTTGATACATACCATTTCGGGTTTGTGAAGACATTGCTTTATTAATTCTTCCCAAAGGTCATCATCATGCTGCATGGTCACAAACTCTACAGCCTGTGCCAATGATAATGCTTGCCTCATCACAACACCAAACTTCAAAATTAACCGAACTATAAATAAAATTTCCAAACAACATGCAAAGTACCTCCTCTATATCCCCTAAGTTATTTATAATGACAGCAAGGGCTTGTTTAGAATTCCCCATTCTTCCCAGGATGAAGACTTGCTCCCTTAGAAGATCTCTTCTGATGCAAATTTCATATGCCTGAGATTTGATTTCAGAGAATTAATTTATAAAACTATACATAAATTATTGAAACTGACCACGTGTTGAAGGTTCAAACCTTTTCAAGTGTATAATGTTGACTACTACGAAGAAAAGGAAGTAACATCTTTGGATCATAGTCTGCATAAAGCTCCACCTATCATGGTAAAATAAAGGACAAGAAAGCTTCAGACAAGCTGTGTGCGCGCTCAAATCCGTTTAACTGCACAAAGTGCTGCAATGACCAGATCCAAGATCGAGAAAGTAGGGAAAGAAAAAGATCAAATCCACTAAGGTCAGACTATGGCTCCACCTGTCTCAAGGGAGTGCCTATAATTTTCGTCCATTTGCCCCCACGAATAAGGGTACTACTATGGTTATGCCCAAATAGAGTACCAATCTCTGGCATCCATCCCTTCCCCACCCCACCCCCCTCCCTCCCTCTTGCCCTTTTTTTCAGGGATTCAAGTATTAATAAACTAATTTTCAGATATCTGTATTTTAATTTACAAAAAAAAAAAAAAAAAAAAAAAAGAAGAAAAGAAAGTGATAACACTCATAAACCAACATGCCAAAATATGCATCTGAAAGTTTGAAAAATGGCATCTGTGATTTAAAATTTCTAACAGGCTGCAAGAGGCTCAAAGAGGTCATAACGAAAGAGCTGTGCAAGAAAATGCATGGTCTAGAGTTCAGTATGGATACATCATGGCTCGTGAGGATAAATCAAGATGACGGTCAATACATTTTGCCTAATTGATATGTCTGCAGTTATGTTTTAAACATGAACACGATATTTAAAACTAAATTAGATATTTGTATCTTCACTGGGAAACAGAGTTCAAAGCAAAATGTGGTTCAGCTTTTCTCACTACCTGCATATCATGAAAATCCTTTCCAGCATGTGGATTTACTTCAAATAATGAATGGAGGTATAGGTGCAGGAAATATCTATGATCATGCTTATTGCTGGAGTTCAGAAGTTGTGAAACAACTTCAGATGGACTAATCAAGTCCTTATTTTGTATAAATAACGGAACTGCATGCTTGCAATCTATCATCATAAGTTGCACAACCTACATTGCAATAGGTAACACAAAAAGGAGTTAGAAATCTTATAATCGCATCAGAATGGGAAGCATGTAACAGAAACTAGCATGCCTAACAGGAAAAAGGGAAATAAATCATCCATTTACGTTTTCGTATTTTGCAATATATATGTTTCCAAACCCAGCTATTCAGGAATTAGGCTCCATTGAGTTCAACAGTGTTGTAAAGTATCTCCGCGAGAGCAACCACCTGATTAATGATATATAGTAGAGCCTGCTATGCTATGTTGTTCCTCAAAATCTATAAAATGGCCTATTAATATGCAACAAATATTGAACTGACAAAAATTTCTACTTGGAAAACAATGATAACAGCAAACATAGAAACCTACAGATAGACTAGTAACACCATAAGAATTTCAGCTGATTTTTCATTGACATACCTTTTCACGAATTGCATGATGCAAGTTATATTTTTCGATGAAGTCAAAGACTTCTGGCTTCATAAGCTGAAAATGATACCCAAAATAATTAAGAACAATGTAGCCAATTTGTTAGAACATAAAACAGGGGCGCAGCACCATAATTTTCCAAAGAATTTAACATAAACATTTTATCTTGTATGTTAAATTCTGGTGTTGGATGTTTGTGAATTAATCTTCCACATGCATCAGTAACACTTACATCAGCATAGATTGAAAAGGCTTTCTCATATTGCCCATCAATTATATACAACTGTGCTAGTGCCTGACAGAGAAAAGGAATGCATAAATAATAAGATTAAGTGATCAATATATATAGGAAGCACGTGGTATTAATAGAGAAAAAAATGAGAATGTGCATATTTGTCTGATGGACCTCTTTGAGCGGATCAGTCATGGATGAAGAATTAAGCTGCGGTTCAATGGCCGAAATAACAGGCAATGCAGAATAAATCACACGTGGCCAAGATTTGACAGTTGACAAGAGATCCTCATGGAAAGAAGGATTTGTAGCCAAAGCTACAAGAGCAACCTATAGCACAAAAAGCAACAAGAAGTCTTTAATTCCAAGTTGGCACATTAGAAAGAAAAGAAAAGATATCAAAGATCTTTAGGCACAATATTTTTTCCTAACGGACCTCATAAGCAGTATCACGCAGTCTTGGGCTTTCAGTTGGTATGTATGGAACCAACACAGGAAGCTGACGTAGATGAGCAAAGTGGAAGACCCATCTGAGAAAAGAAGGAGCCCACCACCAGTTAGTTAGATGAATGGTACAAATAACAATAAGGAAGGCAGTACCTTTCCCATGCAGAAGCAGATCCTCGCAACAATTTGGGACACAAAGATGCAGCTTCAGCGTAGTTCCTTTCCACAATCAAATGATCGAGATACCTAGATCCCACCTACACATATAGCAGCCATATTGGTCAAACTATGCCACGAAGCATATACAGAAGGCAAATATAGGAAATGTGGAGGCAATAACTAAAAAATACTATTATATCATAGTGCAAAAAATGCAAAATAGTCATCTTCAATATAAATTTATCTCTAAAAATTAATTACTATACTGATGAAATAAAGTGATTTTGAATTAACCAAAACTAGTATCCTGTGATTCAATATGGTACTCCAATACTCTCAATTCAGAGAGGAAAGGTAATACATGAAGTATCAGGATGTGGTATCTTATGCTATGCCACAACCAAACAAAAAAAACACTTCTGTGGTGTCTACAGAAAGTTATAGCCCTGGATAGGGAAAAAAGAGATGAATATACAAAAGATTCACTAGCATCCCGAGTGAAAACACAAGCGTAAACGCATGCTACATCCACAGGCTCATGTATGTTTCATGTAAATGAGATGAAAGTGAATATAACCGCAACCAGAAAATATTGAAAATACCTCGTCGAGTAGCTCACTCCGGCCCTGACCAGCTTCAACAGCTGCCAAAGCTTTTTCATGCCACCCATGTTGAAGAAGCCAAGCAATATGATCTTCGGTGTCCCTAACAATAATTAGTGCATTTTAAGTTACATGCATATTTGCAACACTACATGAACTGTTAGAGCAATAGAAGAATTTTTACGCGTAACATTTTATACACTATTTAAAAGAAGCAAGTTAACATTTCATAATTCAAGACTTTCTATCAACACAACCAAACAACCATAGAAAACTAAGGTTAAAGGTAGCGTTATAACTTATAACTTCATTAAAAATTCAACAAAACCCATCAAATCCCTTGAAAATTTTACCAAAGTAATTATTTGTTACTAACTAATATCACATACCTAAATTTTGAAATCCATGAAATTTTGAAATCCATGACATTAATTTGACTCTGGATTTACAACTAATTTCAACTAATTAGTGCATTTAAAGTTACATGCATATTTGCAACACTACATGGACTGTTAGAGCAATAGAAGAACTTTTACACGAAACATTTTATACACTATTTAAAAGAAGCAAGTTAACATTTCATAATTCAAGACTTTCTATCAACACAACCAAACAACCATAGAAAACTAAGGTTAAAGTGTAGCGTTATAACTTATAACTTCATTACAAATTCAACAAAACCCATCAAATCCCTTGAAAATTTTACCAAAGTAATTATTTGTTACTAACTAATATCACATACCTAAATTTTGAAATCCATGACATTAATTTGACTCTGGATTTACAACTAATTTCAATATCCTTTTTTCTTCATTCAAGATACTCATATACCAGTATGAACAGAGATGATGCATTTAACTTGTAAAAAAACCAGAGATGATGCATTTAGATGTATGAAGATGATTACATAATAATCAACCTTAATATCGATTTCTTTTTCCGTGAGTTCGTCGTGATGACCAAATCAATCCTTAGCACCAAATTTATAATGTTAAAATACACCATCCTTGTAGTTTCTAATCTATAAGGAAGCTACAAAATAAGAAACAACCATACTAACCTTGGTTTTGCAATAACTACATCCTTTGGGGATACAATATAATACAATGGCTCATCACCTGCAGCCCACTGACCGCCAGCATAGCTGCTACCTACAATGACAAAAAGTATTACACCAATTTAAATATAATAGTCTTATGTGCATAAACATGAATGTCACTGACAAAGACATTAACCTGAGAAAGGAGCATAAGCTAGGGAATAGTCCTTTGCCTTGTAATGCTCAAAGCCAAGAACAGGCAGGGCATCTGTTGAATGTTCATCATTACTCCATGTTACTATGCGTACTTCTGGTCTCTGTGCATGTCCCTGGTTATAATTAGATTTTCCCGTGTCAGAAACTTTCTTTGGTAAGTTTCCCGTGACATAATCACACCTTCCCCAGAAATTCATATGCATCAGGAGAGATATACACCAAGAAGTAGTTTCAATGAGAGCAACAAACTTGCAACAAATATATTTTCCAACACAGAAATTACCAGGAATTTCATAATTAACGAGGTACAAATAGTACCAAAAGATTGTTACAATAAAATAGACAAAGAACAAATAATTTAAAACAACTAAAGGGGAGAAAACTCATCATATACTTTGCCATCAAAAGGACAGTTTAAGAACTCGTAAAGAAACTGTAGGAGTTACAAAAACCACTATCAAGGTGGCTCAGATTCAGCAGAAACTTACTTCTATTAAAATTGATGCTTTAGTTTCAAGAATTATATAAATAAAATATTTGCACTGTGAACTTCAAGTACAAGGCATGAGGTGAAATAGGGGAACACCAAAGTATTTCATACACGGCAAGGGAGAAAGTACCTGCCGTGATGGAAGGTTGCTACTAAATTGCTTCTCCCCATCTTCTTCCCCAGGAATATATGCTAGAACAACCAAAGTGTCACCAAAGGGAGCAACTCCAGAAATGAAATAGCTGGTTTGGAAAGATGCCACAATATCCACCTGGTTCATACTTGGCATTGGAACATGTCTATATGTCCCATTAGTTGCTCTATGCTGATTCGTTCTAATGGATGCAATTTTTATGGATGTTCCCCAGCCAATGACCAAGAGAGTGTCATCCTGAATGAGATGAGAAGTAAGCCAAATCCCAAAATTTTTGGAAACAACAAAACACTTATGCATAGTGCATGTATTCACATACACAAATATACGCAAATATAGATGTGTAAGTGTGCATGTTGTTGTAGCTGTTCAGACTATTGCTGCAAGCCTGAAACAACTGCACTGGCTTGCATTAAGCATTTCCTAATACAAAGCCCAGTTAATCTTGAACAAACCTGCCAAACTAAGTGAGGAACCAAAAGTTCAGGATGTGGGCTTCCTCTTGGTCTTTCAATAAATGTTATACGCTGATCATCTGCAGTGTCATAAACTTTCACACCTGCATCATTAGCCCAAGCAATGAGACTTGTTCTCCATTTCACCGAATGAATTGGACCTTCACCAGAATGCAAAACCTAGAAAACAGATCAATTTTATTTTAGTTTCAAGAAACCAAACGATACAAAGCATTTTTCCCATGCTATTAGCCAGCACACTAGTACAGACCTGATCACGATAGCCTAGCCATTTCTTGGTATTATAATATAAATGACCTGCTAAACCACCAGCTACAAATCTTCTTGACGTTTTTCTTGCATAATCTGGGTCCAGAGCAATAGCTTTCATCGGGCGATGATACTCAAACTTCATTTTCTCATCAGTGAAAAGACTGTTTAGTACAACAGATCCATCATCAGAACAGCTTCCTACATATTCTCCTTCTATATCGAAGCTAAGGTCATTGACGACTGCTTTATGAGCATGGAATTCCTTAACCTGTGAAGAAGAAAATAAACTAAATATTTCAAACCTAAAGCATACAATTTTGGTTACAAAAAGTAATATTTTGCAATCATATATCAGCTGAAATCAGAATAATAAGTGAGCCTCAAAAGCTCAATTTTTGTATAAGTGATGCAATTTTATTAAAAGCAGAAGGGCACAACCCAAGTATGCAAGAAACACACAATAGGATACACCCAACTAGCAAAAAAAGAAAAAGAGCAAAAGCCTTGAAATGCAGAAAGCTATAGAATTGGGAGATGTTGTGAGCAACCATCCAAACAGAGAGGAAGTTGAATATTATGGGTTATAACTCTTTCACCATGCTCTTGCAGTGTTCAAAAGTTTGGGCATTGCACTTCTACCAAACACACCACATTAAGCACAAAGGCAACATGCTCCAAACTTCTAAATATCTATGATTTCCAAAAGGACTCCACCAACATACCAACAACTTTATTTCCTGCTAGGGCATAACCCACTCAATATCAAAAATGTTGAAAATCGTTGCCCACAATTCCATAGCCAAGTCACAATGTAGTAGAAGATGAGGCATAATCTCCACTGAGAAACCTGAGGAGAGCCCCTTTTCACAATAGCTGACAATATTTTACTCGGTGCCTACACCACATTGACAAATAGTAAAGGGGATAAAAGAACCCCTCTCAATCCTTGTGAGCTGTTAAAGAAGCCTAAGGGCGTGTCATTTATCAATGCCCATAGAAATACAATGTGCCATCCACTCACACCATCTCTTCCAAAATCTGTTATCTCCTCAGTATATACAACAAGACGCCTCAATTCACATGATCATATGCCTTCTCCATATCCAATTTGCGGAGCACACCTAGAGTCCCTAATCAAGTTATACTATCAAGGCATTCGTTAGTTGTGAGAACTGAGTCTAAAATTGTTGCTCTTTGATGAAAGATTATGAGATCTAGAGATAATTGTCACCAGCACTGTCTTCAACCCCTTAGCAAGAACTTTTGAGATGATTTTGTAAACAACACCAACTAATCTAATAG
The DNA here is from genome assembly GCA_961763995.1 of Juglans cinerea. Taxonomy (NCBI): domain Eukaryota; kingdom Viridiplantae; phylum Streptophyta; class Magnoliopsida; order Fagales; family Juglandaceae; genus Juglans; species Juglans cinerea. The sequence continues at coordinate 22,649,174 of CAUIVZ010000013.1, forward strand.
AACGAAAGCCCTTAATCTTAACCACCCCAAGTATCTTGTAAGGGTGACAAAGGTAGCATTGAGGCTCTCCTCAAACTTGCATCAAGCATAGAAATCATGCAGTACATTTATCAAGTCTACTTTGAAAACCTCCCAAAAAGTTTGAGAAAATGGTAACGAGGAATCATCACAGCTTGGGACCATATCACCATTTAGAGTCTTTGCCACCTCAAAAACCTCACTCTCCTCAGAGGCTTTTTCTGAACACATCAAACCCTCCAAACCCTCTTCACCAATTGAATCAATGCTAGGACCACCCAACTTGAGCCTCTGGGAGAACTGTGCAGAGTAAAGACAGTTGTAGAATTTCAAGATATGCTCCCTACCTTGTGTTGTACGAAGAAAATTATCAACTAGTCACTCTCTTTTTTACAAGTAAAAGTGCTCCACTAATAACTAGAGAATCAAAGGTGTTGTTTTTGCTGTTCAAATTGGCCAGCAGATGGAAAACTTTTGTATTCTGGCCTTGCTCCTTGTGCCAAAGAGCACCTGATTTTCAGTCTTTTACACATGTTTTCTCTAGGAGAACAATCATTTCAACTCACTAGAAACCTCAGACCTTCTCATCAACTCTGACCCAGATAAAGTGCGTTATTTTGCAAGAATACCCAGTTCTCCATAAAGTGTTGCTTCATTTCCCCAACATGGCCAAACATCTCCATTCCATTTTCCAATATAATTTCAGGGCTTTCATTGCTACCCAAGACATAATTGGGGGAAACATCAAATTATAGCATCTCCACCACTATTTCAACATGGACACATATTCTCAAACTCAAAATACCATTTTCTCCACACCTTATCACCACAGACAAGCACCAAATGAAATGGTCTGGGAGTAGTCTAGGAAGCCGCCTCTATGAAAATTTTGAGAATTGGGCTTCCCAATCAGAACAGTAGAAATCTTTCAAACAATACAACCACCCTAGAAAAAAAAAAAAAAAAAAAAAAGTCAACTTCGTCTCTTGTAAACAAAAAATATCCGCCTTCCAAGACCTCAATAACTTCTTGACATTGATGTCTATCCCTCTTTTTGTAGCTTTTCACATTACATGATAAAACCTTAGGCTTCATTCTCAAAAAGATGACCCAACCCCTCTACTGCTGCCACTACAAGGATTACCTCCCTTGTAAAGATAATTAACAGAGCATTTTAACCTCTTTTAACTCTTATTTCCTTCTAACTACGGTTCTAGAAGAAGAATGAGGGATTTGATAGAACTTTGTAGGTGCAGCAAGCCTCAAGGGAAATAAACAGTGCCATAGTAATTTACAACAAAACCCTCACAGAACATACTCATGAAATTATAAAATCCTTGCACCTTCTATAAAATCCACTTCAAACATTTTGGTGAAGGAGATACCAACTCCTCTACTACAACTAGAGTACAACAATTTATTGATTCAAAGAAACTTGAACCCTGCCCAGAATACGCAATTAAATTTGATGAAGTAAGCCCCTTCTTATCTATGCAACATGCTTTGCCTCAACAATTCCAGCTTGATCCTCACTGAGGCCTTTTCCCTTACTCTTCACTACTGAGGAGCCTTCTCTAAGGCCACAGATAATGTCCCACTTAGGAGTCATTTGGATTGAGAAACACTCTCAACCCATCTCATCTCATCATTATAACTTTCCCAAATTCTTACACAAATTTTTTTTTTTTATAAGTAAAATATATATATATATATATATATATATATATATATCAAAAGGAGTAACCAAGTACACTGATGTATACAAGAGAACACATTGCCCATAATAGAAAACCCCTAATAACCCAAAAAGCCCGTGAAAAACAACCCAAAGTACACCAAGCCCGACCCCAAGCCCTTGTTTCCCGTAGAACTAAAACATATAATCAAAAATTCAACTTTTTCAAATTCCAAAACAATAATAATATTAAAAAATAATATTCTAACAATATTTTATTCAACTTTCAACTTTCATCTAAAACCATCTCATCTCATCTCACTATCCAAACAGTTCCTTAATCAACCTTCCCACTATAGCCCAAATGATCCTTGCCTAGGACAGAGGAAACACCCTCTACTGAAAACTCGTTTGGAGGTGCTTCCAAGAATAAAACTCAGCACTAGCACCTCCATCGGCAATGTTTGTGCAAAACTATATGCTGAAAAAAATTGGAACCTCTTCATATTTTAGCTGAAGATTTTTTTTTTTTAAATATTTTAGCTGAAGATATTAAGACTCTAACAATGTAGAGTAAGTGATAACTAACATTAAGCCAGGTCCATCTCAGTTTAAAAAATATGTTCAGAGGCTTTTGTCTTTCTGTGATAGGTAAACTGCCACTAAAGGCCATGTGGATGACTCATTAGACTCCAATGAGAAACTCTAATGAAACAAGCACTGCAGTTCCCATTAAGCCATTGGCATCTAAATAGGATAGTAAATAGAAAATAATATTAAGGCCCCTTTTGGATACAGGAACGGTTTCATCTCATCTCATCATTACAAATTCTCATACAAAATATAATAAACAATTTAACTTTTTCAAATCTCAAAACAATAATAATGTCAAAAATAATATTCTAACAATATTTTATTCAACTTTCATCTAAACGATCTCATCTTATTTCAATATCCAAACGGGGCCTAAGTCTATATGGTGAGAAATGACTCAATTAGTTTTATAGAGATAGATAGATATATAACTACTCATTGAGTTATTTATCACAATATAGACTTAACATTATCCAGGAGAAGAACAAACTCCTTTGGTTTAAATTGATTCGCTAACGACATGGTCCAGTTTGTGCGATGAGAAAGCTCCGTTCTAAAGATAGCAATCAAATAAAGGCATGTTTGGATAGGCAAATGATTCTCAAAACTTCTCAAAATTTCATTCCTAAGCATCACTCTAACAACTTTTCAATTTCAAATTTTCAACATTTCAACTATTTCATCTAATCATTACCTACTCATTATCCAAAAACAAAAACCAATACAACTTTTACAAACTCAAAATAAAACACAAAAATCAATACAACTTTTACAAATTTCAAAACAAAAATAATATTAAAAATTTACATTCAAATAATTCTTTAACTTTATAATATTTTTATTCAATTTTTTCTCTTTCCTTTCCCAAAACCCAATAAAACTTCTTCACTCAAACCATTTTTACTACTATTCACAAAATCTTGAGATACTCTAGGTGTCCATACATTCCCTAAGACTCATTAGATCAATGATCGCATGGACTTTAACAGGTTAACAGTGTTAAATCAAAGAGTAGCAGCTACAATGTTCAATGCGCCAGTAGGAATTTGATGCTTTAGCAAATGGCGATAGTTTTTGTTTCCATCAAATCAAAGCACAACAATATTATTAACTTGTGTCAAATAGTTCATGGACAAAATTTACTGAATCTACAATCCCAAAAAACAGCTCATTTATGACTCCTATGCTGAATTCTAACACCCAACAGAGTTCAAGAAAAATAGAGATGAAACAAGCTCCAAATTTAACCCGCAAAAATTCAGAATTTCCTACAATCCAAAAAGAAAAGCTAATCTCGGAAAAAAGAATTACTAAATGGGTAAAAATAAACGCGATTTGCAATATCGTCGCTGACCTGGTTCCCAAGAAAATCGAGGATGTGGATGGTACCGCCGTGGGTACCGAGAGCGATCATGCGCTCAGCAACCGCGATACACGACGCCGCATCGCTCGCCAGCAGGGCCGGTATACTGCCCCCCATTCTCTGGTACTTAAGCCTCGGCTCATCTTCTTCCTCCTCCTCTTCTTCTTCTTCTTCCTCGTCGTCGTCTTCTTCTTCGTCCACTTCTTCTCTCTCATCGTCTCCCTCGACGCCGTTCTCCGAGGGAATCGGAGCCATTTGGAGAGTAGTTCCGGGTGTCCTCGTCTTTGAGAGGAAAGGAAAGAGAAAATAATTGAGAGAGAGAGAGAGAGAGAGAGTGTTTTGGGCCTTTTTCGTTAAAATCAATCGGTTATTTCCTCCTACGAAGCTTATGGTCAGTCTCTATTATTTATTTGCAAAACAACAAAACGAGTGATGACGAAGGATGCCCTTCTCTCCTCTCCTCTCCTCTCCTCTCCTCTCCTCCAACTCTCTTTTTCCTTTTTTTTTTTTTTTTCAATATTTTTAGGTCAGGTCACTGCCAAATGATGTTATTGCTCTACAATTTGCCAGCTACCACTTTAATTATGAAAAATCGCTGTCGTTCTGCATTTATAATGGTCCAACAAATATAAAAGTATATTTTTAAGTTTTTATTTTTTAAAATATGCACATTAAAATATCAAAACCCTCTACTTGCTTCCCACGTTACTCCATATTCTTAATTTAGTCCTCTTTAAATATCGAGATAGTTTTATTTCATCGCATCTCATCTAATCATTATAATTTTTTAAAATTTTCACACAAAATATTATAAACAATTCAACTTTTTCAAATTTCAAAACAATAATAATATTAAAAAATAATATTCTAATAATATTTTATTCAACTTTTATCTAAAATCATCTCATCTCATCTCACTATTCAAACGGAGCCTTAATTTCACGCACTTCTTTTAAAATTAAAAGAAGTAGGGTTTGTCATGAAAAATTGATTTTTTTTACATGAATTCAAGATAGTTCTTGCTTTTTTTTAAATGAAGTGCGTAGAATTTACACTCTTTAAAACTGTATAAATTATTTCCCTTTCAAGGATTGTACCCTTTATCAGACATTATGAAGGCAATATAATTTACATGAAGTTATACTAATGATCACAACCATCTTCATTCCATATAAAGGCTTAGCTCAAACTCAATATTTGGTTGTAGAGCTCAAAGCCCATATAGGCATTGACTCCACAAGTTGTGAGCATGATGATGCCTAAGGAAGTGTCACCTCCAAGTGTTGATATTGATGAGGAAATGGAAAGCAAGGCCAATGCATGGATTAGGTACATAATTAAAGGGATAGAAGTCACCATACATAAAGAAGATAATGGGTTAATATGAATGGGGATAATGAGATAAGTAGAATGATATGGTTGTTTGACCTAGACAAATAAGTTTATTGTTTTATTTTTGAACTATTTTTTAAAGAAAATTATTTATTTACAAGCTCGCTTATTAACACGTGATTAATGGCATAGGAGTTTGCCTAACCAATATAACATGAAACATAGTTGTGTTTTAAGGTTTTTTTAATCCATAAGTGATGTGCTTACAAATCAACTTGTAAGCAAAATAACTATTTTCGAAATTCACTCACCACTTCTAACATGATGTAATGTTGTAATATGTTATTATCATTGGATTTGGAATAGATTCTCTTCTTATTTTAAATGATTGTATGATTTAACTTGTATATCAATAGTACGAGTTGTTAATGAACACGTCTTTCCATTATGAGAAATGACTATATTTACGGTTTTAAGATATGCAAACATCGCACATTCTCCCATTAGGAAAATAGATCAATCTAGATCATATATGAAAAAATATTCTTTTTTAATAATTAACTCTATTTTTTTTCAAAATAAATACTTGGAATTAATTTTTATCTAACATTACATTTCATTTACAATCATAATGCAGCCATGATTGTATGAACTATCAACGACAAGACAGATGTTAGACGTGTCACAAAAATTTGCCAGTCATGGCATAGCCAAGTAGCTTCAAATAGAGTTAACGTGGTCATACGAGCATTATAAAAAAATGATCGTGAGTTGTGACTACAAAGAAATGCACGTTGCATGTATGTTGTGGCTCCCCACCCACTTAAAAGAGAAACGGGCATTCTATTAATTGATACAAGACTGTCAATGCAATGGAAAAGTGTAATTGTGTTGGACATTGTCCAGATGGATTCAAACTATATAGTTTGGCTGATAATTAATGGAAAATAGAAATCCATAGAAATAAAAATTCTAATTCTAAGAAGGGATAGACATATCATCTGGACCCTATAGCATTTAATACTGCCCGTATAAGATTTTCAAGATATTGTGAATTTAATATAATTATTTAATACTCTATAATCTTTCTAGTTTTACATTAAACCATCCAAGTTGAACTTCCAAAACCAATCTTCTACTACAACAAAACTGTTTAATTGTGGTCAATTATTTACTGCGAAAATTACTATTTTCTGTTAAAATGAGTTTGTTTTTATCGTAAATAGTCATTCTCGTCGAAAATAATCCGTCACAAATACTCGCTTTCCTTATAGTGAATTTCGAGAAGCAATTTTTTGTCTTCTAAATTGAAATACTGTAACACCCCGTATTTTAGTGTATTTTTAATTGAAAGATTTTTGTTATTAATTTAAAATTTATTCTCTTGTTTTAAAATTGTTGGATTTTTAGTTGTGTTATTTTTATGATTTTTAGTTTACGAAAATTATTTTTGAAGTGATTTATCTAAATTAATTATTTTTATGCGTTTAAATTTCTTCTCAAATTAAATTAACTTGTTGTGGGGTTTAATTATTTATTTTCATTTTAATCATTACGTTTGAATTATTTTATTTTACTTGCTGTTTTAAAATCGTTTCCGTTGGATCATTTGTGTGACCCAAGATATGAGGATTGGACATCATTTCTTTCCCTACATTTTCTCTTTCCTCTTTTCTTTTTCTTCTTTTCTTCTTTTTCTTTTTCTTTTTCTTTTTCTCCCCCATCTTCCCGCGCGGACGTCTCTCTCTCTCTCTCTCTCTCTCTCTCTCTCTCTCTCTCTCTCTCTCTCTCTCTCTCTCTCTCTCTCTCACGCCGTGCAACCGTTCCTCACCCAGCCCGCCGCCGTCGCGCCGTCGTGCGTGACACCGCCCACCCCATCGTGCTCCCCACCGGCCGACGACCTCCCCCTCCTATTTCCAGCCCCAGCCGCGCCGCCGTTAGCCTCCACGCACCACACGAAGCCGCGGCATTCCTTGCGCCGCTGCGCCGCCGTCGCGCCACCTCCGGCCACCATCTTCTCACCACATCATCATCGACCTTCTAGCAACCCAATGGACCCAACCCCACCTCCGATCTGTCACCGGTGAAGCCCCACCATCAACATTTCCGTTTTGGGTGTTTTTGCACTTCAACCGCCTACTGCGCCGCCACCCACGGCCAACCACCACCACCACTAGCCTCACCGACATCTCTAAGCCCTACCCTATCAATCTCGGGTCTTCGTTTGCACCCGTTCAAAAGTGGGTTTTTGAGACCCACGGCCACAGTGCATTTGGCACTGTTTTGTTGCTGCGTTGCCGCTTCTAGCACCTTCGTGATCTTTCAAAAATTATATTATAGCATTGTAAGTATTTTTCTCAAAGAACTTTTGAGATTTAAATGTATTTCCGCACTAATTCATTTTATTGTGAATTTGTTGGTTGTGCCGGACTGAGTCCGAGGAGTAAGGGGGTCGGTTGGATTGGTGGTTGAGAGAATATTTAGAGTGGAATTTAATTTTCTTTGTCGAGTGCAGTTTAATTTTTGGAGGTATTAGTTTATATTTCTGTTATGGAGTTGTGAATGGGAAGAAGTGTGCTTTGTTTAGTGTTGGTTAAATTGTTAGTAATTGTTTGGGACTGCGAACTGTTGGAATAAGTGTGAGTTTTTGGAATTTGAATTGGCATTGGTCTTGATGCTTGTATTGGATAATACTGAGATTGGTATAGAATATTTTGGGTCGAAGTGTGGGCTGTCCAGATTGTTATTTGGTTGTTTGAGTTGGATTAAACTTGCTGAATTAAGGTCCAGAAATTGGGTCTTAAGTTGTCTAAGACCAATTTTGTGTTGTTGGACTTTAATATTTAGTTTATATTATTTTTATGAATAGGTGACGAGACGGATAGAGACTGTATTCAAGTCATAGATAATGCGCTGCAGGAGTCAGGTAAGTGGGGTTCCTATGCTAGGTTTTATACAAGTTAATAAGACTGAGGTTGATTTTATGAAAAACTTGCATATTTTGTGTTATGTTGGGAACTTGTGAAAATAAAGATCAACCTCGGTCACACATCTGTATTATTCATGAAATCTGTGTGAAAAAGGAAAAATATGTTTTGGCATGCATTGTGTAGACATGAGCTAAATTCTGTCATGTGGTTTCTGAAATCTGGAAAAAGAGCGATATTGAGAATATGAAAAGTTGTGCATTTATTTAGAAGGATGTTCTAGCTTTTGTGTTCAGCGTGTGTAACTGTCTGATTCTGTTTTGGTACTCTGTATTATTTTGTTATAACATTTGAAACCTTTGGCATGGTGTACTGGTTTTCGTATCTGACTCTGTCTCTGCTTTGCTCTGCTCTGCTCTGTTATGCTCTGCTCTGTTTGGGTTGGTACCAACTTCTCTGTCTCTGAGTGCACCCACTTTGGAAACAAAGTGGTTTTATTGTGGTCTTTCCTGTGTGCACACTCGGGGCTCCGAGAAGAATAAAGGAAAGATTTCACCTCTGTCTCTGCTTGGTTTGACCACCGGGGTTAGCACAACCCTACCACGGGGGTGAAACATGGTCTCTGCTCTGTTTGATGCTCTGTTTTGATCTGATGATGATACTCAGTTTATGTTATGTCAAAACACTACGAGTTTTACTTGTCTTAAAACCATCGCTCTGTTACTTTTGAAAATATGTTTTGTTCTGCATGATAACTCTGGAAAATATTTTGTTCTGCATGCTCTACTTTGTAAATGCTCATGTTTACAAGCTAGCATATGATTTCTGTTTACTGAGTTGTTGGTAACTCACCCCCTATCTTCATAATATTTTTCAGATGATGTGGAGAGTCCAACTGAGGACCTGGATTAGATTGGCGAGCATGATTAAGCTGAGAGAGGATGTTAGAAGAAGAAATTCTGATATCTTATGTCTTTTAGATTTAATTATATCTTGGGCTTGGGTTTAGTAAGACTTTTGAAGTTATTAGTTTGGTTTGTTATGACTACCGGGAGATTTTGGACTCCTTAGCTTATTTTGCTGCAGTACTAACTTTGTAGAGTTTCAATGTGGTTGGTTAGCACTCTTGATATTGAGAATTGCTATTAAAGTTTTGGATTTTCTTTTTAGTTGTGTTGGAAAATAAGTTCTTAAGAGACAGGTAGAAATTCTCCAGGCCAACCGGGTTTGGGGCGTTACAAATACTCATTTATAAGTACTGAAAAAAAAATTTGAATACTCACATGCATCATAATTATGTTTTCATGTAGGGTTTGCATTTAGCTGTTTGTATATTTACTTTTTAGGTTTATAGATAAATATGCAAGGCTTATGCAGAAATTAGAGATAGTCAATATTGAATTTTTCATGGTATATATGGTCATCTCTCTGATATTTATATTTTCTGCTTCATTGCCACTTATTTTATTATTTAAAAGCTTGATAATGCTTGGAATTTCTGTCTAAATTGGTTTTTCCTGATTTAGTATATTGTTTCAGGGGATATGACAATTGTTTGGGGTTTTTTTTTTTTTTTTCCTCTTTGTATTTGAAACATTTGGTCAGCAAATCCCCAGCTCAAGTGGAAATTGAAGGCTTAACCGACTCTCTTAATTGTATGTGATTCTTTAAATCAATTTCTACCATCATTTTACCCGTTTTCTTCATTCATTTCATTCTTTATCTCTTTACCTTCTTTTCTAGTTTGGTTCATATATCAATATGATTGTAGTTGATCTATTTCGAGTTGGAACTAAAGCATACTTAAAGATGATAAGTCATCTTGTGATTCTCAGATCGGCTAAAGACAGCCCTCATGTCCAGAATAACACATGACACCAGTGATTAAGATCCCAGTCCTCTTCCCCCACCTTCCTGAACACATGATATACACATGCAGATGTTACATCTATGAGTTCTTCCAGTACAAATTTTGGTCACTTTCCAGGAACATCTTTTGGTCTCAAGGTATTCATTCTAATATTCGATAATTAAAGGTACTTGTTTGAATAGAATGATTGTGTAATTGACATAAATTTTCCATTCTCATAATTACCTTCCTGTTACTAGAAATTAAAATGTTTTTTCTTGGGTCTTTGCTCCCCTCTCTAGTCTCTACTTCAAGGGAACATCTTGAGATATGTATATACGTATCTTCTCCAAAGAGATCCTGGTAGAGATTTGATCATTTCCAATGCTGTAACACCCCGTATTTTAGTGTTTTTTTTAATTGAAAGATTATTTGTTATTAATTTAAAAATTTATTCTCTTGTTTTAAAATTGTTGGATTTTTAGTTGTGTTATTTTTATGATTTTTAGTTTACGAAAATTATTTTTTAAAGTGTCTTCTTTAAATTAATTATTGTTATGTGTTTAAATTTCTTCTCGAATTAAATTAACTTGTTGTGGGGTTTAATTATTTATTTTCATTTTAATCATTACGTTTGAATTATTTTATTTTACTTGCTGTTTTAAAATCGTTTCCGTTGGATCATTTGTGTGACCCAAGATATGAGGGTTGGACCTCATTTCTTTCCCTACATTTTTCTCTTTCCTCTTTTCTTTTCTTTTCTTCTTCTTTTTCCTTCTCTCCCGCGCGGACTCTCTCTCTCTTCTCTTTCGCCGTGCGTTCGGGCCTCCTCCAGCCCGCCGCCGTCTGCCGGCGGTGGTCGACACCGCCGGGCTCCTCCCCTCCCCCTGCCGCCGGCGACCACCTCCCTCCAGTTTCAGCTCCATCCGCGCCGCCGTTAGCCTTCACGCACCCTCCAAAGCCGCGGCCACCATTCGCTCCTGCGCCGCCGTCGCTCCACCACCGGCCACCATCTTCCTACCACTTCATCCCCGACCTCTTGGCAACCCATTGGACCCAACCCCAGCTCCGATCCGTCACCGGTGAAGCCCCACCAAGTCCATTTCCGATTTGTACATTTTTGGCCTAAAACCACCCCTTGCGCCGCCACCCACGGCAAACCACCACCACCATTGATTTCACCGACATCCCTAAGCCCTACCCTATCAATCTTGGGTCTTCGTTTGCACCCGTTCAGAAGTGGGTTTTTGAGACCCACGGCCACAGTGCATTTGGCACTGTTTTGTTGCTGCGTTGCCGCTTCTAGCACCTCCGTGATCTTTCAAAAATTATATTATAGCATTGTAAGTATTTTTCCCAAAGAACTTTTGAGATTTAAAAGTATTTTTGCACTAATTCATATTTACTGTGAATTTGTTGGTTGTGCCGGACTGAGTCCGAGGAGTAAGAGGGGGTCGGTTGGATTGATGGTTGAGAGAATATTTAGAGGAGAATTAATTTTATTTGTCGAGTGTAGTTTAATTTTTTAGAGGTATTAGTTTATATTTTCTGTTATGGAGTTGGGAATGGGAAGAAGTGTGCTTTGTTTAGTGTTGGTTAAATTGCTAGAAATTGTTTGGGACTGCGAACTGTTGGAATAAGTGTGAGTTATTGGAATTTGAATTGGCATTGGTCTTGATGCTTGTATTGGACAATACTGAGATTGGTATAGAATATTTTGGGTCGAAGTGAGGGCTGTCCGGATTGTTATTTGGCTGTTGGAGTTTGATTAAACTTGCTGAATTATGATCTAGAGTTTGGATCTGGAGTTGTCTAAGACCAGTTTTGTGTTGTTGGACTTTAATATTTAGTTTATATTATTTTTATGAATAGGTGAAGAGACGGATAGAGACTGCTTTCAAGTCATAGATAATGCGCTGCAGGAGTCAGGTAAGCGGGGTTCCTATGCTGGGTTTTATACAAGTTAATAAGACTGAGGTTGATTTTATGAAAACTCGCATAATTTGTGTTGTGTTGGGAACTTGTGAAAACAAAGATCAACCTCGGTCTCTTATCTGCATTATTCATGAAATCTGTGTGAAAAAGGAAAATATATTCTGACATGCATTGTGTAGACATGAGCTAAATTCTGTCATGTGATTTCTGAAATCTGAAAACGAGCGATATTGAGAATATGAAAAGTTGTGCATTTATTTGTTCTGGCTTTTGTGTACAGCGTGTGTAAACTGTTCTGAATCTGTTTTGGTACTTTGTATTATTTTGATACAACATCTGAAAACTTTGGTATGGTGTACTGGTTTTTCGTATCTGACTCTGTCTCTGCTTTGCTCTGCTCTGCTCTGTTATGCTCTGCTCTGTTTGGGTTGGTACCAACTTCTCTGTCTCTGAGTGCACCCACTTTGGAAACAAAGTGGTTTTATTGTGGTCTTTCCTGTGTGCACACTCGGGGCTCCGAGAAGAATAAAGGAAAGATTTCACCTCTGTCTCTGCCTGGTTTGGCCACCGGGGTTAGCACAACCCTACCACGGGGGTGAAACATGGTCTCTGCTCTGTTTGATGCTCTGTTTTGATCTGATGAAGATACTCAGTTTATGTTATGCCAAAGTACTATGGGTTTTATTTGTCTTAAAAACCATCGCTCTGTTATTTTGAAAATATGTTCTGTTCTGCATGACAAATCTGGAAAATATTTTGTTCTGCATACTCTACTTTATAAATGCTCATGTTTACACGCTAGCATATGATTTCTGCTTACTGAGTTGTCGATAACTCACCCCCTATCTTCATAATATTTTTCAGATGATGTGGAGAGTCCAAATGAGGACCTGGAGTAGATTTTTGAATGTGTTTAAACTGAGGAGATGTTGTTGGAAGAAGGACTTCTGATGTTCTCAGTTTTAATGTTTTTGAGCTTTATTAATATCTTGGGTTTCAGAAATAGGTATGAAATTATTGGTTGAGTTGTTATGATTACCGAGAGATTACGGACTCCTTAGTTTATTTTAGCTGCAGTAATGACTTTGTGGAGTTGTCAAGGTGGTTATTTAGAACTCTTGATATTGAGTTTTGTTATTAAAGATATGAGTTTCATTTTAGTTGTGTTGGATTATAAGTTCTTTAGAGACAGGTAGTAAGTCTCCAGACCATCCGGGTTTGGGGCGTTACAAATGCTGTTGACAGTCCACAGATGCATACAGTTATTAAAATCCATTCAGTGAATTCACAAATTTGAATCCTAGAGAATTCTTATGTAGATGGAGGATGGGTATGCTTCTGTCTATATGTTTCAGGAGGTTCCTCATCCCCCTCTGCTTCATGTGCATGCCAATTCTAAGAGTATCACAGTTATATGTCTTAGTCAAACTTGCAACTCCAACAGATGGTCACAGAAATGGTCATGATGGAAAATTGCCTCTGATTTTCAAGTTTGAACCTTGTGTTTGTGAAGGAAATACAAAAGAACCAGTTTCTAGAAACAATTCAGGAGGCCGGGATTTCAACTTTTTTCAGTAGTTAAACTGCTTATAACGCTTTCTCATCCCCATGCTCAGCACTGTCTATTTGGTTACATAATTATTACTGAAGCCATTGGTAGTATATGTGTGCCTACAAATAATAAGATCATTATGTAACAGGAAAGATGTGCAGGCGCTGATATACTTAATCTCTTGTTGCTCAAATATTGCATAGATCTAAAGCTCATCTCCAATTGATGCTTCTGCAAAATAATGGAACTTATATAGCTGAAACTTTTTCTGTCCACCTGGTATGTTCCTCCCTTACGTGTAATGGTGTCTGTTAGATGAATTTCTATCTGATCGGAGAGTCACTGCATACGTGTACATTGCTTGTACACATGCAATACATTCACTAAAATTTACATCTTATCTGTTTACATGTCTTTCGTCTTGTACTGGTTCTTAACATTTAGGTTGTATTGAAGATTGTGATCAGCTATCGAAACAAAAAATATTTACGTTGTATAGGCTTTGTTCAAAACCAAGTCTATCAACTAATACCTGTGCTTTAGTTCTTTGAGTTTGAGAATGACGACAACTGTTTTACCAATCCTTGTTTAGCCTGAATAGTTCTTGGCATATGCCTCTTTTTAAAACCTCTACCTTTCTTTTCCTCTTTTGTCATTTTCTCATTTATTCAGTGATAATTTTTTTTTCTTTTGCTGATTCTACTCACATTTCCCAGTAGTGACTAAAAATGGTGAGTACCCAGCATAAACTTATGGTTTGTTTTGGAATTGTTATTTACATTGTTTCCTTTTCATTTGGTTGAGTTGAATATTTTGACATTTCCTTACTTCTTTTTGAGTAAAAATATCTGTACTTTGGCTGAAAATGATCTTAAAAAATACATTTGGGTTTTATAGTGTGGATGCTGTGCCATTTCTTGTAGAGCACATTCATAGGGCAACTGCAGAATTACTTCTCCACATTAATGGGTTAGTCGAAGACATATTGCTGCTCCATATTTGTATATTTATTTGAACAGTTATATGCCCGGCCCTATAGAATTGCCATCTACATCTATCAATCAGCATTTTTCATCTAAAATTGTTGACTGATTACTGCTTTCATATTGTTTTCTCTGAATTCGTGTTTGTGGATATTTTCAAACATAGTGGGAGCGCTAGCTACTATTTTCCAACATTTTAAGCTGTTCATTGTCCACCTGAAGGCAGCTTTCTGAATGTTAGACTCGATCCCTCCGCTCAACAAAGCCTTAATGCAAATGATGGTTGAAATGGATTCTAAAACTGAAGAAGTCTTCTAAAACTGGAGGTGCTAAGTTTGGTTATGGGAGAAGGTTTAGCAAGGTGGTTTTGAAGAATAGGGATATGCACTAATTTTAATTTCAGGGGATTTGGAAAGATATGTTGCTTGGCAAGTCACAACTAGAAATAATCATGGGGAAATATTATAGTTGCTTAGTTTTGTACATCTAGAGTAGTAGGTGATGCCTGGGACAGTTAGGGAGGTTTTAGGTTGTTGGAGAGAAAGGTTTTTGTTAGAAAGCACAGTGGAGATACCTCAAGTACAGCTTATTAAGTTGCTCCACAAGTTTATCCAGTTTAACAAACCACAAGCATCTCCTCTTAGTGGCGAAGTGTACTAGGTAGTATAGACTAGAGCAACAGACTAGAGCAACGCTCAACACATCCACAGTCTAAATACAATTTTAAAAGAGAACATAAAGAGAGAACGAAGAGAGAGAGATTTCACTATTTAGAATGCTGCCAAGAATCAACTGAGGGGGGCTATATATAGCCCACCCTGCACAAGGCCAGCCATTACTCTGCAATCCCTTTACTCTGCAATCAAAGTGGCGTTACTGGCAGTAACGACCATGCGTTACACGTTAAAGCCAAGTAACGCATGGTCTTAAGGCCTTGACGCATGACCATGCGTTACAAGGCATGAGGAGGGGGTCTGCCCACGTGGGCGCCCCTCCATCTAATAGTTTTGCTCATCACAACAGTGGTGCAATTTGGGGTGTGGTTCTGCTTATTGTCATGTGTATAGTCGGGCATGATAGGAATAACCGTGCACCTAATGGTGTGGAGCTCAATGGAAATTGCTGAAAGCCATTTTTCTTGGATATAATTTTTTGTTACTTCTAGAACAAAAAACAAAACCTTTGAAATTGATTTGGAGCAAGAAAAAACAAGGGACCTTGGAGGAAATTCAAACCAACTCTAGATGATAAATTAGAATCAAAATAGTCCCCAAGTAACAGGGAAGTTGCAGCATGCACAAGGATGGCTCATTTACAAAGTGGGTGGAAATTAACTTGATTGAGAATCATCTGCGTAAACATATCCACAGGGCATGCAACTGCTAAATTTGGTGATGACAGAAGGTTGGGGTCTTCAACTAATTAGAGCTCTAAGATGCACCAAAATTCTGGTTTCTGGCCATTATAGATTTCTATAAAGCTTTGACCTGACTTACTTCATGGGAAAGTCCTCTTGGTGAAGATGAAAAATGGAACTTCCAGTCAGAAGCTAGATGAAGTCAATGTTGCATCATACCAGTAAGCTTGATGAAAATCGAAAGTGGCTGTGATTTCTGAGATGAAGTTGATACAGCCTGCAAGATATATGGTATTGCCATCTTTTCTAGCCAGCATCTGGCCTATATTTAAGAAAAATTCTACTCATTATTCTTATACCACACATTATAATTGATTTTTTTTATTTTTTATATATGTTTCCCTTATCAAATGTGTGATATATGGATGATGAGTAAAAGAATTCCTTTAATTTAGCAAGAATAAAACAAATGTGGTATGCAGTGTAGGAATGATGAGTAGAAATGCTCATTTTTTAAACCAGCCCCAGGTTCTGTATTGTCTTGTTTTTGAAGGCTATTGTAGCTGGTATTTATGGTAAATGCAAAATGGGAAGTAACGAGCTTGTTCTAGAGCATAATGGGTTTATTAACTTGTCTTGTGAAATTTATCATATATAAATTTATTTTTCTTCATGCTCGCGAACTCGTGATTCTCATTTATTAATAACATTAGACTATATATTTGTTACTTCTGTGTGTTTAGTACTCCACAAGAAATTAATCTGCTCTTCATAGACAAACCTAGGATTGCAATCCATGTAATATTAGCTAATGATCATGGGAAGCTTTTTGGAGAGATAGATTTATTATAAGAGAAATGTTACAAATGAATTTTATAAAAGTAAACTCACAAACTGATGTGGCTTGATGTACATCATCAAATTGTAAAGTTACTCTTATTCATGTAAAGTGATCTAACGTATCCATGAAGCCATATCCATTTGTTATTTTGCATTTGTAAAATCTCTTTGCGGTTATAGCAT
The DNA here is from genome assembly GCA_961763995.1 of Juglans cinerea. Taxonomy (NCBI): domain Eukaryota; kingdom Viridiplantae; phylum Streptophyta; class Magnoliopsida; order Fagales; family Juglandaceae; genus Juglans; species Juglans cinerea. The sequence continues at coordinate 22,665,782 of CAUIVZ010000013.1, forward strand.
TACTCTAGCTAATCATAATATTAAGGGCGAACGGTGACTCCACCATGGGAAGAGCTGCCTTGTACTTATGCGATAGCTGGATGTTCTCCCATTCAGTAATGCTCTTGCAAGGACGCCCAACACCATTAATTCCTACGTGCATTCCAGGTAAAAGGCCTACAAATTCCAAAGAGAAATTTTGGTGAAGAAATGTGCGAAATATATAATGGTGTGGATGTTGTCAAGAACCTGGATGATGAACTCCATTTTCCTACTGTGGGTAACTTAAGTCGATGAGAAATGATAGTTGCAGTCGTGAGTACGTAAGCTTCTTGCAATTACTTTGAAAAAAGTAAATAAATACGGGATCCACATAAAAAAATTAATTTTTTAATAACGGATCTAACTATTTTTCAAAATGACTATATCGCACTCCACGACTACATGTAGTATTACTAATGTGTGTGTATTATCTATCCTGTTTCTATTGTTCTCTTTTCCCTATGGCATGTTTTCCCTTGTGCTGTTCCACCCTCTAGAGTTTCCTTGTTTATCTTGCCAGAAAATAAATAATACTTGATCTTTAGATAAAATGGCATCTCCTTTCTCCTTTCTCCAAAAACAGGTTGGATGTACCGGAGAAAATCAAATGGCATCTTGCTTATGGACTCTGCATCTAGAACATCTCACCAACCCTCTTTCTTGTTGGTTTATTGTACTGTCTGAACAACATTTTCCACTTGATTTCTAGGTAGAAGCCGCTGGTGACTGCGTAATGGCACCCACCATGTTGAGTAAACAAGGCTAGCTGATCACTTGGTCCCTGCAAAAGTCACAGTAAATAATTCCTTCCAGATTAGAGAAGAAAAGTGAGAATCTTTTCTAAGAATCTGAAAAGTGAGAATCTGATACGCAGGCATATGACATCCGACCACTCCACACCACATTAATCACGTTGTTTTTAGATAGTCGGGGAGCCTTTGGATTGTCGATTATAGTCTCCCCACCCCTGAAGGCTGACACTTTTGTCTATAGTACATGCACCGTTACTGCCTGAATTTGCAAATGCAGACACAGTACAGTCAGTACTTGATCACGATCTCTCACGTAATTGTCTCTGTATGCAGCATGCAACTGAAACCCCATTCTCACTCTTCCCACCCTTGCGTGGCTTTCCTAATCCTGTATTGGTTTTTGTTTCTAAGCAAGGTTTGGTAGGTATATTAAACATAGAGAAATGATACTTGCAGTCGTGAGTGTGCAGGCACCATACAGTCGCTTTGAAAAAAGTGAATAAATATGGGACCCACATGAAAAGAAATTAATTTTTTAATAGTGGATCCCACTCTTTTTCAAAACGACTGCACGGCGTTTGCGTATTTCACGACTGTATGTAGCATTACTCTTTTGTCGAAGTTCAAATTCATAATCCGACTACAACTTGTGTAGGCTCTTATTAGGGGTGAAAAAATTAACCAGGAAACTGGACCAGACCAACCCGAACCGGTGGAGTTCGAGACTGGTTCCCTTAGTTTCAAAACAGGCAGTACCGGTCCGGTTCCGATTCACTATATTATATATTTTAAATTAATTTTTTTAATATTATATATAATAATATAAATTATAATTATATATAAGATAATATTATTATAATTTATAATATAAAATTTTAATCTTAAACATGAAAATTTATTTGATCATATACTTTAAACATAAAATATATATATTAATAACATTTTATGGCAGATTTGATTTTTTTTTACAGCAGATTTATGTTTTCTGTTTTTATTTTATAGAAGATTTTTTTTTACATAATAGATTTTTTTATAAAACAGATTTTTGTAAATAGTACCAGATTTTTAATAAAACAGATTTTTTTAAAGCAATTTTTTTTATAAAAAGATTTTTTATGACAAATTTACATTTTATTAAAACCAGACCGAACCAGACCAGAACCGATAAAACATGAGGTACTAGTTTAAGATATACCGGTTCGGTCCTAAATTTTGTCCAATACCGAACTGGACCAATTACACCCCTATATAACTCCAATTCGACTCCGACTCCGACATGTCAGAGCGAAGTCGGATTTGAACTTTCAGCTTTGGACTTTTTTTACCTTCATATTTAGCCCATTTTAAAAAAAAAAAAAATTACAAGCTTTAAAATTTCAATTTTTACAAAAAACTAAAAGTGAAAACTAAATCATTCACTAATAATTTACTTCTATACTAATATCTAACTTATTTTTATACTAGACTTATAATATAGTGTATAATTACATGTTATCATATTATAGTATTACATATTATTTTTGGTGTCTAATTACACGATATTATACTATGGTATTACATGTTATTATATTATACTTATGTCTAACTTATTTATAACTTATTTCTACACTAGACTTATTTACTAGACTTATTAGTTATTTCTATACTAGTGTCTAATTTATTTCTATACAAGACTTGTATTTTAGCGTCTAATTGCATGTTATTTTACATTAATGTTACATGTTATTATACTAATGTCTAATTTATTTTTAACTTAATTATATACTAAACTTTCTAGTGTCTAATTACATGTTATTATACTTTAGTAAATTAGTATATGTGTTATTAACTTATTATACTAGACTTATTTAAATACTAATGTCTAACTTATTTCAATATTTGATTATGTATGGTAGTAATAATATGGTGTTTACATACACTAAACTATTATTAGTCTATTTATATTATAGTATAAGTATATATACTTGATTATGTATGATAGTAATTACTTGATTAAGTCTATTTATATTAGTCTAATTTATTTCTATACTTGATTATGTATGATAGTAATACTATGATATTTATATATACTAAACTATTATTAGTTTATTTATATTATAGTATAAGTATATTATTTTATAATAATTAGCTCATACTAGTATATTATTGAATTTAACTATATCTAGTTATATAACTATGCTGGTATATATGATAAATATATAGATAAATACATATTTTTATAACATATGTACAATATTAGAGTCGGATTCATAATCGAAGTCGGAGGGCAAAGTCAGAGTCGAAGTTGGAGCATAAAGTTGGATCGTCAGATCGAAGTTGGAATCAGTCTAGCAACACCTCCAACTCCGACTGAAAAATTAAAAATAAATCCGACTCTAACTTGTTTTGTCAAAGTCAAAGTGAAGCAGGAACGGAGTTGGAGCGTTGCCGAATTCAAAGTCAGGTTTTTGAATTTTTGCTCGGCTCTATAATGCAACACAAAAAACAAAAAGATAAAATAAAATAATAGGGTATGAGTTTGTTCAAACAATCTCATTCCCACCTGAAGTCGCCATGTAGGACTGTACATTTAAATCGTCCACCCGAATCTACCCAAAGTTTTCGTATGTATCTATTCAGTATGTATCACCAATATCAAGCATCAATATGTACATTTTATGGAAAGTATTGAAGGATTGACACTCGACTTTGATATTCTAATATGGTGGAAGGTGAACTCAAGCAGATATACGATCATTGCCAATATAGCTCAAGATGTGTTAGCTATTCTCATATCTATTGTTGCTTCTGAGTTAGCATTTAGTGTTGGAGGTCGTGTTTTAGATTCATTTCGTAGCTCATTGGCCCTGACAACAGTTGAATCTCTTATCTGCACACAAAACTGGTTGATGGCTCCCTCCATTAATTATAACTCCCAAGATGTAATGGAAGATGTTGAAAGCTACAAGTTAGAAACTGGTAAGATTCATATTTGAAAATTATTTTCATATAGTCTTTTCAATTAATTATATGTTTAATATAATTTTTTTTTCATGTAGAGATAACTTTGAAGAATATTTTGAATGAGGTCGATTGAAGATTACTTGAAGTACTTTTGGACCAAAACTAACTAATCCAAGGGTAAGACTATTTTTGCTTGTTGATTGGTTAAGTCATTGATTGGATTATATAGTATTATAATATTATGCATTTGATCTTTTTTTTTTATGCTTCCAAGATAATTGATGCATAATCTTCTCTACTGTTTGCAGGTCTTTGACATAACAGATGCTTAACTCTAGTAGGAGTTCAGAAGATGTCAGTGGTTTTGGTAGTATTCCAACTTGATAAAACTATAGTTTCCATTACTTGTATTCACTAATTGGTTGGAAGTTGGAACTGGGTATTGTTTTAAGAATCATAATAGCAATGGTATTATTGGAGGTTCATCCATTTTCCGTTTTTGCCAATGGTAATGTTGCCAAAATGGGCTATGCTATACCCATTCTGAATGGGTCATTCATATTGCAAAGGGATAAAGCTATGTTCACTGTTCATATCTTCCAAGGAATCTTTGCAACTAACATTCTCCTTACCAATGATGGGACAATAAAGCTTCCATATTCTTGTAACTGTGTGAGCAATGTCAACTTAACATGCTGAAGAATTATTTTGTGTCTATGCTGATCTCACCGTTTCATTTTCCATTAAAACGATTGATGTAACCAGGATATTGCTCTTTATGATGTAAGTAGGATATTGTTCTTTTTAGTATAATCAGGAAGTTGCCTTTAGTTGGATTGTTTTTTTTAGTTGCAATGTCAAATGCAATGGTCTTTGTTTTTCTTACGAAGTTTTGTTATTAGTATTTGACTATGTTTTACTGTGAAGGATTAAATATGTAGAGACACAGCACGCACACTTGGTGAGTCAGATGGGCGTAGTTCACAAAAGGATACCAATAAGCATGTATTATTGAAGTGGTGCCGCTCATCACTTCCACCACTCACTAACTATTCTCAAAAGTCGTGTAATTGACAAGAAAATCAGAGTCTAATAACGAGAAGAAATACAAAGCCATCCGTTGAAAATACAATGAACCGTAGTACATTCGTTACAATGTAAACTCCAATTACATTGAAATTCATAAACAAACAAATTCTGCAAATTAGTGCACGATCACAACCTACTGCATAAAATCACAAAAGAGCAATGGAACAGACCATTTCAAATTTTTTGTATAGAATGGTAATAAAAAATTTCTAGATTATTACCACACCCAAAAAAAAAAGGGTCAGGTCGGAATACCTACTTCTTCTAGCAAAATTTCGTGTCGGTTGATCGGTTAATCGGCTAAAAGTCTAAATGAAATTTCGCTGGTTTGGGTCGAGTCGAAAGAGTGGTTTCGGGTTGGATGAACAGTCCTACTGCCATGTGTGATTTTTTAACGGTCCAGCTTGTGGGCTACTTTGCCACGACTAGAAGTGTTCAAGATGTGTTGTATCTTACTATTTTGAGCTGGTTGATGGAAGACTCTATTTCTTTCGTTTGAAATCATTAGTTAGGAGAAGCAGAAATAGGAATGGATAGGATGTTACGAAAGGTTGAGTCGACGGTGGCCAAGAGTGCTTGTGGGAGGTTGTGCCAATGTGTGGGGACCATTACGGATGCTTGGAGGGCCATATTTGGAAGAATCGAGACCACTCGTACTGCGCGAACCTCAAACATTGAAGTTTGGTTGCGATTCTTTGGGCATATGAAGGATCACGGCCGGTGAATCCATTATCCACTAGAACAACAACATGTGTAGATGTTTGGACATCTAAAGGAAGAAGCAACGGCGGAACTACGTTAACCTTAGGGGGGGCCATCCCCGGGGCCATCCCGCCCCTCCCCCCAAAGAAAAATCATATTGCTCATATGCTCTCTAAAATTTTTATATAAATAGAAATGTCTCTCTCCAAGTTTTTCCTTATCGCTCCAAAATTTTGTATAATTCCTAAATATTATTTGATTTCTATGATGTGCTTCCTCCAAGATTATATTAGAACTAAGTTCATAAGAAATAGTAACCTTATTAATATGAATCACAAAGGTTTTTTATTATATAATATTAGGTTTTTTAATATAGAATACAAAATGAAATACATAAAAGAAGAATCATTTAATGCTGATAATTTATGTGAAAAATAGTTTAGAAGTTTTATCGTCTAGACTTCATTGAGCACGAAAAATTTATTTAAGATTTTGATTGTAACATTATATAATTAACATGACGTTAAAATATATAGATTTTACATGAAACTTGATAAACTAGAATGAAAGATGAGTTTTTGAAATATCACTTGATGGTTTTTATAAAGAAATATATTCTAAATATCTTATTACAAATATAATAATGGATTAATTTTATTTCATGAAACATTGTCGCCTCTATGGCTTAAATAAACTTGTTTTTAAAACTAAACGTTTGAAATTTGCTTTAAAAGATTGGAATCAGTTGATTTTTGGTTATGTTTTGCAAAACCTTGTTGATTTACGTGATAAAATACAAGTTGCTGAACTCTCTTTGCAAAACTCTGCTCTTAACTCTAATCTAGTCATTTATTCAAAATCTAGAAAAAGAGTATAATGACAAATGCTCCAGAACGAAATCTTTTACAAGCAAAAATATAGAATAAAATGGTTGTGAGGATGAAAAAAAACCAATTTCTTCCATCAAATGGTTGCTCACAAGAGGAGAAAGGCTTCTATTACTTCCCTTACTCTCCTCAATCGTTCTTCCTCCTCTAAGCATAAGATTATTCACTCAACTACTGTGAATTTCTTTAACAATCATCTAAGTGTTTCTCCAACTCACTCTTCTAGCTCTTTGTTTGATTTACTAACTTGGTTTTTGATAATGATAATACTTTGATGCTCAGACATCCTTCGTTGGAAGAAGTCAAGCAATCTGTCTATGGCATCTCGTTAGACTCAGCTCCTAGTCAGGATGACTTCTCTTTCTTTTTACACCTCTTGTTAAGCTATTATCTATCTAGACCTCTTTGAGGTGATTACTGATCTTTTCAAAGGTGAGCCTTTGCCTCCTTTCTTGAAACACACTTTCAATTATTTAATCTCTAAGAAAGACGATCCCTCCACTGTATCTGATTTTAAACCCATCAGTCTTTTCCAAGTGTCTTATAAGATTTTTTCTAAAATTATGACTTCTCATCTTGCCACCATCTTGCCCAACCTTATTTCGGCCCACCAATGTGCTTTTGTTGAAGGGAGAGTCATTACTGATAGTATTTCTTTGGCTGAAGAACTTACTCATATTCTTGCTAGAAACATAAGAGGTAATAATGTTATGCTTAAAGTTGACATGGCTAAAGCCTTTGACAGGGGTCAACTGGATTTACCTCTCATGTGTTCTTCGTTCCTCTGGTTTTAATGAACCAGTTGTCTCTCTATTTCAGAAATATTTTTCTTACCATACCTTCTCTGTTTGCTTAAATTGTATTCACTCGGGTTATTTCACTTCTAGTAGAGGCCTTAGACAAGGGGACTTATTATCCCCTCTCCTTTTTATTCTTTGTGAATAACCCCTAAGTAGAGGTCTTCACCATCTTATGACTAAAGGTTATGTCACTCCTTATGTAGTCCGGTTGCACTCCCATTTTCTCATATCCTTTTTGCGGATGGCCTTTTAATTTTCACCAATAGTTCTAAGACAGTCTTTCCACTCTCATGAAATTCCTTACTATTTGCGAAGACTCCTCTAGTCAAAAGATCAACCATTCCAAAAGTATCTTCTTAGTTTATAACAAAGTCACAGTGTCTAGAAGACATATTATTGCTTCTACTACTGATTTTAATGAAGGCAACTTTCCCACCACTTACCTTGATGGTCCCCTTTCCTATGGAAAAATTCCTTCCTTTCAATCCTTCTCAAGATTCAAAAAAAGATAAAGATGGATGTAAGGGTCACCTCCTTTCTACTGGAGGCAAGCTTACCTTAATCAAATATATGCTCTCCTCTATTCTTATTCAAAATTGTGAAAACAAACGAGACTTTAGGCTTTGAGGTGTAGTCGACGCTAAAGGACCCTCATGACAGGGTTGGTAAAAACAGGATTTCCCTATTCCCTATCTGGGTTCCAGAGAAAAAGCTCCTTTCGCCGGACTTCCATTGCCAGACATTGCTTGTTGGAGCTGAGGTGGCTTCGTGCCTTAACGCTGAGCACCTCACGACTCACAAGTTGCGCACAGCTAAGGGGACTCATTAGTCATCACAGGTTTCTGTTTTGTATGATTCGTCTTTGCTCTCAGCCATCTCGTTGGGGATGGCAGATAGAGTTTTTGAATAAAATAATTGTAACAAAGCAACATATATAAAGATGTCTAAAAGCCATAGATCGAACAACGTGGGAATGGCAAGAAGGGTGTGGTAATGAGCTAGCTCCTCTCAATTACCCAAGCAAAAGAGGTAGGAGCCAAGTTGGAGATGAGAGATTTTATCTCCCCCATTTACATAAGGATTACAGCCCATAATCTCAATCACAAACATCTTCATCCTCCCCACGACTCTGTTATGGTCCCATATTGGTTAGGAGTCAAATGGTATGTATGCATATAAGTTTGGGGGCACCTCCACCTAGCAAGCCGATCTTCTAGGATGTGAATCATTTGGCTATATATGGACACAACAAATCGTATCAGAGCCGGTTGTGAGCTCTCATGCAACCTCGCCTAATAGGTTAGACTTGCATAGTGGCCGACTATGGATCCAGTGGGACGGGTCATGTTGCCCTAGCCTGGTGAAGGCCTCCTATAGTGCTCGACGTTTTGAAGGGTGTGAGTATGTTATGGTCTCACATTAGTTAGGAATCAAATGGTACGTGTGCATATAAGCTTGGAGGCACCTCTACCTAGTAAGTCGGTTTTCTAAGATGTGAATCATTGGACCATATATGGACACATAACAGACTCACACTATCATAGACACACAAAATTGACAAGAGAAGAAGAAACAACTAGAAATATATGTAAGAGAGAAATTATGTTATTTGATTAATCAAATACTTTTGTGTTTTGTGTAAAATAGTTGCTTAAAGCTAAAGACAGACAGTGATAATGAATGGAGCTGTGAAACAATAATAGAACACATACAGCATTTCTAGAAGTGCCCATCATGCAGTGCATGAGTTGACGAAACGGGTTCCTCTTTCCCACGAGAAGTTGAAAAGCATTCCCATCAACTTGTCCTACATAGTACTTCTCCGCCCCACCAATAATTTACCCCTCTAGTTTAATTTATTCCCAAATAAAAAAGAGAGAGAGAAAAAGAAAAAGAGAAGAAACTATATATGAATATCGTTGCATCATATTTACTGCACCTCTCTCTCTCTCTCTCTCTGGCATGCTTGTTGACACTGCACTATCTGTACCATCTCACCATCAACCCTCTTTCTTGTTGGCGTATTGAAGAACTGTTTAAAGAGCATTTTTCCCTTCGATTTCTACGTAGAGGGCGCTGGGGACTGGGTGATGGCACCCACCATATTTAATGCAACGCAGGGCTGATCATTTGGTACCTGCAAATAAATTTAAAAAAAAAAAATCAGTGAACAGTTCCTTCCTTTGAAAAGTGATCAGAATATCAAACGCAAGCATATGATATCTGACCGAACTCTTCAGTCACGTTGTTTTCAGAAAGTCATGAGCCTTTCTGAATCTCTGATTTTCGATTTCTAGTCCCCCCTGAAGGCTGACACTTCTTATCTAATCTAAAATAGTACTTGCACCATTACTGCCTGAACTTGCAGACACGGTACACTCAGTACCTTATCATCCCTCACATAATTGTCTGTATACAGCATGCAACTGAAACAAGAAAATATAATCTACCCATTTTCCCTTTAGAAATATAAAACTACCCCTTTTTTTTGGGTCCTTTTCCTTCATTAACTTTTTGTTAAGGGTAATGTCTGCCACGCGCAAAGCGGTTTGTGGGATGGACCAAAATGATTTTGTCATTTGTGGCCCTTTTGGTCCATCATCTTCTGCACCCATGTGTGGTTACACAGGTCATGCTGTTACACATCATGTCAGCAATCATGCATGCAATTACCAGGGTAAGGTAACTGAGAATGCTCAAACGTGTTTTGCCTCTTTTTTTTTTTAACCAAAATGGAGAGGGGCTTTCTTCGACCGTACGTGGACTTTGGAGAAGAATTGCCTAATTCAACTAATTTTGATCCTTTACAGCTATTCAGGCTTGCTTTCCTCCACTACATATACCTGACACTCATATACCACTAAAATCAAACATGTGAAAGAGACCAGTGCAACAACTTAGGACTCTCAAATTTACTTCAATTTACTTCAATTTACTAGCTTAACAAATTCAATTTTATCACAAGCACAGTTTGGCACTGAACGCATGTCATGTGTGCTGGATAGGTGGTGCTGCTCCAAAAAATTGGTCCTTATCTAATAATCATGAGTTAATTAAGTGAAGAAGGACTAAAATAATATGATGTTTCCATCATAATTATGGGTAAGTGCCAACCAAAAAATGGAAGATAATATGAATTTTATATGATTATTTTCTTAGTGGAGTAGATCAACGGTATGATGAGGTTGGAAAAGACTTGTGAGGAGAGTTGTGGAAGACTTTGACTTACAAAGTGGCCTGCTCCAAGAATCCAATAGAAGTGTAGGTTTTTGTATGACTTGGTGAAACCCTTTGTTCTTTCATCATCCCCACAATAGAGAGGGGTTCTGTCTATGCTCAAGAATTTTTGTAGCCCTTCCCACCTGATACACATATACAGCAGTAAAGACAACATAAAACCCCCCTTCAAGATATATAACAGGAAAAGAAAGGAAAGGATAACAAATTAAGAAAGGGGATAAGAGTTACTTGAGCTTCTCAATCCAGGCTTCTGTCCCCTTGGTGGCACAAATAAGATCAAGCTGCAATTAAAAATCAGAAAATTTAATTATATATCTAAAAGAAACCAGAAAAATCAACCAACTAGTTTTGAGTTTAGTAACTACTAAATGATTCACATAGTCAACATAGATTTTAATAGCAAGGGAGAAAAATCTTGTGAGTGAGTGGTCCTGATCGAATCCAATCCCTTCTCTGGTGCTATGAAGTCATTGTCATTATTAATATTATCTTTTTGTGTGGGGGACAGAAGGCATCGTTGAAAAAGAAGACAGGAAATCTTACTTGCCCATTGTACACAGTCACATTCACTCCTTTAACAAGGAGCTCATCAACCTGTAAAAGAAAAAGAATTGGGTCACTTATATCAGATCTTCTAAGACAGAAAACTTTAACCATCTTAATGAAAGGAAGTTCTTGTGAAGAAATCAAGATTGTTTGGGAAGCAAGAAAAACAGAGAGAAACAGAAATGAGAATTCTGGATTGAAGTACAACTGAATGAATGAATCATCTGTACAAGTTGGCTATATATATACAATTGAGCTATGTAACTAACTAACTACCAGCTATGCTACCTGAGATAACTGATACATTAAGTAAATGAAGATAAAGATAAATTCATAAGCTGTAATATCCTGGAAAAGGCATATATGAAATCTTTAAGTGCTCAGAGCAAAGAAAAAGGTACTTCAGAGCCAACTTTATTAATTACCTCACTAATCCTGGGTTTCATGAAATCCCCTGCCAGACTATCGAAAACAGAATCTGACTGCCCTCCCCACCTGTAAAGGAAAGACTCATACTTCTTTCATGGGTTATATATATATGAAAAACACTACTCTGCCGCCCCAACTATATCGCTCGGTTGTTTTTTTTTTTTTTTTACTTAATAATGAAGGAAGTGATTTTAAATGTATTGGTGTATTTTTTTATTTTTTAAAAATATTTAAATATATTAAAAAAATGTGAAAAGAAAAATGAAGAAAAAATAAAAACACAAAAAAGTGAATTGCGGTCAAACCGAGCGGGCTAGCCCGACTCTATATATATATTCTCCTTCTAGAGGGTAGAAAACTCACGTTACATTGTCCGGAATCTTAAGCTTCTCTTTAATGGCACCATTCAGCAAACTATCCAAATCGCCGCCACCACCACCAGCAGAAGACCTTAAGGAACTCAAATATCTCGAATATCTTTTTACTGCAATCCCTTTTTTCAATTCTATGGCTGTCATTGACGCAGCGTCTGATGATCCCGAATCCAATAGAAAATTGTAGAAGTCCTGCAAATCCCCCCCCCCCCCCCCCCCCCCAAATAATAATAATAAAAACAGAGAGTAACAAACATCATAAATATTATGCTATAATTGAATTTAAGATTCAAGGTATCGGCCAATATGAGGTAAAAGTATACTATACCACATGATCACTGTTGGAGCCAATCACTGACTCAAGTTCCATCCATGAAGTGGTTGCACCAGCATATTGACCTTGCTCAATTTGCTGCTTGATCTTCTGAGCCAGACTGTTTTCTCAAATGGGTTTGTTAGTTAACTGAAAGTTTTCAATCCTCAAGATAGCTTTATTTTTTTACATTTTAGTTATGAAGTGTATAAGATAGACCTGTTTGATTGCAGCAACCCATTATTGTCAAGCCGCGATAGATCTTTCAGAAGAGGACCCCATGCAAACTGCATTATCAAATTGAAATATAGTTCCATTTTGCATAGTTTGATTTCCAGAATTAGTCATCATGTGAAATAGACAAGTAAACTAGTTTGTACCACATAATCTTCTGGGGAGATCCAGCTGTCCCCTAATACCACTCCTACATAAGGAAGAAAAAAAAAAACAAAGGCTTTGCTGTAAATGAAAGTTTCTCCTCTCTCATTGGAGAAAGATTGCTTGAAAAGAGATATTACCTCCCAGTTTAAGCTTCAATTTCCCAGCTTCTATGGCTTTTAGTGCTGACAGCGCAAGAGTGACAGCATATTTTCCACCATAAGACTCTGCCACAATGTGCAGAGGACTCTTTTGGAGGCTCTCATTTCTATTGAATATTTTCTCCAACAAAGTGGTTAAATCAGTTGCTGCCTCTTCATCGGTTTTGACATACAGCTTTTCATCCTCCACAAAACTGTATCCGGTTCCAACTGGGTTATCCTACGTTCCAAGCATACAAAATTGTTTGAAATAATAACTAAATTAATAAAAACTACAACCTTTATACTTGGTGACCGAGTTCCCCATCATGGCAGACTTACCACAAACAAAAGATCAGCTTTTCGCAACCATGTTGAATTCCGCGGCTTCAAATATGCATCTAATGGCCCAACCTCTTCAAAATTGCCAATCCCAACTCCTGAAGCACCCTAATGTTTTGAAGAAATAAACAAGCAAACGAACGAACAAGTTAATACTGATATTAACATTGAAAAATCATATGTGGGTATTGACATATGAGGATGAAGAAACAGGCATTCATTCATTAATTTCTAAAATCAGTGTTCCCAATACTCACAGGTCCACCCTGCAACCAAAGAATGATTGGCCATGGTTTGGAGGGATCCTCAACTCTATAGGGACTTCTGTAAAGCCACCAGAACATGTGGGCTTCTGCATAACTCAATCCAAAATCAAATAAAAACACCTGGTTTGTGAAAAACTAAGAAGAAGAAGATGATGAATGAAACGTTTCACAATCATAAGTCATTGGCTTACTGGGTCTGACTTCAACATATCCCCATTCCTCTGATCCTTCCTGGCCTCTGGCAACTACAGTACTTATTCCTCCATGAAACAGAGGACACAAGAACAGAAGAAGAGGGAAAACAATAACACCCCACTTTCCCATTCGGAAAGTAACAATTTCAGAAACCCACTTCTCCAATAGATATGCAGTAGGGGAGATAATATACGCAAGGCTGGAATGAAGCTTATATTTGTCTTATATCTTTGACATAAATAACAGGATCTAAAAACAGTAAGTTTCTTTTTTTCCTTCGTAAAACAACAACTTATACGCTAGCTTAAATACACCCCACCGGCCACCAATTTGGGCTATTGCAAAACAAGCAACGACAATGATGGGGATTTTAACACAAAATTACTCTTCCAAAACACAAAAATACGGTATCTCGCAAGGCAAGCAAAACGAAATCAAGTAAAATGCGGCATAAAAGAATTCAGAACGAGGTGATAGTAACTTTGTCTGCAGCTGTTGCAGGCTGTTTGGTGGGTAACTTTGGTTTAGGATTAGAAAAGAAAAAAAGGGGGAAAAAAGATGTACAGCTAATTGGGTGATAGAAAGAAGTAACAGAAGAAGGGATGGGGCTTCTGATGATGGGAGGCTTAGAGAGATTGCGTGCAGGATATATACTTCTCTGTATTGCAGTGAAGAAAGGGACGTTAGAACTTTCTGAGAGTCTTCGATTTTTTTCCTCCATTTTTTTTTTATCCTCTCACCAATCAAAAAAGAAGAAGATCCCTCAGAAAAAGGGACGTTTTTAATACTTTATTACCTTTTCAAAAGGAGAAACACAAAATTGGAAGGAAAAAAGGGAATATGTATGTATATAGCATAAATTATTTAGAATTTGTCTGTTTTTTGTTTTTTCCTTAAAGGAAATAGCATGCATAAATAATTATTTACTATATGAATAGAGAATGAATAATAATTCTATGAATTACCTTAAATTGAAGCTTAGCAATGACAAAGCCTTGCACCCGTTATAATTTGAATCTTACAAGTCAAATTATGCAAAATAGATAGTGTGTAATGTATGGACTTTTAAATAGTACTACTCGAATACTAATTAAAGAAAAAATAATATATTTATTGCATTATATTTTACGCACTAAACACACATATGATGTGGAAGAAAGCATTTCCCGTTAGTGATTTTAAAATATGATTGATATTTTTATTATTGAATGAATTATATCATAAATAGTGTATTAGCACACCGAATTATGTAACAAAACTCTAATTCAACGACCAATAAAATCTTAATTGCGTGCATATTTTCAAAAGCTTTACGTGTAAATTTTCGCTCTTATAGCATACAATTTTAACAAGAGTAATGCAAAATATAAGTTCAAATGTACAACAAGCATTTTGTTAAAAAAGTGGGCTCCATAAAAAAAATAATAAAAAATAAAAAAGAGTTTTTCAAATTTTTATATAATAGAATCTTTTTTTTTTTTTAAAGACTTAAATGAGACTTGTACATTTAAAACTTAGAATATATCATTTCTTTTTTAACAAACATGCTATTTTTTTGCTCCTAAAAATAGTGATGATATCTTGAATATGACTTTTCTCCTTTTCCCCCGAAGAAGGATGAGCCGGTTAATTAACAGTGAAGTAGAACTGTTTTTTCTTTTTTCTTTAAAAGAAATATATAAGCACCATTAATTACAAGATTATAGTTCAAAAAAAGCCTTGTTGTGCAAATAAGAGTTGATCCAAAAAGACTTGAAGAAAAAAAATAGAAAAATAATTTATATATAGATCATTCTATTTTCAAGTTAGTATAAATAACAATACTATCTGCATTATGGCTGTACAGAAACCGACGCCACCAGCCGCCACTAACGCGAACTGAACGGCCGTGTCAGGAATCGGCTGGAACCGGTCGGCGTGCGGTGGCAATTTGAAGAAACCGATTTTCAGCAGTTTGGTCCCCGTTTGTAGCTGGACCGGACAGCTGAATCGACCGATATAATAAAACTTTTTTTTTAATATACTCTTATCAAAACGACGTCGTTCCACTTAAGTTTAATTGGAACGACATCGTTTCATAATTATAAGTAGTACAAAAGATAATGGAAACGACACCGTTTGACATTAAACCAAACGACGTCGTTTTATTAAGGATGTAAGGAAAAAAAAAGTCTGAAATGACGTCGTTCCACTTAAACTTAAGTGGAACTGCGTCGTTTCAAAATGTGTCTTCTTCCTCCCTAGCGTCCTCTTTCCGATTTATTTGCGCTAGGGGAAGTGACGCCAACCGAGAACCTCCTTGATCAGTTTCCTTCTCCATTTCGACCGGTTACGCTCGATGGCTCTCCCATTTTTTCATACGTTGGTTTTGTCCAAAAATCGTGCTGACGATATCGATTTTCACCCTTAATCTGCATCATTAATATAACATTATTTTATTTATAATATTTAAATTTATAAATTTTTATTATAAATTAAATTATGTCACATCAACAATTCGTAACCATTTGTGAATAAAATATTTTTTATTATATTATAACTCATAATTGGGATGCTTTTAGTAATGACACAAGCCGGCTGGATTTGTAGGCAGATCGAGTTGTTTAATACTTCCCAAATTATATTAAAATACACCATCTAAAACTTTAGAAAAATGGTTCCAACTTGTATAATTATACATCTTATTTTTGCATTTTATATGGAATGCTCGACAGATACAAGGAAGATTTTAATTAGGATGAATTCTGTGTGAATATTTAATATTATAATTTTCCAATCAGTCAACTTATAGTTCAAATGATATTTCCTCTCTTTGTAATAATAAGGAGAAAGAAATCATGGGTTATAATACTCACGAAGGAGTCGGTTTTGTAGAATAAAAAAAAGAGATTTTTTATTTTTATTTTTTTATAACAATTAGAAAAAAGACTTAAAAGTCATTGAACTAATCACCACCAATAAAATGACAAAATAGAGAAATGATATTTGTAATTGTAGAGTGTACAAGTACTACGTAATTCAGTGGCAGAACCAGAAATTTGTTGTAGGGGGCCGAGCAAAGCTAAAACTATAATAAATATTTTTTATTCTATCTTTTAGTCAAAATAATTTATAAGATCAAGATAATTTTGTAGAGGGGACCAAAATAATTTTTTAGAGAGGGAATCAATACAATATGAGATAATATAATCCTATTAAATCATAAAAAACTAAAATATATTAAATTTTTTTTTTCAAACTTGGGGGCCATGGCCCCCCTTGACCCTATGTAGGTCCGCTATTGACGTAATTAATCTTTTTAAAAAAATAAATAGATATAAAATTTACATGAAAAATAATAATTTTTAATAATAAACTTTATTATTTTTTAAGAGGATTACGTGACGTTTAGGTACTACTACTATATATATATAAGTGTAAAAAATATGGATGGACAAAATTAAGTCATAGGAGCCGTAACAAAGTGTAATGATTGTTAAATTTGGTCCTATCCCAAGGAAGAAATCAAGAAAATTAAGATCACGTGTTAACATACTAGTTGTGGAAGTATTGGGACACAAACACAGCTGTGAAAATGATTCTTATTGTGGGGCTGTTATGCCCTAGGAAACCACTTTTGCCCGCAATTAGCTGTCGCTTTTATTTCCAATTAAAAGATGTGATGGTGGTTGGGCGGGGCCTGCTTGCCTTGCTCACAAGAATTTCTAGTCTCCTACCCTTGCTTTATTATTCACTGTTGATGCATTGTTGATGCTTAGTATCTCCTTACTTTATAATAAAGATTGTTTTGTAATATGACGTATTATATCAAATGTCAATTTATAAATTTTCTTCTATAAGATTTTTACGTATATAAAGCCTTTTTCAATTTGTAAATAAAATTATTCTAAATGTTATATACTATGTTCCCATCCAACTCTGCTCTTATTATGTCGATATGGTATTATCCATCTATCTTAAAACTTATTATTTGAAAAAAAAAATTGATGTAATAAGTAATAAATAATAAAGAAATGATATTTACAGTCAAAGAGTGCGCAAATTTTACACACTTGTTTTTTTAAAAAAAATAAGTAAATATAAAATCTATATATAAAAGTTAATTTTTTAATAACAAATCTTACTCTTTTTTAAATGAAAAGAGTGATACTTTATATAATATATGGTTTTATGTAACATAATAATAGAGTGGGGATGCTGAAGTGCTAATTGGGGTCACCTTTGGTGTGTTTTTGAGCCTTTGAAGCCTATCTTAAAAATCAAACTTAAAATATGGCCCATAAAGCTCCAAAATTCTTTTTCAGATTATGAGAGTCTCCGAAGTGTTGATTATTCAAATGGAAACCCAAGCTTTTGGGCCTTTCAGTGGGCGTTGCTATTGCCATTTGGATTCTATTGTCGGCATGAAGGGCCTGCCCTAGTAGATGGCGTTTTGGTTATAAATCTGACTCCAACTTCGACTCCGAACTTATTGGAGTTCAAATTCAAACCCCGACTCCGACTTGTGTAGGCTCTGATCCGACTCCGACTTCGACAAGCCAGAATCAAAGTTGAGCAGAGTCGGATTTGGACTTTCAGTTTTGAGCTTTTTTTAGCTTCATATTTAGTCCATTTTAAAAAAAGACTTTTTTGTCACCTTACAAATTCCAAATTTTTCAAGAAATTTAAAACTAAAACTAAATCATTCACGACTAATTTACTTATATACTAATATGTAACTTATTTTTATACTAGACTTATTTTTTATTGCCTACTTACATGTTATTATACTAATGTCTAACTTATTTCTAACTTAATTATATACTAGAATTTTTTCTAGTGTTTAATTACATGTTATTATACTTTAGTAAATTAGTATATGTCTAATTTATTTCTATACTTGATTATGCTTGGTAATAATACGATGATGTTTACATATACTAAACTATCATTAGACTATTAGTCTATTTATACTATGGTATAAATATATTATTTTATAATAACTAGCTCATACTAGTATATTATTGAATTTAACTATATAAGTTTTAGTTATATAACTATATAACTATACTAGTATATATCATAAAGATATAGATAAATACACATTTGTGTAACATATGTACAAATATTGAATTCAGAGTTGGAGTCGGATTCAAAGTCGAAGTTGGAGTCAGAGGGCAAAGTCGGAGTCGGAGTCGGTCCAGCGACATCTCCCACTCCGACTGAAAAAAAAAAAAATTTCGACTCTGACTCCGTTTTGTCGGAGTCGGAGCGAAGTTAAATTCAGAGTCTAATTTTTGAATTTTTGCTCAGCCCTAATAGGAATCTTTAATCTCAAAATTAATTTACACTAGCCCATGTTGCCAGCTTTACTTGAATTTGTCAATATTATGAATAAGGCCCCGTAAGATGGTTTCAACTCATTTTAACTCATCTAATCTCATATCAACATCTAAATACCATTCAAATACAAACACTTTTCAAATTTCAAAATTTTCATCTAGTTATTACCTAATCATTACAACTTTTCTAAACTTCCATACAAAACACAAAATAATCCAATATTTTCAAATCTTCAAACAAAAATTATATTCTAACAATATTTTGATTTTATGATATTTTTATTTAACTTATTCTCTCTCATAAATTATGGTTTTAACTTTTCTTAATTTTATTACTATTCACAAACTATCTCATTATTATTAACATATTTCTTATTTCATTTTATTTCATGATATGTGTAACCAAACTAGGCCTAACCTTTATCGATTAAATCGATACTATCTTTGACACTTTTTTTCTAGGATTTTTATATAGGATAATTTTAATATATAATTTTTTTACAACTATTTTATATTTATAGTAGTTTTATAAAATTAAATTTATTTTTAATGAAGCAGCATGATTGCAATGGTTGCACAGTAATGAAATAAGTAATGTATATATAGAACAATGGCCACATATATATATATATACTGATCAATATATGGGTCCCATTTGGCCATTTGATCAGTGAAAGATGTGCACAGCAAATAATTAAGGCGGCTTTTAACCCCGGCCAGTAGGCATGCAGTATTCATGCACAAATTATCATGAAATCGATGATGAGACGACGCCAGATCATGATGATCTGTTGCGTTAATAATTAATATGTATTAATGAAGGGTGGTGCTACAGCCCCGCTGGGCTCCCGCGGGGTACTGTAGCATTATTTAATATATATTTTGTTTAAATAATTTTTATATAGATTTTTTAATAATTTAAAATATTTTTAAAAAATAAAATAAATTTAAAATATTATTAAAAAAATATTTTTTTAATTCAAAAATAAAAAATATATATTAAAAAATACTTTCTTAATTACGAATTATAATTTTTTATTTTACTTCATGATTAAGAGTATTTTTTAATAATATTATGATTTTTTTTAAAAATATTTAAAATAGTTATACTACAGCCCGTTGAGCTTAACATGTACTTTTTTATGTGTAATTTTTTAATTTATTTTTTATATAGATTTTTTTTACACTTATAAATATTTTTAAAAAATAAAATAAATTTAAAATATCATTAAAAAACACTTCCTTAATCAGAAAGTAAAAAAAAAATCATTAAATATTAATTTTTATTATACTTCGTAATTAAAATAATATTTTTAAATAATATTATAATTTTTATTTTATTTTTTAAAATATTTAAAATTATTAAAAATATCTATATAAAAATAAATTAAAAACAAAACATAAAAAAATGCTACAGCCCAGCGGGAGCTCCCAACGGGAGCCCCCAGCGGGGCAAGTAGCATTTTCCATTAATGAATGACAACAAGATATTAATTATACGTACTTTTCCATGTATTATACAAGCATGCATGCATGCATGCATTAATATATTACTTTTTACATTTATTTTAGCTTTAAATATTAGACCTTGTTAATTTGGTGCATGGTGGAATGAGTTGTACAATATATATACATATTTTATAAATTCTATATTTCATACATATTTTGTTTAAGAATAATTCTACATACAAGCGTAAAAGGTATAAATACTATGTAATCGTTTTAAAAAAGAATAAAATTTACTATTAAAAAATAAAATTTTCTCATATGAATTCTTTATTTTATTTTATTTTTTTAAAACGATTATACGATAATTATATAATTTATAATTGTAAATATTTTTTCTATTTGTTTAATAAAAGTGGCCAGTTAAGTTGAACCACCGATCTCACTATCTAAAATGTGAGAAGATTTCAGTTAGGGAGGCACGCAAAACTAGAAGTTAGAGTGCTGCATATATATAGTGGTAATTGATTTATGTTATTCAATATTAATGGTTATTAACATAAATAAAATAAAAGATTCTACCTCATCAAAAGTCTTAGAATCTTCAGGAATAAAACCATTAGATGTACATTTTGTTAGCTAGTACAGTCCTTTGTAACAGATTATTATTCTCTCTGATGTACCACGTCCATTACTCTGCTTGTAACCATATGCCTATATAAAGGCATGCATGATATTGAATACAAGGTGTGTGAGGAAATCATTTTCACAGAGTCCAGTCCAGTATGTGTTTTTCATTTTCTACATCTTTCCTTTTTCTGATATGGTATCAGAGCTGCTGACTAGCAGTCTCTCGATCCATCCCTCAGTCTCACCATGACTACCTTCACACCCCCTTCCTCTTTCTCAGTAGTCATTATCAAATTAAATCAGGATAACTACTTATTATGGAAAGTGCAAATATCCGCTTATCTCAAAGGACAATATCTGTTTTCCTTTATTGATGGAACTCAGGTCATTCCTTTCAAATCTCTCCCAATCGATTCCACTGTCGGAGCTACCACCACACTCAAAAGTAGTCCTGATTTTCTTTCTTGGGAGAAAACAGATCAGTTCATCCTTAGTGTTTTATTTTCTTCTCTTACGGAGTCTGTCGTAGGACATGTTGCCTCGTCAACTACCTCTAGAGAGCTATGGCTCACTCTAGAATCAATGTTTAGCTCACTCTCTCAAGCTAAAGAATTTCAGATTAGGTTTCAGCTCACCAACTTATCAAAAAATGAACAATCGGTTACTGAGTTCTTCAGTAAAGTTCAAATGTTAGCTGATACCCTTGTAGCTACTGGAAGCCCGCTCTCTAATAAAGAATTGGTCACTTATCTTCTTAATGGTCTTGGTCCTTCATATGAGCCTTTTGTTACTTCAATAACTACCAGATCCGATCCTATCACTCCTCATGAATTGTATCACCTTCTTCTTATTCATGAGACCAGGCTGTCTCATAACTCTCGTAACACCAACCCCACCTTTTCTCTCCAACCTTCGGTCAATTTGAGTACTGGACAGCACCGTGATCAACGAGGGAGATGCACTTATAGGGGGAATCGTGGTAGCCGTGGCAGAAACAGAGGGTCTTACAGAGGTCGTTTTTCTCAACCTTTTCAAAACTACCCATCATCAAACACTTTCCAAAATAACTACTCTTCATCAAACACCAACCGTCTCAACTGTCAAGTTTGCTCTAAACCAGGTCACGTTGCCTTACAATGTCACTATAGGTTTGACCATGCTTACCAATATGAACAACCGCAATCATTTACTGCAAACTACACCTCTTCCACTTCAATTGCTGACCCAACTTGATATCCAGATTCAGCTGCTACCCATCATCTCACTCATGACCTTTCCCACTTAAATATCTCCTCCGAACCATACACAGGACATGACCAAATTCGTGTTGGCAACGGGAATGGACTGCCTATTGAAAATATTGGTGACTCCTCTTTGCTTTCTAACTCCTCTTTTCATTTACATCAGTTGCTTCATGTACCAATTATTACAAAAAACTTGATTTCTGTTTCTTAATTTTGTACTGACAATAATTGTTTCTTTGAATTCTATTCCAACCATTTCAATGTCAGGGACAAAACAACCGGGAAGCTCCTCATCAACGGCTCAACCTGTGATGGCCTTTACCAGTTTCCACCTCCTTCGCACTTTTCTTCCCCAAAAGCTCTTCTCGGTGAATGCACTTCTCTCAGCCAATGGCACCGACGACTTGGTCATCCCTCTCTTGAGTTGGTCTCCCGTGTATTGCGCTCCAACCGTTTGCCATATTTCCCCACTGAGTCTCAGTTTACTTGTCCAGAATGTCCACTTGCAAAAGCACGGCAACTCCCTTTTTCCTCTAGTTTAATTCACACTGCTAGGCCATTAGAGTTGATCTGGGCTGATGTTTGGGGTCCAACTCCTATTGTGTCAAGAAATGGATTTAAATATTATTTATCCATAGTTAATCATTACACAAGGTTCTCATGGATTTTTCCTTTAAAGCTTAAATCAGATGTTTTGTCAACTTTCACTTCTTTTATTACCTTTGCTGAACGTTTCTTCAATAATAAAATAATAACTCTTCAAACCGATGATGGTGGAGAATTTTGTTCTCTCACTCCCATATGCAAAAATCTTGGCATTACTCACCGTTTTTCATATCCACATACTCACTAACAAAATGGGTTTATCAAACGCAAACATAGACACATTGTAGAGACTGGGCTTACTCTCTTAGCCCAGGCCTCTCTTCCTTTTTCCTTTTGGGATGATGCATTCGAAACAGCTACTTACTTAATTAACTTACTTCCCACTCCTGTCCTAAAAAATAAATCTCCATATCTTATGGTCCATCACAAACCACCGGATTACTCTTTTCTAAAAATTTTTGGATGTGAGTGTTGGCCAAATCTTCGTCCCTATAACCGTCACAAATTAGATTTTCGATCCACGTCATGTATCTTTCTTGGTTATAGTACATCTCACAAGGGCTACAAATGTCTTGATCTAAAATCACATCGTCTATATATCTCTAGAGACGTTCTTTTTGCCGAAACAAATTTTCCTTACACAAAACACAACAAATCCACATTTACTCCAAACAACAACTCCACGGTTTCTATTCCCTGCACGTTACCATCCATCTTGGGCCCACCTCCACTCTCATTCACTAGCCCAACTCCTGCACGACCTATACCTTCTCCCAGCCCAACTTCCACACAACCAATTCCTCCGTTGCCTAACACAACACATAGCACAGGCCCTTCCAATACTCTTCACAACCCAGACCTCTCCCAACCCATTACTTCTTCTACCCAACACGAACAGACTTTGTCGTCTTCCCCTGCACCTTCCTCTGCACCATTATTCACCTCTTGCATGCTCCCTCCTCGATCCCGCATCATCACACGATCACAGACCCTCTCTTCCCGCCCTCGTGTCTTCAATGATGGCACCATTCTCTATCCAACACGAAATTGTCTCATCTCTACCAGATCCATCCCCGATGAACCATCATCCTTTGCCCTAGCCTCAAAATTTCCAGATTGGCAAGAAGCCATGACCCGTGAATATCAAGCCTTGGTTCAGACCCAAACATGGTCACTTGTTCCCCCTACAGATGCTTCTAACATCGTTGGTTGCAGGTGGGTGTTCAAAACCAAATTGCATTCGGACGGCTCGATTGAAAGGAGAAAAGCTCAGCTTGTTGCAAAAGGATTTCATCAACAGCCTGGTGTGGATTACACAGAGACCTTCAGTCCAGTTGTAAAACCCACTACTATTCGGTTAGTTCTTTCCATTACCATTGCTCAAAACTGCTCTCTCAGACAAATTGATATTCAAAACGCCTTTCTTCATGGAAGGCTAAATGAGACTGTTTATATGCAACAACCCCTGGTTTTGTGGACCCCCATCAGCCTAATTATGTGTGTAAACTTCACAAGGCTATCTATGGTCTCAAACAGGCACCACGTGCCTGGTTCTCTGAACTAAGCAACTGGCTTCTCAGTTACAGCTTCACTGCCTCCAAAGGGGACCCTTCCTTGTTCATCTTTCATAAATATGATTTTTGCATCTTTACTTTAGTTTACGTTGATGACATGGTTATTACATCTTCATCTTCTGTTGCTACTGATCATTTTCTTGAGAACCTTAGTCGAGTTTTCCCTATGAAAGATTTAGGGCGATTGTCTTATTTTCTTGGGTTGGAGTTAGACTATTTACCCGATGGTATGTTTCTGTCACAAATAAAATATATCTCTGACATTCTCAGAAAGACGAATATGACTGATGCAAATCCCATTTCATCTCCCATGCCAGCGTCCATTAAGCTCTCTAAATTTGATTCTCCCTCATTTGATAATCCTACCCTGTTTAGGAGTGTTGTTGGAAGTCTCCAATACCTATCACTGACTAGACCAGATATTTCATTTGTTATAAACAAGGTTTGCCAGTTTATGCACGATCCTAAACTCATACACTGGTCTGCTGTAAAAATGATTATGAGGTATCTCAAATACTCTATTAACCATGGTCTCTTTTTTACAAAAAATTCTGATCTTACTCTTCATGCTTATTCAGATGCTGATTGGGCGGGCTGTCCCGATGATCGACGCTCTACTGGAGGATTTTGCATCTTTTTAGGCCACCATTTGATATCCTGGAGCTCTCGCAAACAAAACACAGTTGCTAGATCAAACACAGAGGCTGAGTAACGTTCCTTAGCAACTACTACAACTGAGCTCATTTGGTTACAAACTTTGATCAAAGAACTTGGATTCTCTCTTCATCATCCACCTATTCTATGGTGTGATAACCTTGGCGCCACATATCTCACTTCTAATCCAATCTATCACTCCCGTACCAAGCATATGGACATTGACTTTCACTTTGTTCGAGATAGAGTTGCTGCCAAGACATTGCAGGTTTCTTTTTGTAGCAACAATGATCAGCTTGCAGATGTCTTTACCAAGCCGTTGGTTGCTGTCAAGTTTTCTTCTCTACGGACGAGTCTCAAGGTGTGTGATACCCCATTGGACTCGCGGGGGCGTATTAACATAAATAAAATAAAAGATTCCACCTCAGCAAAAGTCTTAGAATCTTCAGGAATAAAACCATTAGCTGTACATTCTGTTAGCTAGTACAGTCCTTTGTAACATATTATTATTCTCTCTGATGTACCACGTCCATTACTCTGCTTGTAACCATATGCCTATATAAAGGCATGCATGATATTGAATACAAGGTGTGTGAGGAAATCATTTTCACAGAGTCCAGTCCAGTATGTGTTTTTCATTTTCTACATCTTTCATTTTTCTGATAATGGTGATGATTGGTCATATTAATGAATGATAACACTGCCTCTTCCCATTTATACTTGCGAAACCATTAAGATTTTTGAGACGAGAGAGAAATAAACATATTATATAAAGTGAACTTTACAATATAATTATACATTTAATGTTGTATAAAAAGTCTAAATGGATAGTAATAAGCCGATTATTTTAACAAAAATATTTAATGTAAAAAAAAAAATTATAAAGACTACATTTAAATTGGCATGACTTCATGCGATTCGTCAAATTATGGAATATTTATCATTATTATTATTATTATAAAGTAGATGATCTTATCACATATTTAAGCCGTGCCAATTATTAAAGTTATTCGGCTATAATTCCTTTTGTAAATTTAGCATTTTTCTCATTTGTTGCTACACCTATAGATTTTTTAAATAATATTAAATACTCAATAAATATAATATAACTCAATTTATATTTCTAATCTCTCTTTTCCACCTAATTAAAATACTTATGTTCGGAGTAGGAGATCACGTTTTCTACCAATGAAAATAGTTAAAATAGTCCAAAAAGCTAATCAATGATCAGTGGCCGATCACATGGTACTGTTTTCTATTTCTACCTAATTTATAAGTCTAATTAAACAGCCGCGCGCTTTGATTACAAAATTAAGACTCCATTTAGATGTTGAATTGAGTTAAGATGAAAGTTGAAAGTTGAATAAAATGTTATTAAAATATTATTTTTTAATATTATTATTATTTTAGAATTTGAAAAAGTTAAATTATTTATTACATTTTGTGTTAAAATTTGAAAAAATTGTAATGATTAATTGAGATGAGTTGAGATGAGGTCGCATGCATGTGAAACCTTCTAACCTATATACTTATAAATTTATAATGATCAAAATCCATATTATATCATCGTGATCTTTGTAATAATTCTAAGGATTGCAAATCAGAGAATTAAGGTCATATTTATATTTTTAACTGATCTCCCACGTACGTACGTAGTCCCCTTGAATGACCTTTGAATTACGGAATATTATATGAAAAATTCTATTTTTATTTTTATTTTTATTTTTTATCAAATGGGTGTAAGAGTGTTGAATAGAATAATTCGTAATATATAATATAACATCGGAGGGGACGTGTGGAAGGCAACCAATGAGCTATTGCCACGTGGAGAAACCGTGAACGTACGTATGATCACCCACATACGTAAGCTGGTAGCTATAGCAAGGCGTGGACGTTGTTTTCACTTTTCATAGCCCGAACGCAACTTTGTTCCTTTCGAAGAGACGCAAGGGAGCTAGCTAAGCTACATGAACCAAAAATACTGAAGCGTAAACCCCAAACAGTCCACGCCCATCCTCCTCCCACTACATATCCTACGCTCCAAAATCCACCTAACCTAACATTTCCTGATCTGAACCGTCACAGTTCCAAGTTTTTGCTCTTTTCTTTTTCATTCTTGGCTCTTCTTGTCCTTTAGTCGCTCCATTGTTTTGTTGATGAATCTTATGTTGCGCTCTCTCTCTCTCTCTCTCTCTCTCTCCCTCTCTCTCTTTGTGTTTGTGTAGCTGTGTGTGCGGATTTGCCTAGTAATATTCAACCGGCCTGACAGAGGTAATGAATAGCAATGCAAACATATATCAAGCTTTATTAATCTATGATAATGTTTAACACACACACACACACACATATATATATATATATATATATATATATATATATATATGTCATTCTCAATGGCTTAGGAGTATTTGGTGCTCAAATCTTTTTGGGTTCAAAAACAATATCAGGCAATGACATTGGTACCAAGCTGGCTTGAATCGTTATTATCTACGGATTTCTTCTCCATTTGCTCCAACCACAAAAATGCCTCTCGCAGCGAGTGCAACATGTTCTGCCTTGATTGCCATAATCACGATGCTTTCTGCTTCTACTGCCGATCAGCACGCCACAAAGATCACCTTGTTATCCAAGTGGGTTCTGTAATTTCTTTGGCGATTTATGATAATTAATTCAGCAGTACTCATCCAATCCTTACAATATATAATGATTGATTTCATGTATTTGTTATGTTATTTGATTTTCTAAGATTAGGAGATCATCGTATCATGATGTTGTTCGGGTGGCGGAGATTGAGAAGGTTTTGGATATAACTGGAGTTCAGACATATGTGATAAACAGTGCCAGAGTTCTCTTCCTCAATGAGAGACCTCAGCCTAAGATTACCGGTAAAGGAAGCTCTCATTTGTGCGAAGTATGTAAAAGAAGTCTGTTGGATCCCTTTCGCTTTTGTTCATTGGGATGTAAGGTTCGTTTCCATGAGTTAATTAAACATGAATTACTAGCTAGATGATCATCAGCTAGCTCCCTCACATTCCATAGCCTATTTTTATCAATTTATTTATCATTGATGATCATATCAATCATGTCCATTAATATGGCCGGTTTCGATCTTCCATGCAATTTTCCAATCTTAATTAATTGTTTTTTGGTTGTTGCTTAAAATAATAGCTTGTAGGAATAAAAAAGAAGGGGGATTCGAGCTTTAACTTAAGCATGAAAAATGATCATGAAATCAAGGCAAGTGGAGAAAGAATGCCAAGAAGATTCTTCCCAGTAAAGGAAGATGATGATGAAGAATTGCGTGAAGGCCGTATGATCCAATTACAAGACATGATTAGATACGGAAGCAGCATGTCTCATCCTGCCGATCATCCTCATCATCAACACGATAATCTTCCAACTATATCCAACGTCGTCGTCTCAAGAAGAAGAAGAAAGGGCATCCCTAGAAGGGCACCTCTAGGGCCCTAGCTAGCTAACCATGATCCTTTCTGTACAAGTTGCACATGATCATGTACATGAACCTCGATCCGGCTAGCAGCTGGCTCATGATCTTAATTCACAAGCCCCGACCGGCCATCTCGACGTGGGTTTACCGTCCTAAATCAAAAGGGTAAGCTGTCCATTGGTTTTAAAAACACAAAAAGGTTAGGTTTAGGTTACTTTCAGGGGATGGGAGGGGATGGGATGGGATGGGATGGGCTGGCATTTGGAATTATATATAAGCAATATATATATATATATATATATATATATATATATATATATATATATATATTCTCGGCCCCCACTAATTAATTAATATATACTTGAAACATATATGCAAGAGGTCATATACATCATGTTATCTACAGTACTGTACACCCACATGATGCATGAACGGTTTCTTTTTTCTTTTTATATATATAAACTGGAGACAACAGCTCATGATGATCATGATCAGTTAGCTAGGTAGCTCTTTTTATATGTATATATATATTTTTTTCTTTTTCTTTTTCCCTCTTTTTCTGATGAATTAAAGGGCATATAAAAGTAGAGTCTATATATCCTTTATATATTGGCAAAAGTTCATGTGGACCTTCAAGAAAATAAGAAATCATGATAATTAATAATTAAGAATTAAAAGAAGAAAGAGGAGCTAGCAGCCATCCAAGAAAAAAAGGATATGATCTGGAAGAAAACATTCTTTGCCAGTTGTACTGATCGTGTATGTCATCATGATATCATCATTCTAATAATTTTATCAGGGCTTTTTCTGCAAATTAGCAATGTTAAATCAGTTCCAAACAGCTAGTCATTAATTGTGCTTAATTATATATAAATTGAATTGTCAATTAATTCATGTATATAATTATACGTGTTACGCTGTTTAATATATATAAGATAATATTATAACACAATTAATATATAAATATACGTCAGAGCTGATCCTCACATGAGACCTCTCATCAATCGCGCAAATTTCGGTAGCTAGACGCGTATCATGATCAGACATCTCGATTGAGTGAACATGACGTTTAAACTAACAATCTGAACTAAACCTTGTTGTAACCCTACCTAATATTTAAGCAGCCTTATCATGATCCATGACTATTACAGCTAGATGTTAATTTTGGCATTATTTTAGAAATCTTTATTTGTTTTTTGTAACTGATCATTTTGAGATTATATTGATCAGCCTTCGATCAATCCAAACAATTTTCTCGATCTCTTTATGCATGGACTATCAAGCCATCGATCTTTTTATTATTCTGCATGCTCTCGCTCTCGATCGGATCTTCAGTGAGTTCTTTGGCATGGTGCTGGTGTATGACACAATTTATAAAATATTTAAAAATTATAATAATAAACTCTCCTCCAGGGCACCTTACCAATTAAGAATAAAATATTTGATTCACAAAAAAAATCATATAAAAGTAAACTCTTAAATTGATGGGACTTATTGTGACACATTAAATCTATTTTGTAATAATTTATATATATATATATATATATATATATATATATATAATCTAATGTACTATAAGAAACTATCTCAGCTTGTGAACTTTACTTGTGTGAAATCTCTTTTTAACCCTATCACTTCTCTTCTAAATAATGTTAATTTCCTCGTCCAATACTCGAGTTTATCTGAACAGGTAACCTTCTTGTAGAAAGATCCTTGTCTCTTATTCAATCTAGAATAATAAACTTTACCATTATTTATAAAGTACTGAATTTGGCCAACACTAGTACAAAACCTTACACTCTTTCTCTAGCTTTCTTTAATCAATTAAGTGCATATAATTTTTCTTATGTCTATATCCTCGATCCCCCATTTCATCTTTTTTCAAGTGTTTTAATTCCCATCACTGTGTAATTGAGAGATGAGTTATAAGTGAATTGCAGACTTAATTTGTTTTTATGTATTTAATATACAGAGTACTATTGTTGTTGAAGAAAAATATATTCATGTTTTGCCCTTTTTTTCTATTAGGTTAGCCATTCTAGTTTCCCTCTCCCTTTCTCCTCACAAAACCCTAATTGCCACGACAAGAAGATCCATCTTCTCCTTTGCTGATTCATATATTGATCTCTCTTCTTCTTCTTTTTTTTTTCCTCTCTCTGCTATTATTTCAATCATTTCTTTGTTATGAATCCACTAGGTAGAACTCATTCTTGAAAACTAGTTTACAAGGGAAGGGTGCCTAGGGGTTTATAAACTATCAACCAATCCCATACTTAGTCGATGTGGGATCGTAACAACCACCATGCTCCGCAGCCGACGTCCACGGCGGTCCCGACGCTCACACGGGCTGGCTGTGCGCTAGGTCTTTTCCTAGCTCAAGGCGAACACTGCCATGCCGGCATCAACCACCGTGCCGCACGATTGCAACCGTCGCAACATGGCCTTAGACGTGGGGTGGCTCTGATACCATTTGCCATGAACCCATTAGGTAGAACTCACCCTTGAAAACTAGTTTACAAGGGAATGGTGCCTAGGGGCTTATAAACCATCAACCAATCACATACTTAGTCGATGTGGGATCGTAACATTCTTCTGCTAATGGATATCTCTACTTCCTCTAAACCTAATTTGGCTGAGCCTAAAAAACTCAAGGAATCGATTGCAACCCTGAGATTGTACGCTGCAATTGTGGGATCTTTGAACAGGGTAGAGCTCTCTTCAATCCCAATCTCTGATATCGAACTGCCTCTAAAACAAGCACAAATCAAACATGGAAACCTAATGGTACTTCACACCACTAGAAGTCCAACGATTTGAGGCTCCTTTACAATATGTGTTGGTCGCAAAATTTCTAGAAGGGAGGCCCCAAATGAATTCAAGCCACAATCATATCATGAGCAAATGGTGCTTCTCGCATCCGCCTAATTTTTGCCTAAGCGATTCTCAACACGTATTGATAAACCTCCAATTTGCATATGATCGAGCAAAGGCTTGAACAGAGATATGCACTCAACAGAGGGAGGCATGCTTAGATTATTTAAATGGTCAAGGGATTTCAACCCCACGTAAGAATCATCTATTGCTCCTGTATGGGTAAGATTACCTTTACTTTCATTGAATTGTTGTGTGAAATCTTATTTGAAGGCCATTGTTAATCCTCTTGGTGAGTTTTAGCCATGGATCTCCCCACTCTCAAGCAGACACGCCCCTCAGTTGCTCGGGTCTATATTGAAATGGACCTCCCTATTCCTAAGGAAGATGCCATATGGATAGGGGTTGGGATGACAATTTTTGGCAAAAAATCGTCTATAAAAGGTATCCTAGCCATTGTAGTCACTGTAAACTACAAGGGCATATTCTGCTAGATTGTAGAAAGGTGGCTATCAAAACCCATAAATTTGACTGAGGTGGCACTAAACAAGTTTCCGTTGCCACCAAGAAAAAATGGGTTCCTAAGAACCTTGAAGAAAATGTTATGGTTTCTCAAGAAAATACTTCCTTACCTACTAATATCCATGTCTCGGGTCCTAACAATACTAGTAAGGAGGCTGACCCAAAGTTGGGGGCTGTGCATCTCCTTGTTCCCTTAAATGGTAAGGAGCAAACCCAACTTCTGAGGTTGAGCAACCACCTGTTAGTACTCACCCTATACCAGAGTCTGAACCTATGTGCCTTTCCTAAAAGTTCACAATCTTGTTGAGATTAATAAGCATTAGTTTATGGTCCACTATCCACACCCTTGTTCCTTTAGTAAAGTTGATTTTGTCGATTTCATTGATAGCAACTATCTATATGATCTTCGTTTTTCAAGTTCTAAATTCACTTGGTCTTGTTATCCAGAGGGTATATACATTTGGGAAAGACTTAAATGTAGGGGTGGGCAGCGGGGCCCCGCACCCCGCTGCCCCGCCCCGCATGGGTAGGGCAGCTTCGGGCCGTAGATGCGGGGGGTGGGTGGCCCCGCCTGCATCTGAGGCCTCCAATGGAGGTGGGGGTCGGAGGGGGTCTAGCCCCACTTATATATATATATAATATAAATAATTATATCTGTATTTATATATAATAATAAAAACCCTGGGCATAAAACGACCAAACGACACCGTTTTGTCTAGATATAGGTTAAGAGCCCCTTCCCCCCCCCCCATTGACTCTCTCTCTCTCTCTCTCTCTCTCTCTCTCTCTCTCTCTCTCTCTCTCTCTCTCTCTCTCTCTCTCTCTCTCTCTCTCTCTCCATAGCCTTCCAACGTTGCCGTCGTACGCACTATGCCATCGTCGTTACCGTCCGTCTGCATCTTTGTCGCTGAAGGTAAGAATTGAATTTAAATCCTGATAACTCTCCGATGATGTTTATTTTATTTTTTGTTGAGTTATAGAATGGAGATTGGAGGAATGATGGAATTTAATCAGAGTTGGAGGATGGGATTGTGTGTTTGTGAATTATGTGCTGTGGAGACTCGATTGTGCATGTGTTTTGATCATTGATGTGTGTTAATTTTTGTGTGTGAATTTGTGATAGTGATTTTTTGGGTTTCAAAATTTGGACTGGAATCTTTGAAACCCTAATCCGAATTTCGAAACCATAAATTAATTTAGGGTTCCAATCCAAATTTTGATTTGGCTTTTTTTTTTCCCCTCTGCTTGTATTATTCCTCATCATAGATAACGTGTTTTGAAAATACTTTATCATCATATATGTCAAGCTGGGGAAATTGGGAATGGGATATAAGTTGCATCCAAGTGTGTTCAAAATTGACATTGTTTATTGATCAATTAAGGAAGTCAGGCCTTGCAGAAATCATATTGATTTTTTTTTTTAAATGTGAGGCAAAGAGAAGTTAGAAAGAAACTAAAGCAAGGTTGAGGTTAGGAAACTCGTAATGGGAGATAGGTCCTCAAAATAATTTAATAAGGGATTCCAACTAGTAACCAGGGTACAATGAATTAGACAAGAATCAAAGGCAAATATTAGAAAATAAATGGGCGGAGGGCGAAGAGAAACATTGCAACTCATAAAAAAAAATATTGAGGAATTGTCAATACATAAAATCATAATTATTGACCCAGGCCTTTAGATAGCTGGATTTGGTAATCGTTGATTTCAATGTTTCATTTTATTATTTTGACTTATTTTATTTATATTCATTTCATCGGTATTAATTTCAAATTTAATTGTTTTAACCATATATGATACGACGTCTACCTCCACTGCAATATGACTTCATCATATTGGACCCTGACCCACCATTGTCATTTGCCATAGGGTTTGTATAATTTGTATTGTCCGTTTTTTCGTATTTATATAATTTTTGGTATCTAATTTTATAATTTTATTGTCATATGCACACCTCAAGCCTCAATCCTAATTTCAAGCTGAAATTCAAATAATATATTCTCAATGTCGCATCTTGATCCCCATCTCATCTTGGTTAGTCAGATTTTAATTTGTAATTTTTTAATTTGTTTCTTATTTATAATTCTAATTTATCTTCCTATTCAATTGTTAATGTTTCATATTTTATGATCTTACGACTCACAGCAGACAATACTAAATTCTATTTCCAACCTAGGCCACCCGCCCCAATGTCAAAGTCAAAGTTCAAAGTTCTCCATTGTCACTTTTATCACTTATGTTCAATTGACAATTGTATTTAGATTTTACATATTCAATTTTTTGTAATATTGATACAATCACAATATCTCTTTTATGTTTGTAATTTTGTAATTGTTTTTTCTTAATTTGTATTATTGTAGTAGTTTAGCTATTATAGTTTTATTATAAATTCTATCATTGTAAATTGTAATAGCTTTGGAGTTAGGACTTAGGAGTATTGGACTATTAGTATAACTTCTTTAATCTTTTTTTTTCCTCTTAATTTGTATTTTTTTATTGTAAATTCAATTTATTGCTATTTAAAAAATTTAAAATTATACATTTTTTTTTTTATTGTTGGCCCCAAAATAGCTCAGAAACAGCTTCTAGGCCCATGGCCCATTGGGGGTGCGGCCTCGGGGGGTGGGGGTGGGGGAGAGGGGACGGATAGGGTATCCGCCCCTGTGGTGTGGGTGGAAAAATCCCACCCCCATCCCATGCGGGGTGGGGGGCAGGGAGGGGGTGCCCCTGCATCGTATGGTGCGGTAGCACCCCTACTTGACTGTGCTCTTGTTAGCCAATCCTAGCTCTCTAATTTTCCTCATGTTGCACTTACTCAACTAGAAAAAAAATTCATTTTAATCTCTGCCCTCTTTTGTTCAAAGATAAAAATTTCTTTAAATTGGATTTTTCTTTTAAATTTCAAAGAATGTGGACCTAACATCCAGGGTTTTTAGATTTTGTTTACTCTATTTGAAACCAACCTTGTCATATTTTTGGAATGCATAAAGTAGTTTCAAAATGAAACGTCTTAAAAGAGCTTTGAAAGATTGAATTTTTTCAATTTTGAGAAATCTTTTTCAAAACCTTGCTTCATTTAGAGACGATATTCAACTTGTTGAAATTAATTTACAACAATTTAATCTTATTTCTAATCTTCTTGCTCTTCAGAAACTAGAAAAAGGTTATGACGACAAACTTGTCCAAAAGGAATTCTTTAAAAACAAAAATCTAGAATTCACTAGTTGTTGGAGGGCGACAAAAACACTAAATTCTTCTATTAGATGACTGCCCATAAAAGGAGGAAAGCTAACATTACTTCTCTCACACTTCCTGATGGAACATCTACTTCTAATCAGCATATCATACATATTGTTGTCAATTTTTTTCATAGTCAATTGACAATTGAACCTGTTTATGCGGCTACCCCATTACTTAGACATATTCCCAAGCTGGTTACTGGTGAGGATAAATTTTTATTTCATGATCCTCAAACTCTTGAAGAAGTTAAACATGCAGTTTGGAGCATCCCTGTGGACTCAGCTTTTGACCTTGATGGTTACCTTTGCTTTCTACATTTCCTGTTGGCCTTATTTGTAATGATCTTCTGGAGGCTATAGTGCATTTTTTCCATGGGGGTCTTTTCCCCATCTTATAAGCACACTCTCATCTAAGGCGGAGCAAAACTTTGAAAATTCGACTCCGAATCCAACTTCGCTTTAATTCCGCTCTGGCTCCACTTCGACTCCGACAAAACGGAGTTGAAGTCGGATTTTTTTTTTAATTTTTCAATCAGAGTCGGCAGTGTCACTGGACTGACTCTGACTCCAATCCGAATCCAAATTTATGTTCCAACTTTGCCCTCCGACTTTGACTCTGAATCCGATTCCGATATTGTATATATGTTATACAAATATGCATTTATCTATATATTTATCATATATACTAACATAATTATATGGTTATATAATTAGAACTTATATAGTTAAATTCAATAATATGCTAGTATGAACTAATTATTATAAAATAATATACTTATACTATAATATAAATAGACTAATGATAGTTTAGTATATGTAAACGTTATAGTATTACTACCATACATAATCAAGTATAGAAATAAGGTAGACACTAGTATTTAAATAAGCCTAGTATAATAAGTTAATAATACATCATGCTAATTTACTAAAGTATAATAACATATAATTAGACACTCTAGTATAAGTCTTGTATAGAAATAAATTTGACACTAGTATAGAAATAACTAATAAGTTTAGTATAATAAGTGAATAACACATAATACCAATTTACTAAAGTATAATAACATGTAATTAGATATTAGAAATAAGTCTAGTATAGAAATAAGTTATAAATAAGTTATACACTAGTACAATATAATTGCATTTAATATTA
This sequence comes from Juglans cinerea, assembly GCA_961763995.1. NCBI lineage: Eukaryota > Viridiplantae > Streptophyta > Magnoliopsida > Fagales > Juglandaceae > Juglans > Juglans cinerea. The sequence continues at coordinate 22,701,905 of CAUIVZ010000013.1, forward strand.
TAGTATAATAACATGTAATTTGAGACTAAAAATAATATGTAATACTATAGTATGATCACATGTAATTAGATAATATAGTATATGTCTAGTATAAAAATAAGTTAGATATTAGTATAGAAATATATTAGAAGTGAATGATTTAGTTTTAATTTTTAACTTTTTTGAAAATTTGATATTTGAAACTGAAAGCCACAAAAAATTCTTTTTTAAATGGACTAAATATGAAGCTAAAAAAGAAGAAGCCCAAACCTGAAAGCTCAAATCCGCGTCCACTCCGACAAGTCGTAGTTGGAGTCGGATCGGAGCCTACACAAGTCGAGGTCGGATTCGAAGTTCAGATTTGAACTCCGACAAAGTCGAAGTCGGAATCGGATTTAGGGGAATCTGACTATAAGTCAGTGCTCACCCCTACTCTCCTCACATTAATTCCCAAAATTGATAGACCTTCCACACTCTCTAAGTTCAGGCCCCATCAGCTTATGGTAAATCTCTTGTAAAGTTGTCTCCAAAATCCTAGCTTCTCGTCTCGCTACTATTATGCCTAAGCTTATCTCTAGGCATCAAGGCACTTTTGTTGAAGGTAGGATTATCTTTGAAAATATTACTCTAGCTTAAGATATGACTCATAACTTGGCTAAGAAAATTCGTGGTAATAATGTTATACTTAAAGTTGATTTGGATAAAACTTTTGATAGAGTCAATTGGGCTTATTATTCTCGTGTTCTATCCACTTTTGGCTTTAGTGCAACTGTGGTCTCTATTTTCAGGCCCGTTTCTCAAAGTCTACATTTTCCATATGCCTTAATGGCACATGTGCCGACTATTTCACTGCTAGCACATATCTTAGATAAGGGGATTATTTATCCCCATATCTTTTTGTTCTTAGTGAAGAGCCTTTAAGTAAAGGCATCCATAAGCTTATAGTTGATGGTCATATCACTCCTTACGTTGTACCTCGTGGGTACAACCCTATAACTCACATCCTTGTTGTTGATGATCTCTTGGTCTGCACCAATGGTTCTAAGAAAAGTCTTCAAGCCCGTATGACCATCATCACTCATTGTGAAAATATCTCGGGCCAAAAAGAGCAATCTCTAGAAGTGCGTTTATTCTGCATAAGAATGTTCCTAGCAAAGGTTTTAATTTTCGTTCCGTTCTGGCTAGAATTTACCTTGACGAAACAGTAACCTGAACGGTGTAGGTTATTGTTCCGTCCCGAGTCAAATTCTATCGTTCTGGTCCAAAATATACTTTAATGGCATTTTTGTAAATAACTTGAAAACTTAGGGTAGAATGGTAATTTCTTCTGATTTGTGAAATCAGATCTAGAATAGGCATTTCAGTCTATCAGCACTATCTTTTCCTTTTTTATGTTCTGGCCTATGAATTCGTGACCTTCTCTCTGCCAGTACTTTGCTAGCCCTAAAAGCAAATACTCTCATTCCTACATAAAGCTCCTCTCTTTGCCACACTACTGTTCTCAACTGCATTATTCTCACTCTCCCTTTTATATTCACTAAGTATCTATAAATATACTATTTCTCATTTTGGGTTGTAAAAGCTCATGAAGAAAATGCTCATCCTTGCAAGCTATTATGTTTGACTATCCTCTGGATAGTCTGTTCCATACTCATATTTCATGAGCTTTTCTCGGGTTCTCATATAACTTATCCATTGCTCTAATATATATATATATATATATATATATATATATATAATTTATTCATATAAAAATTATCTCGAAAAGATACACAAAAATTTACTGGTATCGAAATATTTTGTTCCAATACCTTAACCAGAACGGAATTCAAAACGCTACTAGCACCATAAAAAATATCTTAAAATTGCCACAGGTTGCAATGAGGGTAAGTTTCCCATTATTTATCTTGGTGCGATCCTCTCCTTTGGTAAGCTCCCCATCTCTGCTTTTGACTTGATTTTAAACAAAATTAGGAAGAAAACAATTGGATAGAAAGGCCAATTATTATCCACAGGAGGAAAGCTCACTCTGATAAAATCTGTCCTTACCTCCATTCCTATCCATATCCTCTATGTTCTCAATCCACCCAAAAAAAAGTCATGGATTCCATTCGTAAAGCGTTTTCTACTTTCTTCTAGGGGAAGGCTGATGGTCATACCAAAAGAAGTTGTATCTCCTGGCACTGTATTACCTGTCCTATTCTCGAATGAGGCCTTGGTATTCGAAACTTACATGATGTCCTCCAAGCCCTTCATTGTAAGTCAGCTTGATGTTTTATCGCTTCTACTTTTCCTTGAGCTACCTTTCTTCACTATAAACACATGAGAAATGCCTCGCCCTTCACTTGACACTATCAAGGCTAGGCATTACCATTCTAGCTCTTGGAAAATTATATGTTGCTATCTCTCTATCATTCATCAGTGAAGTAAATGGAAAGCAAGGAATGTGCTTTAAGTTTTTGGTATGACAACTGGATTGGGACTGGTTCCTTAGCCCACAAAGGCTTCAATGTCAATAACCCCCATCGTCTTCTTAGAGATGTTTTTTCCTCTAGTTGAAATTCTCCTACGTTCTCTACTTTGGGCAACTTCTCTCTGATTCAAGAAGTTAACCATATACCTTGTTTCTCTCAAGCATGGTTGTGATATTAGAGTTTGGAAACACTCTAATAATGGTAAGTTCTTTTTTAAATATGTTTGAAAACTCTTACGTGATCACCTCCCAATCAACCTGGCCATGAGTTTTGCTTGCAATTATATCATTTCTACAAAGATTTCAGTTTTTGTTTGGAACCTTTGGCATAATGGAACCCAGCCTCTTGATGACAAAGTCCAATAATGTGGGATTCCTATGGCTTCTAAGAGCACTCCCAATAGCTTTTGTATTATACAAAAAATGTAAATAATTTGAAGAATTGTTCCAAAAAGAAGCTCCATCTGATTATGTAAAATGAAGTGTAAAATACATTTAGCTACAGTACCCCGCTACATGTAGCGGGTACTGTTCATCCTGTAAAAATTTTTTTATTGTTAATATTTCATTTACTCCCTCATTTTTATTTACTTTGATTTGTATCATATAAACAAATTCTTTTTATTGTTCATCATTTAAAACACATATATTTCATTTTCTTCTAAAAAATATCTTAGAATTATTTTTAAACCAATTTTTTCATATTTGATTTTATTTTTAATTTTTATTTGGCTTATATATTTTTGTTTTACGTGTATAGGATTGAATTATTTTATATTGTATATAAAAATAAATTACAAATATAAAAAAATATATGGATATTGTAAATTTATTGGTAGAAATGAAATATTTAAAAAGAATAAAAAAAAATTTAAATGATATAGAGAAAAAATAGATAAACTGATGGATGACATATTGTAAAAGTCAGTATGTAAAATAGAAAAAGTGAGTTTTGATGATATATTTTAAAGGATAAGATAAAGAATCTATTGGGAGTGCTCTAAATGCACTTCTTGTTCTAAGGGTTCTATTGAAAATGCAAATCATATTTTCTAGGATTACTCTCTGGCAAATAACATTTGGCATTACTTATCTTCTATATTTGGTCACACTCTTTTGAAATCTAGCTGTTGGAAAAGTAAGGTATTCATCGGTGGTCTTCTTTCAATGGTTCTAATCAATTTACCTTGCTCGCCCGCTTACTACCATCACTCCTTTTTTGGGAGTTATGGCTAGCTTGTAATAAAACAAGATTTGAGGGTTCTAATACTACTACCATTACTATTATAAGTAAGATTAAGAAATGGATGTGTGATCTTAATCCCCTTTTGAAGCCTAAAGTTCCTATGTCTAATATCAACAATGATGTGCTCAATTCTTTACATATCTCTAGACTCATTGTTCGGACTAAATGTCTTTTCTTATCAAATGGATTCTGCCTCCTATGGGTACTTTCAAGTTTAATATTAACGGTGCTTCAAAAGGTAATCATGGGTTAGCATCCATACCCAATTAATCATGGGTTGTTAATTGGTTTAATAATGATTCTCTTCCCTTCGTCTTACTCAGACATTTTGTAGTGTTATTTTACAATTTAAGAATTGTTATCCTTTTATTATCAATCAGGTTTACAAAGAACGTAATGTGTTAGCTGATAGTGTAGCTAGTCAACTATGGTGCAATGGTAAATAGAGTAAGTTTTTAGTCTCTATTTTATAGGAACTTAATTGGTTTGAGATTTTCTCTTTCTATTTATGTAACCTCCAAGTTTTCTCTTTTTGTATAAAGTATTCATTCGCTATAAATGAGGATAATCAATAAAATTGAGACACCGTCATTATTTTTTTTAAAAAAGAATACTATTATTATGATCAAGGGCCATAAGTGTACTAGAATTAAAGGTGAGGGAGACTTTGGTGAGTGCATGCATGGTTATCATATATGGTCAGTACAGTTTCTCTCAAGCTAGGATGTCGCAGTAATTCATTATGGGTAGTGCTACAAGAACCGATAATTGATAACCGAAGATTTCAATCGATAAGTGTGAATGCACTTTTTTATTTTTTTTCTTTAATCATTTTTTATATATTTTTAAACATTTTTAAAAAATAGAAAAAAATACCAATTAATTAATATTCACCTTTTTAACCATTATGTAAAAACAAATTAAAAAAAAAAATCAATCGGTCACTTTTATAGATTCAACTAACATTTTCCATTAATTATTAAGTTGTTGAGATAATGTTGATCAAAAGTTGTAGGTTGCGACAAGTTGTTGATATCAGTATTGATGATGATAACATACTGCATATTGATGGGGTGATGTTGGCCCCAGGCGGCCTGATCATCTGATCTATCTTTTATCTGTTTTGCTCTGATCATCGATCTGATCTCTATATAGGTTCGATCGATATATCTAACTAACATGAGGATTAGCCAATTAAATTGAGTACTATGACAGCTAGCTACCTTTATTTATACTTGCATGTATGCATGCGTCACTGTTTTGTTAATATAAGCATGATCATGTTCTTTATCACGCTCGCTTGATTAATCTAAGACCCTTTCATGCATGTCAAATTACAGATCCATACTATATACTCGTCCCGATCATCATCGTTTCATGATGCATCTTATTCAAGGCCAGGGTATATATATATATATATATATAAGAAAAGATATTTACAACCGTAAATTGTATAACTGCCGCGTAATCGCTTTGAAAAAAGTAAATAAAACATGGGATCCACATGAAAAAAAATTTTAATAGTGGATCCCACTATTTTTCAAAACGATTACGCGGCATTTACGCACTTTACGGTTGTACGTAGAATTAATCTCTATATATATCTTGATTGGGATTAAATTAAAGCTTCTAAAATACCCAGTACTCCTATTAATTATTTTTCTCTCTAGAAAAACCAATATCCAAACTAGTTCTAAAAAAGAAAATAAAAGAATAGTGGTTGAATGCGCGCCGGCCCACCACACAAAGTAACGGGCCGGGAGTGACCACACTGCAATCCCATTCCGAAGATGGCCCACGCCACCCTTGTGGATACAAGCTGGGTGGCCATGCCATGCGACCCCTGAACAATATTAATTTGAGTGTTGCAACTAAATTCATGTCCTTTGCATCATGAGGAAAATTAAATTTCACGAACCAAACCAGCTGTTAAAGTTATTTTGTAAGGAAAACAACGTTTAGATTAATGATTCATTGCAATGCCCCAATCTCGAATGGGTCGGAGAGTTAATTCTTATCACTTAAAATCATGTCTTCACAATACAAATGATATTTCTAAGTACTCCATAAACATAAAATTCAATCCATATCTTATAATGCAAATCACATCTCTATCAATTTCCACACAAAACATAAACTTACTCATTGAGTTCAACCACATAAATTCCTCTACAAGGTATTCCTTGATTAATCATAACATAAAAACCAAAAATTCGTAAGTCTCCATACATCAAATTACATACACTAAAATCCAACTATTCATAAGATGACTCTCTAATAATGAAAGTACACTTAGGTACTCAACTTCCCACAACCAGTCAATCCTACCCAAACTTTTATTTCTGATCACCAAGCGTATCGTCTATATCATCTGAAAAATATTATGAAGATAAAGGATAAGTTATCAACAACTCAGTAAGCAGTATACTAGCATGCAAACATGAGCATTTACAGAGTATAGTATGAATAACAAAATATTGAGTTATCATGCAAAACAAAACATGTTTTCAAACATAATAGAGCAAGGGTTTTAATACACATAAAACCCAGAGAGCTTTAGCATAATGAAACTTAGCACCATCATCACATCAAAACGGAGCATCTCACAAAGCAAAGACCATGTTTAACCCCTGTGGTAGGATTGTGCTATCCCCGGTAGCCAAACCAGGCAGAGACGGAGGTGAATCTTCCCCTTATTATTCTCAGAATCCCGAGTGTGCACACAGGAAAGACCACATAAAACCACTTTATTTTCAAAGTGGGTGCACTCAAAGACAGAGAATTTGGTACCAACCCAAACAGAACAGAAACAGAGTCAGAGTTAGATACAAAATCAATACACCATACCAAAGGTTTTTAGATGCCATATCAAAACAAAACAGAGTATCGAAACATATTCGAATCATTCTCACATATTGAAAACAAAAGTCGGAGCATATTTCTAATCAATGCACAAATTTTTTTGATTTTCAATATTGCTCTTTTCACATTTTTGGAGACAACATGACAAAATAAAACTCATGTCCTCACAATGCATGTCAGAAAATATTTTTCCTTTTTTATTTAGATTTCATGAGTAATGCAAATAAACGACCAATGTTATTTTTTCCAAATTCTCATTTCATAACAAAATATGTAAAATTTTCAGAAAGTCAACTTCAGTCTAAACAATTCGTGTAAAGCCTAGCATATGAACCCCGTTTACCTGACTCTTGCAGCGTATTATCTATGCCTTGAATGCGACCTCTATTAGTCTCATCACCTATTCATAAAAAAAATATACATTAAGTGTTAATGACCAACAACACAACTTCGATCTAAATAATTAAAACCAATAATTTCAAACCATATTTCAGCAAATTAACGCAACTCAAATAGCCACATAATAACCCGGACAGCCCACACTTCAACCCAGAATACCATATACCAATTTCAATATTGACCTATACATCCACTAAAACCGACGTCAAACTCAAATAATCAATATATCAACCCCACTTCAGCAGCCCATAACTCAAAGCAACAACCAACAACTCAACCAAAACAGTAATAATATACCTTCCAAATAATTTAGCCTCCACTCCAACAGTCAGTATAAAACCCAAACAGTACAAAAACAGCCACTAGTCAAACCCCGATTATCCATTTAATACACTGCACATCCAAACCACCCGCAATCCACGTTTCCATCCAACCAAGAAATTACAATCCCACCACTCTCAATACCCAACAGAGTCTGTAATATTTTCAATTAAGTAAAACCATATAAAACACAATGGCTAATTAATGAGAAAAAGAATGTGAACTGAGTGGTGAGGGTCTTACCAGTGTGAACTGAGTCTACGATTTCTTGAATCTGGAAGTGCACAACGTGATGAGCAAAATATAGAGCAATTACGATCTGTGATGAGTGAATTTGTGAGTGAAAACCTGAAGTGAGTGTTTGTGTGAGGGGGCATACCGCTGTGAGATTCTCAACAGCAACCCACAATCGCACAAAATGTAGGAAAAATCCCCAAAACCCACAGACTGCACAATTGAAGTTCACTGCACAGAAATTTCATGGGAGTGAAAATTAACTTGGAGTGAATGTGGGTGTGTTCGTGAAAAGCAGAAAAGGAGAAAAGCCTTACAACCGTTCGACAACTCAGAACTCCAAGAACGAACACATACGCGCGCAACACCGAACCCACAAGAAATCTGCAGTGGAGAGAGAGGGAGAGGGTCTACTGTGAAGGCCATGGGGTTCGCAGTCAGAGGGTACAACGAGTGAGAGAGAGAGAGAGAGAAATACCTGTAGGAAGATGAGCACCGTGCGAGAGAGGAAGAGAAGATGAGTCTGTTAAGAGCACTTTAGATTTGAGAAGAAAAACCAACCACAAAGGGCAATTGAACTGTCGAGAAGGGATAGTAGTATTGGGGAGAAATGTTCGGCAAAACAGAGGAGAGTAAAGGGGGTAACCGTCGAGGGGTGGGGGAAGAATTGAAGGGAGATGAAATACCTGCTAAACGGCATCGTTTGAGTCTCCAAGCTGGGCTGAATTTTTCGTTCATGGGCCTGGGCTTGACATTCATAAACAGTGACTTGATAAAATAATTATGATAAAGTACTATAAAAACAAAAAAAATCAATTTAATTTTTCTCGGATTCGAATTGAACTATATATATGTTGTGACTTGTAGACTGTAAATTTTATAAAATGTCTCATTTGTTTTTCTTAAGATTTTTTTTTTTTTTGTGCACTTGCTAGTTATATTAGTTTTGGACATCGATCACTCATTGAGCTATATTTAATGAGATTGATAACTTGTATTCATTAATTAATCATTTGAACTTAAGACTTAAAATTAATTAATCATTTTCCATATATGCTAGCTTTGGGTTTTATGATAATTTTTTGACATGAATAATATCATATATACAAAATATGTACGTTTTTGTCAAATACTTTTGTAACAATAACTCAACATGAGTTAATCATAAATCAATCATCAAAATTTTAAACCTTTCTATATATGAATTTGATATCATAAGTTCTTATTAAATTTGTGGTGTCATAAATTAATTTTCAGCTTCACCAAGCTTTCGAAACATCAAACTTTTATTTTTATTTATATATATAGAAAAATTATATTCTCAAGCCGTAGAACAATACATCTATTAAAATATTTATATGACATAATTTAATTTGAAAATTAAGTTTTAAAATGCTTACAAATCAAATCTTACCACTAAGTGATGTAGATAATGTGTTCTACACACTGACTTGATAAAAAAAATAACTCATATATATATAGGAAAATACTCTAGCCAGAAGGAGATTATACAAAATCATATCACAAACTGATGCGTTTGATGTAGTGAATCAAATTGTAAAGTTACTCTTATTGTAAAATAGATCTAACGGATCAAATAAAGCCACGTCAGTTTGTGAAATTACTTTTGTATAATTCTTTTGTGGATGTAGCACTCCTTGTATATGCACTTTGCTACTCATTATCCTCACACACTACACACCATGCACACTTATTTTTATTTTTTAATTTCTTTTGATTTTATTCTTCTTAAACTAATTGATTTATTCTACTTATCATTCATACACATCACACATTTAGTAAGAGAAAAAAAAATTAAAAAAAAAATTATATGTGGTGTGAAGATGATGAATAGAATTTTTCTATATATATAATCCGAGTCTAGCTATGTACTAAGAAAAAATATATATATATAATCCGAGTCTCTGTATATAATTGCGTCGTGTAGGCTGTAGATTCGTGAAGTAAAGGCAAAGTTAAAAAACACGTGAAGTGAAAAGAAAAAGGAAACTGCCGAAGAGTGTCCCCTAGCTATATATGCCTCTGCTCTTGTTTCACCGAGCAGCTTCATGCATGCATGTGTGAATTCCTTTTTGATTTATCGTAATCGTCCAAGTTACTTTTTTACGTTTCAGAAGAAGCAGCTTTGCACCACCCATTAACGATACTCTTCGATGCTTCATTTACTACTCGATCGTAAACCACGTACAACCGACAATTACGTACGTTAAAACACCATATATATATATATATATATATATATATATATATATATATATATCCGTGCATGCTGCCTAAACTGTGTTTTTGGTTTCCAAGGAACTCAAGGAAGGTGAGAAATTAATAAAAGATACTATTCTATATATGAAAAAGCTCATGTCTATCTCTCTGTCGATGATCTCTCCGTCAAGTTTTCTTCAATTATTTTTGCAGTGTCCAAAACGGTATCCAATGCTGTTACGTCCGTTTCATACATACAGACAAGCAAGAAACAGAGAGTGCTGAAATGACAGATGGAGAATAGAGAGGACGGGGACCATTGTATTTATTTATCCATGCATGGGATGCTCTGGAATTTTATGTATCTATATATCTATATATAAAGAACCTGGCGACAGCTACCACTATTTTTGAAGTCACCTAATTATAGTAATGATCCGATAAGGCCAAACAACATGATCTTGCGTATATGTTTCCTATGATCACTAACATATAGCAAGACCTACCTTTTATTTTTAGGTTTCTTGGACTTTATCGTTCAAAACAATCCACTTTTCTTATATTTTAATCGAGAAAGAAGGACCCCCACTTCATATATATGTGTGTGTGTGTGATATAGCAGCTTGGTTGGACTTGATCTATCAAACTCCCACGTCGAGCCAATTCAATTTCTGTAGCTTTTTTAGACTTTGTTTGTGAATGAAAAATCATTTAATTTTCACACGGGTAGTAGTACTACCGCATATCATCACTTGTTAGAATGACTGTTTAATTCATTTGACATGATGGTATCTTCCAAACGAAGGAAAGACTGAAAAGTAGAAGCTGATATTCTTGGAACGGATCCTATAAAAAAGGAAGAATATTACAAGTGAAGAAAGTACTGCAAACAACATTGTAAAGAATTTTATAAAGAAGATACAACCATATCTACACACACACACACACATATATATTATATAATATATAATACATAAATACATACATATATATATAGATGTTCATATTATATCTGCCAGGAGATCAGTTCGAGATATATACCAATTATCAATTAATCTCTCTCTCTCTCTCTCTCTCTCTCTCTCTCTCTCTCTCTATCTCTCTCTTATCTGATCTCTCAATCCCTGGCTCCGTGTTCATACTTAATTCACTTCCAATATCATGTCTAAGGACCATGTATCCGAGCAAATTGATCATCTACCGAAACTTGATCAAGACCTTGAAGGTCCACAACAACAAGATAATGATGAAGAAATCAGTTGTCGAACACCAACTTCCCGGGATCACCAAATTCCGACCATAAAGAGCTGCCCACCCACACCGCGAAAACAGCCACGAGCATTTCTGCAAAAGAGGAAATGGACAGAGACGTTGCACTTCTTTGAAACCACAAGGCGTGAAGAGTTGGAGTCCTTCTTTCGATCAAGTTTTGGATTTCCCAGGGTTGCATCCCTGCATGCTGCTGCTAAGAGGAGATGTACCAGTGTATGAAATAATTATATATTATGCTTATTATAATATTCTGTATTATTTAGTTGATCATGTTAATTTGGATGATCTTGATCTTCTATAATATGATCGTCATGTGTATATATGTTCAATCGATCTGATCGAGATTAAGAGCTATATATAAGTACTAGCTAGCTAAAATAACTGCGATGATCAACAGCCAGATCATGATCATGTATGGTACTACTGCATGCTCGATCTTGTAGTTCTTTACTGCAATATTCTATTTTTCTACCAATTTAATTAATTTCTTTCATTTTCATGAATCAACCACGTGCCAACTTTAATTCATTGCTTTCCTCATCTAGTAGTACTACAGAGTTTGGTGAGGTAAAATCGGCCTGGCCGGGAAGTTATATATAGAAGCTGGAACATGATATCATGTGTTGCATAGGATCGAATCAAAACCATGCATATATAGTAGCGCTTTAATTTGCCGATATATGCATGGTTGATTTGCACAGCTCGCAGGGATCTATATATATATATATATATAAGATTTCCAATCAAGCAGTGATGGAACCACGTTAGGCCGATGGGCCGGGTGCCATGGCCCGGCACCTAGAGCCGGTTTAGATTAGAGATCATCTCAACTCATTTCATTATTATTCACTGTTATTCATAAATTTTAACTTACAAATTTTATTATTATTCACAAAATATCTCAACTCATATCATCTCTAAATTCAAGCGAAGCTTTTTCTTTTATGAAGAAAATCCTTATACTGGTATACATCGTTAATCAAATGATGTTCACAAGTTAAATGTACATCTAGTACTATAAGAATATGATTATTAATTAATATATAATAGGTAGAATAGTAAAATATGATAAAATTAAATAATAATTAAAAAAATTAAATATTTTTGAAATTATTAGTTATTCATTACTATATAATGAATAAATGTATAATCTAATGTAGAGATTTGATATGAATAACCAAAACCAAATTCATCTTATATTATTTTATTGTTATATAAAAAAAAATTGCTATTCCAATATTGAGATTTATGTGAATTAATGGAATAACTAAAGGTTAAATTTCTCTTACATTCATAAAAATTGTCCTTTAATTTTGGCTAATCCAATAAGAGTGCTCTAAATTATCTTCTAACATTTATGATAGATTATTTACAATGATAATGATTATTTTCGATAAAAATATATTTATTTTAATAAAAAAATTATTATTTTTATAAAAATAAATCACTACAAATAAATAATTTTTTTATAATGCGCCTATCTAATTTCTAAGCAACTTCCTTTTCTATATATGTTAGCATGCTGTTGATTAGTACTACTTCTTCATGAGTAGTATTGAGAAGTACTGTTCATATGCTAGCTAGCTGCATATATGGTGTCCGGTTTGGTCCTGTCTATCGAGGCAGGTACTCATGTCTTGACTCTTTACACAAGGGCTTTTGCCCATTTTTTTATTACAGATGTCAGAAGTGCGAAGTGCGGTTGCTTTTACATAATTCATATTGTTAGCGCGGTTGCCTTTTTTCTACCAGTGAAGAATTTTTTTCCAATAAACCAGATTAAGCAGAAAATAAAAAAACCATAATTAAGACGCACTACAAGCATGTTTTTTTATTAATTAAATTTATGTAATTACTAATTCAAAAATTTAATGTACAATTATTTTTGCACACTCTTTATACACTCCACTAATATAATTGATAATATTATTTTTTTTTAATATAAAATAACTGTTTTGACCAATCACCTCAATGAAATATACAAGAAGTACGCAAAACTGACTGTATATAACAGAATTCTTAGTAATTAGATTTACTTCCCAACCATAATTTTGATGGGCCGAACAATTTGAGCAATTCAACTTTTAAATACCAGCAGCCCAGAAGCCCAGTAATGTAAAAGAATCGGATGGGCCGATTTCTGGTGCTTCTTCGAGGGGCCGGGGAGGTGGAACAGAACATTCACTTATGTTTCATTCTTTTCTTTTGTTTTTTATTGTCTCGAGAGCTGCAGAATCTTTTGAATGCAGACTCCAGAAACCTCTCGATTTCCATTTACTTCTAGTTCTACCCCCATGCACACAGCATTGTAAAACAATGTGATCGACGCCTGTCCTCCACGTGTCCGTCTACTGTAACCCTCCAAAACACTTTTTATATCCATTAATGCACATGCAGTTACAGTGTACTGTGTATTGTTAGCCATAATGATCTTACCCACCTCTGCTGAGAGAGAAGCTGGAGATCAGTTCAGGAAGAAGGATAACTGTGGGAAAGAATAATGGCTCCAAAGCGTTCACCTAAGGTGATGGGGACTGTGATGACGACCAGATCAAAAGTTGTGCGAGAAATTGTGCAAGTCACTGTTGTTGAAAGCGCTCAGAAGCCAACGATTGGAGAAATAGATGAGGAAAAGGAAGACACGTTTATTCCTTCAGGCAGAAAGCCATTGAGAACCATTGCTGTCGAAGACAAGTCAGAACAAAGAAACCATGAGTCAGCTCAAATTCCAGTACTAGTGGAGGACAAATCATCAGAACAAGAAAACCAGTCATTTCCTGTTCAAGTTGAGGGAAAATCGAAAGAAGAAAACCAGCCAGTTCAACCTCCGGTAGAGAAAAAATCAGAAGAAGAAAACCAGCCAGTTCAACCTCCGGTGGAGGAAAAACAAGAAGAAGAAAACCAGGACAAATCACCAGAGGAGAACCAAGCAGAAGTTGAAGTTCCAGAGGAAGAGATCAAAGAGAAACAGCCCACCAATATGACTTCTGGAAAGCAAGAAGGGCCATCAAAAATAGAGGAGGGAAAAAAGAAAACCAAGAGCACCCAAGAAAGGGAAGGGAAGAGGAGGAGGAAGAGGAGGAGAAAAGAGGGCGGGGGAGAAGAGTACAGGAGGTATGTGTATAGGGTGTTAAAGCAGGTGCACCCAGAGTTGAGGGTATCGTCAAAGGCAATGACAGTTTTGAACAATATGATGAAGGACATGTTCGAGAGGCTGACGGAGGAGGCAGCGGTGCTGTCCAAGTACACAAGCCGAAAGACGCTATCTTCAAGGGAGATTCAAGGGGCAGTGCGGCTGGTATTGCCCGGAGAGCTTGGAAAGCATGCCATTGCTGAGGGGTCTAAGGCTGTGACTTCCTTTATGTCCTACATTGCTCGAGAGTCCAAGAGAACATCGTAGCCTTCTCTTATGCGTTGTGCTTTGTGTTATCTAGTATATATTTTGGTACTGTTTTAGTACTAGCTTGTACGTGAGCTTTCTCTGTTTGCATTGCTTGCTTTCTTTTATTTTCCCATGGCAAGGTTGGACGTGATCTTGGTGGTTTCTTTTTTTTTATGTTGTAATATTGTGTTCGAGAAAAGGGTGGTGTGAAAGGACCCCGACCGAGGAATTACTGC